>OZ014471.1:51661318-52261318 GCA_963965965.1 Trididemnum nubilum
GTGTCATAAAAATGTTGTAATGAACAGTAGTGATGACGCTCGAGGAAAAACAAAATGATAACAGTAAAATTGCTTTTTGAGGTATTTTAGTCATGTTATTGAAGAGCTAGATTTTTGCTATGCCCTTTTGACTTGTTGAAAAAGATTACAGATGAGTCAAAAGTCAAAACGCTAAGGTGGTCTCGCGATAAAAGTTTTGCGTGTCATTGAGTCATTCAACCGCAACCTGTCGACGCGTAACCGCTCTTGTTTCTTTTTTCTCTTTTTTCTGAAAATAAGCTGATTTTGAGTGGGGTCACAAAAACTAATAATTTCTTAATTATCATAAAGTTTTTTTGGAATATCAAACTTTGGCAAAAAAGTGTATAAAATTCTTGGCACATTGATGTTTTTTTCGAAACTTTAACACGAGTATTTACAAAGATATAAGCGTTCAAACAGCGCGGTTAAGCTTGACCCCCCCCCCAGTTTTCTATGGTGACCAAAAAGCCCAGCCTTGAAACGGTTAAAACAATAACAACAATAATTAACGCTTCAGATTTTGCATATTTGTGTGTCTAACGTCTGAAATATCGATACTTGGAAACTTACAAAAGGATCTACATGTTGCTTTTTAATATCTTTGAACTTCGACTTTGTTTAACAACGCAAAAAATCAAATTGGAACAACTCGTTTTTCAGTTTCGTATTAACCAGGCACTCGTCTGCACCTATCTAATCAAACCAACACAGAGAACCTTTTTGGGAGTTTTATTTCCAAGTATTTTATCAGGCTGGTCCACCACAACAGGTATTGACTACTTGATCCAAATGGTAAATAAGCGTAAAGAGACTTTCCCAGGGACACAACGATGCATTATTACTGGTTGGAGAATCGAACACAGTCAGCAGCCTTTCCCAACGCTCAACCGCTGCCTATCGCCACCGCTCTTTTCAGGTCAAAACATATTATAACTGTAGTTTTCTAAGTTTTAAATGCTTGAGATCTAAAATTTGGCAACGTATAATTCGCAATAAAAATCCATTCTCGCATTTCTTCGCATTTTGAGTCGTGTTTAGACAATATTGCTGTCGGACGTGTAATTTTTTGTGTCGCAACCATAGTCGCGTAATGTTTTTTCCCAAGTCGAAGCTATATGACTGTACTTTTCGAGGCTTTTATGAATTCTTTTACCGCTTTGATTTGTAAGTTTTTTCTTCGAAACATTAGTTTTTAGAATAAGGTTTGTTGTTTGTCTTGCAGATATCAGAATCTAAAGTCTAATATACATTGTTCATAGGATTTCAAAAAATTTGATGCTGTACAACTAAACGTTCAAAACAATTTGTAAACGCTATGTGATAAAGTTTTCTTTAGACCCGAACATCTAATCGAACAGCTTTCAAAACGCCCAAGATTTTTTAACGTTTAAGATTACATCAAGTACCAAGAAATTACAGATTTTGTTTACTTTTTCCAAAGTACTGAAAAAATGTTATGATCGAAAAAAAAAAAAAACGTTATGATGAAAAAATGTCATTTTGAGACATTTTTAATTGAGTCATGATCAAAAACGTCCGGGACTAGGTCGTAAGTTGTGTATAAAATTAATTTCAATAATTTTAATTTAATTAATTTTAACAATTTTCAATTCAAAAAATTTAATTTCAATAATTTTAATTTAAACAATTTATTAATTTTAACAATTTTCAATTCAAAAAATTTAATTTCAATAATTTTAAGTAAAACAATTTTAATTTATTAATTTTATACACGACTTCCGGCCTTGTCCCGGGCGTTTTTGATCATGACTCAATAAAAATGTCTCAAAATGATATTTTTTCTTCATAACGTTTTTTCGATCATAACATTTTTTCAGTACTTTGGAAAAAGTAAACAAAATCTGTAATTTCTTGGTACTTGATGTAATCTTAAACGTTAAAAAATCTTGGGCGTTTTGAAAGCTGTTCGATTAGATGTTCGGGTCTAAAGAAAACTTTATCACATAGCGTTTACAAATTGTTTTGAACATTTAGTTGTACAGCATCAAATTTTTTGAAATCCTATGAACAATGTATATTAGACTTTAGATTCTGATATCTGCAAGACAAACAACAAACCTTATTCTAAAAACTAATGTTTCGAAGAAAAAACTTACAAATCAAAGCGGTAAAAGAATTCATAAAAGCCTCGAAAAGTACAGTCATATAGCTTCGACTTGGGAAAAAACATTACGCGACTATGGTTGCGACACAAAAAATTACACGTCCGACAGCAATATTGTCTAAACACGACTCAAAATGCGAAGAAATGCGAGAATGGATTTTTATTGCGAATTATACGTTGCCAAATTTTAGATCTCAAGCATTTAAAACTTAGAAAACTACAGTTATAATATGTTTTGACCTGAAAAGAGCGGTGGCGATAGGCAGCGGTTGAGCGTTGGGAAAGGCTGCTGACTGTGTTCGATTCTCCAACCAGTAATAATGCATCGTTGTGTCCCTGGGAAAGTCTCTTTACGCTTATTTACCATTTGGATCAAGTAGTCAATACCTGTTGTGGTGGACCAGCCTGATAAAATACTTGGAAATAAAACTCCCAAAAAGGTTCTCTGTGTTGGTTTGATTAGATAGGTGCAGACGAGTGCCTGGTTAATACGAAACTGAAAAACGAGTTGTTCCAATTTGATTTTTTGCGTTGTTAAACAAAGTCGAAGTTCAAAGATATTAAAAAGCAACATGTAGATCCTCCTGTAAGTTTCAAAGTATCGATATTTCAGACGTTAGACACACAAATATGCAAAATCTGAAGCGTTAATTATTGTTGTTATTGTTTCAATTCAAGTTTCTGAGACTTGATTAACAATTTTAACGTAAAAAGCAGCTATTTTTTCTACTTTCAACAAAAACATTCTGATAAATCGCAACCTTTGATTAACTTTCTTGCATTTGTGAAGGATAATTTTGTCAAAAATATCTTAAAATCGTGTGATTCCTTTGTCTTAAATGAAGTTTTTACCATATACATCATTAAACTTGTTTAACATATTAATCTTTTATCGATTTTCGTGGTTTGATGCAAGTCTTGTTGTAAAAACACATTAAATTGTTTTGCTTTGTTTGTTTCAAATTGAATTTTTTCCTTGGAAACGGTGATTTTTAACAATTTTCTAACCAAGCAATTTTCTTAGGCTCTTATATTTTTACCAACATTTGGTAGAAAATATTCCAAAACATTAAAATGTCTAGCAAATCACTTAACTAAGAACGATAATGTTCATTATTTTTAATCAAAAAAGTCTAACTTTTTGGTTTTCGTAGCGATAATTTTGTAAAAAATATTACGTTTCTTCATTTTGAATTGAAATTTTTCGCAAAAATAATCTTTTTTTCTACTTTGAAACTAAAACGTTTACCTGAAATCTTAAATTTTTTAACAATTTTTTAGTTTTACACTAATTTTTTTACTAAAATACCATAAAATTTAACCAAAATAGGGAATGTTTATTAATTTTAGTCAATAAACTTCGACTTTTTTGTTCTCGTAGCAATAATTTTGTAAAAAATATTACATTTCGTCTTTTTAAATTGAAAGTTTAAGTAAAAACGATCTTTTTTGTACTTTGAAATTAAAACGTTTACCTAGCATCTTAAACTTTTTAACAATTATTTTAGTTTTTCGCTGATTTTTTACTAAAATACCGTAAAATTTTATTCAACTACACTCTATCTTGAGTTAAAACAAGATCTTTCGCTATTTTTTTGGTGTCATTCGACATTAAATCTTGTCTTATCGTCTCGAGTTATAAAATTTACGCCAGTTTTAGCAATTTCCTTGTTCGTATCAAGATGTTTTTGCATAAATATCGCAAAATTGTACAATTTTTTTGATTAAAACGACAATTCAACCTTAAAACGAATATTATTTGACAACTTTTAATCAAAATTTTTCTAAGAACTTGTGTTTTTTTATTACTTGGTCTTGTTTTATTGGGGTAAGTTCGTCAAAATATCTTAAAACCTTACAAATTAGTTGACTTGAATGGAACTTGGAACGTAAATAAATCGAAAAACTCACCCAAAACTTGAACTAGTTATTAACTTTTTTCTTTGTGTTGCAATACTTTGATCGAGATCTTGGGTTTCTTTATCTTGATTATTACTTTTACTTAAAAAACTTACCTAACATAGAAAAAATTTTAACCGTATTTTTGTTTTCATGAGAACTGTTTGGTCAAAGACGTTGAAAGACTTGCATTTTCTTGAGTTTTATTTAGAAAGCGAAAATTTACCTAAAATTTTTTTTGGAATATGGGGATAATTTTGTAAATTATCTTCAACATTAATTTAGCTTGAATTAAAATTCTTGTTTGAAAACCTTATTTTTTATAATTATTTAGGAAAATCGTTCAAAATTAAACCTCTTTTCGTGATCTCGGTTATAAATTTACTTGAAACGTAGTTTTTTGTACTTTGAATCAAAAATTTCCTAATTAAAATATTTTAGCGATTTTCTTGTTTGCACAGAGTTAATTTTGTTTCAAGATATCTCAAAGTCATACAATTTCTTTGTATTGAATAAAATCTTACTAGTTTTTTTGATTAGTCTTGTTTAGGGTTAGTTTAGCTAAAAAAATAATTGAAGTGTTACGCTTTCTTTGTTTAAAACAATAATTCCACCCTAATAATGAATATCATTCGATAACTTTTAATTAATATTTCTCTAAAATTTTGGCTTTGTAGTCGCGTTATATTGATTTATAGGGATCAATTCAATAAACTATCTTAAAACCTAACAATTTCTCTGTCTTGAGCGAAAACGGTAGCGTAAAAAACAAAAGCGTTTGTCTAAAATCTCAAATTTTTTAAGTTCCTTGTTTACATAGGAATAGTTTGATCAAAAAACATTCAAGGTCTTACAATTTCTTGGACTTGGAAAGTAATTTTATCTCAAACATCGGCTACTTACTTAAAATTTTAACTTTTTTTGGAGTATTTTTTGTTTACCTAAAGGAATTTAAAAACAGTCTTACGTTTCTTCATCTTGAAAATTGCTTTGCCTTAAAAAACTTACCCAATATTGTAAAATTTTCAACCATTGGCTTGATTTCGCAGAAAAAGTAGGTCAAAAGTACAAAATCCTCACAATTTTTTTTGCCTTGAATAAAAATTCTATCTAAACATCGAAATCTTACTTAAAACCTTACAAGTTTCAAATAATCTTGTTTATACAGAGATACTTTTTTGTGAAAAATAGTTGAGGTCTTACGATTTCTTTGTTTAAAACAATAATTTTACTTTGAAATGAATATCGCTCGATATCTAAAATCTTGTTTTTTTTGTTTTTTTTTTTTTTTTTTATAACGTAATATTGTTTTCAAAGGAATAAGTTTACGAAAATCTTTTCCTTCCTGGTAATTTCTTTGCCTTGAGTGAAAATTGTAACGTAAGTAATCGAAACTCTTGCCTGAAAGTTAATTAATTTTAATTTTCTTGTTTGTATCAGGATGATTTGATCAAAATATTCAACATTGTTGTGCTTATTTGTTTTGAATACTGTCTGCACCTTAAAAGTGTACCCAACATTGTAAATTTTTAATGATTTTCTTGTATTCATAGAATAGTTTTATGAAAAATGATTCCGAGTTTTGCAATTTTTTTGTTTGTTTGTTTGAAATAATAGTTTTATTAAAAGCATAAAGTACTTTCTTAAGGCGTTGTTTTTAATAATTACCGAAAAAACCTCTATTTGAAATCCAGACGTGTGAGAAGCAAGTTACCTATAATTATGCACGCTTGAAAATAGACTTATGTTGCAAATTTGGGATTCGTCGAGTGAATGGAAATAATAAAAAACTCGCCTTTTCGTCTTGTTCAACACAAAAAATATACCAATGTTGATTTATTACAATAAAAACACTGCAAACAAAACACAACTTTGAATAAAAAACGGTTAGATTTTCGGTAGCGTTTTTTTCAGCGTTTCATTTGCTTTGCCACGCCAGTTGTTGTTCGTCGGTTTCGCACAGCGGATAAACAGTCACAAAAGTTGCTTGTGACCTTGGGGAGTTAGATGTCAAGTTTCATCATTTTAATAACCAGCGATTTGTAGTTGTTGAGAAGATACAAAAAACAACGTCGAGGTTAGGTTTTCCATTTTGAAACATAGCTAATAGCTGTCTACTACCACCTCCTGTTGAATTTCTGCTTTTTTTTCTGAATTTCACAATTAAAACATCATAGTGAACTTAGAACGAATAGATCATGACAGTTAACGTGTTTGAGTATTGATGGTGCAGTTTATGATCGATAGACTCTCACTTTTTTATTGATTTTTACGTCACAGACGTTACATCGAGTGAGAAATTCGCTACATCGAAAACAAACACCCAAATGTTTACACGGTTTAAAGACCACATCTCTTTCTTCTTTCTTGCATCTTTTACATTTTCCTTCTTCTTCCACAATTTTTCTTGCTTCTGCCAGAGTCATTTGTTGATCTTCAGGGGCATCCAACAACGCTTGAAGAAAATCTTCAAAGTTATAAAAATTATTGTCGTGTTCTTCATATCTTTGAGTTAAAATGCGTCTGATTTTCGCCTCCCCAAATCCTAGCGTTTTCAGAATTCTCACATTTTCTCCATGATCCATTTCATTGTTTATTGATTGCCACATTTTCAATTTTCTGGAATTAGTAAAAGCCGGAGAAGTCTGAAGTTCTGGTTGAGGTTTCAGATATTTCATCAAATCACCAACGAGTTGAACTGAAGCGGGATTTGTTATAATCGGACGTTTCAAATCACGGTATTTTTTAACTTCGTTTTTGACAAATTCAACTCCTCTCTTTTTTAAAATGTATTCACACAACGGATACCATTTTGCGTGTTCCAGAAAAGGGTCATCAGTCGGTTCCCAATTTTTTAAACCACCGTTGCAGTAAAAACACTTGACTTTATCTCGATCACCGAGGTAATAAAAACCAGCGTCAGCAAATTCACGACAGGTCACTTTAATTCGTGCACCTGGCCAATTGATCGATTCGGTAAAAGTTTCCAATCGGTCAGCGTACTTTTTCAGATGCCTGTTTTTGGGGAATAAACATTGAAACTTCGGATTTTTGCTTGAGGTAGTAGAACTAACGGGTAGTGCAACGGAGTCACAGCAATCACCCATGATGATAGAATATGAAAAATGTGTGACTGCAGGTGAATTTACATACTAGTTAAGAGTGCGAATAAAAAAACGCTTAGTGTGATGCAGGTTTTAAATCTTGGGTAAAAAAAGATTTACGGTTCGGGGTGAAAATTGAAGGTATCTGCAATGCATTAAACCCTGTAAAACTGAACACGTCCGCGATTATGGAAGTTTTTATTCTCGATAGATTTTGGGATGAAATGCTGGACGAATGTAATGAGATGACTTTGGTCAAATACAACTTTACTTCTTTGAGGTGAAATCCAACACTTCAAGGTACAATAACACCGGTAAAATTCAAGTTATTCTGCCGCGATTTAAACTTTCAATCTCGGTCGAGTAGATTTAATTTTACGTTATACAAGCGTCAAGGAAACACGTAACGTCCCTTGTGTTTTATATTTCGCTTGCAAGCTATACCTTCCAGACAGACGCAATATAAACTTTTTGCTGAAAAGAAGTCTTAAATATAATAAAAGCTATGCGGTTTATAAAACTTTAAAATTTCCAAAATAAAGCGACTTCGTTGGTACTCGGGTCAAACCCTAAATTGAAATACCAGTAATCTATAAATTTTTTTTTTCGGAAAACTGAGTTTCAGGTGAACCACGCTCTAATCTCGTTGATAATTTAATATCTGGGTTCGACTCTTGCACAAGACATTCGTTGAATTATTGAACCTTAGATTTTCCTTTGAAAAAAACACCTTGCGGTGGTTCAAACCTCAGGTACGTCAAAGATGAAAATGCATGTGAGTTTTGGTGAGATTTTCAAGAATAACCTATGTTTGTAACATACTTTGAAACTAGCCAAAGATCACTAAGCTCTTTTCAAGCAACTGTGTGAAAAATTTGCGCCTAGGTTTGGGTATCGTCTTTGGGAAAGTAACAAAAGACAGTTTTCGTAGATTGCATACCATCAGATAACTTAAAATACCAACCGAGTTAAAGCGGAAAAGTGTGAGGTAGATCTCTTTGAGAATTTCGAATCTTGGACAAGGTAAAAAAAGACACTTGGGTTTTGAGCAAAAGAGATTTAGCTCTGGGTTTGAATCTTAGGCAAGATGAAATGTTAAGGATATTTTGATTCGAACTTAGAAAAAACGTTAAACTACAAGTAGCTTTGAAGATTATTTGCATTCGACTTTCAGGCGAGTCCTACTATTGCGTTGGTAATTACTATTTGGGTTGGAATTTAAAACACAAGTTCTATTGCGCCATGCTCGCTCCATATTCGAAAAGTTAAAAAAAAAAAGCAACAAACCAACCCTGACATCATCGGATTAAACAAGTTGTATTGCGCCATGCTCGCTCCATATTCGAAAAAAAATTAACAAAAAAGATAGCGATTCACAGCTAAACCTTAGATAACCGCTGTCACGATTTTGACACGGCAGCGGAAATTCAACTGCAGCGCGACAGGAAACGTTTCAAGTTACGCAGAGCTTAAACGTACAAAATAGACTTCATAGCATTAACTAGAACATCTTAGAAACTGCCGGGCTATTCACTTTTAACTGACTACTTTGAAGCAAGCCACCTGCGGTGGTTCGGTACTCGAGCAAGACACTAAGAGTCTTTAGACTTGAAGCCAGGCAAACCACCTGCGGTGGTTTGTTACTCAGGTCAACACTAAGTTTCCGTTCTTACACTAAACTTAGAGTTAAGACTAGATCTTGGGTTATTTACTTTTAACCGGCTACTTTGAAGCCAGGCACCTGCGGTGGCTTGACAAACCACCTGCGGTGGTTCGGTACTCGAGCAAGACACTAAGAGTCTTTAGACTTGAAGCCGGGCACCTGCGGTGGTTCGGTACTCAGGCAGGACCAAGTTTCAAACAATTAGCTAGGGTTAAGAGTACCACAATCCCGCATTGAAACAATGCAGGATTTAATCCCGCATTTCGAAAATCCCGCAATTGGATAATCCCGCATCCCGCAAACCTTCCATCCCGCAATCCCGCATCCCGCAATCCTGCCAACCCCCCCGTCCCGCAAACCACATGAAAAGGCGCATCTTATACTACTTGCGCTTCAGGCTTAAAAAGTTTTGGTTGCAGAATTTGCGTTTGTGCTTTACGATGTGTTTTTTAAACGCCTAGCTCTGGTTTTGGAAAATATTGCCAGGTGGCTGGAATTTGGCAAATGGGACCAAAATAAATAAACACAATTTTGACAAAAAAAAGCTGGCCATTTTAGATTAGAGCAGCGGTTAAAACTGCTGCTTGCTATATTGTCGACTTACGGTATTCATTGGTCTGAAACCAACTCTTGTTTTCAGCAACGCACCAATCTTTTTGACTTATAATAAAATAGTAGAAAAACTGTAGTAATTGAATTGTTTTTGTTTTTTTTTAAGTTTTGAAGTCTCGATTTAAGCCTTTGCGGAAAAACTCCGTTTCTTTTTGAAAAATTTTGTTCCTCTTGGAGAAGCTATATTCGCAAAATTTGATAACATTTCGGTTGTCGGTTTCGACTAAGCAAAAAACCTGCTTTCAATAAAAAGCAATCAATTTCTTTCTTCTTTGGGTTAAAATTTTAAGTTGCAGTTTGAAGTTCAACAGGGTCTCATTTTTGTGCTGCAGGCTCCTCCTCAACCAAATAGCACACTCGCTTTTCTTTTTTTTCAGACCAAATCGGAAATTTAAAACTTTTTAGAAAATTAAACAAATCTTTATTCTAAGTCAAACGGCAACTCAATCACGACATTGATTCGCTCCAACTATGTAGATAACTGAAACAGCACTGCCATAGTAAGACTTTAAACAATAGTAAGTTTTTCTGCCCCACCCTGCATTTTACTATGTAATTATTCAACTGCAATACGTGCAATTATTTAATGCAGCAAAATCAAAAAAGTTAAGGGCTGAAGAGAGAAAATGGCTAGCTTACACAATTCTGCATGATTGCTATCGCACTTCATTGATGTTAAACCAAATTCCAATTTTGTTCCAAATATCTGTCTTTTTTGTCATCGGTCACTTTTTTCAGCTGCACCCGAAGGTTACGTTGATAATTCTTATGGACCGTTTCGGTTTGGTGGATTACCTACCGGTAAGAATCATAGCTTTGATCAAACATGTTAACATAATTATAGATTAAAACTAAGATCAATGCGGTTTGGATAAGTGTGCTCAATGATGCATGGTTAGGACAACTATCAAACACTTCGTTTGGTTTTGTTTGTACCGAATATGATGCAGTTGATCAAATATTAAGCAGAAACCACTTTTATAAATTTTATTATCTTTCGTCAAAATTATTCTGCAGAGTGTTTCAAAAACGTGTCTACTTACATTGCCTGGTACACTCATTTTCTCTTTTCTGCTGTTTTCGCCCTGTTTTCGCTTTCGGAAAGGTTGTTGTCGTAAGTTGCGGTGATGGCAAACAGCCGCGTCGGCCATGATTCAGTCAAATTAATGAGTTTTTCTTGTACTCACACATGAACGGGTGACGTCCCACAGAATATTTCCGTTTTTCGGCTGATTCAGGAAGTTGTTTACAACAATGCGACACTGTTTTTTTTTTTTCTTGGGTGAAAGTTCGTTGTAATGACGTAAGCATATAAAAACTGAAATATGTTCTAGAATTGGGCATATTCTACGGAGGGTATAATTTCTGTAAGTTATTGATTTGTGCGTTTAAAATTCAATGATATTTTATACCATAACTTGGCCAAATTTATAGTGAGATTTTTGACCGTTCTATTTGTATTTTTCAGAAGTTATGTTAAATTGATTTTACTACAAGTGTAATTTGCAACTAGTGCAAGTGCAATTTGCAAATTCAAGTACATTGTAATTTTGCGCTTCTGTGATTCTCAGCAGAAGTGGAGTCGAAGACACAAGGCTCGAGGCCAAGGCCAAGGAGCAAGGACACAGGCGCAAGTGTTCTCCAAAAAAAAGAAGGTTTTCAAAAATTTTTTTTCAGGCGATTTCCACTAGAGGAAAACAAAAAAAGGTCTTCGCAAATTTTCCGCGAGGTTTTTGGCGCTTTCCAACAAAACTTCAACGGTTCAAAAACTAGTGCTGTCTTCGAGCTGATGACAGGACAATTTTCGAGGACTTGAGGCCTCGAAGCCAAGGCTAAGAACTTCAAAATCTGTCCTCGAGGACGTCCTCGAGGCCAAGGACGTCTTCGAGGACTCTACCTCGGCTTCTCAAATTCCGAATCGACCAATACACATTAACACGACAGTTCATTCAGTTGTGCAGATCGTGTTAGCTGCAGAATCACATAACCTTTCCTCTCACAATCTTATAGAATCACCTACTTCTTTCTTGGTAGGTCTGACATTCGTAAAATCAATTTAAGAAATTTCTGGCTTAAAGTTGCGCTCAGTAAAAAATTCAGCGAGTTCGGAAGTTGCTGAAGCCCCAGCCCAATTCCCGGAAGTCAGATGCAAGAAATGATGCTTTGCAAGGAATGATGCTTTGGTCAATGCTTGTCATATTCAGTTTACCATGCAGTTCTGGCGTATGGTAAACTGATTATGGCCAGCATAAGTTCGAGGCCGAGGTGGAGTCCTCGATGAAACAATTTGAAGTCTTTGGCCTTAGCCTCGAAGTCTGCAAGTCCTCGAAATTGCCCTGTTCTCGGCTCGAGGACAGCACTTTTTTTTGATTTGGAGCGAAGACCTTTTTTTTTGGAGATCACTTCCGCGTTGTGTCATTGTTTCTAGGCCTTGGCCTCGAGCATTCCTGTCCTTGAGAAGATCTATCCTCGCAAGGGCTGTTCTTGGCCTTGGCCTTGGGTTTTTTTGTGTCTTTGGCCTTGGCCTCGAGCTTTGTGTCCTCGACTCCACCTCTGGTTAGGGGCGCCATAAACAGTTCTGGCGCCCCTAACCAATTTCTGATTTTGGTCAAGTTTTGCTTTAATGGAGATGCAAGCACCAGATTCTTACTTTTAGTGTTTGAGACATTCATGTCAAAAAACATACTATCCTGTAGCAATAACTTTCTCAGCCTATCCCCATTCTTTCAATGCTCAAACAATGCCATTTGCTTGAGACTAACTGGTCTCATTAGGAATTGGGACAATCTTGAGCAAATGTTTTATGCAGATGCCAAAGGTAATGAGAAGCAGGTAATGGACTTGTGAGAATAAATTTGAATAAGATTGAAATTGATTTATAATAAGTTATTAATCAAAACTTAAAAAAAAGAATATGTTCAGAATATTACGAGCTACTATTTTTTTTGAATTTCTTAAGATAGTCTTTCAAATTCTTTGGTCGGTTTATTATTTTGGACTTTCCAGTTGCCACTCTTGTATCCCCTGTTTCCAATAATTCTATTCTCTAGCATTCTCTTTTAAGCCAGAAGAAAATTTTGGTACCTTTGTCATGAGGGTCTACATCAAAGAAATCTTTCAGGTCATCTTTTTTGTTACTTGTGGTAGCCTTAAAAATTCGCTAAGTATTTTAACAAGTTTAGTTAGTGAATGAGGTTTGAAATTTATCCAGAAATTATTACTTGTCAACTTAAATGATTCCAGTCAAACTTATTGAGGCAAACAACTTCCAAATACAGGAGAAGACATACAGAAAATATATGATGTACAATTGACTTGTACTCTGTCTTCCCAATTTCTACAGTGCTCAATTGGCATAGGCCCCCAGTTAACGTACAAGAAGTTCAGTTAAAAATTAAAAAAAACACTACAGGCTGTTTAGCCTTAATGGGTTTGTCACGTGGGGTGGAAACTAAACAAAAACAGTAAAAGAGCTCAGTACACCACCCACGTCTCCCCCTCCTCGCACCAGAAGCCCTGTGGCGGGTGCAAGCTCAAGCCGTCCCACTAGGGTTAACAGTGGTATGCACCAGCGAGGAGCCGCAACCAGGGTCGATGGTGCGGAGCCGCGGCTGATATAAAGCACTGTAAGC
Source organism: Trididemnum nubilum (assembly GCA_963965965.1). Lineage (NCBI taxonomy): Eukaryota > Metazoa > Chordata > Ascidiacea > Aplousobranchia > Didemnidae > Trididemnum > Trididemnum nubilum. The sequence continues at coordinate 51,674,375 of OZ014471.1, forward strand.
ATTAACTGTGGAGGTTGAGCATCGTAATCAAACACTGCTGATGCACTGCCACATGTTGTGAAAACACTGTTAAAATTTTAAACACTGTCCTAGATACAAAGCGGCATTGTACGTTACAGCGATCAACCAATTTGCGTTAAATGTGGTTTCATTAGGTTGATGATTTCTTAGTTTACTGGGCTTTGTGTCAACATTTTGGTACAATTTTAGTTCTTTGGTTGAGAGTGTTCACCGAATTTCCTTGTAGTATTGCAATTTTTTCTTCTAAACAAAGATTACATCTGTGAGAACTGTTTTGATAGGGCTGTGCTCGTTTCGTGATGTATAATATTATAAATATGGCACATATGACTAATCTCAAATTTTCGTTGTTCATGTGCAACCTGTAAACTTTAATTTTTCTCCGAGATATTTTGCATGTTCAGTTTTTTATCGAAAACGAACAAATTTAACCCGATTCCCGTATAGTTTTCCAAAATTTTGAATTAAAGACCACCCTATTGTACACAAACGTTTCAGCACACACATGTGTACACCACTTGTGATGCATGGACAGTAAAAGGGTTAATTTTTCAGATAGCAAAAAAGTTCCAGAATGATGACCTTGAAATTACGTTGAAGTTTTTGGCTTGATTCATTACTTCTAAGCTTAACAATCACATCAACCTGCAACACTAGATCTAAAAGCGCAACGGATATATTTCATCTAAAAAGCAGTCTCATTGTATTTTTATATAGCTTCAAATCAATTAATGTTATTATCGTTTGGTAAAACAAATTATATGTTAGATGCTAATCTAGTATAAAATAGTTATGTAAATCAGATACAATTTGATAGTAATTTAGGAAATACTGTTGGAGTTTGCTCTTCAAACGTTTTTTCATAAATTTGCTAATTTGTTCTCTTTCACCTTTTATTCATATCTAGTCATATGCAAAAACTTTTCACAGTAATGTGGCAGGCACTAACCTCAAGTTGTTTTTATAGTTTTTTTCTATGTTCAGCTTTATTTAAAAACTATGCTTCTAAAATATAAAAAACCTCTGAACAAGTTTTTCGACACGTGAAATTAATCAATGTTATGCCAAAACTGAATAGAATTCACAAAAGTTACGGTACAACGTGGGAAACCAACGATAATGAAAATTAAAAATTTTGATTATTATATAAATCATTTCAAAGACAGCATAATTTTTGCAGAGAGATGTGATCAAAGACTACGCTGCACCGACGCATCTGATGAAATCGGTTGCGAGTGCAAGGAGGACGAGTTCACATGCGATTGTATCTCTAAGTTAACATGCCCTACTGTGGAAGGATGCAAAAATAAAACATATCTTGCGGATGGATTTGTTCGCTGTCCTAAACGAAGGATATTATTCCGTAATAAAACTAAAATTAACATACACAGATTACATAATGTATCAGAATGCAATGATATCGGGTTTCCCAGCTGCGATAATTCTACTTGTTACCGCACTGATTTTCCTACGTGCATTGATGGTAACTGTTTTGAGTCGCATGTACTGTGTACTTCATACTGTGATCTGGATCTTTGTCGGAGAGTATTTCAATGCTCTGATAATCGAACAATTTTTCTTTCTCAATTTTGTGACGGAATTGTAGATTGTTTTGATGGAAGCGATGAAATCACAAACCAACTTGGCTTTAAATGCAGTAAATGTGTTTTGCCTCAAAACAATTTATATGACCATGTTGCTCATTGTGATAACAATGCCGATCTTCGTCCTATTAAACAGTATTTTGAGTGTGTCGATAATCATTTACTAATATCAGATCAACAAGTATGCAATGGCGAGGGCGATTGTTATGATATGTCTGATGAATGTCTGTGTGACGCTTATTTCGGTACTGAAATGTGCACGAATATGTTTGATGACAAAAATTTTCAGTGTTTTGAAAACAAAAATCGAAAACCATGGCACAGTTTTTTGAACAATCCTGCCGCTGTTGTTTACACAGGAAGACCTAGGAGCGAGTTTGTTAAATGTAGTACAAAGTTCAATGATTCTATTTTTGCAGTATCTTGTGATAGTAGACCAGAGTGTAGAGATTTCAGAGACGAATGCCAATGTTCAAGCCCACCGATGTTTTGCAACGACTCTTGCCACACCTACTTTCCTATGGGCGATCGCTATTGTGACGGAGTTGAAGACCCAGCTTGGCAATACATCAACAGCTCTGACTGTCCACAAGGATTCGATGAAATGTTTTGCCCAAAACGTTTCAAATGCAATTCCACTGGCAAAATTAGCATTGACGTTCTGCAAGTTTGTGACGGAAAAGCAGACTGTGATGATCAATCCGACGAAAAAAACTGCTCAACTACAACAAAGATTTCTAGTATTTATTCATCCGACACCGAAATGATAGCAAACCTGGGCATAAAGGCTGCATTCTGGATACAAGGGATTTTGGTAATGGTTGGAAATTCTTATGTCATCATCACAACGATTTCTATTCTTAAATCAAAGCAAGCACTCGACGGTATCAGCTGCCAACATTTGATTATACTCAACTTATCAATTGCCGATTTTCTAATGGGAGTCTATTTAATCACCATTGCTTTATATGATGTATCATTTTCTGGATTCTATGGTGAGGTGGACAGTGAATGGAGGTCGAGTTTAAAGTGTTCATTTATTGGAAGTCTGGCGGTTATTTCGAGTGAAACATCCTGCTTTCTTATGGTTGTTTTAACTGGTTTTAGATTGAAAACCATCACTCAAGCAGTAGAATCGTTGAATGCTTCTTCGCGTCCTTGGATTATTTGCATCATGTTAGCCTGGATATTATCTCTCTTTTTCGGCATTGCTCCAATGTTACCCCAAACATTTCAATATTTTTTTCATAGCTTCTCATATTCAAGTCCATTCCAAAATGGCGTATGGTATAAAACTAACCTAGAACAATTTGCTTGTAGGCTTTCGGCATTAAGCAACAAAACCATTCGATTTGCTGGAAATAATTTTCAGTCAATTGAGTCGTTTGTAGCAGGAAGTTTTCCCAATGATGCGTCTGTGAAGCTTTTTGGTTATTATGGTGAAACCAGTGTGTGCATGCCCAGGTTTTATGTTGCTTATGGCGAGAGTTCTTGGGAATTCACTCTTGCAATGATTACACTCAACTTCATAAGCTTTGTTTTCATTGCTGTTTCTTATATCATTATGTACAAACATTCCACTTCATCTTCTGCTAATTTGGGAACCAACAGACCAAACAACCTAGCCACCAAAATGCAGAAACGCATTGCTCGCATCATTGCAACCGACTTTTGTTGTTGGATTCCTATCTGTGTCATGGCCTTTGTGAGACTTGGAATTGAATTCTCTGATATCGTCTATCAGATCAGCGCTGTTCTGCTGCTCCCAATCAACAGCGCAATGAATCCAATACTTTTCTCCTCATTATTAGATAAATTGATCGATTGGTGTCGTCACATTTATCAAAGACTGAAGCATGTGTGTGGTGTGTAACTGTGTAGTGTGAGATGCAAAACAAAACAAACTACACGATATGGAAAATTAGCTGAAACATTGTAATACCAAAAGCGTATTATTTGTTAAAATTTTAAAACATTACGTGTTGAAATATTTTCTCAAATTTCATTCGAGTTTAAGAGCATAGTTCTTTTACGGTCACTTTCAAATAATTTTTTTGATTCATTTAAAGATTTTTGTTTTGAAGTTAAAACACAAACTTGTTGATGAAGTGTTTAAGTTTAATTCAAAGATAATGTAAAATCTTTCGCTGTGTTTTTAATGCGTTTAAATGGGTTTAAATCATGTTATTTGTTACTTGTTGTTCATACTGTGTATAAATGTATTTAATAAGTTTATGTTTAATGTTTATGTCTAAATGTGTTTGATACATAATGTGTTTAAATTATGTTATTTGTAACTTGTTGTTCATAATTTCGATCTAGGCTGATTTTTTTTCAAAATTTTATAGCGTATCTTTTGTAACTTGTTGAAAGTTTAGCATTCTATATTATGCCGGCGGAAAATATCTATCTCTAAAATACTGATTAATTCAAAAAAACTTTTCGAATTCTTCAAGTCGTTGAACTGCACCAGTTATTTCACCGTTCAGTTGTTTTTATTTACCAATATGTGAGTCATTGTTCAAAAAGTTAGTCTCTGCGCCTAAAACCATCACACTTATTTTAAGTTTTTAACCTTATTTTAAATTCGGAAACAAAATTGTTTTCGTTGTTTTTCTTTTTTTTCCTCAGTACTTTATTAGTTTTGCATTATTTCAATCACCATTTAACCATACACTCTCAACCAAGTGTGTAAATTTAGTGTTTATTAAACGTTTAAGTCACTCAAAAAACATAATTATTTTTGAAAATCTAAATATATATTTTAATAAAATGTTTAAATTTTGGTGTTTAAATCAATTTTGACATGTTTAAAGTTAATTTAGACATTTAAAATGTCAAATTTTAATATTTTTGAAATTTTCATGGGCATATTTATCACATGTTTTTAATTTTGGTATTTAAACTTACGTTTTAAATACAGAAATTTTTAACACTTTTTATTTCAACGCATAAACTCGACTTAAAATGCATAAACAGCATGCTCGCTCGTTTGCAACAATCACATTTGCAACTTGCAAGTTATAGTTTTACACGAGATTGCTCTGAAAATTTATTGGGTGATGTTTTTAGCGTAATTTTTTGCTGGTGTAATTACTTCACTTCACTTTACGCTTCACAAGGCTTCGCTTCATTTCCTTTCACTTTAATGCAAAAAAACAAAGAAATCTTTAGGTTACACTTTACTGCAGCTTTCGTCTGTAGCAGCTTTTAAACTTATTTACCATTTAGATTAATTGATCGATATTGTTGCATTGGATCTTTATTCTTCTGTCAAACATGTAATCATGCTGTATGTTGCTAATTTAAGAAAGATGTTGGTCCTACATATTGTAAAACCAAAATTATTTTCATACAAATACTGTATATTTTGAAGAAAATTTATGCAGTTTTACATTGATGGCACTATATAACACGTGGTGTTAAGGCAAATTTTAAAATAGCGGCAAACTTAATCTCAAAAATAAATTAATGCCTAAGTCAAAAGTGATGACATCACAAAAACGTCTTATCAAGACAATGACGAAGGCAGAAATTTCGAAAAAAGGGCTATGGAGCAAAGATGACTCACTATAGCTAGCACTGAAAATTGTAGGGGGTACGCGTCACCTAATTGAGAGTTATCGTCCCCCCATCGAGAAGGTCTTCACTGCAATTTGGGACTATATTGGCCAGAGTTTCAAGAATTTATTCGTGCTTGCTGGCTCTTTTTCGTCTGATCTGTGTGGACGTCTAAATCTCGATGGGGAGATGCTAACTATTGATGGGAGGACGTGTCCCCCTACAATTTAAGTACTGATTTATTTTTGGTCATTTTTCTGTGTGGAAGATGTGTTTTTTAGCAACGCAATATATGCATAAAAATATCTTGGGGCACAAAAATGTTTCAATTGTGAACTTTTTTTGTGCTACCTATATATATGTAGGTCGTACGTAATACCAAGAAAAATGAAATGAAAGATTTCGTAAATACATTATTTTATAAGCAACTTGGCTAAGGGGGGGAAGAAGCCTCCATAGCTTCCTAGGTTACGCCTTTGTGTGGGAGCAAAGCTCTCAGCCGCTGGGTAATTTTTGTAATTTTTTTGAAAATATAATGTAGTCATTTTGATAACATATCCCACATTTTTAAGGCCATTTAAAAGAATTAAATTGATGGAAATTGGAAGCGATTACAGAAAATTAAATTGGTCATCCTTTACTTTGCTCTGTTCTCTTACTTATTGGTCAAGACCAAAACACATTTTAAAGCTTGCATATTTAGGTTAAATTTTGTTTGTGATTTTGCTAATACGAAGCCTAGAGTCCTTTTGGACCCTTAGTCCATCCTTAGTCGTCTTTTGGTTGCGCCACTATAGGTACATATATAAATTTATTTTAGTTATTGTTTTAGTAAGTGCGTAGAGTTAGGTCTATTAATTTCCGACCCAGTTCAAAAGTGTAGGTCTGGGCCCTTCCATGATTATGCCGTCTATGGAATTTGCAAATGCATATGTTCAGAGGTATTATTCTAAAAATAAACGCTTTAATTAGCCTTTCCCAGCTCTCCCATGAGAAAAAAGTGAGGCTATGGTCTCCTCAGCCCTCCCGGTTCGCCACCTATCTTGGTTAAATCCATAGGTGGGCAAGTTAATGCAAAACGTTTGCTTTGTTAACCACTAGTCCGTTAACAAACTTCACACCTCCGTTAACGTTAATCCGTTATTTTCAGCTTTAATTAACGGAAGTTAATGAAGTCCGTTAATCCGTTAATATTTTGCCTGTAAATTACATTTCTTTTTATTCTCTCGCTTCTAGAACACGTATTGACGCTGTTGAGCTGATTGTAAGAAAATATCTATTGATATGGTGGTCTTTTTGTGTTTTGGAAGTTACATTTTACAGTCTAATCTAATTTCAAGATAAAAATAACTTCAAATGCACTAACGAAGCTGCGATCGGAAAATCTTTGGAAATTGTTAACAGCGATAATTAATAGACCTACGAGGCTGCAGCTTATTTTTTGCCACAAAAAGAGCTGCTTTCTTCGCTTTCTTCTATAAAACTCGTGTTAATATGCAACAAGTGTTACCAGTGCAAATTGGTTTGTATCGGTACGATGAATGAATGGTGCAAGATATTAACGATAAAAACCTTAACGGAAGTTAACAGAACTTAACGGAAGTTATTTTGGTCCGTTAACATGAAAAAACTTTTTAACAGATTAACGAGTTAATGAAAATGTTAGCTTCGTTATTAACGGATTAACGATTAACGGACTTGTGCCCACCTATGGTTAAATCACTAAAAACGCTATGAGGCTCTTCGGTTTTGTTGGATATTTTCGTTTACGGACAAAATCCTGAAAAACAAAATCGCGAATTGAACAAAATTCCTAACGGACAAAATCCCTATTTGAACAAACCCCCGAATGGACAAAATCCCGAATTGGACAAAATCCCGAATGGACAAAATCCCGAATTGGACAAAATCCCGAATTGGACAAAATCCCGAACGGACAAAATCCCGAATTGGACAAAATCCTGAATGGACGAAATCCCGAATTGGACAAAATCCCAAATTGGACAAAATCCCGAATTGGACAAAATCTGAAGTGGACAAAATCCCGAATTGGACAAAATCTTAAATGGGCAAAATCCCGAATGGAAAAAATCCAGAATCTGACCAACTTTAAAGAAAGAGAAAGTCAGGATTAATAGTGCATTCACTGCTGGCTTATAAGCACTAATAAATATAAATAATTAATTTGCGGACCAACTTCCTCTTTATCTCTTAACTATACTTACTTTTTTGTCAAGAACAAAACTCGCTAATTTATTTTAAATACTGCCTAGTTTCTTTTCATGCAAATTGAAAGAGTTGACGTCAAACGTGAAAAGTGCGAGGCTTTCACTACAGGACAAACTGCTTCGCACCTAATTAACTCGACAAAATCGCAAAGTTTTTTGACTTGATCAGTCTATTTTTGTGTATGCGCTGTTTTTCCAGGTCGCCCCGACAAAAGCGAATGAAAGACATGCAGTTTTGTCCGCAAAGTAATTATTTATATTTATTAGTGCTTATAAGCCAGCAGTGAATGCACTATTAATCCTGATTTCTCTGTCTTTGAAATTGGTTAAATTCTGGATTTTGCTCATTCGGGATTTTGTCCATTCGAGAATTTGTCCAATTCGGGATTTTGTCCAATTCGGGATTTTGTCCAAATCAGGATTTTGTCCGTTCGGGATTTTGTACAATTCAGGATTTTGTCCATTCGGGATTTTATCCAATTCGGGATTTTGTCCATTCGAGATTTTGTTTTTCGGGATTTTGTACAGGATTCGTATATGTTTGATGTTGTTTAATGTAGCGTGACGCTACATTTGCTCTTCACTATCTTTTTCGATTGGCGACGGCTGAGAGGCACGCGAAGACCTAGGTTTGAAAAAAAGTCAGGGACACCATTTTCAGGGCTGTAATACTCCATTCAATTTTTCACGCTGTCAATTTAAATTGCAATTAGTGCACAAACAACATAACAATAATTGCAATTTATATCTCCCTTGAGAACACCAACAAGTGTCAATGCATCTGATCAAGAGGCCATAGTATCATTCAAAAGGGGTCATAGTAACACACAATACCTTTCCAGAACTAAAATTAATACACAACAGAGGCACTAATTTTACAGCGATAAGCAGCAAAATAAGCAGCAAAACAGTGGTAAAATCCTCAAAGGCTAAATTAAATTAGTAGGCTTTTAGACGTTTCTAGAAAAGATACAAAATTTCAATTTGAAACAAGGATAGTTGCGCAGAATTCCACACTTATACTCTCTTATTCTTGAAATACTGTATAATGCTGATTTCTCAGACCGTATCATGTCCTTTAAAATTGAATCTGAAGCTGTTTGTTGTTGTAGCATTACAGCCTTTTAAGCTATTAAACTTCTTCCGAAATCGCTAAAACCGTTATGACTCCTTGGCCGACTTATACCTTTGACTCCGCTTTTTCGAAAAGTTGATCTCTAGGGTGGAGTGAAAAAAACTTTTTCGTTGATATCAATGTGCTTGGGGTCAGAAAACTTGGCAAATGGGCTAAAAACACCATTAAATCTGTTTTGTGGGGTTGCATGCAGAAATGTCCGTGCTACCGCCATCTAGTGGTTCGGCGGCCCCTAATTTTCAAAATTTTGCTATAACTTTTGATTCTGACATCGCAGAAACATGAAACTTATGTCAAAAGTTGCAGAAAACCATAGTTTATGTAAGTTTTAAAAGAACTTTTCTTTCTATGTCCATCAGAAAAAAAGTTATTTGGAAAAAACTAATTTTTGATATTTGCTGGATTTTACTGGTTGTATACAATAATATGAAACTCACTGTATGTCAATAATTGATGTGCTATGATCTATGTTGATCAGACTGTCTGTATGATAGCAGCAATTGGTTCTATGTAGCCTTTGAGATGTAACAAAGTAATAGAAGGCTGCAAAAACATTGGTCTCCGATAGGAAAGCAGAGCGCTAGTTAAAGTTATTGACATGTAATTATGAAAGCAAAGCATCCAGTTGGGAAGATAAAGGGAGTTATAGTAAATTAAATGGCTATTTACTAGCTAATCTAAATGATAATTAATATTGCAGCATACAGAATACATAGTAATAAGTGCAGTTTACACGTTTTATATTTTTAGACATTTCAAATCCTGTATTGGGGTAGTTCAGCACAGTTAGTAAAAACAGTTCTTAGTTGTCTTTTACTGCAAAATATTGAAACAAGAATCTAAGCTGTTAAAGAAACAAAAGTTTTGCATTGTGCACACACCTTCAAAAACATCAGAGAATTTCCTCCAGAAGTCTTTCCAACAAATAGAGAAGTTATCTGTTGAGTCCTGAATGAAGAAAAATTTTACAGTATGAAGTTGCTCATACATTGGCAAAAGAATTTGTTCCGTTGTGAATTTGGTGCAATGTCTACACCATTAGCATTACTGGCGTTGGAAGTAAAATACAACAACTAATAAAAGAATTTAGTAATTTAGACAGATACCCCAAAACCAAACGTGGTACAACATTTCTGCAAAAAGAAGCAACGTTTATGGAAAAAATGGAGAGCTTTTTTGATATTTTTCTTGAAAATAATGCTCAATTAAGACATTTAGAAAATGTGTACTGACTTCGCATGTGTGAGAAAGATTATGCATTTTACACTGACAAGAAAGCAAAAAGAGTTGCAAAATGCACTGCTGCAGTTGAAAAACTGACAACAGGTAACATACGATTTGAACGAAGAGCAGCGTCATTAGAATCTCCATCAATAAGCAAAAGATTTGAATAAGAAAGAGACTGGAATAATAACATTATCCATTTGTCAGACACAGATTCTGTTGGTAGTGATTTTTCACAATCTGATTAGATAATTCATTGCTTTTTATGGGTTACCGTAATTCAAAGCTGCAACAAGCCAGGATCAATCTATGAAGCTTTGCCTTGATATGTGAAAGGTTTCAACTCTCAGGTGGTGCAGTAGCTGCTGTGGCAAATGCAGCCATCAAAAACCTTTATTCAAGCAACCTTTGAACCAAATATGATGACAGTCTCACCATTGATAGAAGCAAACTGAGGTGAGAAAAAGTGAACTATCGTGAACAATTGGGAGCGAATGACGGCTTGCAATTTTCTTGCATCAATGACATACTGTATGTATGGATGGCCGAAAAGATGCGACTGTTTGGCCATCATTTCTGGTAAACTGAATAGTGACTTCTCAATGGTTAAAGTTGGTCTAATCGTTCATTCTTGATGGCACACCTTAACATGCAGAATATTGCATTGGTATGCGTTGGAACAAAAGCCTTCAACAGCTCTAGTGACTATTACCAAATTTTGTATGCAAGTATACTTTCCATCTTGATTTCAGATTAAATTCAAACATAAACCCACCGATGGACCGAAAATTTGTTTGATTTGTACAAAAGAATTCAAAATTTTTTAATCTCGAAGTCAAAAACGAAGTTTTAAAATTTATTGAAAGGAATGCCAATTTTGCTCACCCAGAATATAGTCTATTAGCAGTGGTGGGCAGTAACTAGTTACAATTGCAACTAGTTACTGTAACTAGTTACTTTTTTAGTAACTGTAACTGTAACTTCGTTACTTTTTTTCAGATGTAACGATATTTGTAACTAGTTACCAGTTTAGAGCCCTAAAAAAAGTTACAGTTACAGTTACTTTTTTTACTACATGCTTTGAGGCAAATTATAGATTTTTTATGAATTCCATTCAAAATTATTGTATTACAATGGCAACATAGGACGCACAGTCGCATGTTTGATCAACCATAACCTTTTATCCATATTTTTTTCACTGTGTTCACTGGACTATACATGTGGTTGCTGGTTAAAGTTTAAGTTAAAGCCGTCAGGCCTGTTTTTAGTCCAAATTTTTAATCACTAAAGTAACTGTAACTTGTAACTGTAACTGTAACTAGTTACTTTTTCAAATTTGTAACTGTAACTGTAACTTAGTTACTTTTTTTGCCAAGTAACTGTAACTTGTAACAAGTTACTTTTAGAAAGTAACTTGCCCACCACTGTCTATTAGGTATGTTGGCTGATTGAGATAAAAGTGTTCGTAATGCTGCAGTTGATAAGATTGTGATGCATATCAAAAATCATTGAGCAAAAGCAACAGAACTGATTGAAGAAGGCAGCAAAAACTTTGCTATTCGTCGTTTTGAGGTGACACAAATTACCTACCTGCAAGGCCCAATCATATCATAACATGGCAAACATTGATGCAGAGAAGATTGCAAAGCCACCACTACTTTAAAGTCTGCCTTTGATAGAAATTCAAAACGTAAAGAGTGCGCCCCTGAAAGTATCGCATTCATGTCACAATCAGGCAGTTAAATGTCACATCAAACTTTTAACTGAGACTTTGTCAGTTACAGCAGGACTTGCTAGTCATGATGGGCTCATTAGACAACGGATAAAATCCAGGCATTTGATAAAAAGATTTGATGCCAAGAAACAATTTGCTTGTTAAACCACCTGTTGAATACTTATCTGACGACAGTTGATCATGAAGCATCAATCTTGATGTTGATCAGTAAACACTTGCATTGCTTAAACTTTTTCAAAAACTCTGTTAAAGCTTTGTTTTTGTTCAAACTATATCTAGAAGACATATCTAGTCAGACTATAGTTATTCATAACTGGTCTAAAAATCTTGCTGAATGTATAGTATGTCAAGAAACTTGATAGTATATCAAGAAACTTACGTTTCATTGCTGTAGTAACCTATTTGCAATAGTTTTGCAGCACTCGGTATGATTGTTTTAACTATTTATTGTATCTATGTTAGTAACCTAAATCATGTAACAATCTGCAAATAATTGGTTGTTCTCCTTGAAAACATTATATTTGTCAAATGAATGTGTGACAGTTTACTATTGTTATATCAGCAGAAAGAAAATAAACAGAAATGATTTTGGCATCGTTATATTTGTAGATTTTACGTTGAACGTCATAAAATTAGTTTTTTCCAAATAACTTTTTTTTCTGATGGACATAGAAAGAAAAGTTCTTTTAAAACTTACATAAACTATGGTTTTCTGCAACTTTTGACATAAGTTTCATGTTTCTGCGATGTCAGAATCAAAAGTTATAGCAAAATTTTGAAAATTAGGGGCCGCCGAACCACTAGATGGCGGTAGCACGGACATTTCTGCATGCAACCCCACAAAACAGACTTAATGGTGTTTTTAGCCCATTTGCCAAGTTTTCTGACCCCAAGCACATTGATATCAACGAAAAAGTTTTTTTCACTCCACCCTATTGATCACGTGTGAAAAATTTTGTTCCTTGGTAAAGTTCTCCTGAAAAATTACAAGGCTTGCAAGTTGTACGTTGTCAGCGAGCCAATTTTTTGCGAGATTGCTGTAATATTTCGTTAGCCTAATAAAATAAACGTTTAAGTCAATTTTTGGGCCAACTGAGTTATTCATACCATAATGATCAGCGTGGAAAAGCTCACCTTGTAAACTTTTCAGGTTTCAAAAATCGCCACTAGAGGGCGCTTTATGCTCTTATAGTAAAAATGTGTCCAGAGAGGTACTTGGGCAATTTCATGATTAGCCTATGTCATTTGATATTGACTTAGGCAATTTTATGATTAGCTAATGTCAGTCGATGATGAATTAGGCATCCAAAAACTACACCAGCTGTAGGAAAAAAGAACAAGTTCTTTAAAAACACAATAGATTTTTTTTAAAACAGCAGAGTTGCTCGACCAGAGGTGGGAAGTAACTGGTTGCTTTTTTGTAAGTAGTTGCTGCAACTAGTGACCTTTTGAGTAGCTGTAACGGTAGCTTAGTTACTTTTTTGAAACTGTAACAAAATTGGTACCTAGTTACAAAATTAGACCTGTAAAAGTTACTAGTTACAATTACTTTTTTTTTAGTGACAGCACACGCATGCCGGAGTACGTTTGGTAATTATATTAACTACATGCGCTGCGCAAGCCAATTGCTAGATGCACACACATACACATACACCTGGTCATCACCACGCGATTACATCAGTTTCAGTTTTACTGATTTATTCGCCGAGTTGCCTTGGCCAGGAGACAGCGAAATACGGTCTTCGAGGTGCTGCCACCTACGTCAACCACACCAGTGTTAAATTTTCACATGGTCCCTTTAATGCTGAGCGTCAAGCAGGCAGGCCCGGCGCCAGGATAGCGTGACTAGGGGGGCAGAAATAAATTTTGGGGGGCACGAGAAGTTTATTTATGTGAATTCGAGAGGGGCACGGGGGCACAATTTATTCTAGTGTGGATCAAACGAGCACTCGTCTCAAAATTCTTGCGATTTTTCACGAACTCTTAAGTGAAGACCAAAAATAAAAAATAAAAGGTCATCAGTTCAAAACTTTCCACAAATTCGTTTTCGTCTCAAAATTCTTGTGGTTTTTCACGAACTCTTAAGTGAAGACAAAAAAAAAAAAGAATTTCGTCCCAAAACTTTTATGAAATCCGGTGAGTCCACAAAAATTACCAAAATACGGGCGGTAGACACCAATTTGGGAGTCTTAGGCCTCGATTTGCACTTCAGTAGCCCCGAGTCTGTAAATTTCTTTGGGGCACAGTTCTGGCTTGGGGGGGCACAATTTTATTTTGGGGGGCAAAGGCAGTAATTTGGGGGGGCATGACTCCGGAATGCCCCCCCGTGGCGCCGGGCCTGCCAGCTGGGAAGCTGTAAATACCAATTTTTAGAGTCCTTAGGTATGGCTCGAAAACAAAATGAACTGCAGTCTACCGACTGCAAGGAGGATGCTCTGGCCACTAAACCATCGCTCTTACCACCACACCATCACTGCTCAATCAAGCGTTGCAAAACCCACAAGCCGCAATGCACAATTATCAATAAAAAAAAAAGACCGTCTAGAGCAGCAAACACTTGCTTTACTGCGATCAAAATTTTGTAGGTCACAGTAACTGTAACCGCAACTGTGACGGTAACTAATTACTTTTTCAAAACTGTAGCTGCCCGGGAACTTATAGTTACTTTTTTCCCCGAGTAACTGTAACTAAGTTACTTTCAGAAAGTAAAAGTAACTTAGTTACAGTACTTTAGATACTAAGAGTCACCAGCATAAACGTAGCCAGATTGGGGCCGAGGTGCCCGGGTCACCCCAATTGAAATGCCACCAATGATAAAAATGTGACAAAAAATCCTATTGTTTCTTCACTTTCTCTGAGCATTTTTCGCGTACATCAGTAAGTAACAACCATATTGACGACCACGGACCCCGTGCTCTCTCAATTTAATTTTTACCAACCAATTTAAATGTACAACTCGGGTGAAGTTATGGTATTTTGTCCTAAAAGTTGCTACCTCAGGCCCTTATCTAACCTTTTTATGAACGTAATGCAAAAACCAGGGCCGGATTTACCATTAGGCAGAGTGCCAGGGGCTCCGTGCTCAGCTAGAAAGACTTTTTTTGGCCTTAACCTATATTAGGCAAGACTATGTTGTAAAAGTCGCCAAATTGCCAAGAGCTCGCGCAATGTAGATCCGACCCAGGCAATAACATGGTTAGAGAGCGTAACCATCATTCTATTGTACCATTTTTCAATAACAATTCACCTCTGCCTCGCTAGATTTTAAGCAACAAAACACTTTTGAAAAAATAAAATAATATAGCCACAAGCTTATCGGGCACATACGAAATCAGTCGTAAATTATATACTACTATTTTATCTATTAAAATCGATTTCACCCCAGCGGGGCATCATCAGTTAGATCTTATTCAAATAGAATTAGATCTTATTGAAATAGACTTTATTTGAATAAGATCTAACTGATGATGCCCAGCTGGGGTGAAATCGATTTTAATAAATAAAGTAGTAGTATATAATTTACGACTGATTTCGTATATGCCCGATAAGCTTGTGGCTATATTATTTTACTGATCCCTAAATGCGAAGTCGTCGGAATTTCTTCTTTCTTCTCCTGAGTGTGATTTTCATCTAAAACATGGCCTCAAACAACTTTTGAAAAAAATAAGCTGGGAAAATGCTCATTAAACAAGTCATTGAATTTGAATGGAGGGGGCCTAAGCCCCCTGGCCGTAGGCGTAGCCAGGAGGCTTGGGGATCTCGGCCCAATTGCAATGTTATCTATGACAAAACAGCGGCAAAAAAGCCTATTGTTTCTTCACTTTCAGTTTCTTTCATCATTTTTCGCATACAACGCTTTCTTTTAGCATTTGTGAACAATATTGACGACCAATGGGGCCAAGCGCCCCTCAATTCAATTTTTGCCAACCAATTTAAACGAATATCTTGGAAAAAATTGAGAGTTTTTGTCCTAAAATTTGCTATCTCAGGCCATCATCTAATCGTTTTATGGACGTAATGCAATAACTAGGGCCAGATTTACCACAATATGACACAGTGCCAGGGGTTCCGCGCTCAGATGGTAAGACATTTTTTGGTATTCACCTATATTAGGCAGAAAACGTTGTGAAAATCTCCAAAGTACCAAGGGCCGCGAGCAAATATAAATCCAGTCTGGGCAATAACATGGTTAGTAGGAGTAACCATTTAATGTACCATTTTAAAATAACAATCTACTTCCATCTCGTTAGTTTGTAAGCGACAAAATACTTTTGAAAAAAAATAGCTTGGGGAAATGCTCATTGAACAAATCATTGAATTTGAATCGAGGGATCCTGGGCATTATTTACCGGACCGTGACTATTAGGCACGGACGTTTAGGCACGGGACGTTTAGGCACGGGACGTTTATGCGCCGCCGATTGGGTGCCGGGACTTTTATGCACCTGGACTTTTAGGCGCCGAGACTTTTAGATGCCAGAGGCAAAAAAAAAACTTTTTTAATTTTTTCAAAAAAAAAGTTTTTTTCAAGAAAAAAAATTTTTTTTCACAAAAACAAGTTTTTTTCAAAAGAAAGTTTTTTTTCCAAAAAATATTTTTTTCTACCAAAAAACGGTTTTCTACCCAAAAAAAATTTTTTCCTTTCAAATGACAGTCTTTTTTCAAATGAAAACTTTTTTGAAAAAAAAAACTTTTTCCGACAAACAAGTTTTGCTTTGATTGAAATGTTGATATTTTCGAAGCTTTTCATCAGTTGTTAGTCAAGAAGAATCGTCAGAATAGAGAGTGCAGGAAAAAGAATGGCTATAGGAAAAAGCCGAACAGTGATTGGCTGGAAAAGGATTGCTGAGAGAGCGTCATTTGTGTACAACCTTTAAGCTATACAAGAATTTTTTTTGTCAGCTGAGGGCAGGGTTAGAAGTTTAGTGTGGAGAAGAGTCGAAACAATGCAAGAAATTTTTGATCCCTGAATTAGGCTAACTCAACTGGTAAATTTGAAAAACCAAGCTGTCGAATTAGGCTATCGTCTTCATTTCGTAACTTCAGCCACTAAAATCTCAGACCATTGTTTTCAATTTTAGTCTGCCTATTTTACTTCAGGAATAATTTAACTTGTTCAAGTTGCGTATTATTTCGACTCTTTTAAGCACTTACTGAGTTTTTTGCATTTTCGTTCATAAACATGCAGTATAAGCACTGCTCGCTTGCTTTGGCGTAGCAAAAGCAATCAATTGCTCCAAAAGTAGCAAAAGCAATCAATTTATCAATTTTAAAGCTCAAATAAAATGAGTTTTAGTCAAACGCAAACTTCGCTTTCAGGCTGATTTCTGAAGAAGTTGACTTCAAGAATTTAACATTGTTTTTACTATAAGTGTATTTACAAGAAGGTGTAAAGATTAAGCTTTAAAATAGCGATTTAAACATTGCTTTTACTATATTTACAACAAGATGTACAGACCATAAATAGGAATCTGCCGAAAGATGAATCCTTAGCTCCTGAAAAAGTTTGTACTGTATTGTTTGGTATAGGTAGACTCAAAATAACCATGAAACGTCACACGGCTTGCTGCGTGTGCCAATATTGCACAAGCAACTCGTGTCCGTGCGCCGCAAAATTTGAGACCGCTGGATGGAGATCGCATGCGTCTGGATTAGGTAAAAAAAAACTTTGCAAGTAAGCAGTGAAAAACATTTTTTGTTATTGAAAAAAATGAAGCACGTTGTTGCAAAAGTTGATAAATGACATTTTTCAAAAAATGAGTTTTTCATAGATTTTAATTTATTTACTAAACTTAATTTCCGGCCAGTTGGTCGAGCGGTAACGCGTTCGTCTCTGGAGCGGGAGGTCAGAGGTTCAAATCTCGAGCCGGTCAAATTGGACACAGTGTTGCCAACGGCTCGCCACCGCTGAAACATTTCTTCGAAAGGAGCTGTGTTGCCCGGGCGCAATGACGCGGAGATGGGCCCCGCAAACTCGTTACACGCTTCGGCGTACTACAGCGAGTATAAATGAAAGATTTGATTTTGATTTGATTTAATTTCCCGGAGAAAAAAATTGTTTTAATTTTCAATCAATTTTCGGTAATAAATAGCTTATAATATCGCAGTTGACAATAGGGCCATATGGAAATTTAAAATTTTAAACGCGATTTACTCGAAACAGCGAAATGCGACTTATCAACTTTTGCTAAAACATGCTTCAAATGCAATCAGAAATCAATTTTTTGTAAAACTTTTTCCGCTCTGCTTCCATCTATCTGCTTTTCAAGTCACTTTTATCAAAACTTCAAACCCCGCCCTCTACTGACAAAAAGAATTTTTGTACAGCTTAAAGGTTGTACACAAATGACGCTCTCTCAGAAATCCTTTTCCAGCCAATCACTGTTCGGCTTTTTCCTATAGCCATTCCTTTTCCTGCGCTCTCTATTCTGACAATTCTTCTTGACAAACAACTGATGAAAAGCTTCGAAAATATCAACATTTTAATCAAAGTAAAACTTGTTTTGTCGGAAAAAGTTTTTTTTTTAAAAAAGTTTTCATTTGAAAAAAGACTGTCATTTAAAACAAAAAAAAATTTTTTGGTAGAAAACCGTTTTTTTTTTTCGGAAAAAAATTTTTTTTCAAGAAAAAAATTTTTTTCCGAAAAAAAATTTTTGGAAAAAAATTTTTTTTGCCTCTGGCATCTAAAAGTCTCGGCGCATAAAAGTCCAGGCGCCTAAAAGTCCCGGCACCTAATCGGCGGCGCCTAAACGTCCCACGCATAAACGTTCACGCCTAAAAGTCGTAGACCCTTATTTACTGCTGAAATATTGCACGAGGCAATGTACCTTAATTTCCCCTACCTGGGCCCAATCACTTACAAAATTTAACCCAAAACGCAAGATTTTAAACGTGTTTTGGACTTAAATTGTAATTAAAAAAAGGCTGAAACAATTTAGTTTTTACAATGGGCTTTCAAATGTTAAAAACTTAGTGCTTTCAAATGGCACTAAACACGTGCGAATTATGATCCAATGGCATTAAATCGAAAAAAAAAGTTTTACAAAAAATTACTAAAAATTGCACAGTGGCTGAGAGCTTAGCCCCCAGGCCACCCCCAGACCCCCGTCTGTGATGGGCTTAAGCTTCATTAGTTTACTCAGCACATCTCCCAATTTACACTTTTGAACTTTTTATTTTTGGTTTAGGTCCTCTCCCTATAGCAAAATCCTGGTTACGTGCAAGCACACAGTCCACGGCTTCTGATCTTCCAATCTACAATATCTCTGTCCCACAAAAAGTTCCTATTTCAAAAATTTCTGAAGACGTCATTACTTGTGATTTGGTCCCCCCCAATCAAAAATCCTGGCTACACTTATGCCCCTGGTCGTACATGCACACCTGCAATTAGTTATTTTCATGACAAAGCAAAAATCTCTAAGGAGTTTTTTCGAGTGGATTATGATTTACCACTAAAATATAACACGAGGCAATGAATCTTACTTTCCTCTACTTGGGCCAAATCACTTAAGCTGTGAGTAAAAGGAGGTTTAAACAATTTAATTTTTTCAACCGGCTTTTAAATGTTAATAATCTAGTTCTTTGAAATGGCTTTGAGCATGTGCGAAATGTGATCCAATGGCATTAAAATAGCTTTCTTTTTCCCCAAATTTCCCAGCGGCTGGGGGCTTCGCCTCTGACCGCCATAGCCTCCAGAAGCTGGGGGCTCCACCCCCAAACCCCCTTCTTTGAAGCGATTGAGTTATACTAGTTTACTCAACACGTCTCCCAATTTAGACATTTTAACTATTAATTTTTGGCAAACCAGGCTACAGCTTCTCATCTTCTTTCTTGCACAAAAAGGTCAACGATATATTTGTTCTGCGATATCTTTGTATCAAAAAATTTTTTTCTTTTGAAAATTTCTGATAACGTCATTGCATGTCATTTGTGGTTTGGGCCCCTGCAGTCTAAAATCCTGGCTACGCTTATGGTCAACAGCAGGATAAAAATTAATCGCTGCAGTTCCTTGGCATTCATATAAAGGAATTACAGTTTTAGTTTATTTCTATAATTTCGTTGTCTTCAGAAGATGTCAACTACTCAAAAATACTTGAAACGTTTTTGCTGTATAAAAAAAATACCAGAAAAAGAAACGTGAAATTTGTTCCTCCTTGCACTTCATCTCTGCGCTAGTTAGGCCTAATCTTTAACCATTCAAGTGAATGTTAAAGAAATAATAGCAGAGGTGGAGTCAAAGACACAAGGCTCGAGGCCAAGGCCTAGGACACAAAACAATCCGAGGCCAAGGACCGACCCTCTCGAGGCCAAGGACAGGAATGCTTGAGGCCAAACCCAAGGACCAAGGACACGACGCGCAAGTGTTTTAAAAAAAAAAAGTCTTAATAAATTTACCTCAAGTTCTCTGGCGCGTTCTCCAAGTTGAAGAAAAACAAAAAGGTCATCACCTTGGCCCATTTTTTACAAATCAAAAAAAGTGCTGTCCTCGACCGCAGACTTGGCATTTTCGAGGACTTGTAGCTCGTAGGCTTGGAGGCCAAGGCCACGAACTTTAACGTTGAGGTCAAGGCCAAGGAATTCAAAATGTGTTCTCGAGGAAGTGGTCGAGAACTCCACCTCTGAAAAAAAGCAATGTTATTTAAGATAAAATTAATATTTTTAAGTAACAGAAAAATTTGTATTATTTTTGCCTAAGTCACTTTGCCTTTGAGTGGGATGTTTTCAAGCAAAATCACATAGATCATCGTTGATATAATCATTTTGAAGTATTTTTGCAAAATTTTGGTAACGATATGTTATTTCACTAAAAAATGAGAAAGTTTTTTTTGCTTTTATCAAAACTCAAAAAAACGACTTAGACATTTTTTTTATCAGGGTAACGAATTGTAACTGTAAGCACTGTGCATCTTTATTCACTGATGAGTTGACATTACCAGGAGACAGTCAAGAAACCTTTCGGTTTTCTAGTCGAGTCTTCTGGCAGTGTTACCATACAACTGTAGGCATATAAGTCCTGCTATCACCATTACAAAAACAGATCTAGACCTATAGGCTATTAAGATTGAGTTTTTGGGTGTATGTATGGTCAACAGATATGTTATAGGAGTAGGCGGCCACAAGTCCGTTAATCCGTTATTAACGAAGCTAACTTTCTCGTTAACTCATTTATCCGTAAAAAGTCTTTTCATATTTACGGGCAAAATTGACATCTGTTAAATTCTGTTAACTTCCGTTAAAGTTTTTAACGTTGATATCTTGGTCCATTCATTCATCGTACCAGTACAAACCAGTTTGCACTGGTAATATTTGTAGCGCATTAGCACAAGTTTTATAGAAGAAAGCGAAGAAAGAAGCTCTTTTTTGTGGTAAATAAGCTGCAGCCTCATAGGTCTTTTAATTATCGCAGTTTGCAATTTCCTAAAATTTTCCGATCGCAGCTTTGTTAGTGCATTTGAACTAATTTTTTTCTTAAAATTAGATTAGACTGTAAAACGTAACTTCCAAAGCACAAAAAGACCATCATAGCAATAAGTATTTCATTACAATCAGCTCAACAGCGTCAATAATACGTGTTCTAGAAGCCAGCGAATAAAAAGAAACGTAAATTACACGCAAAATATTGACGAATTAAAGGACTTTATTAATTTCCGTTAATTAAAGCTAAAAATAACAGATTAACGTTAACGGAGGTGTGAAGTTTGTCAACGGACAAGTGGTTAACAAAGCTAACGTTTTGCATTAACTTGCCCACCTAGAGTTATAGGCTAATGAGTTGTTTAGTTGCTAGAATCAGAATAGGTAAAATAGAGAACTTTGTGCTAATCAGTAATTACTGCAAAGTTGAAGGTTCCCCTATCATCCTTTTATAGGTCTGCATTTAGCTTATCAACCAGTAAACTACGGGCAATAGTTCTTAATGTTACTGCAAAACTAAAACAAACGAATTCTGTGGTGTAATTTGCTGGATTTAGTCATTAAATATACCGGTAGCCTAAAACTCTAAGTTACCGGTACTTAGTGACCATGCGATCTTATGTGTAGCCTATTAATGAGCCTGCTGATGGACAAAGGTACAGGTATGGACAAGATTAACATTATACTAAAAGCGCACCATAGTGTTTTTAAACTGATACTGGTAACAGCAGGGCTGCAACCTATTTCATTAAGTTCAAGTTCTGAAAATTAATTTTTTTGGAGTTCAATGTTGGTAAAATGTTAAGGATTTTTCTAATTCAGGCTAACATAAATACTGGGTCTACTTATTTACTGTCGGTGTTCATTAAAAATAAAAAGATAAAACAAGCCTATTTTGCTTTTACAGTACAATCACAATATTGTTCCTCAGATCTTAGCTGCTGTCTGTCAGTGTCATTGAATGTGTCCGTGTTTTGGTCACAAGGTTTAGTGCTTCTTTTAAGGGAACAATGACATTAATGTTTGTAAAACATCTTTTACCATTTTAACATTTACTGTATCATATTGCTCTGAATGCCTATAAAACTGTCCGTTAACGCAAGTTTTCACTACGAGACAAATTTCTTGTCACTGACGGGTTTTACTTAAGAGAACATTGCATCGTGTTTCCTCTTCAATTACTGTCTTTTTGCAAAGGCCACTTGTTGTTTTTGCAGGTAGCCAAATAATAAGTGAATGACCTGCAGCTGTTGGGAAAAACGCAATCTCAATTTACATGGTTTGATCAACAAAAAATTTTTTTCCTGCAATTTTTTAATCTTTAAATTTCTTGTTAATAAACTTGAACAGTTTTAATAGATTTTAGAAAAATACTTTTTCAAGTTTGAGTTTGACAAAACGATCGAGTTATAGAGTTTGCAGTCCTGGGTAACCGCACAGTAGAGATGGCGCAGATAACAAAAAATGCATCCATATGCTGTGCTGAGTCCGCAAACCTTGTCCGCATGCTGCACCGCACGCATCCAAACACAACTAAGTTCACGCTGCCCCGCGCCGCACCGCAAGTTATATATCCTACGATCTCCGCTAACATCAGAAAAAAATTAGCTCTCTAGCTTACGACATAATAAAAAAATTGATTTTAGGGGTATCATTATGGAGAGTTTTCAGAAGGGTGGTTCGCTCAAACCATGTCAAAATATTTGTCTCATAAACATGTGCTGATAACAAAAAAAACTAATGCCCTAGCTTGAGCCAATCAAAAATTGATTTCGGGGGGTCCATTTGGGGCCCTTGGGGAAGTGGTACCTCCAATGTATGTCAAAACATTTGTCGCTTAAATATCTACTGATATAAAAAAAAACCATCGCCCTAGCTTGAGCAATCAAAAAAATTAATTTTTTCGGCCCCATATTGAGAGGTTTCTGGAGGAGTGGCCCCAAAAACTTTTGGGAAACAAAATTGCGTTTGCAGCTTAACAACTTGCACAAAAATTAGATTTCGATGTGGTGTGGTTTAGGAGAAGAAAAGCACACAAGATCTACACAAAAAAAAACTCATCGTGGCCAAAAATGGGTTGGTAAGGATAAAAGGGTACCGTATCTATTTTTTGCCGTAATTAAGCTGTTTTTGAATAAGACCACTTTTTGCACCAAACTTTTGAGGTGGTTTTTGAACTCTAAAACCGAAGTCACGTAATTCATTGCCTAGAAATTTGGCAAACTTATACCTTATTAATCTCAAACTGCTGCTAAAATTTCATAGAGATAGATCTCACTGTTCTTGAGTAATACGTAAAAGCCTGAAACTTTGCACTTGATAACTTCGAAAATGGCCGAGTAAAAACAAAGGAACGCGCGACGCTAGGTCAGTCGTTCTAATTATACTAGTTTTATCTGCCTTGTGTGTGTTTGCTATCAGTTTTTCTGCGCCGTGTTTTGGCAATCAAAAACATTCTACTTGTCTACGTGATGATTCATGCAACTACTGTACAAATCCTAAACCAATAACCCAAATACAGTGCTGTTCATAATTCAGGAGCCACCTTGCAAAAACACTCGTTTTTTGGGTTCCAGGTTTAATTTATACTATTTGCTATAATTATATATCTACATGTTAACTGTTCTTTTTTGTATCTCCAACTGAAGAGAGCTCAATAATCAAAGATCAGAGCAAATTATAATTTTATTAACAGTCAAATTTAGAAACCCTTAACAGTCTGTTTCACCCTTAACGGGATCATCAGAAGAGAACTTCTAAACAACATACACAAAAACAAATTGATTGGTTACACTTGAAACATAGATCTGTAAGTGGTTATTAACAAAGTAATGCGTCTGCCTGGCCTCGAAACTTTTGTCAACTGGGCCACAGAACAGCTGTGATAGGACTTTTAAGTTGAAAGGCGGGCAACATTGTGTTTACTAAATAATACGCATGCTGGGTTTGCCGTCGGTTACGTTTCAAATTTGAGTGACTCATAATTGGGTAACTTCCATTAGATTAAATTTGAAAGGTAGGAGTTAAAATCATTTCAACGACTAATACGAAAACTTAAAATAGCCCCGCCAGTAGGTTTATAATTTATCCGGAGAAGGGGAGTTGCGGTAAGCGCATAAGTCTTAATCAACATTTTTTAGCAAAAATTTGTTTTTGTGCCTACGTTTTGAAATTAGCTCGGAGCGTTTATTCAGCAGTCCTTCTAGTTTCGCTTTGATGATTTGCAGCTTTTCTGCCAAACAAAGGCTGCATATTCTTGCACCACAGCGATATGGAGCAGCTTCTTTAATGACGCTCCATTGGATTTGGTAATCGCGGCCTTTATTTTTGTGCTCCCAAACTCGTTTTGATATTTCGGTACTTTTCTCTAGGCGCTGGTGTCGAAACAAAGAGCTGTGGTTGTTGAAGCGTTTTTTGAAAGCAGTTGAGCACGATCCGTAATAGAGGTCCCGTTGGTTTCCAGATGAGATGGTGGCCTTGTAAATTAGGCAGCTTTTCAGGCAATTTCCATTTAGTGGGCAGTTGGATTTGTTTCGGCAGTTGCAATTTTCTGCCAATTTGGTTTCGTCGGTTTTCCGTGGGCTTGCCACGTTGGAATTGTGTTGTTTGATTATAGCTGCCATGTTTGGCATGCAGCTATAACTGACTTTTACGCAGCTACGATTGCAAATGAGGTGCAGTTTGTGGTCGGGGGGGAAGTGCTTGTCCAATAGATTTAAAAATTTTCTGCCGATATTTGTGGATACGTTATCGCTAAAAGGAGGATTAAACCAAGTAATGTTCTTGTATTAGTAAAGTTTTCGTATTAGTCGTTGAAATGATTTTAACTCCTACCTTTCAAATTTAATCTAATGGAAGTTACCCAATTATGAGTCACTCAAATTTGAAACGTAACCGACGGCAAACCCAGCATGCGTATTATTTAGTAAACACAATGTTGCCCGCCTTTCAACTTAAAAGTCCTATCACAGCTGTTCTGTGGCCCAGTTGACAAAAGTTTCGAGGCCAGGCAGACGCATTACTTTGTTAATAACCACTTACAGATCTATGTTTCAAGTGTAACCAATCAATTTGTTTTTGTGTATGTTGTTTAGAAGTTCTCTTCTGATGATCCCGTTAAGGGTGAAACAGACTGTTAAGGGTTTCTAAATTTGACTGTTAATAAAATTATCTACATGTTATATATTTTTGTGAAGGGTTTGTTGCTGGTAATGTTTCGGCATAATTTTTTTTTTTTTGAAAATAATTTTAAAGCCAAACTGCCCCCCATTACGTGACGTCATGCCAAAAAACTCATTTCCTTACTAACAGCAAATATGCATTACAGTATTGGTGTCAAAAGCAATTAAAGGAATAAGGATAGTTTATCGGGTATTGTAACAAGTTTAGGTCATGTCATATTTACTTCATGATTTCATCGCGCGTCACTCATTATGACGTCATAATTTATGATATTTTCTTGGTTTTATTTAAAGCCTAAAAGCAGCATGACATTTTTTTGCTAAAATGTCAAGTTGATATCGTACCTGTAATAAAATTAGGAAAGATTACAAAACTGTCAAAATTATTAACACTCTTTTTACAGAATAGTGGCTCTGAAAAGAGCCGTTTGATTTGGCAAGGACTGATTTAGTATTTTGTTGGCCATCCATGGTTTTCGATCACCATTTTGCATCGTCGAGGAAGTGATTCAACAAGTTTGTTGAGTTCTTCGGGTGAAATCACTCGAAACCAAGCAGCAATGACCTGTTCGATAAGCTCTCTTTTCGTCTTTGGTTTATTCTTCCCAATTATGCAACTAACTCGGTACCACAAATTTTCAATCGGGTTTAAATTAGGAGATTGGGCTGGCCAATCCATTCGTTCAATTTTATGGGTCCTGTACCACTGTTGGACTTTTTTAGCACGGTGGCATGGAGCATTATCGTCTTGAAAAATCCAATCATCGTCGGAAAACAAAGAACGTGCAATGGGTAACATTTTATTTTCCAGCACATCAATATACTTTGTCCCGTTCATCATCCCAGACACCACTTTGAGCCTACCAATACCATTTGCAGCCATGCAACTCCATACCATAATTGACTGGGGATGCTTGATGGTCGGTGAAATACAATAAGGCCGGTACTCTTCCTCTGGTTTTCTTCTCACAAAATTATTTCCAGCATGGTTGTTTACAGTAAAAGTCGACTCATCACTGAAAAGAACTTTCCTCCACTTCTCTATTGGCCACTTAACATGAGAGCGTGCCCAATCTAATCGGCGTTTTCTTTGTTTTTCCGTCAAGAGTGGTTTTTTTCGAGCTTTACATCCTCGAAGACCATTCTCCAGCAACCTTCTCCTCACTGTTGGAGCAGACAATTCAACGCCACTACTTTCCTTTAACTCTCTGGCCAACTCTTTTGAATTTAGTCTCCTGTTTCCTAAAGAAATCCTGACCAAAGTTCTATCAGACCTCTTTGTTGATTTCCGCTTCCTTCCAGATCGAGGCTGACATTTCGCATCTCCTGTCTCGATCCACCTCTTTAACACTCCTTGCACTCCTTTACGAGATGTACCAGTCTTTTTTGCAATAAATCTCTGCGATTTTCCTTCATTGTAAAGATAAGTAATCACTCCTCTCTGTTCTGCACTAATCGGTTTGAAGCCCATGATGACTGAAACTGAATAAAAAGGTTGAACATCCAGAAAGTCCTGAAATTGCTCCCATTATGACGTCATAGGGAGCAAATCGTGGTGTGATCATGATGTGACCCAAGATGTGACCTCAGGTCATCAGAATACACAACAATTACAAACATAATTTTTCGATTTCATTTGGCTAATTCGATCATTGCAACCATGTTACCAATATAAAAATGGCCCATCAAAGTGACGTCATGCTTAAGGGGTGCATTTTGGCCCCAAATAATTATTTCAAAAAAAAATTTTTTTTCAGTAAAATTCTCGTAGCAAACCCTTTACAAAAATATATAACTTGCCCATATACAATTAAAGCACATATCATAAATTCGACTTGGAACTTACAAAATGGGCAATTTTGCAGGGTGGCTCCTGAATTATGAACAGCACTGTACTGGTATACCACGTGCTCTGCATGCTGTCACAAGCTACTACAGTCATATCTAACTGTCTAACTTGATAAGAACAACTTTGCTGCCTTCCAACGTAAGTCTGCATATGGGTATTCAATAATGGGTGAACGACCGGTTGCTTACTTATCCGTGAACCTAGAACCTTCTAATCATCTGCTACTACCACGTAGGCTATTCTGTCATTGCAACTTTGTGTAGCCTAGTCTTCCTGCTCTACCACATACCAGATAGACAATATGTAAACATCTAGGACCGGAAGTCTAATGCTTTATGCCATGACCTGTTGACAAATACTATAGGCTACACTGAACTAACTCTGTCACTTTAAAATGCAATCGTTGTACCAATACCATAAACCTACTGCATACAGGGCGGATATATGGCCAGGTTATGTGCCTCTGTTCTGATGGTTGTTTCCCACAAACTTGTTTCATCTACATTTTTTTGTCTGCCTTAGTTTCATCTGCTTACCAAACGACCTAAACTTTTCCTAGTCTAGCTTAACAAAGCCAAAATCTTGTTGTTGGTGTCAAGAAACTAGTTCAGCCAACCAAAACTAAGTTTGTTGTAGCCAAAACAGCCTATTTTAAGATGCTCCAAATTCTGAAGAAATGAATTTGAACCAAAGGCACCTTTTACTGTTTTAGTAGCCTAACAATATGTATTGTCACAACATGATATTGTTATTGTATTCAATTCATATTACAATTGCATCATCATTAACCATTCTTGGACATAAAGGAATAATTCACCAGCAATAATTGTTAAAAAAAAATGTAAAAAATTATAGTTAGCGGCGCTGCGCTGACAATGTGACGTCATGCAGATTTTAGTTGCCACGCTGCGCGGCGCGGTGCACCAGAAACAGCGCGCGGCCGCGTACGCTGCGCTGTTACCATCTCTACCGCACAGTAAAAGAAGCACAATTTGAGTGTTTCATTAAATTTACTAAAGCGCGGTCAGGCAGTTAGTCCACAAATTCAGCATCGTCAATAAGGTAGCAAACCAGTTGAAGTGCAAGACAACTTCAGCAATCGCTCAACAAAGTTTGCTACTCAGCCAAAGCGCATTTTAATTTCTGCAACAGAATTACAAAACTCAACTTGAATTTTGCGTTTTTATAATTTTTAGGCAGAAAAAAAAAGCATAGCTAAAAGCTGATGTCTGACTGTGCCTAAATCAGCATAGCTGTTCTAAATACTTAATAAATATTTCTCATTTTTGTTTCAGTCACTTTAACTTAAAATTTGCTAGCGAAATAGTCAGTCCCAATCTTGAAAGCATTACTCTGCAGCATACTGTCACAAAATAAAAAAGAAAGGGAAACGGAACGCAAAGAACACGAGTGTAGAAGTTGGACTTTTCCACCTTTAGGCCTACTAGTACACCTCTCAGAACTAAGCAATTTTCATTTTTTAAAAGAGCTATAGCAGTACCCCACAAGCAATAACATGTGAATTTCACGTGGAAATCCCGTGAAATTTTCACGAGTTACTCGTGTTAAACACATGGTATAAACACGTGATATTCTTGTGATCTTGCACATAGGTCCCACGTGTTATTCACGTGAACGAATCACATGTTTAACTTGTGGTATACCATGTGTTATCCACCAGTTTGCTGCAATGGTACATGCTCTTTGTCAACTGCTGGCTTCGAAATAGCTAATAGCACTGATCATTTGCCGACAATGAACACGTGATTTCACGAGTTTACCACGTATGATCAACGAGTTAAGTTACGAGCACGTGACTTCACGGGTTTACCACGTGTAATCAACGAGTTAAGCTACGACCACGTGATTTCACGGGTTTACCACGTATGATCAACGAGTTAAGTCACGAGCACATGATTTTACGGGTTTACCACGTATGATCAACGAGTCAAGTTACGACCACGTGATTTCACAGGTTTACCACGTACCCTCCACGAGTTCGATTATTAGCAAGAGCATAAGCTCACGTGTTGGCTGTTGAGATGCCTCTACTACTGCTAATTCAAGGATTTTGTGGCAAACTATTTTTCAAATGGTGGAAATATCTTTTTTTATTTATTGTAAAAAAGCCACAAAAATAAACAGCCAATAGAACAAAAACAAACTGCAATCACAAAAACAATGCACCACAAGCTAGTTTTCAAATTCGAATAGAAAATTACAAGAGTTCATTACTCGATCGAAAAAATATTACCAGATTTAAAACTTCGGTTCTCCTAGGAACAATTTACGCCTCTTCACACCACAAAAATCTGGCAAGCACCAGAATACTGCCAGCATCAAACAGCAAAAAAGTGTTAGGAGTGAAGGAGTTCCGAACCCTTCACTCCTCACCATTGCAACTAAAATATTTTTTCCAACATCGACTCTACTTCAGGAACAGTTTTTTTATGACTTCAAGGATTACTTCGGGTAGTTTTTTTTTTAGAAAACATTTTCAAGATGAAAAACAACACAACTAATAATTTTAGGAAAAATTTAGACTGCAAAAAGTCACTAGATTGTACTGCAGTAAGAATTCACTAGAGCAGACCAAACTACATTGGATCTAGTGAAAAACTGCTAGCGGTGACAGCACTGCACAAGAATAAACTAATTCCAATTGCTAGCAATAGCACCATCTTGAAAATCCTCCTTTATCTTTGCTTCAAGCCGAGTTGCATGCTTGCGATTCTTCCGCACTCCACCTGAAAATTGTTCGTTAAATTTTTAGTTTCTTATTTGCCAAGTTGACTTCACTAATCACTATAGCGTATATTGGGGGACAAAGTGCTGCGTCATGCCCTCTCCCCACCTGGTCACAGGGCCTGCGAGAGGGGGGTTTAGGGGGTACATCAAACCCGGGCCCGGGTTTTGGGGGCCGTCAAGTTTTGGACCAACACGACCAAATTTGAGTGAAGACCTTTTTTTTTTTTTTTTTTTTGGTCTTCACCTAATTTTGGACAAAAATCAGGACCAAATTTGAGTGAGGACCTTTCTTGATTTAATTTCACTAAATTTTGGGGGCCCGGCATCGATGTTCATACCCCCTGCAAAAGTTTCTATCTCAGGCCCTGCCTGGTCATACAGCATAACATTTTTTGGGAAGAAAGACCTTCTCAAATCGACAAACCTATGACATAATTCCTACTTTTTCAAATAATATTTCTCTCACATTTGCCTCATAACGTGATTTATTTTGGAAAACAAATGATAAGTTTCATAGAGCAACATTATGCATAAAAACACGCTAATTTGCTTTAAAATATTATTTTATCTTAAAATTAAGCAAAATTTTTCAACGGCGGAGGCTTCGTCTTCGTGTAACTGTGATAAGCTCATCACAACAATATTGTACCACAGGGAATATACTACAAATATGGTAGATAGGCACCGTAAGCATAACTTTTTACACCCAACATAACATTTATAGTGCCATTATGCAAACCAAACAACTACCGTACCGGCACTCTTCGACAAATTTAACCAAAGTATTGCGTTTTAACCCATCGGTTTCTTCGTTTAAACTAGACTTTTTTGCATACCGGTATGTTGACCATGCCAAAGTAGGGAATACCATTTTTTGAGTCACTTCATTATAAATATGTGAACTAAAAAACAAGGTGAAAATCATAACCTCAGATTTTGCTCAAATTCTCTGAAGTTGAAGATTTGTGTCCATAACATAATAAAAAAAAACAAAAAAACTTTAATTTACATATGGTTGAGTTACGCGTAATTGAAATATGCAACATTTTGACCACATGATGACGTAAATTTTTTTACATTTTTCTTAATAACTTTTTTACTTCTTAACATAGAAGTCTGAACCTTAAGTTTTTTAGAATCAGTGAAGTTTGCTTTATTCATAACATTTGTCTTTCATTTGCTTTTCAGGTTGAAATAATAAGATAATGCAAAAAACATGTATTTCGCAATTAATGCACTATAACTCCGAAACATATCGCCAATTTTTTTTTTAACTGGAATTACATTGTTGACTAAGAACTTGCTACACAAAAAAAATATATATAGTGGATATTGAAGTGCAACATAGTTAAATCTACAAAAAGGTTAGGTTACCTAAATATTACAGATAAACTAGTTTTAAATTTTTGAAAGACCTTGTCGAGAAAAATTAACAGCATGTTCCAAATCAAATTGTTAGTTTTGCATCTATTAACAGTGGTGCTATGCTAGTCAAGCTTGAGTTTATTCAGTAAGGTATATAGAGAATGCTAAGACTGATATTATTTTTAGCAAGACTGTAAGAAAAAGCT
The DNA here is from genome assembly GCA_963965965.1 of Trididemnum nubilum. Lineage (NCBI taxonomy): Eukaryota > Metazoa > Chordata > Ascidiacea > Aplousobranchia > Didemnidae > Trididemnum > Trididemnum nubilum. The sequence continues at coordinate 51,705,645 of OZ014471.1, forward strand.
CAGTTTATTTCCAGTTTGGGTTTTCATTGTAAAAGTTTTGTACTATGTCCAAAAATGCTACAAATAAGTCTACTTATAAACTTAACCTTCTATTACATAAACATGATATCAGCTCATTAAAATGTCCAGGAAAGCCAACTAGTCTGTATACAACAACCAGATATTTTTGTAAAATATGCAGTTTCAGCGAAACTCCAACATTCTGTTCCCTCCATTCTTTAAAACACATGAGGAAAATAAACATCAAAATTTGTTAGTTGGTTTGAATGCAAGTTATCATTCATTTCGATTTTTAATATTTTGGAATGCTAATTTAGAAAGTTCTCAAACATATGGCTTGCTGCATTGGAGAAATTTTATTTGAAGGCTGTGAGTGTAGTAGTCACGAAAGTTTTTATCAGCCTAAAGAAACTGATAGTTGTCTTGCTGTTCATTGCTTTTTATTGCTATAACATCATCAACAAATGCTGCAAATTCAAACAAATTCTTCAATGGTCATATTTTTTCAGTTTACACAATTATATTTTTTTAATTTTCATAATTATAATGAAATGACTCTTTTGCATGTCTCCATTAATTGCCAAATCTTTGAACCACCGGAGTCACCTACTACCATCACTGACTTGTACGTTCTAACAAAAAACAATAATTGCAAGTACTTACCAAAAACGACTTTTATGATGATGCTTAACTGATATAAATGATTGCCCACCAGCAACTAAAGTTAATTCTACATTTTTGTGGATATCACGAATACTTTGAGGATCTTTAGGAAGGTCTGGGTGTTCAATACGCAACACTTTAAGTAATTTTCATAAAGGCGAATTTGTAACATAAGAGGTGACTGTCCAGTGTCCACTTTGATAAACGACTATGCAAGTTCTGAGGTTCTTTCTTATCACTGCTAGAATTGAAAACATTTTGATAGTCAAAGTCGCAGTAGGTGCTGTAGAAGTCGTAACGTGATTCAGCCTCTTCACTTTCAATAGATTTTGAACATGAATTGTATGATTTTTCCAACTGAAACAATTCAGAAGCATCTTCAGGATTGCAAGAAAGCATGTCAAATCCATCCGTACTGGCATTTGCTGTAGCTTGTACAGTAACACAACAAGCATGAACACTACCACCACTTCCTAATGGCATAGTGGCATCTGGTTCACATGATAACAATACCGGTACTGTGATATCATTTCTACTGCAAATATAGGCAAGATGAGTGTCTACAAAAGTTTCCTTCTCCATTTCTTTTCTTTACTTGAGCAACTACTTTGCGGCGCATATTCCACCAAGATAAACCATCCATGTCGCAAAATTTTGCAAACAAAAATATTGTAGGCCTATGGTATACGAGTCTGCAAGATTCAAAATAATATCCTAGCAAAAAATAATTATACCAGCAATACGGTGCATCAAACCCCCCCGACCACAAAACTTTGTCATGGCTATATGGCAAAAATGTTTCTTTTCCTTCAAAAACACATTGTGCAAAATACTAAAAAAATTAAATAAATTCTACTGGGGCCACATCAGTGATGAAAGTTTGGCCAAATTGCACAAAGAAATGATGCAAACAGTACCGGTAGTTTTTGCCGCTTTTGGGCTATTTAGCACAATTTTAACCTGATTTTTTTGCTAAAACCATTGCCAATGCAATAATCACAATGTGTGTTGTGATCAATCACCTCTGCCTGGTGCTGATATAGTAGCACACAGTCAGCATTGTTGCTTAATAAGCGTAGCATTAGCTATCGGTAATTAGCCAATGTAGTAGATCTATTACTGCTGAGAGCGAACGCAGAGAAGGCAGGAGTTACGTTTATTTGCTGTAGTTTGTTTGGTTGTTATACTGGCACAATTGAAAGAGCTGAAGAGGGATTTAAGAGTACATTGGCAATCATTAGTCAGCAATCTGCCTTTTCCAACAGATGCTGGATCTTTACTAACTGCTAATTACCAGTACAAGTTGCATCAAGTCAAAAATAAGAGCCTAGTCAAGAGCTGCAAATTTAAGACTTACCATGTTAGTAAAGTATCACAGCTGCTAAAGTAGACAATAAGTTGCAGAGCATTCTTTTGTTTCCAGATTTCATATACACACTTACTTTCATATAGGCTTCCAGTAATGGAATGAGATCGTTACTTGTACTCTTCTAAAGCTTATACAGTACAACATACTCAACTGTATTGGATGTGCATCGATAGCAGCAAACAAAATGGCAAAGGCAACCAAAAAGTCAAGAATTACTCGTGAAGCAGCAGCTATATTTGGCCTTGGTGGCAGCAGAACAAAAGAAGATGCAGAAATTACAGGCAGCTGGTTACCAACTAACAAGCAGGTCATAGGACGTTATAAGTTTCACAGACAAGAAGGAACTTCCTACAGAACAAAAAGAGACTATGTCAGAATTGTTTTAGAAAAAGTCATCCCATTTTATCTCAAAGGAAACATTTCCGGTATCAGCAAAAAGAGGTTGTAAGAAAATCATTGAAATCTTGAGAAGAATGCCAAACTTGGAGAAATATCAGTTGTTACAGACGCCCTAGGTAACTATTATATGCAATTCCTAGTCAGTGGTTGATATCAGGGTTTCGAAAGTGCTCGGTAACGGAGTGTTAGAGCTAATATCACAGTAAACCACTACAGTATTAAGACATTAAAAATTAAAAACCTATAACCCAACAGTCTGTTTCACCCATAAATGGGATCATCAGGGGTAAAGCTTCCTCTCTATTTGATTAAGCTTTACCCCTGATGATCCCATTTATGGGTGAAACAGACTGTTGGGTTATAGGTTTTTAATTTTTAATGTTTAATGTCTTAATACTGTAGTGGTTTACTGTGGTATGCAATTCCTATGTTACTCCAATGATTTGGAACAACATGGACGGTGAAGGCTCCAGTTCCAAATCGAATGGAGCAACATAGGAATTACAACATGCAGTTACAGAGGGCGTCTGTAACAACTGATATTTCTCCAAGTTTGGCATTCTTCTCAAGATTTCAATGATTTTCTTACAACCTCTTTTTGTTGATACCGGAAATGTTTCCTTTGAGATAAAATGGGATGACTTTTTCTAGAACAATTCTGACATAGTCTCTTTTTGTTCTGTAGGAAGTTCCTTCTTGTCTGTGAAACATATAACCTCTTATGACCTGCTTGTTAGTTGGTAACCAGCTGCCTGTAATTTCTGCATCTTCTTTTGTTCTGCTGCCACCAAGGCCAAATATAGCTGCTGCTTCACGAGTAATTCTTGACTTTTTGGTTGCCTTTGCCATTTTGTTTGCTGCTATCGATGCACATCCAATACAGTTGAGTATGTTGTACTGTATAAGCTTTAGAAGAGTACAAGTAACGATCTCATTCCATTACTGGAAGCCTATATGAAAGTAAGTGTGTATATGAAATCTGGAAACAAAAGAATGCTCTGCAACTTATTGTCTACTTTAGCAGCTGTGATACTTTACTAACATGGTAAGTCTTAAATTTGCAGCTCTTGACTAGGCTCTTATTTTTGACTTGATGCAACTTGTACTGGTAATTAGCAGTTAGTAAAGATCCAGCATCTGTTGGAAAAGGCAGATTGCTGACTAATGATTGCCAATGTACTCTTAAATCCCTCTTCAGCTCTTTCAATTGTGCCAGTATAACAACCAAACAAACTACAGCAAATAAACGTAACTCCTGCCTTCTCTGCGTTCGCTCTCAGCAGTAATAGATCTACTACATTGGCTAATTACCGATAGCTAATGCTACGCTTATTAAGCAACAATGCTGACTGTGTGCTACTATATCAGCACCAGGCAGAGGTGATTGATCACAACACACATTGTGATTATTGCATTGGCAATGGTTTTGGAAAAAAATCAGGTTAAAATTGTGCTAAATAGCCCAAAAGCGGCAAAAACTACCGGTACTGTTTGCATCATTTCTTTGTGCAATTTGGCCAAACTTTCATCACTGATGTGGCCCCAGTAGAATTTATTTAATTTTTTTAGTATTTTGCACAATGTGTTTTTGAAGGAAAAGAAACATTTTTGCCATATAGCCATGAAAGTTTTGTGGTCGGGGGGGTTTGATGCACCCTAACCAGTGATCATACCAGTAAAAAATGCTTTCACTATAGTATACCTGTTTTCTTCTCAGATACCTTATAGAGTTGAATGAGGTAATTTCGAACAGTTTTCCATATATTGACTTATTTCTGTCACCTAGTTGGCGATCACTTCTTCTTAACTGATGCTTTATAAAAATGGACTTGAGCGTATCAGATGCCAAATGCACAAATTCTAGAAATTAGCATGAGGATTTAAGCACAGTTTTATTTTAGGCAGTGTCTACTGAGCCATAATTTATGGCATAGTAGAATTGGATGCTGCTATGCTGCAAAGACGATCTTTGCATCACTCATGTGTAACAAAGCATGATGCTTAGGCCGTACCAAGTTTTGATGACTTTCTTTAATTTCTTAGGAACTCTTACAAACGTAGTGGTTCAACTACCAATTCAATTTACCACCTCAACACATTTTACGCCTCCTCAAAACATGTTTCTGTGGCAACGTGACAAAAATCAAAAAATTGGCTCTAACTCAGCAACTGCTCAAGCTAGATGCAATTTTTTTAAAATCATGCAGAATACCCAATTTCTTATATGCTCTCAATGTATTTTATAAGCCTAGCTGCTCAATTTTTCAAGTAAAATCAAGAAAACATATTTTTTCACTGTTTTTATTGAAATTTTTATGATACATCTCATTGCTGATTGATTGGTTGACGGTATTGATTCATACTAAATTTAAGCACTTCACAGATAAATACAAAAAAAATGGGAGACAACAAAAAAACCATACGGTCATCAGTGTCAGCTGCCACCCAACTAAAGGTTAATATTTTAATAAATACTTTTGATGCCAATTACATTTGTAAATTTGGAGATTTTTCAAATAAAAACATCATGTTTTAGCAAATATTAAACAATGAACATAATAAAAAACAAACATGGAGATTTTATGAAATTTTTCTAGTAATACATAGTAACTTTCTATTGGCCATACTGTCATTAAAGCAATCATTGTATTAGAACAAATGTTAATTGCTTCTTAAAAGTGTTCACTGATAGGATAGCTATTACTGTAAGTCTTGAAAAGCACTAAAATCATCACAGAAATGTAATGTTGAACGTATTTCTAATCACTGCTGTATTTTGTTATTTTCACATCTTATTTCCGTGGGCTTTGAAAAATGTTGAAATGTCAATAAAAATTGGCTGCTCTCTGCCCACAAAAGAAAATGAGTCTGATAGAACTGCATTTCTCAGTACAAATTCGTTGGCAGTTAAGGAAGTGTTCATGAATTTTAATAGTTAACATGCTAAACTTGAATTTAAGAAATAAAAACTTGAAAAGCAAGAGGTGCGCTGAAAAGACAGCTTATAAAGCGAAGGATTGGTGTTCAAACTATGATTTTGGCTTAAACTATATCAGGGTGTAATCAAAAAAAATTGGCTTCACCTGGTGCATACCATGCACTGAATTGTTCTTCAGAAACACAACTAAATCGGAGCTCAAGATTACTGTAGACAAATATAGGGTGGGCCCTAAGTCCTTCACCAAAGCATTTAAAGCAATCCTAATAAGTTAATTGAACTGATAAATCCAAACAATATTTCATTACTCTACAAAAAAACATGTATCTTATTACATGTTCTTTTATAGAGTAATAAAATATTGTTTCTAATATATATATCTCATTGCATCTAACATGCATAGTACATCTACAGTAACATGTATTAGTGATTATAATTATGTTGATAGATTAAATTCTGTCATAATGATTTTAAGCTTTTGAGCATATATAATATAGTACTAGCTATCTCATCATTGAAGACTGTAAGAAGCAATTAACATGTTCTAATACAACAATCACTTTATAATGACAGTACAGCTAATCGAAAGTTAGCATATATTACTACACAAATTCCATATTCTACACAATGAGAAATGTCATAAAAAAATTCAACAAAAACAGTGAAAAAGATGATTTTTTTGATTTTATTTGAAAAATTGAGCAGTTAGACTGAAATAATTAACGTATTGAGAGCAAATAGGAACTTGGATATTCTGCATTTTTAGACAAAAAATTTTTGCATCTAGCATGAGCGATTGCAGAGATTGGGCCATTTTTAAAATTTTTGTCATGATGCCATGGAAAGGCATTTTGAGGAGCATAAAACTTTAATCAAATAATTTTGATGGTAAATTGAATTGGTAGTTGAACCACAACTTTTGGGAGAGTTCCTAAGAAATTGAAGAAAGTCACTAAAAACTGGTACAGCTTATTGATGCTGGTTTGGTATTAATGGTGGTTTTGAATGGTTTCTGTTATGATTGAGGCTTTGTGGTATAGTGGTGATGCTGCTGTCTCATAAGCATGAGATGGTGGGTTTAATTCTAAGCATAGATTTTTTTTTGATTGAGATTGAAGATTCATGGTTGTCTTCAGTCAAGGCATTAGTTTGACATTAATTTGCCCATAACAAGACAGAGCAAGGTGAGCTACGGTAATAGGAAACCTATAACTGTACACAATACATGCCATACACCATATCGACTTCACCTGGTCTAAACTAAGAAAACAGTAGTGGGCACAATAGACGCTGCCTTTATTTTATCCATTTCATTGACTGGCATTATCCCAGGCTTTGGGTAATTTTGGATATATGATAAATAATCTAACAGGACCTTCTGAGTTAGACTCAAATTTGTTCAATTCTAACTGCCATTGCATCTTCTCTCTGAAAAGGCGTACTTACTTCCTAATAGAAATGGAAAGAAAGTGGCTATTTTGCCTCTAGAGGCAAAATAGTGTTTTTCCTCCGTTTGGGTTAAGGTTAGGGCTAGGGTTGGGATTAGGGTTAGAGTTCAGGTTAGGATTAGGCTTAGGGCTAGTATGGCACTTGCGGCAAAATAGCCATTAGGATTATTTTGCCTCCAAATGGCAAAATAACATGGGGCTATTTTGCCTCTAGAGGCAAAACAGCCACTGCCAAATGGAAATGTCCATTTCTAACTCAAATTTCCTCTTTAATTGGTTTGAACTCCCAATTTTACACTTTGGCCTTATTAGCCAATAATTCAACTACTTAACCTTTTAGCTTTACTGGTGATAGACAGCAGTGTTCCCTTTAACTTTTCATCTCCTGCATAAATGCCGGAAGTAGTGGGAACGTTTAGAACTCAATGTGAAAATGCCGCAGCTTTTGAGGCATTCTCGATATGTGGCAACAATTTTCTGTTCGAATTTTGGCTTCTCCCATTCTCCCCCCCAAAAAAGCTTTACGCTGGCGGAGGCATCTTATTCTCCCTTTTTATGTTGTTCTCCAGATAAAAAAAAAAAAGGTTATCAGTCTCAGAGATCCGCAAGTATTCTAGTGATCTACGGGCTTCGTCCAGTAAATAAGAGCGTCAAGTTGTGAACTGCAGCTGTGTCTACGGTTTTTGGCTTAAAATAAAAATGCTGATTTTTGGCGAGAGAAAAAACGCCTGACTTATCAAAAATTTGGTGCAAAAATGCCGGAAACAATGTCACACTTATTGCACTTTTTTGCGCTTACAGGGAACACTGATAGACAAACTACGAAACCAGAGGAAAAAAGCCAGTACAAAGTTGAGGAACAAATTAAAAACTAAAAATCAGCTGGTTACCACTTTTTTCTCAGTTCTAGTGACTTGCTGACTACTAGGTTTTGCATCATCATAGGCAGGCAGTTAGGCTGTTTCAGGTTTAACCATATGTCTGAAATTACCCCACATCCAAAACAGAAAATTACCATACCCCATTTTATACTAGGCCTACTGCAATCTTTTTGTACAGAACGATTTGTACTGCCAGGCACTTAAGGTAGGGTAAAATCGGGTAATTCCGGACAGCCATGGGCAATTCTGGACATGAAAGTAAAATTGCAATTAGTGCGTGTTTGTATTACCTATATCGATGTAGATATTCATTTCGGTAATTAAATAATTGCCAGCTCATTTTATGCGCAATAAAACTATTCTGCGTAGTTGCTCTCTGCTTTCATTTGCAGATTAGGTTACGAGTTATTTGTCCTATAAAGTACCCAAATATGCTCTCACACCCTGTTTTCCAACCAAACCAGAATCCTGGTAGGTTTATTCATTCATAACTCCAATTTTTCCGCAATAAGTGAAATCCATTCCTACTCCGTATCCAAATCTAACTTAGAAAAATCCTTAGTAGTAGGAGTTTGCGAGTCGAAATAATTGTAAAAGAAAAAAACGATTTAGAAGAGAGCTTGGAGGTGAAAAATAAAAAAGCCTAATTTGCTTTACTTACAAAAAGGCCTATGCATTAAAAAGTGACAAGCTGCATTCAATAAATCTGCAATTTGCGGCAGAAAATCAAAGATAAATTCATAAATCTAGCGTTGGTGTGGCGTAAAATAAACCGAATCCCCGACTCTACAATAATTTCGGAATGGTTGTTAACTGAAAACAGCTGCTAAGTTGAGCACATTTTGCGGAATAAAGATCTTTATTTGAAGTTTATCCACAATGAAGGTGTTAACAGGGAAATTTTGATCAACATGGCTTAAATTTATCCATTTTAAACGACATGGTGCAATGACTAAATTGGCACTAGGCTGGTGCAAATGGCCTGTGGAGTGCATTAAAATTTTCAAAAAAGTAGGCCTACTTAATTATGCTTCTTAACATATTATTCCAGTTTATAAGATTTATAAATATGCTATCGAAGAGTATCAAATTTGCACTTTTGCCTTTATACTTTATACTATTTTTTTCGAACCAGTGTTCAGACCAATTTTTTCATCCATTTCTAAAATAGTTTTTTTGAACCAGTGTGAAACTACTAATAGTTCATAATTGAAATGCACAAATGAAAGCAATAGATTTGGAGTTGATTGGAGAAAAAAGCAGACTGAACAAAAATAGCAGATTTTTGTCTGGAATTACCTGATCTCACCCTACACTTCCCAGCAATGCTTGACTATTCCACCTGAGACATCAATGTTATTATCATGCAAGTAGCCTACCTTTTACAACGCATGTTTCTAGACCTAACAGAGACAGACTGATATCAATTTTTTCAAACTGGTTTCAACAAGCTCTGGGCTTCTGGTATTTTCCCCTTAAATACCGGTACCATTATTTTCTTGGTTGAGCGCCTGCAATGGAAGCTTTGAATACCATTTTTTAAATCTTTTAGTATGATTTAACAACGTAGTCGAACCAAGATCTGCAACACAAACTCGCTTACTACTAAGCCACCATTCCAGCGCAGTACCGAAACAGTACCAGTATCATACCGTAGGTAAGGTGTAGGCCTACTGCTACCCATGACTGCCTGACGAACTACCTAAATAGGCTAAGCCTTACTGGTACTGTTTGCTACCAATCTTTAAACATAACAGCTGTTAGTCTACCGGCAGACCAGTATTCACAATTACAAGAAGCCAAATTAAGTTAATTACATCTATGGGCTACCGGTATTATTTACCAGTATAGAATAGGTATGAGCAGCCCACTTGGTTATTAACACTTCTACTGCCAAACTTTATCTAAATAAACGCTTCGAATGTTGCACTTTCCGCTACTATACCTGCCTATTTTAACAGACTAAAGACAATCATATCAGTAAATCTGCAACAGTATCAAAGGCAACAACAAGATAGCCTACATCCAATTTCCTGTTTTGTTTGCTTCCAATCCAAGCCAAAATATAGTAAATATTACTCCACCAAGTGGAGATAATAATTTTTTTAAAATTACAAGGAAAATCGTTACAAAAAGGCCTGTACTAATTTTTAACCTTGCAAAAACAACAAATTGTATTAGTTTAATTCAGAAATAAGTTTAAGGTTAATTTTAAAAATTTTATTGTTACAATGTATAAATATTTTTGACATATGGATATTCCATAAAAAAAATCATACATACTTGAAATAGATGTTATTATATTCTTCAAAATGTTTAGGCAAAAATTGTAGAAAAATTTCAATCTACTAACTACAACTGTTTTAAAAGCTGATAAAACGTATTATTTACTACATAAATTTCAATTTCATAGTTAGCACATTTATTTTTCTGCATTAATTGCATGGTTTGTAAGACAGGTAAAAAATAATGATTCTTGGACTTAGTCGTAAAGTTCCATATAAATTTTTTCACCAGCAATGCTCAGGCTTTTAATAGTCGATACAATGCGATAGCTAGCAAACCAATATACAGCTACAAAAAGTGTCATAAAAACCTCTGTGAAACAATTTTAAAGAACACGTGAAAAACTCATGAAAAACTCGTGACAAAACACGAGAAACAAGTTTCACGAGTTATCAACCAGTTTACCACGACACATCTCAATAATCAGTTTTTTCTTTGAAAGTACATCATGTGGTGACTAACAAACGACTAATAAGTACAAAATAAGTATCAGCTATTGGAAAAAATTTTTTTCGAAAACACGTTCAAAACTTGTGGAAAACTTGTGGCATAAAAACAAGAACGAGTTTCACGAGTTTTTCACCAGTATGCCACAACAAGCTAAATTAGTGACTTTTTTTTTTAATATAGCATAATGTTATCATGTGCAAATTAAAATTTTATTGTTCGTGTTGCATAAAAATTCTTTATTCAAAACTCGTGTTAACTTGTGGAAAACTTGTGTTCAAGAACGAAACACAAGTTTCACGACTTTTCCACCAGAAAACCACGTGGATTCACGTGTCAATGTTTGCTGGGTATAGCCTATTAAAAAATCATAATAGATTGATTGCACTATAACTTCAATTTTTATTATGCGAAGCATGATTTTGGCTAGCCACTCTATTCACTTCATGAAGTTGGAGTATTTTTAAAAGACAGAAATTTTGGCGATAGTTTTGTTTCTTCGTTAGACGGTAAGTTTTTCAGTAAGATAATTTTGAAGTATTATCTACTGTTATGGAAAGCAAAACATGTGTGAAGAACGTTCATTTTTACCTCGTGGCAGTGCAAAGGTGTTTCCCAAACATAATTTTAATTTTTTATGATGAAATGTTAAGCTTTTTCAAGACTATAAGACAGGAGCGTCAGGCCAGGGCTGAAATCTTTTTGCCAAATTTGGCATCCTTGTTTGCTTGTGTGTATGAACCTGAAACTCTACGCCTTTCCCAACTACTTCAATGCAAAGTATCCTTTTTGTTTTTGTTTACTGGTCACAACGGGTATATCATTCTGTATATTGTTTGGCCCTAATGGGAAATAAGCATAAAGTGTCTTTTCCAAAGACACAACGATGCATTCAGATGTGGGCACGGTACTTTCTGAAAGTACCGCGGTACTGGTACTTGCTTGGAAAAAGTACCGTCGGTACCTGTACTATTTTTGAAAAGTACCTCGGTATCGATACAGGTACTCGGTACCAGTGTCTTTTTGACGACTCAACGTAATTGTGTTAGAATGTTTGAAAAACGTTTGTTTTAAAAATTTATAATTTTTAGAGAAAAAGAAATCACAACAAACCAAAATTACGGGCATTAACTATCTACTTTGGGAAAAATTAGATTGTCAATTCGTCACTTAGTGCAACTCCTTTGAACTTTTATCCTATTTTACATGGAGGGGCATTTTTGCTCCCCTCTCGATTTTTTCGTGATAAATTCCTTGAGAAGAAAGATTAATTTTCAAAGCAACTTAACTTTGCTTCAAATTTCATTACTAGCAGCTCCCTAAAAATTTAAAGTTGCTAAGGGAAGTTTTCCAATTTTGAGGTTTCCACAAGCCACTTTTCGAAATCCGAGCATTTTTTGGCGAATATTTAACTTAAATGAGGTCATAAGAAATTTTTGTATCGTAACCAACCTGACTTAAGCATTTTGTGATACAGTATCAAAAAAAACTAACGTACAAAATTTGTACCGCCTGTGACGTCATTGCAAAAATGACGTCATTTTTTGGGAAATATAGCCATCAACATCACTGTAATGAGTGATGACGTCTTGAACTCAGAACCATTTTTTTGAAAAATTTTGGTGGAACCAACTCGCATACCAAATTTGGGTGTTTCCATGGCTTTTGGTTCAGGAATTAGATAAGTGCAGCATTTTTGCCCCTCGAGTGAAATGCCGTTGGTCAAATACCCTGTGTAAGTTAGGGTTATGTTTTTCTCTACAGAGAATACTCGCTCGACTGTTGCACTTGAAGGCAGTGCAGCGTTATATATAACAAAAAAACAAATTTTTCGGTGCATCATTTTGAAAATTAGACAGTAGATGAACTAATTTTCCGTTGAGGCTATTAAGCACTGTCTCAGCAAGTGTTTTGCTTGTTTTGCATAAAAAATCAAAAAATTTGTCCAATTGTTCACTTTCGTTCATATCGCTCCAGCTTCTCTTGCAACCAGGATTTAAACTGTAAAATATTGCATAGGGGAACGCTTTTGCAGCCGTGACCAGGAACATTCGGAATGCGGCAGCAATCTGATAAAAATCTTGCTCCAAATTAAATGTGTTCTTTTGTTGGTACGGATTTTACCCTCAAATTGGGGTGAAGACCAAAAAATGAAAATACTGCAATTAAAAGAAAGGTCTTCATCGCAATTTGCTTCTAACTATGGCGGTAATTTTGGATTTATAGGAATTATCGGCCACTTTTTGTCTAAATATCCAGGACGCTTTCTTTTGGTGGGGGAGGCGCTAAATTTCGATGGGGGTACGCTAACTCTTGATAGGGGGACGTGTCCCTCCCACATTTTAAGTACTGCTTGTAATCAATTTACTACTTTGGTTTTGACCGTTAGCTGCATTCTTTTATACCAAGAAGAGTTTAATTATTTTCGTCTTCGATTGTCATTATAGATAATACAAAACTGCGAATGCAGAGATGTGTCAATTACATGGTACTCATTATTGGCAAGCACACTTTGAACCCTACTTTGGAGCGAACCGTAGCGGTATATTTAGAATTTAAAAGTTTATTCGATCAACTCCAAAGAGAGTGAGAGATTGTTTGATTTTCAATATATGATTGATAACAAAAAACTGAAAATACCGAATACTTTTTTGAAAAAGTACCGCGGTGCCGATATTTCGGTACCATTTTTTGAAAAAGTACCAATGGTACCGGTATCGGTACAAAAAAGTATCGCGTTACAGTACCGCGATACTTTTGTACTTAGTACTGCCCACCTCTGGATGCATTGAGACTTCAGGAATCAAACCAGGAATCAGAAACCTTTCGATTATTAGCCTAAAGCTCTGCTACCTGAGCTATTGCCGCCGCTTTTGGCATCTTATGTGGCACTAAGAACTATGAGTATATGTAGTATAAAGTCTTGCTCGAAATGACTACATTCTATATTAACAAAATTTGTGCTCTAAACTAAGTGTTAACAGTGATGGAAGTGCAAATACTTAAACACAGTTGCAAGGTAGTATAACCTATTTTTTTAAGCTGTTATTACGGTTTTGTTTCGTAGTCGTTTTTTTCTCATAAGCTGTCTGAGGAACTGCAAAGTGCGAAATGTTTTTTGGAAGAGAAAAAATGTTGCAGAATCTTTGGCTACAAACCCAAAAAAGATAAAGATGTTTAGCTTTATGGCCAGAGGTAATTTTGTGATTAAGTACGGATACTGCTGATAGCTATATGCTCACAAATAATTTTGTACCTGTTTCTTAAATACATTCTTTTTTAAGGAATCTTTTTTATAGTTTGCCCTTTTGTGGTTTAACCCCTAAAAATTCTAGCAAAAGTTTTTCACTAGATTTGTGTGGTATTAGGGCTACCCGTTTAAGAATGCTAAAAGTTTACAATTTTGCCATGCTAAAGTTGACTCCTTAATAATATCATTTCCCATTCATTGGTAACTAAGTGACTCAAATTCATGTCTATAAAAACTGAAAATCATGTCAAGATAGCTAACCACAAGACGTAGCTGCCTAGGAGGACAAAAGATAATATTCCTCGAAACAGCAGCTCCACTAAATTGCTACATTTTTTGGGTAAGTTGTAATGAGAGACATGTGGTGCAGCTTATTGATTTATTTTTTTTTAAACTCGTTTTCACGAATTATCTTTTGTCGATGGCAGGGTTAAGAGCCTATCATTTGAAGAATGTTTATGTTCAAAAAATTTATTTTTGGATTACTTGCTTATGGTCGCATGTTTAATTAGGTTGGCTTGTTTGATGACGTCAATCATGAGATTTTTGATTTTGACTTTATTTGAAGAGGATAGGAAGTGCATAAAATTAATCCACTACAAATGGATAATGTAATAGTATTCCGCATCACAGGAAGTTACGTTTTGTGCTATTTTATCGATCCTAGCTTGATAGCTGCTGTAGGCTAGTTTACCTCAAAAGGTTTAACCTACTGGTGCACTTTGCAGATGCAGTGATGCTGTGTAAGAGATACTGGTAGTAAGCAAGCAACTTAATAGCCTAGGCTACTGTCAGAAAATATGCAAAGTTAGAAAATTAGTCTGCCGATAAAATCTAGGCTCTGATTTTTTATATCAATGAAACTCAAAACTAGAGCTGGACTGATATGACTTTTTCCGGTTGATGCCGATATCGATATTTTGGAAATTTTTAGGCCAATACTGATATCGATAACTGATATATTAACTTATGAAATATGAAATTTTGTCACTATTTTTCAATTAACTTGACACTAAAAGCTTCACTAATTCCCCTCCAAAGAAAGACTATTGCAAACACAAGTCACACACCAATATTATTCAAAGAAAAAGCAAACCAAAAATACAAAGATTTGCCAATCAATAGTCAAGAGCGGCCCTTCTTGCTCTCAAAAATGAACAGTTCAAGGTAATTGTGCTAAGCTGATATTTTATCGGTGGTAGATACCCGATACGATATATCGGCTTGACCCTGATATCAGCCAGTATATATCGGCTGACCGATATATCAGTCGAGTTCTACTCAAAACTATTAGAGCCTACAGTATTAGTTAGCCTACTGTAATAAAAGCAGAATTAAAATGCAATAATCGAAGCGTACCCTGGTACTAGCCAACTGATATGATGGGCTGTGCAGTTTCAGCTATATAGGCATGTAAAATTATTCTATTTCAAGATACACACACTTATTATTCAGCAACTATCAGGTTTTAGACTTTTACAAATAGTTGAGTTGCATTGCAGACACTGTCAAGCCAATAGGCTTGTTCAACTCTCATGTCAATAAGATAGTGAAATCAAAAGTTTTTATATTCTGCAATTACTTTTTAGAATTGTAAATTAAGACTCTATTTGCAAGTTTTTATTGTAAACAAAATATAGTAACTGTGAGTACTTGAAATTTAACAAATTTATCAATGATATGGTATTTTTAGTCCAGACTCAAAAAGACTTATTGATGAAATTATGAAGCAATAATGATCTTTAATTAATGCTGAAAGATATCAAGGATGATGACCAATCTAACAGTGGCATTGTCAGGTTTTCAAGGTTAGTTATGTGTATTCCTAGATTGACAATCTTTACCAGCTTTTTGAGATTTTATTTAAGAAAAAAAGCTTTAGACGTTTTTATAGTGAATACAAAAAAACAGACTTGGAAGTTTTATTTAAATCATTTGCTTTAATTTAAAATAATCGATTAAAATTAGCAGTGGGCCAAAGAAAATTTGTCACTTTTTAATGCTTCATAGAGTTGCGGCTTGACTTTTCCAAGATCCAGGCATTACTCATTTCCAAGTTTTGTAATCGAAATGTTGATGATGTATAATAAAATATCTGCTTTCTGAGACTGATTGGACATTGACATCATTTTTAATTCTTTGGATATTTTTTCCTACAAGTTTTGATTAAACCTATGAGACAGGTTTTGCCTTGAGCAAAACTCTTGAGATGAACTTTCCAACAAGTTTTGATTAAATCCGTGAGGTAGCTTTTTGTGGCGTGTCAAAGGGGAGCGCGCTCCGATTGCGGTTAACCGGCTCGGTTGTACAACCTCGAGTGAGCTATGATCTGGGTTGAGTTATAAAGCTATCGGTTCCAATTATCTTTCATTTGTGGTTACTTCCATGCTAGTTTTCCACATCGCCACTGGATGAAGCAGGAACTGCGACACACTTCCCCCTTTCTGAAAGCAGTGGTAGGAAGGGGCCTGCTAACGTCGTCTCGAGCGCCGACCATCCAATCACGTCGGGGTCACCAGTTGTGGCGTGTCAAAAGGAGCGCGCTCCGATTGCGGTTAACCGGCTCGACTGCGCAGCCTTGTGTGAGCAGGCGTGAGTTGTTGATTGGATAGCAGCTGGTGCTTAGATTGTGTACTTGAGGGGTTGGTTGTGGAACGCGCTCCGATTGCGGTTAACCGGCTCCACTGCGCAGCCTTGTGTGAGGGATGACTTCGCAGCGTGGAAGGCCACATCAGCGGTCGTGCTCCATTGTACGGGCTTTTTGGTCCCTTTTCCCGGGGTCAAAAGCGACTCCAGTGGCTGCAAAATCCCACCTGCGTTGGGTATGAAAGAGCGATAGAAGTTGATGGCCCCAAGAAATTTGCAAAGGTCCTTCACTGTCCTAGGTTTGAGAAAGTCGCGAATGGCGGAAACTTTGGTCTCCAACGGGCGTACGCCTTGGGAGTCAACCCTGTGTCCCAAAAAATCCACCTCTGTCACAGCAAAAACGCATTTGTCCTTGTTCAATATGAGGCCGAAATGCTCTAAGCGGTTGAAAACCTCCGAAAGATGTTTCCAATGATCTTCCTCGGACTTAGAAAAGATCATGATATCATCGATGTAGACGAAGCAATTGGGCACCCCCCTTAGCACTTCATGCATAAATCGGCAAAAGGTGTTACCAGCTGACTTAAGACCCATAGCTAAACGTTTGAAAGCGTAATTTCCAAGAGGAGTGATCATAGCGGTCTTGTGAACGTCTTCGGGAGCAATTCGAATCTGATGATATGACTTGTAGAGGTCCAGAGTAGTAAAGACAGTTGATCCAGCCAACATCCCAATGAAATCTGTCAAAAGAGGAATTGAGTATTTGTCGGTGATCGTCTGCTCGTTCAACAAACGAAAATCACCGGTGATGCGAAATTCTCCGGGATTCTTCTTTGGTACCAAGTGCACTGGGGATGCATATGGAGACTCAGTCGGTTCAATTACTCCCAGATCGAGCAACTTTTGGAGCTCTAATTTTAAAACGTCAAGTTTCTCAGGGCTCAAGCGGCGAACTTTGGAGCAAACGGGTGGTCCTACTGTCCGAATGTGATGAAGTGTTTGGTGTCTGGTGGGGCGATGAAAGTTGTCGACCTCGAAAACTGATGGGTATTGTGAGAATAGGTTTTCCAAAGAGGATACAGTTTGGGCTGTGGGGATCGGTCGATGCAGCTCAACAATTGCCTTGTGTTCGGTGAGTTTGGTAGAGGTTGTGTTTGGAGTACTTGTCTTCTCATGCATCTCTGGAAGGATCATCAAGCGTCTGTGTGGGTTCAGCGAAATTTGGAAGAGCTCCAAAAAGTCCAAGCCAATGATGGCATGAGAAGTAGCTGCCTTAAGAAAATCCCAAGAAAATTCGGCGGGCAATCCCAAATTCACGCGCAGAGTAACCCTTTCGTATGTGGCTATTTGACTACCGTTGGCAGCAGAAAGATAGCCAGAAGTTCTTGGATCATCTGCTGATCGCTGGCATGGTATGATAGAATCCTTGCTTCCGGTGTCGATGATGAACGCAATGTTAGTGTTGGGGTCATGGACGATCCATGGGTGAGTTTCCCCAGTGATGATGCTGATGTGTGGACTATTGGGGTTGTGAAATGCATTCCGGTTGATAACTCTCCAATTGCAGTTGCCTGCGCAATGTCTGGCTTGATCGCCATATTTTCGGTGAATGTGACAGATCGATGATTGGGGATGTAGTTTCGAAGGGCGAGAATTGAGGCTAGGTGCGGGTGTTGACGATTGCAGTGGGCGATCACCCCAAGCTGGCCGCCTTTGTGGGCTCCAGGAACGCGAATGTCCAGAACTCGACGGGGAAGGAGAAAACGATCGGAGTCTCACAGAAGTGAAAGAGCGAGATGGCGAGGTGTCTCTTGCAACTGGTGAACGTTGGGAGAAAGAAGTGGTCGTGGCATTGTTTTCCCTAGTGTTTGGAAAATTATGTGGTGTGTGTGGCATGGACTGGAGAGAATGTGTGAGTGAGGTGACAGTCTGTGCAAGGTCTGTGACAGTATCGTGCAATGTTGATAAACTGACATTAGAGGTGCCAATTGATGATGCGTAATCATTATATTCGGGTCCATCACCAAAACCTGATGTACATTTACGGTTCTCTTCCATGACTCGATCTGCAATTTTAGCCAACTGATCTAAATCCTCGACCGGGTGCGAGACAATAATGCGGCGAACGCCCGCAGGCAAGCGATCTAAAAACAACTTACGCAAAAGCCTATCCTGTGAACCACTCTCGCCTAATAACGAACGCATTTCAGCCAGTAGCCTAGACGGAGACGTCCTATCACTCAGTCTACTCCCATTTAATAATCGCTCTAGCTTGTCATCGCTGGACGGCGCGAAATGCTGTAGCAAAACGCTTTTGGTTTTGCTGTATGCGTTTTGAGCGTTTAAATCTGGAAGCACGTGTTCCAAAAACCGAAAATGCCGGATATCAAGTGCGGCTAACAGGCTATCAAGTTTTGACTGCTCGCTATTAATCCCCCTAACTCTAAAAATTGTCTCGATTGTTGAGAAATAAAGGTCCGCGTCCCCATCCCAAAATTTCGGCAGTGTCAAACCACTCGTGCCTGTTACGTTGTTACTGGATCTCAAAACAAAATCGTCCGGGGACAGTAATGGGGGGCTACCAAAGTTGTCGTGGACTGTACGGTTGTTCATTTCCGCGCGGAAGGATTCGCCCCCTTCCCAGTGGTGTTGCATACGCTTCAGGTGGCTGCCCAGTTCTTGGCGGGAGGTTGAAGAAAGCAGCCATCGCCTAGTTTGCTGGTTGTACTCTTTCTGTCTCGCAAGGCTAGTAGCCTTTACCTGATATTTCTGCTCTTTGCACTCGATCTTTGTACTCGGTTCAACGTCGGGGTCACCAGTTTAGCGGCTCTATATATTTTAGCAAAACGTCGAACAGACGGATAAGTTTTCACCGCTCATTTATTCGTAATCAACACTGCATACGAATTTTGTTTCCCTGACTATCTGAGTAAGGGAGTAAATGACGGCTCGCTCCAGCTTAATACACCAACCGCCATTGTATATCATTGTTACGTCAACTTAACAGGAGCGTCACAGTGATAAAAAGAATGGGCAAATTTGATTGGTGCGCTGTAATTGAGAAACAATGGTGCAATTTATGGAAGCGGCAAAACGTGCTATCGCTACATTTTGCTTTGCACTTATTTATACATCAATAGTAATATGCACTCGTCCAATCTGCGCTGATATCTGCGTGAAGCGACAACCAGATGGAGGGTTCCTCACTCCCTCCGAAGCATTACAATCGTAAGAGATGCCCAATGTGTTACTTTCTGAAATATTAACTGCTTTGCGCTTAGAATTTTGTACTTTTCTTTGCAACAAATTTAGTTTATTGAGTTTTTGAAAATATTGAATACAGTTGTATCACAAAAGTTGCAATATTTATCTTATTGCGAGAATAGAAAAGTTCCTCCTCTGAGTACTGTACACCTATTGAATGCACTAGTTGCACAATCAATTTTCTGCAATTTCAGTGGTAAAAATATTACTGCAGTGTAGGGTAATTGAAATGTTTTAGCTATTGTAGTTCGCCTTATTTTGGTTTTATGTTTTGTGAAAGTGCAATTAGCTGGGGATCTGTGAGATTTCTCTTAATCTTCGGCTAACGCTAGGATAAGCATTTCTCCGAATAAGTTTAGGTTTAGCGGGTGAGGGTTTGAGTCCAAAACTTTTGTTATCAAATTCTTGTGCGTTACTGTGATAAAAACTACCAGAGTGGTAGTAAAAACAAAGCGTTCAGTAAAAGCGTTTGTGTGAAAAAAGAAAAGATGAATACTGCAACAAGCATGTCAACAAAAATTTTATTTATGAAATTAGGAGTTATGATGCAATTGAATCTGATTGATTACAAGGAGTTAACGTAAACCGCTTGGGGGGAGGAGTCAACACAATAATAGGCTTAATAAAATGCGTGTTGTTTTTGCACAAAGGATTAAATGCGGAAAAGATTGTAGTTGAATGTGATATTGCATCACTTAATTACGCATTATTTGCGCAGTCAAACTGTTTGACATATCGAGAGGATAACCTATTCCTGCATGCTATACATCATGTACCGTCGTCTATTGTGTTTCCAGGCATGGACTGGATAAAGTTTATATAAAAGTTGATATGGGAGAGAGGCGAAAGACGCTCAAAATTTGGCTTAACCCTCTGTCTACCAAAAAAATTCGAAACAAATTGTACCATTGGGGTCCAATGGACCCCAGATTTCATAAAAGTATCTAGCTATAACGATCTCACACAGATTAACATATTAACATTTAACCATGATATAAACGAACAATTTAAACACAAAAACAAGTAACAATCGCAACAAAAATACAAAAATGTGGTAATTAGGCCTAATTATATACCGTACTGTATTAGTTAGACAGGAACTCCAAAGATTAGATGGAGCACTGCAATTACCTTTATCCTGCACCGTTTCCTGGCGGTTATGCAATGATGTGCATGTTTATAAACTTTTTACAGCTTGTTTCTAATCATCATTTTCATAAAAAAAACGCAACAACATAAAAATTCAAACAACTATAATATCAAAACAAAAAAAATGGAAATCATAGCTGGTTTAGTCAGCAGAACGGTTGGTTGTACAAAAACCAAAACGCACGGTTTTTCAATACTGTAAACCAATGCTTACAATTTCAAAGCGTTTAGAAAACTGCAAAATAATGCGTTGAGCCGATTAGTTATTGCAATGCATGCAAATAACCTGAGAATGTTCTTATTGCAGGCGCTGCATTTTCGATTTGTGCTTCATTTACAAAAATAGCGTCTGGTTTTCTTAGCCTTTGTTGCATGATTTTTGGTTGCAGTAGTCCTTTTTCTCTGGTTTTGAAGCTGAATTGCATGCTCTTTTTGTATTTACATAGCAGTTGATATTCCAGGAAGCTCTTTTCCTTAGCGAATCTAAAGCTTACTCCTTCTTTTCTTGCTAAAAATTCATTTATTTTCACTATGCAATTGCTGTCATTCTACGTAAATGCATTGATAGTGCTAACATGAATCATGTTATAAAATAGGGCTACTGGCCATCTTCCAATCATCTTCTTGCAGTTGTAGATTCGAATCACCCTATCCAAAATGTACTAGTACTCAATCTATTCTTCTATGCTCCATCTTTCCTCATTTCTCTCTCTTCCGGAAAAACTAGAATTTCGTCATTTTCAAAGTAGCTGGCTATTCTTCTTCAATGGTTTTTTTCCTAATTTGACTTTCATTTGATATTATAAAATAAAATTTTTCGAACTGATAATTTTGATATTTGTGGTCTCAAACATCAGATTAGTTGTTTTAAAACAAAATGACTATAATTTAAAAAAACTCAGCCAGTCTAAACTAAACAATGCATGTTAGTTATTTGCTTGGGGTCCATTGGACCCCATGGTATACGATGCTGTTTTTATTTTTTAAGCCATATCGGTTTATCTGAGATTAGTGATACTCTACATCGTTGAAGATCAACTAAACTTACGAAAAGTCAGGTAACATGGACGTCGTATTTGCTATCTGTTCTAAGTAATGAAAGATCAAATTTCATTTTGGGGTCCATTGGACCCCATGGTAGACAGAGGGTTAAACGGACACGAGACAGAGTTGTAGTTGAGGGCACAAGGCTCGAGGTCAAGGACACAAAAAAATGTCCGAGGCCAAAGACAGCCCTTTCGAGGACAGACCTTTTCTAGGGCAAGGACACAAGCGCAAGTGTTCTCCAAAAACAGATAGTAATATGACGGTCTTCAAAAATTTTTTTCACGAGCTTTAAAAAAAAGGTCTTTTAAAATTTTTTCAGGTGATCTCAAAAAACAAAACCAAAAATCTCCCAAAAAAAAAACAAATTTTTCTACAAAAACCGATCTACAAAATTTTAAGGATTCCAAAAATATTGCTGTCCTCGAGCCGAGGACGGCAATTTTCGAGAACTTGAAGCTTTGAGGCCAAGGACTTCAAAAGGTGTCCTCGAAGACTCCACCTCTGTAAACGGAATGTAACAGTAGAACGGAAAAGCAGTTGAAAGCTGAAAACAAAATGTACCCTGCAAAACATTGCGATCAGATCTTTCCACCGAGTCACCCTTTCTTGAAAGCTTGTTAGGAATAAGAATGAAATAAGTAAGGATGAAAGCTTGTTAGCAATAAGCCTACAATTTTCTTCACCCATTCAGACTACGAGGCTATAAAGTGATCAGGAAACAAACTTTTGAGTTTTTAAGACTAAGAATCACGGAATGCCATCTCAAAATTCTCAGACTAAAATCCAAAAAAGGCAAATTGGTCCAAAATATACAAAACAACTTAAAGGAAGAAGATATGCTGAGCTTAACAGATCACTTGAAACAATCTGAAATTCGGACAAAAAATGCAACATCAACAAGATATCAGGGCCGACATGACAGAACGTGATAGCGAGCTCGTAAAGGCCATTCTCGTTCGCTAAAAAGCGCTAACGAACAAAAAATCTTCGTAGACAAACTGCCATTTCTGAGCTGTCTCGCCCAACACACGTTAAAACTGCGCGCTCGAATTTCTTTGCGAGATGTTCGTAACTTGAGTTAGTACGTAGGAAATATTATTGTGACGTCAGATGCATTTCTACTTCAAAATAATGCGTTCAAACGTACTGTATGTAATGCATTGTTATGGAAAAAGATTCTATAAACTATGCGTTATTATTCTAAGCTAGCAAATTCATCAACTGATAATAATTAGTAAATGAACGACAGAATTTAATTTAATTTTTGGATCAATGTGAAATACGAACAACTTTTTCCATATTATAATTTTTTTTAAATGACGTAAAGCGCCCTTGAGGTTGCTGTTGGGTAAACTCATATGTTAACAGGAAATTTAGATCTTTAGGATTCAAAATTTTTCAAAAGTGAACAAGTCGAAGGGCACTCTTCCTTTTTAGAACAGGTAAATCTTGAGTTGGGACTGGCTGTTTTTAATTTTTTTGCCGCTATTCAGTCTCGTTTGTTTTTGATTTTGTAAAAATTTTGAGCGCATCGATGTCAATTTTAGCGGGCATGTTTAAAACACTGTTTAATTCCTATAGCTTTGTCTGCTTGAGTAAAGGCTTTTTTCTTGTTTTTGCTGCATCGCAAAATTGCAAAAGCGAAAAAGCAAGATTTTTTCAAGTTGAACAGCTGGCAAAATTTTCTCAATTGCTTGCGCAAACCAACCAAGCTTTATAATTTTGAATAGTTGCAATTTTACTTGCAAACACAAGAAAATCACTGAAATTTTATCGTTTTGAATCAGCACAAATTTTAGTTTCTTTGATTAGTTTGAATTTTTGTTTGTTTGTTTTTGGTTTATGTTGCTGCCGAGGCTGGCATTGTTTTAATTTGTTCCTAAATTTTGAGCAAAAATGAAGCTTGTGTTTTAGAAAATCGTTCATATAAAAGGAGTGCATTCCTATTTTTAATGATTTAAGATGCGAACGTATTCTAACAATTTTACCCCCACTGTTTTGTTTTTACAATTTTGTGAGAAGTTTTTGTTTTAAATATTGAACATGTGGCTTTGGTCTATTTATGCGACAGCGCGTCTCCACGATTGTTGTGTTGAACTTGTAGCAAACCAGCAGAGCTTTGTTTTTAATGATGAAACTTTTTGTGCCGATGTAATTTGCTGTACAATAAATTAGTTTTCTTTGTTTGCACTTATCATCTGCAAACGATTTCTGAAAATATTTCTGTAGGCTCATGAAAATTTGATTGTTTTATTTTTCCTTGTTTTGATCGATTTCGTTTGATTAGTTTAGCTAAAATTATACAATAAACAAAGCAGAGCAGTATAGTATTTCCCCTCCAAAAATGTTTACATAAATTTCCTCAAATTTTACTATGCTTGGTTCAAATTTGCAATTTTGGTAAAAAAAAACTTTTCCGAAAATAGGCAAAAAAATTAGTGAACCATTTTTATGAGTTAAACCACGTGTCTGTCGTGATAGTCTACCCACAAAATATAGCAGCCTAGTACAGCTGTTGTTTTAAAGAATATCTTCTTTTTTTCAGGAGCAGTCATGGACAGTCTACGTAGCTTGCCCAGCTGGCAAGAAATGATAGTCCTTGAAGCAGCAGCTGTACAAGGCTGTTGCAGATATATTTGGTGTTTATTGGCTATCATGACAGACATTGGGTGGTTTATTTTTGACTTCTTTTCAGAAATATTTTTTTTTACTAATGGTAGGATTGATAGATTTATTAATCTTGAGAATACTGCCTGTAAAATATTTTCAAAATCGACGTCATTTGATGCATAGGCGTAGCCAGGGGGGCGAGGGGGCCCGGACCCCCCAATCGAAATGCCACCAATAATAAAAATGTAACAAAAAACCTATTGTTTCTTCAGTTGCAGTTTTTTTTAGCTTTTTTCTGGTACAACATACTCGCGTACAAGAGTAATTAAATACAATATTGACGACCAGGGGTCTGGGCCCGCTCAATTCAATTTTTGCTAACTAATTTATAAGCGAAACTCGGGTGAACTTAAGCGGTTTTTGTCCTCAAAGTTGCTATCTCAGACCCTCATGTATAACCTTTTTATGAACGTAATGCAATAACCAGGGTCGAATTTACCATATGCTACAATGTGAGGGGCTCCTCCCTTTGATGGCAAGATTTTTTTGTCTTTACCTATACTGTAATTGGCAGTAAGATGTTTCGAAATTTCCCAAGTGCCAGGGGCTCTGCGCAACGTAAATCCGGCCCAGGTTAGTAGGTTGGTAGGTGTAACAAACACATAGTTAGTAGGCGTAACCATCTGTTGTACCATTTTGCAATAACAATTCACCTCCACCTCGCCAGTTCTTACACGAAAAAATACTTTTGAAAAAAAAATGGGTAGGGGAAATATTCATTGATTAAATTACTGAAATTAAATTTAGGAGGCCTGGGCCCCCTGGACGCACTTGTACTTCTAAACTGGTTATTTTTAAGACAAATTAAAAATTTCTTGAGAAAATCTTCGAGTGGATTATTATTTCCTGCTAAAATATTGTCGGATGCAATGTATCTTACTTCCCCCTACCTAGGTCAAATCACTTACAAAATTTAAAACCAAAATGCAAGATTTTGAACGTGTTTTGGACCTATACTGCAAGTAAAAGAATGATTGAAAAAATTATTTTCTTCAATTGGCTTTCAAATGTTAAAAATCTAGTGCTTTCAAATGGCTCTGAACACGTGCGAAATGCGATCCAGTGGTATTAAAATAGCTTTTTTTTCCAAAAAATTACAAAAACTTGACCAGCAGCTGAGAGCTTCGCCCATAGCAGACCCCCATAGCCTCCGGCGGCTGGGAGCTCAGCCCCTAGGCTCCGGTCTGCGACACGTTTAAGTTACATTAGTTTACTCAACACGTCTCTCACTTTAAATATTTTCGCTTTTTAACTTTTGGTTTAAGCCCTCTCTCTTAAGCAAAGTCCTGGTTAAGTGTCAAAACCAGGCTTCTGATCTTCCATTGTATGATATCTTTGCCCCACAAAAAGTTCCTCTTTCAAAAATTTTGAATGACGTCATTGCATGTGATTTGTAGCTTGGGCCCCTCCAATCAAAAATCCTGGCTATGCCTATGATTTGACGTCCCATGTAAAAATGACGTCTTAAAATGAAAAATTTTAGCAGAAGACTAAAAAGTCGTTTCTTGATAAATTAGAGCAGTTAAAAAGTTACATCGGTATTTACACGGCCTACATCTGCTAATTTGTTCCAAAAACTCGAAAACTTGTAAACGGCTTTTGCCTTGGCATTAATTATTGTATCGTACCTGTGCATTTGAAGCACCGGTATATAGTGTTATTAAATATTGTAAAGCGGTATTTCGGCTGAAAACCAACCTTACCTTTTATGAAGACTTTATGCAGCGGCTGTGAGCCGCTGCAAGACTACTGTGTAATAAGATTTTTTTGACCGCCGCGGTAATGAAACCAACGCAAAACTTTCCATTCCAAAGCCAAGCGCAATAACAGAATTTGAGTTGTGTAATACTAGAATCTCAAATATTATACGTGGTTTGCAATAGCAAAAAGTTACATGTTTTTTGCTTTTCGGCACCCGTTTCGGTTTTAGTTCTTTAACAGCTTATTCTTTTTTGTATTTTTTTTGAAAGCAAACTAAAGAAGGGCCATAAAAAATAGAACGGGTAGAAATTAAGTTGCGCATTCGCGTAGCGTATTTTTCCGAAAAAAAAAACAACAACAACTCAAGTCTAAAATCCTTTTTACATCAAACTCAAACAATAATTTCCTACTGCAATCAATTTGCGTAAAAAGATAATAAAGTAGAGCATATTTTTGCAAGATATATGAGCAAAGCAGGAACTTCAACTCACAGCTAATTTGAGAAACTGTCGTTTATGTTCAAAATCATGATTGTGAGAAAAACGCTTGTTAAAGTGACTCTGAACCCAAGCAAAAAAAAAATTTAGTTTTTAAGTTTTTGGCTGTTAATGCAATGTCGTAGCAGCATGCATTCACAAACTAGTTTATTTTTTGGTACTGGGTTTGGTTTTTGCTTGAAATTATCGATTTAGTGTATGGATATAAATCAAAATCACTCCGTTATTTTTCCGCAAAACAAAACCAAGCAGGTAATGCTAAGAGGTAAAATTGATCTATGATGTAACAATTGATAATTGTGGCATTGTGATTTTTGTAAGTTGCGGCATAATAGGAAAATATTTTGCCGGTTAGGTCAATATTGGATGCAAGCAGCACTGAACTGTGAACTATTGCATGGAGAAACGCTTTCGTAGTCGTGACCAGACGCATTCGGAATTTGGAGCAATTTGGTGAAAAGCTTGCTCCAAATTCACGTGAAAACCAAAAAAGGTCTTCACCGCAATTTGATGAAATATTCGGCCGGAAATTGACATTTTATCAGCCATTTTTTCGTCTACACGTCCATGACGCTTTCTTTTAGGGAACGCTGAATTTCCATAAGGGAACGCTAAATCTCCAAGGGGGGCGCGTCCCCCCTACAATTTACGTACTGGATAAGCGGTAGGCTACCGGTACGTAAAACGTCCAGAAATTGTAGCTAGCCTGCAGTTAACACTAGCATCAGACTTATATTGTGGAACTGTGTTTCACAATAAGCGGCTATTGCTTGCTTGGGCCCAGCATTGGCTCGTAGTTTCATTGGTTTAATGGAATAGCTATGTTTTCCAACTAGAGCGTACTGCTTCTCTTATGAATTATACAATTGAAGCATGTTTTGGCAGAAGTTGATAAGTGACGTTTTTCAAAAAATGAGTTTTTCGTATTTTTCAAGTTATCTACTTAAAATGTCTTACTTGAGTAAAAACTTATGTTTATTTTCAAGTACTTTTTGGTGGTAAATAGCTTATTATGTTGCACTTCACAATGGAGCTAAATGAAAG
Source organism: Trididemnum nubilum (assembly GCA_963965965.1). NCBI lineage: Eukaryota > Metazoa > Chordata > Ascidiacea > Aplousobranchia > Didemnidae > Trididemnum > Trididemnum nubilum. The sequence continues at coordinate 51,733,284 of OZ014471.1, forward strand.
TTTAAAACTTTAAACGCGATTTTTTCAAAACGGCGAAATGCGACTTATCGACTTTTGCCAAAATGTGCTTCAATTAGAAAGTAAAAAAAAATTTATTGCAAAGAAACAGGCAGTAAGATAAACGCAAGAAAAACTACAGGCGTAAAATTCGCCAACTAAAAATTCGAAACAGATTCTTGAGCAATGTTGGGACTGTGGCGGCCGTTCAGGTGATGGACAAGGGTTTTGATGAAGTGCGACGATGGCAGTTTGGGAGGTTGCCGGAACTGTAAAAAAATAATTTAATCAAAACGAATATCATACGTAATAACTAGGGAATAGCTTAAAAGTAAAATTTCTGCAAATTAATGTAAACATTTCTTTAGTCATCTTTTTACAGGGACTCTGTAAGCAATAACAATGGTGCATATGAAAGTTTCTCTGATAATACTAGTTTTATAATAAAATTTCGGTAAAGAGGTGTAAATTCTTTTAAACCACAAAGCGCATATAAGCAGAAACTTGATTCCCGATAGCATTTTTATTTTATCTGTAACATTTTCGGCGCATTTTCTATATGGCCCTCTTCAGCAAATTAAAAAGCAGTTTACAGTAACTTTAAAATTTAGAAATGAAAGGTTATCAAAATATTATCGGCAAAACACAAATGTTACAATATAACAACCACTATAACTTCATACATTTGGTATTGTGACGTATACGTTATACCTTTTCCATAGTAAAATCAAGTCAGAAAAAAAATAAATAAAAAATAAAGCAACACCATGAAATAGCAATACTGTATTTGGTACAGAGTAGACAATTAGACACACACGCGCATCAAAAAATGTTCAAAACACATTCAAAAGAAAAGAACAACCGTTGGCGTATAATTGTGAATTCAATCGTGGTGTTAGCTTTTTTATCAATAATGCCTCCTGTATTTTGGTTTCATATTCATTGAGACAGTTTCTAATTACTTTAAACGAACTAACATCCAAATTAGAATTTTGACAAGTTTGGCAGGAAGAAGTGTGTTGGCTTATGGCACTTTTGGCAGAGTTGGAGTTAAGCTGCAAATGTTCTCTGGCCCTAGTCACCAAGTGGCGCGTTGACATACCAATATATATGTCGTGTTCACATCACGTGAACGTGTAAATTTCTATACCACATTGGATTTTAGAGCAGCAGGAGTTTTGGATTTCAGATTAAAATATGAACCAGTTTTTAGCGAAGTGTAATAAGTAAAAATTCGAACATCAAATTTTTGCTTCAGTAAGGTAGACAATTGGGATGAAATTTACGAGATGGTTTTCCAAAATACGGCAAGCCAAGTATGTATGAATAGTCATCAACTTCTTTATCATGTGAGTCTGGTTTGGTATTGTTTTCAAATTTTTTCAAGCATTTATTAAAAAACCAATTAGGATAACAATTTTTTGCGAAAATGCATCTTAGCTTAGTGATTTCATCTTTAAACAATTCATAATCAGAGCATATGATTTTGGCACGTTTTAATAAACAAGTAATTAGGCCAGATTTCCAAGCGTTTGTACAAGTTGATCGAAAATTTAACAACAGTCCCGTATATGTAGGTTTGCGCCAGACACTATAGTTTTAAAACCGAATTCGTCAAAGTTTATTTCCACGTCAAGAAAAGGCAATGAATCTGTAGCTTTTTCAACTGTGAATTTCACGCTTTGATGCTGTGCGTTCAAAATCGGAAGAAACTCGTCGCAGTTTTGGTTGCTATCAAAAATCGCGTACACATCATCAATATATCGAAAATAAAGCTTAGGTAAAACTGGTCCATTAGACTTTTCCGCAAAAATTTTTTCTTCTAAATGAGCCGTAAAGAAATTTGCCATTGTTGGTCCCAACGGATTGCCCATTATGATTCCTTCAACTTGTCTATAAAACCGTTCGTTGTGCATAAAAATTCCTTGCGTGGCGAGAAGCATTAATTTCTTAAAGATATCTTTGGGAATCGGAATAGAATTATTGTTGTGCTCATCATTAAATCGCTTAATAATTATATCAATTGTTTCGGCCAAAGGGACATTTGTGAAAAGCGAAACCACATCAAAGCTTACCATAGTATTTTGACTATTTGGATTAAATTCTTTTAATTCCTCTATAAAGTGATCAGTTGATTTCAGCATGCGAGTCTGGGGTAAATATGGCTTAATCATGTGATCCAAAAATTTAGCTAAGGCACATTCTGGCGTGTTAACCATTGATACGACAGGTCTCAATGGAAAATTAGGCTTGTGAACTTTAACTGTACCATACAGCTTTCCTGGTGAGCTACCTGATGGTGTGAGATTCGCTATCATTCTGCTGTCGTAGTGCTTTTTTAGGTATTTCCTCACATAATACGCAATAGAATCTTCTTTCGCTATTTGGGGATGTTTATTGGAATTACAAAGAACTTCTTTGAATTTAGATTTGTCTCTGATTATGGCGTCCAGTTTAGCATTGTAGTCATTTGTATCCAGAATTGCTACACCATTTCCTTTATCAAACTTGCAAATTTTAATTGTGGTGTCTTTGGCTAGATTTTCATGTGTTTGATGGAGTGCTTTGTTTGTTCGTGTGGAACATACCCTACTGCTTTCTGTTATAAACTTCCGAAAAATAAACTTTACATCATCTCTGACTTCATCGTTTATTGTTACTTTGGGGTCCCCTTTTAGCGAATAGAAGAGCTTTTCGATGTTAATCTTTATCTTTTCCTTTTGGACATGTCTTTCTAGAATGGAATTGTTCAAACCAAATCAAAGTGCATTAGTTTCTTTTATGGTCAGAATCTTTTTGCTAGCATTCACTATACAGGATGGGCATGTTACAGATTGTTTTCTCCATAAGTTAAGTAGTTTTTTGTTGTGGGTTAGAATAACTGGTCTAACAGAGCCCTTAAATTTATCCGTTAATAACGAAATTAAGCAGCTCTTTTCCAAAAAACTTATTTTGCCCAAATGTCCGTTTTTAGTCTTTCAAATTTCCGTTCTGCTAGTTTACATTTTTGAACCACTTCACCTAGCTTTTTTTCAACCACAAATCGATAAATTTCTTTTCTTCCCGTTTGGTATGCTCTAAGATTTGGTGCTTTAAATTTTAAGAACTCTGGGCACAAATCAAGATCCAAACAGTTCTCAAAATATTTTGAGTTTAGTCTGAGTTTCACAACTTTAAAAGTCCTTGTTTCTCAAAAAGGCGAAATTAACTTACCTTAGATAAAGGTTAACATCAAAAAGCTCTTTTATTCGCTAAAAGGGGACCCCAAAGTAACAATAAACGATGAAGTCAGAGATGATGTAAAGTTTATTTTTCGGAAGTTTATAACAGAAAGCAGTAGGGTATGTTCCACACGAACAAACAAAGCACTCCATCAAACACATGAAAATCTAGCCAAAGACACCACAATTAAAATTTGCAAGTTTGATAAAGGAAATGGTGTAGCAATTCTGGATACAAATGACTACAATGCTAAACTGGACGCCATAATCAGAGACAAATCTAAATTCAAAGAAGTTCTTTGTAATTCCAATAAACATCCCCAAATAGCGAAAGAAGATTCTATTGCGTATTATGTGAGGAAATACCTAAAAAAGCACTACGACAGCAGAATGATAGCGAATCTCACACCATCAGGTAGCTCACCAGGAAAGCTGTATGGTACAGTTAAAGTTCACAAGCCTAATTTTCCATTGAGACCTGTCGTATCAATGGTTAACACGCCAGAATGTGCCTTAGCTAAATTTTTGGATCACATGATTAAGCCATATTTACCCCAGACTCGCATGCTGAAATCAACTGATCACTTTATAGAGGAATTAAAAGAATTTAATCCAAATAGTCAAAATACTATGGTAAGCTTTGATGTGGTTTCGCTTTTCACAAATGTCCCTTTGGCCGAAACAATTGATATAATTATTAAGCGATTTAATGATGAGCACAACAATAATTCTATTCCGATTCCCAAAGATATCTTTAAGAAATTAATGCTTCTCGCCACGCAAGGAATTTTTATGCACAACGAACGGTTTTATAGACAAGTTGAAGGAATCATAATGGGCAATCCGTTGGGACCAACAATGGCAAATTTCTTTACGGCTCATTTAGAAGAAAAAATTTTTGCGGAAAAGTCTAATGGACCAGTTTTACCTAAGCTTTATTTTCGATATATTGATGATGTGTACGCGATTTTTGATAGCAACCAAAACTGCGACGAGTTTCTTCCGATTTTGAACGCACAGCATCAAAGCGTGAAATTCACAGTTGAAAAAGCTACAGATTCATTGCCTTTTCTTGACGTGGAAATAAACTTTGACGAATTCGGTTTTAAAACTATAGTGTCTGGCGCAAACCTACATATACGGGACTGTTGTTAAATTTTCGATCAACTTGTACAAACGCTTGGAAATCTGGCCTAATTACTTGTTTATTAAAACGTGCCAAAATCATATGCTCTGATTATGAATTGTTTAAAGATGAAATCACTAAGCTAAGATGCATTTTCGCAAAAAATTGTTATCCTAATTGGTTTTTTAATAAATGCTTGAAAAAATTTGAAAACAATACCAAACCAGACTCACATGATAAAGAAGTTGATGACTATTCATACATACTTGGCTTGCCGTATTTTGGAAAACCATCTCGTAAATTTCATCCCAATTGTCTACCTTACTGAAGCAAAAATTTGATGTTCGAATTTTTACTTATTACACTTCGCTAAAAACTGGTTCATATTTTAATCTGAAATCCAAAACTCCTGCTGCTCTAAAATCCAATGTGGTATAGAAATTTACACGTTCACGTGATGTGAACACGACATATATATTGGTATGTCAACGCGCCACTTGGTGACTAGGGCCAGAGAACATTTGCAGCTTAACTCCAACTCTGCCAAAAGTGCCATAAGCCAACACACTTCTTCCTGCCAAACTTGTCAAAATTCTAATTTGGATGTTAGTTCGTTTAAAGTAATTAGAAACTGTCTCAATGAATATGAAACCAAAATACAGGAGGCATTATTGATAAAAAAGCTAACACCACGATTGAATTCACAATTATACGCCAACGGTTGTTCTTTTCTTTTGAATGTGTTTTGAACATTTTTTGATGCGCGTGTGTGTCTAATTGTCTACTCTGTACCAAATACAGTATTGCTATTTCATGGTGTTGCTTTATTTTTTATTTATTTTTTTTCTGACTTGATTTTACTATGGAAAAGGTATAACGTATACGTCACAATACCAAATGTATGAAGTTATAGTGGTTGTTATATTGTAACATTTGTGTTTTGCCGATAATATTTTGATAACCTTTCATTTCTAAATTTTAAAGTTACTGTAAACTGCTTTTTAATTTGCTGAAGAGGGCCATATAGAAAATGCGCCGAAAATGTTACAGATAAAATAAAAATGCTATCGGGAATCAAGTTTCTGCTTATATGCACTTTGTGGTTTAAAATACTAGTTTTATTGACAAAACACAGCTGAGGATAAAAAAAAAGCAAAACAGAGCCGTTGGTATTTGCTTTCAATAAAAAAACTGTTCAGAACTGCTTTGGTGCTCAGTGCTTTCGAAAGTTTTCAAAATACTACATATCTTAAAATTCACTGTTTCGTTAGATTGGATTTAATGCTACCTGATTATTTAAAGTGAATGTTTATTAAACTTATAGTCTTAACAACTGGCATAATATTTCTCAGCTGCCGGAGTAAAAATCGATTGGTTGCTATTTTACATATACCACATAACCGCAGTTTCTCCCAACTCGACAACGCAAAAATACTGCGTCTCCAATTGTGACAAAGAGCCTGGTTTATGATGCGACACATCCTGGGGTGACCGACCTGATGTGAGACAACTCATCAAGGGGCTCTGATGCAAAGTGAAATTTTGGGGGGGAAGTTGCCCCTCCTGGCTACGTCACTGACGTGCGCATCTACAATTAAACTAGGTAAAATTTGTGTTTTTTCGAACAAGGGACATTTTCTAAAAAAAGACAATTGCATTTTCGCATTAATGCGTTAAACCAAGGTTTGACTGTATCTTGAGTCAAAGTTTGCAATTTTGGAGGAATTTCAAGCGAAATTAAGATCAGGCGGCACAGTCAACAACCATAATATGCTGACACTCCATTATTGAAAAGAAGACGAAACTACCTGTAGACTGAGCAGCATTGCGCAGATGCGGTTCTGTCGCAAAACGACCGCTGGTGACTGAGTCCGATACCCGAAAGGTCGTCTTTGCAATGAAGTAGAAACCTACATAACACAGTTAAATTGACACAAGCTGCGAAAATATAATTAACCGATGCAAAAAGCTTTGCTTGTTGAACTTCTAGCTGTAGCAGCGTTTATTTAAAAAGACACTGTCTATAGTAGGGTTGCCTAATGCGCGGCCCAAGATTATTTCGTGAAAAGTAGCAAATTTGTGTTTCGTCGGCCACTACATAAGCTACGCTTTAACCTTTTTGGTTTTTGGTGTTTATATTTTTATCTCCACGCAGTTTGCATTTCAAAACGCATGTCACAGCAGATCTATACTTCATAGTTTGTAAAAGGTGTGTTCAGTAGTACAACTATTGGGAAATAAGCGTTGCTTGGGATAGGGGGTTGAAGCCTCCGTCTTAGCCAAGTAATTTAAAAAGTTTCAACCAAATAACGTAAAAAAAAAGTTAAATTTTTTAAAGGTTAACTCCGCGGTTTAGCAATGATTTAATACGGTAGGGCAATTCAAAACTTACATGAGCATTACACAGTATTCGGAATAAAAATTATCCAAGCATTTTATGAGAGTTTTGCGGCCCACTAAAGCTCAGAAAAAAAGATCATGTAGTCAACTTTTCAATAAGTTTGAGTACTCCTGATCTAAAACATAAATTTTAATCTGCAAGCTATAAGCAACTGATTCCCAAATCTCGTCTATATATACAGTAGAACAAATAAAATGGTAAAAAATACCAATGCTTTCTGTGTCGAACATTCAGTCTAATAAACTAAATTATGAAGCACAGTTACTAATGCTTGTATTTATCACAGTGAAACCGAACCGACTTGCCACAATTTTGGTAGGCCTAATTTTGGTACATAATTTTGGTAGGTCTAATATTGGATTTGCCACAATTTTGGTACATACCAAACTGGGGTTATGGCATGTGATTTTCTCAAACCAGGATGGCCTAGCACAAAACGTAAAGAACCATGAAACGAAATCTCATTGATTTATATGGTTTTACTGCGAAAGTGGATTGTGTAGTTAAACTTTCCTTGCTTTCTAATTGCGAGCAAGACATGTTTCATTCCAAACTCGGGTTATGGCATGTTTTTATTCTCAGACTAATAAAACCAAGCACGAAACGTAAACAGCAGTGATATGAAATGAATTGCTTTTCTTTTCTACAGATGAGTTTCTAATGCGAAACCACACGTCCTTCATGATGCCTTTAACATTTAACAGCCTTTTCAAGTTGTTTCTAACATAGTTATAAGTATCGTAGTCACGCAAAAACAAACTCGTGCTTGCTTGCATCCAAATCTATACTTTCATGAAAGGTATAATTTGGATCTCCCACTGAGTCATCTTGATATGAAATGCTGGCAATATCAAATTTCAATTTTTTCGGGGTGTAGGCAAGGAAATTGCTCCCAGCATTTCGCTTTGATGACTTTTCGAAATTTATTGCTTCTGTTTCAAAACCAATGAATAGTAGGGTGGAGAGAAAAACCAAAGTTTTTGAATTTAAAAAAGTGGTCTTGATATATGGCCCTAAATACCATATGAAATACTTCTATCACAATTTTGAGTTCTTGCATCCTCTAGTGGTCGTGCAATTTTATCAAACGTGCTTAAATAGATCACTTTTACCATATCTCAATACTTACATATGCTAGAAAGCTAGTTTTTAGCTTCAAAATTGCAGAAACAGCACATTTATATCTCCACGAAAAAGAACTTTGCCATAAAAACGTACGGAAAAAAAAAGCTACAGCCGAATGATTGATTACAGATTTACTGATTATTGATAAGTTTTCAGTGCTCAACTTCAATTGCATTGCAGTTCGCATTGGCAATGAAAATAAGTCAGATGAGGTTTAAATTTATGTATGTTTGCACTTTTAGTGTGCCATGCTGCCTTATCAGCTTAAAATAGTTTCTTTAATGGCAATTAGCCTTACTCAACTGGGTAATGTGCAGCACAGTATAGTAACTAATGTTTAACGTTATTGCATCAACCAGGATTGGTTGGCTCTTGTATTATCACTTTTTTTATGCTTAACTTGAGGAATTATATCTAGTTCATTCAAAAACAGGTAAGATTGTACAGTTTAATTCAAAAGCACTGAAAGATGCCAAAGTACAAAATTAGAATTAAAAAAGGAATTTGTACCATGATTAGAAAAGCTACAGTTCTAAAAAGAAAAAAATTTAGCAATATATTTTAATGAACAATTTAATACCATTGTTTATTGTATTGTAAATACAGTATATACTGTGCTTGCTGGCATAAATTTAGTTATTTGTGAAGCAGCATGCTAACCAAAAAAAAGATTCAAGTCTAATGTTACTTGTACAAAGTTGTATGAGGGAGAAAATTATTAAATTTCTGATATTTCTGCCAAACATTTACCCTTTGTGTTCTGCTTTTGATGTTCAAAAAAAGGATGATCATTAAATGTCATTCTCAAGCCACACTGAATTTCACATTGCTTTCTTTGTTTGTTATCATAGCCAAAAAATATTAAAAAGTTTATCAGTATCTTGCAAAAAATTAGTTTCAAGCTCTTTGTATCGATCAGATGTTTAAGATTTTTATGGTTTTGCTGTTACAGTAAACTTTGATGACTGTATAGTAGACTTCGATGTCCTAATTAAAAAATTCTGAAATTCTTCGTGCAATACTCAGCTCACATATTGAATAAACACTGCACCAAATTCATTTGTTCTTTTACAACAATTTGAGCTCTATCCAAGTTCCTGAAGTGATTAAAGTTGAGCAAATGCTCAAATCACTTGTGTTTTGGTTGGCAGAAATCCTGGAGGGAAATTATCGAAACTTAAAAATATTTTGCCATCGTACAACTTTTTACAAGATTAGATTTGCATCTTTTATTAGTTAGCATGCTGCTTCAGGTATAACTGAACTTATGCCAGGTAGTACAGTATATACCGTATCTACAATACAATAAACAATGGTAGGCCTATCAAAATGTTTGTTAAATATATTGCTAAATCTTCTTTCTGTTAGAACAGTACCTTTTCTAATCATGGTACAAATTGCTTTTCTAATTCTAATTTTGTACTTTGGCATCTTTCAGTGCTTTTGAATTAAACTGTACAATCTTACCTGTTTTTGAATGAACTAGATATAATTCCTCAAGTTAAGCATAAAAAAAGTGATAATACAAGAGCCAACCAATCCTGGTTGATGCAATAACGTTAAACATTAGTTACTATACTGTGCTGCACATTACCCAGTTGAGTAAGGCTAATTGCCATTAAAGAAACTATTTTAAGCTGATAAGGCAGCATGGCACACTAAAAGTGCAAACATACATAAATTTAAACCTCATCTGACTTATTTTCATTGCCAATGCGAACTGCAATGCAATTGAAGTTGAGCACTAAAAACTTATCAATAATCAGTAAATCTGTAATCAATCATTCGGCTGTAGCTTTTTTTTTCCGTACGTTTTTATGGCAAAGTTCTTTTTCGTGGAGATATAAATGTGCTGTTTCTGCAATTTTGAAGCTAAAAACTAGCTTTCTAGCATATGTAAGTAGTGAGATATGGTAAAAGTGATCTATTTAAGCACGTTTGATAAAATTGCACGACCACTAGAGGATGCAAGAACTCAAAATTGTGATAGAAGTATTTCATGTGGTATTTAGGGCCATATATCAAGACCACTTTTTTAAATTCAAAAACTTTGGTTTTTCACTTCACCCTAATAAATAGGTGAAAAGATGTAATTACAATTGCCAAAGTTGTGATAAATGTGTTACCCGGTTTCAAGCATTTTTCGCTCTCCTCGAGTCGATTTAACATACAATTTAACTAAATTCAAATACACACACAATGTCTAGCCTTGGCATATAAAACCTAAATTTGAATAAATTAGCAAGCAATTTGACATTTCCCTTTAAACCTTAGATGCATTGGCATGTAGTTGGCATTTAAAAAGATGCATTGGTGTTTCACCAAGTCAGTCCTACCTGCCGAAAACCGGAAAGAGCAAACTTCAGAAAAAATGAATCGTTGAATTTTAATTGTCTCTCGTCAAGTATAGCAGCGGTAACTAAAGAAAAAAGCATAACATAATAGCAAAACTTAACTTACAGCGACGCCCAGCAACACTAAATAGTATTACAGTACAGTAGTAGCTTCGAAAAAATTATCATGAAATTTAAATAAACTTACCTCTGTCGTTCACTATAAACAATCAGCAGCACTACACTAGTAGGTTACAGTGGCAAATCTATGCTAGCAAAGTATTACCAACCATGCACCACAGTATGACGAAGCTATCAATATATTCAGCATTAGCAAGTTAAGACTGTTCCAGTAGGCTACGGTAATCAGTAACGGTATGCAGATAAACGAACCTGACTTTACGGGTACCATGCACACGAAATCCAAATAAGGCTCAAGTGACAACAAAAGGTCCAAGCATCTCCAAACATAATCGTGAACATAAATAAGCCTACAATACAATGAAATGAGATTACTACAAACTCTAATCCGTGTTGTGTCAAGGCTACTACAGCAGGCTCGCTTCCATCAGCTATCCGAGCCCCTATGATACCTCAGCAAAAGAAGTCAACGACAGCAAGCTAAGACACTCTAAAACGGTTCAGTACTTCAACTACTGCAGCAATGAACACCATCATTTAATAATCAATCACCAACAACCCAGGCTAAGCAAACTACGCATAGCCAAACGAGCCTAAAACATGCTAAAACTAGTAAAAAAGTATACGTACCAAAGCTTAATCTAATTGATACAACATTCTAACAGTTTCATCCACGTTCAAGACAGCAAACTTAACCTAAACTTAACTCTAAGCAACCTCGGTTATCAACCAACTTAATCACTCACAAAAAGACCTAAAATAGTAAACATTTCGCGGTTGTCAACGAGATCATTGTTGCCATTTATATTCAAAGCGGAGTATAAACAAAAAAGCGGAAAACTAAGTACGCATGCCGTCAAAATTGGCATTAAAAAGATGCATCATTGGCATGTAGTTCGAAAGCTTCAAATGATGATAAAATAAATTAATAATTTTGAATTGATAGTGCAATGGATTTACGCCGATGTAAACAAAAAAGTTTGAAGCTAATTAGACTTAGTAGTTAATATTTTGTTCAATTGTTTTCAGACTTAAGTCTAGAAAGTTTGTAGATTCGTCCACTGGGTGAAGTAGAAGAGTCAATTGTGCAAACAATTTGTTTCTAAGGAACAGTACAAAAGTCATCTTGCTCAGGCTAACAAAATGATAGTGATGGGCCATATGGGGCTGTGGGCATATAAATTTAACATCGTCTTCTAGTTGCGGTTCATTTACCCGTAAAATGAGACCCACACACCAATAAAAGTTATACCAGCATGCCACAAAATCCATGCTTTTAACCTTTTGGTATACTGCTGATAAAAAATCACATGTTGCAGAAAAGTTTAAGTCTGAGCAAATATACTTGCATCTAATTTGATTTGCTGATATTGGGTGATAAAAGTGATGTGAAGATGTTCCAGGAAATTTAAATATGGTTAGGGAAGCCTATAGCCTACCGTTTATACGTTTTAAACGTGGCAAATGAAAAAAAAAGCTCTAAACAATGCCCTAGCTTTTATTTGATACCTGATAATGCATGTTAATTCAGTTTGAAAAAGCTTGGTTTTATAATAGCCATAAAAAATAATCATTAAAATGGGCATAAAACATTTTTTAAGAAAAAAAAAGTCAAAGCACCCCATAACTGAGGCGCAAAGAGAAACACCTAAATTATTAAATAATTTAAAAAGCAATCTTTTCAGCTTAAAAATAACCGTTTTATTGTATTTGGCATGGTCAGAAATGGGGGGGGGGGGGGGGGGGGGGGTAGCAATTAACTGCATCCTCCTACCTCAACTTTGAGCACTAGAGATAAAAATCACTCATGCATATCCTCAAAATTCACTTTCTCGCACAATTTTAAACAGACCATATCTCAGGAACAGCTTGTGCTAGAAAGGTGAAATTTTTTGCAAACAGGTTTTTTTTACTTTGCTCTACCTACCCCCATGCCAAGTTTGGAGAAGGTTCTAGAAGATGGGTTGACAGCCTGTCAAATTAAGCATGGATTGACCCATAGGCTGGGCAGATTGCCTAGATTTAAACAATTATATAGCTTCACTAACACAGCAGGTCGTAAGTAGCCTAACATCACTTATTTTCTTGTCAGTTGCTGTTGTCAATGCAATAGTAGGCTATACCAATCTTTGAATACAACCACCAGCATCAGCATTAGGCTAACTAGTGATCTCGCTACCGGTAGGCCTAGTCTAACTAGTTCTAACCTAAACCAGGCCTAATATAGGCAGTACAAAACAACGTTTTATACTTTATCTTTGGTTTGCGCTGTTACCCTACTTATTTTCAATCCTAGCCTACACCAGGCGAAGCTCTAATCCTGAACTGACTGACTGAACAAGCGTACTATCATGCATTACCACTTGTGACGCGGAAGCTTGTGACGCAGAAGTTAGTGACGTAAATTTCTATTTGTGGAATGGATCGGTGATGTTTGACATGATGTCACTCAGTAACGATGAAACGGAGAGAAATAATTTTTTGCACAAACCTTAGAAAACTCCAGAGTTTTGATTTATTTAATTTTTAACGAAATTCAAACATCGTTCAGCCCCTGTTTAAGTTTTGTGTTTTCGCAAGTTGTGCAATTCTGACCAAAAATGCTATTGTTGTTGATTTGTGGTTGACCACTATTCTAAAAATATGCCCATTAAAATTTTAGACCAATACGACCATTTTTGGTGTAAAACTTTACTGAACATTTTGATGGAATCATGGAGTTACGACAATTCTTCTTTTTTCTGGTAGAGTGGCTTGTGACATACGACACTTTACACGTAACTTAATTCTGGTAAAATAGTGTAGTGGACAAACACTATTGTACTTACCTTTTACTAGATTTGAAGTTTAAAACTGCCCTTGCGCAATGTTGAAATTCAGGGAAGACCAGCGATATTTATGTATTAATTGGGTACAAAACTATCAAATATTGGATTTGAAAAACATTTCCAGCCGTTGATTTATTGCTGCGAGTAATTATTTTTGGCAACCGGCATTCCTTACAAACTCTATTTTCACATTGCGTTGGCTATGTTTATTGTTTATGCCTTCAATTGTTTTGCGATTGTTCATTAAAATTAAACTAAATTACAGTAGAAGTAGCCAGTAGTTTACTCAAGTGTGGCAGCTGGGAATTTGGGAGAAAATTTCATAACGACAAAATTATTTGAGCCAAGTATCTATAGGTGGGCCAGCTCTGGGGTCTAAGGGTCCGTCTTCAATCATCGGAGTTGGGGGAACAACAAAAAACGAATGTCTAGCAATGAAATCAAAGACCCCAAAGTCTAAATATTTTTGCAATTTTTTTTGAAAAACGACCTTAATTTTAAAATTAATTTTATCTTGATTTTCTTCAGCTCGGTAGTGTCTACACTTGGCGTAAAGTCTTGAGCCTACAAACTAATCCTTATCGCTATTTCGCAGGTGTTCAAAGTAGATGCTAGTTGTGGGACATTAAGTCGTTCCGACACAATTATATTTAAACGCTTAAAACTTTTAAACGAAACAAGCTATTTGCATTCTTCCTTCGCAGTTAGACAAACGATTTATTCAAAACTGTTTAAAGTTAAGTTTATTTAGCTATCAGATGTACATTTTTGAAAATCCTGTTATAATCAAAAGTGTTCCAAATCACTATTTTTTGCTAGTTTTTGGCCTCATCAATCACAAAATTAGCAGGAAACCAGGGGCTCGCGCAGTTTCTGTAACGCTGATGACGTGCTTTACGTAAACCCCACTTAAAAAATTTGTCAACCATAAACAGTACGTTAATCACAACTTCACGAATCATTGAATTTGAGGGTCGAAATTCCACCGATCTATTTTAACATTCACAAGTTGCTTCCTGTACGCTAAATTATACGGTAAAATTTATTTTATTTTTTTTTTGTAAACAACGATTTATTTGTTGTTGCACGAAATTTAGAAATAATTTTGTTGCGATATGAAATGAGTTTTTGATTTTCAAGAAATACACAATCTATGTTAATGATAAAAAAATATATACATAAAAATCTATAACAAATTTGTGCTGCTGGCATAACCAGAAGAGTGCTCAATGTTCCTAAAAGGTCCAGAGCTGTTCAATTAACACGCTTATGGCAGAAAGTTATTTCATTTATTTCCTACAAGCCTGTTTCACGCGTTACCGCGATCATCAGGGAGTAGATCTAAACAAAATAATAACAAATGGTTAGAAAAGATAAAATGGTACTCACCAGCGTCGAAGCAATTCATTATTTTATCTCAACCCATCTTTCTTACCAGCCGCGTGACGGATTGGCTATGTGGCGACAACGAGCATTCACGCCCAGAAAAAGAAAAAGAAAACGATGCTCGCTCTTCCCACATACACGTATGGCTGTGTGGGGAGAGCGAGCATCGTTCTCTTTTTCTGGGCTTGAATGCTCGTTGTCGCCACATAGCCAATCCGTCTCTCGGCTAGTAAGAAAGGTGGGTTGAGATGAAATAATGGATTGCTTCGACGCTGGTGAGTACCATTTTATCTTTTCTAACCATTTGTTATTATTTTGTTTAGATCTACACCCTGATGATCGCGGTAACGCGTGAAACAGGCCTGTAGGAAATAAATGAAATAACTTTCAGCCATAAGCGTCTTAATACATAAAAATCTATAGTGTTTGATAAAAAAAATACTATACAATAGTATTGTTACTGCTTTTTTTTTTTAATTAATTTGTTTGTGATATTGAAACAAAATCAACTGCTAATCTAGCTATATCCTAAATTTATTTTTGTGCTGAGTGAAAACTACACAAACTCTACTAAAATCACCCGAACTTTGATTCACAAAGTTGAACTTCGATTTTCTCAGTTGCAATCATTTCCGCCAGGTCCCGCAAGTATTTACTACATCATGCACAAAATACAAAAGATCAAAAAAGGCATCTTTGCTAATAATGATGCAAAAGTACTATTAGCGCATGTGGATTTCGTATTAAATTGTTAATTATCCAACGCTGTGGGTATGAAAATTTTTACTGCCATGACACGTATGCGGTGTTTGCAGTAAAATGCGGTAGATCTTTTTTTAAGATCCAGTAAATTTTGTGTTGAGGTTGGCTGTTCTTAAATTTTCACGAATTTTCAGTCTCATTTAATTTCTAATTTCTAAATTTTATTACGGAATAAAGTGACATAAATTCATTATTACGTGATAAAAATTGATGCGTTTAATACACAGTAGCCTACTGCAAATTATGACTATACTGTTAGTTAGACAAACAAATCAACCATGGCAATGAAGAAAAAGCCATGAAAATTTTGCTGATTATTTACGAACTCGTTGAGAAAATCTGTTCTTATTTTTTTAAGCTCAGACAGGCGTTGCTAGATTTTTTTCCAAAATAAATAGTTCGTTTACAGTCGTGTTACTATTGCAATACAAAAGTTGCGTACAATAAAACTGTTAACTTGTATAGTGAAACAGATTTCGGCGGTCCGTACTCCGTATCAGTATAGTATACTATGCTGTTTTAATAGTGTGAGGAAGTGAAATTACTGTCACATTTTTTGTTCTAATTTTAGAGGCGTTTGATTCATTATTTCAAACATTCCATGTACTACCACTGAACTAAGAAATGCTAATAGTTAATTTTTTTGAAAAGCATTGTTTGTGTCCCCAATATTGTAGTGTGGAATAATTTGTCATTGCAAAAAGACATATTCTGTTAAATGTGATCCGTAGTTTCGTGAGTCTACCTGTGTGCATGCAAAATAAGTTAATTTATTTCACAATATAGATTTATAAACGCTTCCAACTCTTAACCCATATCAGAACAGTGTTTTTGCGTGACTTAATCGGAACATATGTTGACAATTTTCAACATGACCTTTTTACTTGTTTTTCAATGTTAATGCGCGATGTTTTCAAATATATATTTTTTCTTCTTGTGATGGACATGCAAGATTGTTCAATCTTACAGCCTGGCGCGGCGCCAAAGTAGCGTGACCTGGAGGGGGGAGTCGGAGGGTTAGGGCACGAACAATATTTGGGAGGCATAAAATAATTTTACCCTTTAATTCGGGGATAAGACCGAAAAAAAGTCTTCATACCAAATTGGACGGCAGGGATCCGAGCCGGTTGCCTGCTTTTGGGGCACAATTTTCCCATGGGGAACGCAATTCTTGCCTGAGGGAGGGTCACGACTGGATTCTAATGTGCGGATCTCGATTCATGCCCACAGATTCAGGGATCAAGACCAAAAAAAAAGGTCTTCGTCACGAAATTTGAGGCTTCGTCATAGTGTTCACCCGTGTTTTCGTCCTAGAACAAAAGTGTACTTTTTCTTGAGGGGAAACAAACAGTCTTTTTGGGGGGGCACAGGACTCAAAAAGCACTTTAGTGGCACCAGGACTATTACTTTGGAGCACAATCTTCTATTGGGGGCACATTTTTTGCTTAAAAGGCAAAAGCAGTGATCAGGGAGGTACGGTCCCGAAATGCCCCCCAGTAGCGCCGCGCATGGGTTGGGCTCTGACAACAAAAAATGGACAGCGCTGTTTCGAGCTTTTAGCTCTCATCGGCAGCCCTCAGCTTCTCTAACAAAGTTATTTCATAGCTTTTTTTTGTGGATTTTTGGAAATGTGTGGAGATTGTGGGATGGTAGTAGAAGTAGTATTGAGAGCTGCAGACACTTTTTCAAGCAACCACAGCCGCTCTAAGTGAAGGTATTCCCCACCTGGACAAGACTCTTGGCCGATCTGGACTTGTCCAGTTAGCCCAAGAGTCTTGTATTTCCCAGCTAGACAAGACTCTTGGCCAAACTGGACAAACCCTAGGGGCTTGCACAGTGGTAGAGGTTTTGTAGGAAATAAACAATTTTTCACTTGTGGTACTTAAAAAAAATACAAGTGAAAAAATCGCTGAACCCTTGTAGTAAGGACAGCCATTGGCTATCCCTACTACTTTGGCTATCCCTGCTCGTGGATGTCGTTATGATTTCCCAGGAGTCGACCACGAAGGACGTCAAACTTGTCGGTAACAAAAAATGGGTTGGCTCGGACTAAGAAGCGAGGAGGTTCCGACAACCTCCGGCAGAGATTTGTGATGGGTACCTTGTATCCGTGGCTTTCTTTCGTCAAGTTTAGGAAGAAAAGTTCTTTACCGCAAATCAGTATATAGACTTTTTTCGTCTATAGGTGAAGACCAAAAAAAGGACTTTACCAAAAGTCAATAGTCTTTTTCGAAGTTTGCGTCAGTGGGTTAGGGCTCAGTGAGTTAGGGCCTACCCTGCCCAAAAAGGAAGGCAGACCAAGCCTACCCTCGACGGCAACACTGGTTGCATGATGTAGTACTTCAAATGTACAGTGTATGACTATCAACTGGTATTGAGATTGATTTTATGTTCTAAATTCTGACAGGTACTATTATTTAGCTAAGTATTTTGAAATGTAAGTAGGCTACTATTAAGAACTGTTGACAGAAACTTAACATCCTCCAACCAAAACCACTTCACTAAATGCAGTTGCAAATTTTTTACAGGTGTGGTAGTTGTGTTGAAACAATAGCTCATTATCAGCAGTAACAATAATTATTTAGTTACATCAATAGCAAAACTGCAACAGTCACCGGACTGCGCCAGACGCTAATTATCGGACAATTTGCGCACTTTTTCATTGCAGTGACTACTTTGTGTTAGGAAGAATTTCCAGTGATCCAATGTTCTTGGAGATTTTTTCGAATTCTTCTCTACTGAATTTGCTGTTTGTTTGAAGCCACCAAGCAGAGATAATCCTCGTAAAGCGTCTTACTCAAAGACGCAAAAACGTGACCCGGGTGCTGGTTGAACCCAGGTCATTCGACCAGGAGAGCATTGTTTTATTCGTTTTTATGACAACCCTTGTTGAATGACCTGGGTTCAACCCGCACCCGGGTCACGTTGTTGCGTCCTTAGATAAGACGCTTTACGAGGATTATCTCTGCTTGGTGGCTTCAAACAAGCAGCAAATTCAGTAGACAAGAATTTGAAGAAATCCACAGGAACATTGGATCACTGAAAACTTATAAGCAGATACCGATTCCTCTAACCACGAAGTAGTCATTGCTATATAAAAGTGCGCTGATCGTCCAATAGTTGTGCCTGGCGATGTCCGGTGACTAGAGGATAAATATGCACTAACGCAGCAAGTCATTCAGAGTAATTTTAAATCCCAAAAGCTGTATGTCTTTGTTATTCTGCTATTGTTTCTATTTGTTGACATTTGTCAACAAGTGTTCCGATTAAGATAAAACGCAAATAACTCATATCATTTGGAATTTCATATCACTGCATCAGGAAGCTAATAAGAAGTTTTCCTTCGTCAGTGAATGGCGCTAAGCTAGCATATAGTGGGCGAGTGCAATCAAACAAAAAAAAAAAAAATCAATGTTGACAAATGTCAACGTATGTTCTAATAAGGGATATAGGTGACTATAGTTATTGCAACGTAAAACAAGCACCATAAGTCGAATATTACGAATAAACAATATTGGAACAGAAATTAATTATGCCGTATTTTCCCGGTTTCTCTTCGTTTCATTTTTTTTTAATCTGCATGATACAATTGTTTTATGGGAAATAATTATCTGATGGAGGCACTACTATTTCATTTGGATTAAAGTTTGTTATGATCTACGATACCTAGAAATCTTGGTTTTGAAGTTTTTTTATTCAAAAACTTTAAATTTGTGTAAATTACTGCAATTCTGCAATAATTTCAAACTAATAAGCAGCAGTCAATTGAGCTCTAATAATAACTCTGATTCCGATATGAAAAGAAACACAAACGATGTTGCGAAAACGTGCAACGAAATTCACGAAACAGCAAGTTACCAAAAGTGTGTATAATTACTGTAATATTTTTATCATTATTGCGATATGTCTAAAATTAAATTTGTTAGACGAAATCCAGTCAAACGTTTTAAAAACTTATTGTTATTTTATAGGGTTCGTCATTTTGGCGGTACGCTTCATTATCGTTATAATGCGCATGCTAAAATATAATGAAGCTGAAGTAAACGCGATAAATCAGTGGTCAGCAACTACTGATTTGCGCAACAATGCCGGTCCGTGGAGAATTTGTAACCGGCCCGTTTATTTTCCTGCTTCAATACTTTAGAATATATTTGCAACATTTTGCGATGAAATAATTCCAGTTTACACGAAGTATTACGATAACTCAGCTTTCTTACCGTAACAATGTAAATATCATTCATCAACTTATATCAAACATTTGAATTTGCTGCAGTTCTCCAAGCATTGCAGCAAACTTACATTCAAGCGGATAGCCAAAAATCGGCACTGGAAGTGAGGGTTGTTACGGAGGTTTGAGGGCGAACTGCAGGAGGCATTAGGGTGGACGGAGCCCCCAGCGCTCAAAAATTTTGCTTTTTGGTGGCAAAAATAACATAATTTTAGGCTTATTTTGTGAAAAAGTTAATGTTAATAAAACGTGGCATAGAAACTAGCAGTGAAAAAGCATGATCATGCTAGTTGCATAAATGGGCTATGTGGGAGGGAACTATTGCTAGAAAGTAGATCTGTCCAAAAAAAGGCGAGTTTTGAAATGTGAGGAGCTCCGCGCGTTTTCCCGTTGCATTACCTCTAAAACCATCACAAACCAATTTTCAATTGGATTCATTAACGTTTACAGGTCGCGCAAAGCGATATTTTATTTTCAAGATTTATGAACTGATTTTTAGCAACCGCTAGATGGCGCAACAGGTAGCAAAAGTTTAAAACGGTGTGTTGACGCGTTTTAAATCAAGAAATGTGATTTAATGTTACTTGGCTCAATTATTTAGCAATTAAGGCACATCAATCAACATAACGACACTAACAATAGCAATAACATTTTCTAAAATAGCAACTTAGCATCACTTGCAAGCCCACACACGCAATGTAGTTATTATATAGCTCTGCGGGAAGTATAATAGCGTACAGTACACGAATATTTCAGCTGTGGTGACTAAAGAGTCCTGCCAGGCAAAAGATTATAGAGGTGAAAACTTTTACAAACCGTATGGAAGCTGTAGAACAGTGGTTGGCAACCTTTTGAACTAATGGGCCACATCCAGTCCTAACAAGGTTCCAGCGTGCCGCCACCATTCCAGCGGACCAAAAGAGCGGACCAAAAAACCAAAAATTTACACTTTTTTTTAGCCGAATGGATGGCAAAGACAAAAAAAAGGATCTTCGCCAGAAATTCAACCCTTTTTTCGGACGAATTGATGAGGAGATAAGGATCATTTCAGCGGTTTATTGCTGCATTCCTATTATTGAAAAAGAAAAAAGGTCGCAGGCCGGATGACAATAAATGGTCGCAGACCGGGTAAAATGCCTCGGCGGGCCGTAGGTTGCCGACCCTTGCTGTAGAAGTAAAGTTGATAAAAAAGGCGGCACACATTTGTGCCATAAATGAGATTTATTCTGTTTAGTATGACGGAGATAAACATCTTAAAGTGATATGTTTATACCAGCTACTATTCAGTGAAAATATTGACGGCTTATCACGAAAAAATTTTGGTCGGTTTTACCTTTGTTCGTAGAGTTTCAGTGATTTTGAAAGTATTTCATCGAATCCTCGTGGACAGTCAGAAATGCTGATGTGTTGCCAAGTTGGGTCTTCAACTCCGTCACTATAACGATCGCCCATAGGAAAGTAGGAGTGGCAAGAGTCGTTGCAAAATAACGGTGCGTTTGAACATTGGCATTCGTCATTAAAATCTCTACACTCTGGTCTACCATCACATGTTATTGCAAAAACAGAATCATTGAACTTTGTTCTACATGCAGCAAAACCGCTCTTTGGTGCCTTTGTGATATAAAAGGCATTATCGTTTTAAAAATTGTGCCAGGTTTTTGATTTTCATTCTCAAAACACTAAAAATTTTTGTCATCGAACATACTCGTGCACATTTCAGTATCAAATTACGCGTCACACGCATTCATCAGACATATCATAACAATCATCCACACAGTCGCGCACTTGTTGATCTAATATCAATAAGCAATATTATCAAAGCATTTAAAACAATTGTTCAATAGGACGTAGATTGGTACTGTTATCGCAATGCGCAAACATATCGTAGAAATTGCTTTGAGGCAAAACACATTTATCGCATTTGAAACCAGCTTAGTTTGTAAACTCATCACTGTCGCCAAAATAATCTACAATTCCGTCACAAAACCGCGAAAGAAAAATTGTACGACTATTAAAGCTTTGAAAAACTCCCCGGCAGAGATCCTGATCACAGTATGAAGTACAAATTATATGCGACTCATAACAGTATTCATCAACAGACGTAGGGAAATCAGTAAGGTACTGTAACAAGTCGAATTATCGCACCTGGGAAACCCGATGAAATTGCATTCTGATATATTGTGTAATCTGTGTATGTCAATTCCAGCTTTATTCCTGAATAGTATCGTTTCTTCAGGACGGAGAAAAAACCCATCCACTAGTTCATTTTTGTTTTTGCGTCTGTCCACTGTAGCGCATGTTGCCTTCGGTATGCAGTCGCATGTGAACTTGTCATTCTCGCACTCGCAACCGATTTCGTCAGATGCGTCCGTGCGTACAGCTCGTCGATTGCATCTTGCTGCTAATTTATGCAGTTGTTGAAATGTCTAATTTAATCATCAAAATTTTAATTTTTTTTATCATTAGTTTCCCACGCTGTACTGTACCGCTTGTAAATTTAACTCAATTTTGGCAAAACATTGATTAATTGTCGAAAAGCTTGTTATATATTTGTTGCATTAGTTTAGAAGCCCATTTCCAAATCACGGTAAACATGAAAACAATTAAGTAGAGTTTATGGAAAGAACGATCAAAGTACCAAAACCAAGTTTTCGAGAAATTTATAAAATAAAATTTGAAACACTTGCTCAAATTTTAGGCAGATAGTTTTCAAAATTCTTCTATTCCATATTAACGTTGTAATTTAGCAATATAGCTAGGAAAAATTATTTACCAATTTTTGTATTTAGGAAAGGGCAAGGGCAAGTTTGGGTAAGGGATGTATAAAGGTTTGAGGTGATTTAACCAGGTTTAATCTACTCAGCTATGTATTTTTGCTGGCGATGGTAAAAATTCCTCCCATTAAATTTTTAAACCGGGGACCATTTGAGCAAAAAGTTTGTTGTGTGAGTTGTTGTTTTAAAAAAAGGTTTTTAAAAAGGAATTTTCAGCTGATGACGTTATAATAGTGATGTCACCAACAATTTAGATTGTATTAGACTGCATGCATTTATCTTGCGTAGGAATTATGAAACGACTATTCATGTGGTGGTTAGGAAAGCATTGCAAAAAAAAGAAAGAAAGGTCAGCTCTCTCCGTCTTTTCAAAAATTGCTTAACAATGCCATTGTCAGCAAAAGATTATATTCCGTCCAAGCTCAATCGTAAGAAGCAAGGTATTGCAAATATTTCCTATTGGAAAGCAGCTGAACACAGACTGTTTTTGCTTTATGCTGGATTGATCATTTTAATTGATAAAAATATTTTGGCAAAACAACTTTATGTACTTTATATTTTGAAATTTGCTAGGTCTAAATTTGAAATTTCATTTGTAGTTGTGATACTACCAATGAAGTTGCATCTGATTGTCAAATGATGTTGAAGCAGTTTGTTCAAGAATGTTTGCATTTTTATGGTTCAGGGTTTGTTTCATGCAATACTCATTGTCTTATCCATGTGGTAGATGAGTTTCTCTTTTTTGGATCTCTTGATACTTTAAATTCTTTCGCATTTAAAACTTTATTGCATTTAAAAGGTATTTTGCAATTTTGCTTTTGAAATTTCGTTTAAAATCTTCGTTGTATTTGGTTCACAAAACCAGAGGTGGAGTCGAGGACACAAGGCTCGAGGCCAAGGCCAAGGCCAAGGACACAAAAAAAATCCGAGGCCAAGGCCAAGGCCAAGGACAGCCCTTCCGAGGACAGAACCTCTCGAGGCCAAGGACAGGAATGCTCGAGGCCAAGGCCAAGGACCAAGGACACAGGCGCAAGTGTTCTCCAAAAAAAAAGTCTTCAAAATTTTTTTTCAGGCGATCTCCAATTCGTTGGCGTACCCAGAATTTATTGGGATAAGCCTAAACCACAAATCGAATGAAATGACGTCATCAAAATTTTTCCAAAGAGGAAGTTTTTGTGGGATAAACATATCGTAGGATGGAAGATCTGATATCGCTGCCCGTTAGCACGTAACCAGGATTTTGCAAAGGGATAGGGCTTAAGCTAATAGTTCAAAAACGCAAATATTTAACTTTGGAAACGTGTTGAGAAAGCTAGTGTAACTCAAAGGTATCACAAACGGAGGGTCTCCATTGGACGATTTTTTGTAATTTTTTGGAAAAAAAAGCTATTTTAATGCCATTGAATCACATTTCGCGAATGTTCAAAGCCATTTAAAAGCACTAGATTTTTGACATTTGAAAGCCAATTGAAAAAATCAAATTGTTTAATACTCCTTTTACTTGCAATTTAAGTTTAAAACATGTTTAACATCTTGTATTTTGGAGTTAAATTTAATTGTTAGTGATCTGGTCCAGCTAGGGTGCGTTGTCTTAATTATAATGTGCATTGTCTCTTGCAACATTTTAGCAGTAAATAATAATCCACTCGAGGATTTTCCTTAGAGATTTTTGTTTTGTCATGACAATAACCAGTTATAGGAGTATATGTTCGGCCAGAAGGCCCAGGCTCCCTCAATTGAAGTTCAATAATTCGTTCAATCAGCATTTTCCATGGCTAATTTTTTTTTAAAGTATTTTGTGCGTAAAAACCGGCGAGGTTGGAGGTGAATTACTGAATTGTTATTGAAAAATGGTAAAATAGATAGTTAACTTCAACTAGCCATGTTATTGTCGGGCTGGATTTACATCGCGCTAGGCCCCTGGCGCTTTGGAGATTTTCTTAACATCTTTCTGCCAAATATAGGTGAAGACCAAAAAAAGTCTTACGATTTTAGCTCGGGGCCACTAACTGATACTCAGGCTCGTAGCCAGAAATTCGCACTGTGGGGGCGGTTTGGGGGTCTGGGGGCGGGGCCCCCAGTCACCAGAGGCCAATGGGGGTGAGGGGGCGAAGCCCCCAGCGCTCGAAAATTTTGCATTTTTTTGCAAAATGAACTTAATTTTAAAGCTATTTTAATAGAAAATAATGCTTTTAGAACGTGGCATAGAAATTGGCAACCCAACATGATTCAACTATAGTTGCATTAATGGGCTATATGGGAAGTGGCTGATGATAACATTGCAGTTCTCTTGTTTACCTGCAGGTAAATCAAAAAATCCTATTATTCAATAAAACTCACACGTAGAAATCTATTTCGCCTATATTTTATAAAAATAATTGGGGGAAGGGTTAATGGAAAGATATTTGAGAGAAGTGACTGGTAATTACCTAACACTGAATAGCCCCCCCTCCCCCATATTCCTGAGTTGATGATATATTTGTTGATAAAACCCATGTTTGGCGTTTTTAAATTAGCGATCAAATTTGATTGTTTATTTTCGGGCATTTTTTCAAAGTTTTCATTGATTTGTAACTTTAATTTTTGACAATTAGCCCCCGTTGAATATATGTTTCAAATGATGCATTAAATCACTTTTAGTCAATTCCAGCACAAAAAACAGTCTCAAAAGAGCTAAAAGCGTGGTTTTTCCTTATTCTGCATTTTGGTTGACAGGCCAATGGGGGGCTATAGTCCCCGCTTCCCCCATGGCAACGCTACTGCTGGTACTGCGTCATATTATGGTAAATCCAGCCCTGATTAATGCATTACGTTCACAAAAAGGCTAGATGCGGGCCTGAGATAGCAACTTTCAGGACAAAAACTCTCCGTTTTCTTCGGGTTATACGTTTAAATTGGCTGGGAAAAATTGAATTGAGGGGGACCCGGAGCTCCTGGTCTTCAATATTGTTGTTAGTTATACTGTTGTAAGCGAAAAATGCTAAAAAGAAACTGAAACTGAAAAAAAATTAAGCTTTTTTGTCACATTTTGTCATTGGTGAATTTTCAATTGGGAAGGGGGCGGACCCCCTGCCCCCCTCCCCTTGGCTACGCTTATGTTCCAAGTGAGGAAAACAAAAAAGGTGTTCGCAAGTTTTCTGCGAGGTTTCTTGCGTTTTCCAACAAAATTTCAACTGTTCAAAAAATAGTGCTGTCCTCGAGCCGAGGACAGGCCAATTTTCGAGGACTTGAGGCTTCGAGGCCAAGGCCAAGGCCAAGGACTTGACCTTCGAGGCCAAGGCCAAGGCCAAGGACTTCAAAATGTGTCCTCGAGGACGTCCTCGAGGCCAAGGACGTCCTCGAGGACTCCACCTCTGCACAAAACGTTTCCGCAAATTTGCCTTTTTGGAAAATGAAAATTCTCTAATTTCTCCTAAATTAAAGGTCTCCTGCATCAATTTTGCCACAATGAAGACGAGATCAAATAAGCTTTGCAAGAATGGTAGAAGAAGCATTGCAAAAGTCATGTTTTGTAATGGATGTGTCATTAAGAGTCAGCTTAAATTTGGCTGTTTCCACTATACGAATGCATGGTGCACTTTATTACCTGCATGACATATTTCAAGACTTCCACGCCAAAATATACTTTGCATTGAAAAAATATATGGAAGTTTGTAACTTTTTTAACCAACCTGTAGAATCCATGTGTCTGGTGTTTAGAAATGACATTCAAATTATTCTTCTCAATGAAAACTTTAGGAAGTGTCTTTGCATGCCTTAAAAATACTCATTAGTTGCAATTAAGATTTTTTATTTTTGTTCTGTTTATGAAGTTTAGATTTTTGGTACAGCATTTATGCTATTTTTGAAAAAAGAAATTGAAACATTTGGGCACTACGCTACTTAATTTTTTGCTAGAAATGTTTAACCACTTTTAACACGCATTACATTAGTAATAAAGTAAATAATAACTTTTAATAGATGTAATTATTGTTAAGTCAAAACAGTCAGTAATTGTTTGTGATTGCCTGTAAAATATTTGTATTGTTTTTTTTGTTTTTTTTTTTGCTAAATAAGCTACTTTTTACCCACCCATTGTACCCAAACGGTAATTGTTAAAGCAAGAAGTTAAATTTTGCTTCTGGACTTTTGTTAATATGTTAGAATTTTAATATGGTTTGCATGGCTAATTGATTATATTTACTTCAAGGTTGTGTACAACAACACTTTACCTTTGCTTGTAGATTGGCTCGTATATGATGCTGATAATAATGTGCCCTAACATATTTAAATGATAACCAAATCATAAATTACAATGGCTATATGGTAATACAACCATTTCATTATAGATTATTCTATAGCCTTTTAGCGTTTAAGTAGTGAAAAAATGAAAAAAATTGTTTGTGTTCAATTAAATGTGAAAAGCAAAATGACAACCGGTATCATTTGTCGACAATGGATGGTCAGCTGCAGGCTTTGTCATTGGCCTCCTACACGCATGCAAAAAGATTAGGTAGAAAACATGGCGAAATTTCAAAAACCGTCTCAAAAGTTAGAATGAAAAAGTACAAGAGCACAATCCTTTATGAATCCAGTGAGTTTACTGTAAAGGATTTTTGTATAAAAGTGATTTTTATGCCAGTATCAATGACTGAAAGAGTTATCTTACGTTTTGCTGCTGCTCGAGTGAAACAGATTATAAAGTGCAGAGATTTTTAAGTAGTTTTTATTTTGTGTGAATGAAGAAACCAAGAGCTTGTTTTGGCTTGCAACTAGCACAAATTTTTTTGAACATGTCACAATTGCTATCACTCTTGGATGCGTATTTCACGAGTAAAAATCCATTTATATTTATCAAAGTTTATTTCGATAATAAAGGCGAGCTGTTTAAATTTATATCAGCTTTGAAATCTAGATTGAGTACAAGGTATAAATATCATGAAAAGTTTCAGCCTTATTGATTACCGGCGTATGTAAATGTTGCTTTTTGAATTCAAACATAGTTTTGCGGACTTTTCGACAGATTTATCATATTTTTCAACAAAGAATATATACTGTTACTTCAAATGTTACTTTGACGCAGCAGCTGTGCAGTCGGACATGCATCAAATAAGAACTAATGATGCTTTAATGGAATTCAGTGATATTTTCCACTCGAGAAATCTGATACCTTCAGTTTCGAAGCACCCATCAGGCAGTTAGTAAGCTTTTGAATGTAATTTACTATACCCTAATATACTACTATTAATTTGATTTTCAAACAATAGCAATGCTAATAGAATTTGAAAGGTATTTGTGTAAAATTAATCTTTCACTGCCAATTTGCTCTGTGTTTTGTTTGACCTCAGTTCCGAATTAAAATTTTAGTCGTGGCCATTTTTTTATGTCTCATTGTTAAGGAGATACTGCTTGAGCTCAATTTCGTTGAAAAAATGATGTAACAAAGAGGTCACCCAAACCTTGTTCTACTATCCTCCTTATCAACAAAAATAGATTTAATCAGTTTGACTACATACCGTTGGCAATACTGCGTTTCGAACTTTCGTGCCATCAAAAAGAATGGCTTTGTAAAATATCTTGCAGAATAAGCAACTCGATATTTGATATCCTGCAAGAAGTTTTGCAAAGTCATCTTTTTCGGATGTTACCAAAGTCCGAAATGCAGAGTTGCCAATAGTACAGAGGTAAACGGATTAAATCTGTTTTTGCAGATGGGAGTAGTCGAATAAGGTTTGGGCGCCTTTTTTATGCCCCAAGTAGATGTCATTTCTTTGATAAAACCGATCTCGAGCAGTATTTCTTCAAGGTTTCCTACAAATCCAAGAAAGGGTGTCGAATTAATCCCCCATTCTTGTATTTTGCAATTTTGTTATGAAGCCGAAACGCTACAATTATAAAATTTTCTGCATCAATTTCGTAATGAAGCTGTTACGCTAGAATCATGGAATTTCTTGACTTTTGCAAAAATTTACTACTTCAGATATCATTTGCCAAACTATTACTCTATGACAAATAGATTAGGAGCTATTAAACGTTTTTCAAAGTAAAGGGTGTTTTTAGCAAGATTTTCAGCAAAATATTTATTTGCAATGTTCAATGGAAATAAAGTTTTTTCCAGAACCAACTGTCAAAACCAACATGCGTGGTATTTTTTTGAATTTTGATTTCTAGTAAAGTTACACAGCCAATTTAAAAATTGGTACTACTAGTTAAAAAGCGATGGGATAAAAGCCAAAATTGTAAGCTAATATTTGCTGAAATTCGTAACTTTACACTAGCAATTGATAAAAATTTTAAAACTTCTTAAAATGAAGTACTTATTTTTCGGAATTAATTTCAATCAGCCTGCGCCTTCAAAAGAAATTTTGAAGTTAGTCTGATAGAGAAGAAGAAGAAATTTTAAAGTTAGCTTTCACAAGAAATTTTAAAGTTACTCAAATATTTTTGAACAAAGTAAAAATAATTACACCTCATACGATTCATGTTCTTTTTGTTTAAATTTGACGAATACAAAAAAATTAACAAAAATGATTAAAAACTTGGTCCGAAATTTAAAATTATCAATTTTTGTTATGCAGTGCCTATCATAACAAAAATATCCAAGTTATAGTAACCATGGCCACTGGGAATGCACTGCTGTGTTTTCTCAGCTTTGACAATCGAAAAAATTGCTCAATAATAATCATGATCAATTGAAGAATAAGACAAATTTATTGCTGTAATAGATAAATCTAATTTCGCAGGACCAATTTGTGTCACTATATTACTGGCAGCTCCCAGAAAATGGTTCATGAAGTTATAAGATAATTTTTGCTTGTTTTTTTGTTTAGTCAGGCAACGGAACAGAAACAGTTAGGATTTTAGTTACCTGTTGCAACAAAACACGCTTATGCATAAACAAAACTATTATTTTTTCTTCTCGTAAACATTCATCATCGAGGTTTATAAAATGTGCAAAACAACCTACTCAGATTCTATTATACCTTGATCCATATCAGCTTTTTGCTGAAAAAAAGCCATATAAATATATTTTTGAAATTGTCCGTCGTTTGGCGCCATAAAAGTAGCGCCATAATATTAAAAATTTTGCAAATGTATAAGTATTATGAACGGAAGATTTTTTTTCTCGTAAATATCTATCTAGGTTTTATAAATTATCTGGACTTATAAATGTTCAATTATTTAGTTGGTTTCAAAATTTTTAAAACTAGTTTGAAGTAAATAAACAATGCACGACAATGTGAAGTAGGTTTCAACAGGCTTTCAACTCAGCTGCGCTTTTCAATGAGGCACCAATACCAAGAAATTTACGGCACAAGCAATCTTGCAGATGATTATGAAATGCAGGCCGATCTTGGGACCAGCCAAGTCAAAATTAAGGCAATCATTCCTGACGTAGTAGCAGTTAACCCTGAGCAGTTTGTTTTGTTGTTCACAAGTCATGTAATCACGCTGAAAATTACAAACTGATTGAATTATATCAGTAGCGGAGTTATCAAAAGCACAAAAGTGAAACCCAACGACATACCATTCAATTTAATAAACATTACAAAGACCAATGCAAGAATGCAATCACCTGTTAGATTGCAATATTTTACTACAGATACAATTGGCGAAAAAAAAGCGAGCCAATGTGTATTACGATCATATCACTTTCAAATGTAAACTACAGTATTTACAAAAACAAAAAAAATTCAATTCAGACACTGTAATTTGCAACATTCAACTATACTCGGTTAATTTAAATGTATTCAGGTTATCAAAGAAAAACACATAAATGAAAAAAAAGTAAAATAAAATTTTTTTCAATTTGCTCAAAGTTTTGGTTTCGTAATCATTCCAACTATTACCTGTCATATTTTTAGATATCATCTACTTAACGGAAAGTCTAAAGACTGAGCAGCAATCAGCAAGAAAGGCATCTTCAGTTTTTGCAGCAAAAAACAGATATTATAATTGCACCTCAAACTCAAAGTAATGAACTAACAATGCAATATTGATATTTGTTTTTCAGCTTACCGACACACATAAGATCCTTAATTTTTGGAGGTGAAACATATCTGTTTACTATTTCCCTTGGTGGCTGCTTAGTCTTTAGACAATCAGTTAATTTTAAATGTAGAGCAGCAATCTAAGAATTGACTGGATTAAGTGCTGTTTACAAGTCATGTTATCGCGCTAACATTACAAACTGATTGAATTCTGTCATAGGCGGAATTGTATGAAGCACAAAACTGAAACCTGACGAAATGCTATTCAATTTAATAAACATTAAAAAGACCAACGCAGTAACGCAGTATTGCAGTCAGCCGTTAGAATTTAATATTTTACTAAAGATACAATTAGTGAAAAAAAAGACAACAACAGCGAGCGTATTTACATTACGACCATATGTCACTTTTAAATTCAAAGTTAAGTATTTACAAAAACAAAAAATTCAATTCAGTCACTGTAGTTTGCAACAGTTAACTTTACTCAGTTAATTTGCTTTTATTCTTGTTTCTATAGAAAAAATAGACAAAAAAGTAAAGTCTAAAGACTTAGCAGCAATAAGCAAAAATAATATTTCACTTTTAAACATTCAGCTGTTTTCAGTGTTTGTAAGCAAAAAACAGATATCATAACTGCTCCTCAAGCTCAAGTAAATAGCTAACATTGCAGTTTTGATGTCTGCTTTTCTGCATACAGACATACAGAAGATACTTTAGTGTTTTAAAGGTGAAATACATCTCCTTGCTATTGTTGATGAATGATGCTTAGTTTTTTGACTTTCGGTTAATTTTAGATGTGAAGCGGCAATCGAAGGATTTCCTAGATATAACCAGAACCACACGATCAAGTTTTTTTGCACAATTTTCTTATATCAACGTTTTTTGAGCTATCACATCTTAGACCTAATTTTCTTACTCAGCTTCTTGCCATACAGAAGAGTCTGAGATTTTCAGCAAGCAAATTGCCGAAGCTATCACACATATTTTTTTTGCTGTAAAAGCATTTACGCAGTATTTAAGGAATTTCTTTGAAATTTGTCGCGCGATAATAATATTATACGCTTTGTATATTCATTGTTATTTCTTGTTTGATCTATAAAATCTACCTAAGTTTGCTCCAGAGCACCCGAAACCAATGTTGGTAAACGTTTAATGATATAATAAAACCCTAAAAAAATTTTGACTATATTGACATTTGCGGGCCCTAGTTATAATACGTCATTGTCGATTAAATCAAAAGCGGTAAAATCCATTACAATATTTTTGCTTGATAATTGTGAGGCATTCGTTTTCGCGTTGACTTCGGCGGTATTTTTTGTATTCTACGGCACAATGTTTTCAAAGTCACGGCTAAAAGCTTATTTTTCTTCGTTGAGAATGGCGGCTTTTAGAAAACTTGCTGGCCAAACAGATCTCGGTCCCATTTTCCCAGAAGAACTCAGCAACACTTTTTAGACCCTGATTTTCATTTTCATACGGCTGTGCAATAAAATTGCCAACAGGTTCTCGCAATAGTGAGTCATAAACTTGCACAACCTTTCACATGATTAATGCAAGAAATTTGTACAAAATACTTGATCGTGTGATTCCGACCTAAGTGTACGTAACTATTGATTAACCTCTTGCAATCATCATCTTTTTAACTTTGGAATGTTTCATGTTGTTTTTTTTACATTAAGTAATGTAGTTCCACATTTTGAGCCCTACATCAGTCAATGAATTTTGTGCTAGTGTTGTTTCCAACCGAGGTATGAAATGCTACTTATTTTCTAATAAAAGAATTTTGTTCAATTCATCCACTTATTCTTAGCAGATTTTTTAGTAGATATTATTTTAGCAGAAATCTATGAAGCTGATTCTATTATGCATTTCAAGTAGTAATTGTTTGGTTTTCCTTCTGAGAATTGTTTTAGAGTTCGGTTTCGTAATTTTGTCATTATTTTTCCAAGAAAATTTGTGTTGTGAATGCGACGTAATAACATTTTCGCACGCACCCTTTCTTGCTAAATTGAAAGTACGTTTAGCAAGAATCGGACGAATCTTGTTACTGTTTACTTGTGAAAAAAAGACTGTAATTAAAACGTTTGAAGAGCAAAATTTGCGCGAATACCTAATCTAGTTTTGGAAAGCAAAAAAAGAATTTTCGTATTCAATTTAAATTGAAAAATTCAGAGAAAGCATCTACCTCAAGTGGTTTTTGATAGTTTTGATCATTTACGATTAGCAAAAAATTAAAGCCAAGAATTTTGGAGAAATTTTAATCGCAAGCACGAGCGCTTAATACAAAAAAGTATTCACTTTACAGTTTTTTCCTCAAAAATCGAACGCAACGTTTTATTTTACTAAATCTTGATAAATAAACAGTGAAAGTAAACAGATATCAGAAAAACTGTTTTCTAGTTTTAAATATGGTGGCTATAGTGCAACTTCATTTTTAAATACTGGAGACTGAATTGCAAACACCAGAGCTACACGCAAAAAGTGTTGCACCTTAAAAACTTTCTCTTTAAGATCATTTCACAAGCCTTTTGCACAAATTGTGGTTGCTGTGTCATAACTCAGTTGCTGAAGGTAGGATTGACCAATATTCATTGAACACCTTTGCTGTTTTGGCAAAACTTTTGATTCAACTTTGTCTGGCAATTAACGTCCTGGAAACCATGTATTCATCACAATGCATGGGCTGGTTTTGTGCGAACAGATAGAGTTTGCGCACTCGCGGCAAACTTTGCATTAAAACATCGATTGGCAAAGGACGTGCAACTCTTTGACAATGAAACAATCAAGATCATTCCAGCTCCGAGCTTGCTGGTGGCGCAGCGGTGAAGAATCGAACCGCAAGTCATTGGGTTGAGGCTCGATTCAAATTTCACGAACTTATTTAATCATATATCAAGATTTATCCACTCACTTCAATGCTTGCATGAGTTTCTGTTGGCGCTTTAAAAAAAGTATTTGTAAACTTACTTTTTGAGTGTGGAATTTTAAATTCGTCAAAAAGATGGCTTTTTCCTTTTTTCATTCATTTTCACTGTAATCCAAATGCAAGAAAAAATGTTAAGGCTATCGGTATTTAACATCTTATTGCGAAGTATTAGAGCTATTAGCATACTTATTGCGAAGTATCAGAGCTATTTGCATACTTTCGGTTAGTGACTATAAATAGAATGCTAGCAGATGTTTCCAAATGTAGACCAAGACATACGAGAGTAGCACGTAAAGTATTTTTTTTTTTGACATTATTTCACAGCAATTTTTCCAATGCGCATTATATTTTTTTCTGACCCGCTTCGGGACATTTTGCTTAGACAATGTAAAAATCTATTCAATATACTGAAATATCTAAGAGATAAACGAGGAACTCCATTTCAAACAATTCTTTTGCAGTCATTTTTGTTTTCAGGTATTTACTTGTTGCTTTTTGTCGTTGCCAAATTATTCTTCAGTTTTGTTCATTGCAGATTTTATTCATTATGTTTGATATTATTTAGAAAGTTTAACAAAATGAAATTGATTTTCTTTCTTGATTTAACAATTTTGCTATCCTATGCATCGACCGAACAATGTAAGTAAATCCAATGTATGCTGAATAGCATTTTGCAAGCATTTGGAAAATAGGGTGGAGTGAAAAAGAACTTTTTTTCGAAATCGAAAAAAGTGTAGTTCTTAAATCCTGACAAATACTCTAAAAATCCGAAAAAAATTGGTTTGGGGCTGTTGCCACTTTAGGGGGGCTAGCAACACCCCCAAATCTGTTTTAGGGGGGCCAATTTACCCCAAAAGGCCATAACTTGAGAACCGCTTATCGTAGAGACTTCATTTATAGCTCAAAATTTGCGTAATTGCCATGTTTATATCAGCTCTAAGAGAAAGTTTTAGTCTGTTTTGATCGCAGAAAAACTTATGACCAAAAATGTGTTTTTTCTGCCATTTTATCGAAAAATTATGTCAATAAGCTTGTGTTTATGCACTTATCTGCCCATATAGAATCTAGATTACAGGCATCATTACAAATAGGTTGAAGCTGGTTTGATAGCCACTGGTTTCCTTAGCAAAACCAAATCTGTGAGAAAAGAAAAACAGAAATCAGTTGAAACATTTTGCGCCCTAGCATAAAATCGTCTATTGTATAAATTCTAACATGACTTTTACTTT
Organism: Trididemnum nubilum; assembly: GCA_963965965.1. Lineage (NCBI taxonomy): Eukaryota > Metazoa > Chordata > Ascidiacea > Aplousobranchia > Didemnidae > Trididemnum > Trididemnum nubilum. Next base: position 51,767,731 of record OZ014471.1, read on the forward strand.
TACTGTATTTATTTTACAGAATTTAGCTAAAATATTTTCAGTTAAGCCATCACGTTGTAGTATATAATTGACTTGAATTCTAAAGAATGCGAAGAAGAAGTTTAAATACAGTGAAGACATTACATAGTGGCCATACATTTACAAGTCGCGACAGCTTTCCTCCAGGTGTGTTGCCTACAAAACAAGTGATAGAGCGAAATCTTCATTTAAAAAATTTTCGGACTGAGACCGTAGCAAACGACATAGCTGAAGAAATTCATGACAGATGGATTTGGTGCAATGTGTATCCGGTTCATAAGTACACAATATCAAAAAAAGTTCAGAACTTAGTCGCTTCATTTAGTTCACTTGACCGTTGGACAAAATCAAGACGAGGAAATACGTTTTTGCAAAGAGAATCCGAATTTATGCAGACAATTGATAGTTTGTTTGATGTCTTTTGTGTTGATGATCAACAGAGAAAAAATCTGGAGAAACAGCATGGCTTACGAATGGCAGAAGCAGATTATGCGTTTTACCAAGATCAAAAAAGTGAACGAGTTGGCAAATGTATGGATACTGTTGTTCCTTTATCTTCTTCTGACAAGATGTTTTTAAGGCGCCACCCTCAATCAACAGAACCGACGTGTTCTTCTACTGAAACTGCCGCCCCTTCCACGTCAGCTTGTGGTTATGTCTCAGATTGCAGCTCAGTGCAAACAGAGCATTCACAGTCTTCTACTACTTCCGAATTCGTTCCGGATGCAGAGTCATTTAGTCAAAATCGAATGAAGTGGAGCAACCTTGCTAGAATGAGCGAACGATTTCAAGTATCAGACAGAGCTGCTGCTGCGATTGCCAATAGTGTAATGCAGGATTTGGGTTTCATAACGGAAAACGACAAGACCTACGTTATTGATCGCAGCAAGCTTCGACGAGAACGAGAGTGATGTCGGACTGAAATCAGGGAGAAGGAGCAACAAAATTTCAAGCTAGTGAATGCCATTTACTTTGATGGCAGAAAGGATGCCACGCAAGTCACCATCCAGGGACCAAATGACAAGTATTACAAATCGGTACAACTTGAAGATCATTATACACTGATTGGAGAACCTGGCGAATACTATCTGACACACTTTTCCACCGAGGATGGCAAAGGAAAAACGATTGCACAGAAGATTTTCAACAACATTGTTGACACGGAATTACATAATAAGCTTGCCATAGTTGGCACAGATGGCACTGCATCGATGACTGGCAAATATAATGGCTGCATTCGAAGTTTGGAAGAGCTGCTCAACAAACCACTGCAATGGGTGGTGTGTTTGTTACATACCAATGAACTTCCATTGCGGCATGTTTTTACCATGCTTGATGGTACCACTAAGAGCCCCGACTCGTTTTCAGGTCCAATTGGAAAATCGCTAAATGGAGAAGTTTCAAGCTGGCCTGTTGCTGCTCATTTTAAATCAATCCCAAATCCACATTTTGTAAAGTTGCCTGTATCTGTCATAGAAGATTTGAGTGCTGACCAGCATTATGCGTATAAGATATGTTCTGCTGTAATCGAAGGAGTTGTTGACAGCGACTTGCAATATTTGAAAGTTGGTCCCATAGTTCATTCGCGATGGCTTACCCTCGGTTGTCGCATTCTTAGGTATTACATTTCCATGGATAATCCCTCCTCTAATTTAGAAATCTTAGCACAGTTTTGTCTTCAAGTCTACTTCCCAAGTTGGTTTGAAATCAAGTCAAATAGTCAACTAACTCGTGGTTCTAAAAATTTGTTCAATTTAGTCCAAAGAATTCTTAATGTTCCAAATGAAATCGTTAGGGAAACTGCATTAAAAGTGGTGCAACGAAACGGATTTTTTGCTCACCAGGAAAATATTTTGGTTGGAATGTTAAGAGATGATGATGAGAAAATTAGAATGCTAGGAGTGAACAAAGTTCTTTCAATTCGTCGAGAATTAACATCAGCTGATTCGTCGAATCTCCTTGCTATGAGTGTTAATGAAGAGCATTCTTCAGAATTAACCTGTGATACATCCTCAGCTCTGTCGGTACGCCCATTTAATGTGCCAGTAATCAATCTAACCGCCACTTCGTTTGACAAGATGGTGGACTTGACTTCCTGGCAACATCAGCCTCCTGCAATTGAACACTTAACGGATACAGAAATTGAACAATGCCGAGCAAGGCCATTGAAGCTTGACCATCCATGTCATAATCAGTCTGTGGAACGCCATGTAAAGTTGGTAACAGAGGCATCAGCTCAAGTTGAAGGCTTTGCACGAAGAGATGGGATGATTCGGCAGAAGATTAAATCTCGTAAACTTCTAAAAACATTCAATACTAAAATGCAGTTTTGACATTTTTTATTTTGTGTAGGTAGCGGATAATCGAAAACTTAAGCGGGCTTACTTATGTTTAATGTTTGTGGGCGGCTGGGCGGCAATGGAATGGTGTAAACTAGAGAAGGTATACAGTACAGACAAACTTGCGTGGTATCTTTTTGGACTAGTGTTTTTTTTTATTAATAGAACCCTTGTGTGTGGATTATAAAATTTTAAATTGCAATGAATCTTGCTTTATAATGGGAAAATTCTTTATCACTATGCCTCTGGGTTTACATTTTAGATTCAATTGATATTGTATACCTACATGGGTAAACTTCATTATATTATTGAATATTGCGTAAAGTTTATGTTGTTAAATGTAAGTGGTTGTAATTAGATAAACGTTATTTGAAATGCGTTTCGGTACACCAAACTGCTTCTGTTTGTAAAACTTATTACATCTTGCTTCATAAGAAATGCAGACAAAATGCTTGGGTGAAGAGTTTCTCTGCTGGTTAAATAGCTATTTTATATTCCACATTTCTCTTAAGTTTAGTCTACAGCATGTTGTAAAATATACATCAGCGTTAACTGGTATCTGTCCTATTTCAATCTCATTTGTAATAATGGCGGTAATCTAGATTCTATGTGGGCAGATAAGTGCATAAACACAAGCTTATTAACATGATTTTTCAACAAAATGGCAGAAAAAACACATTTTTGGTCATAACTTTTTCTGTGATTAAAATAGACTAAAACTTTCTCTTAGAGCTGATACAAACATGGCAACTACGCAAATTTTGAGCTATAGATGAAGTCTCTACGATAAGCGGTTCTCAAGTTATGGCCTTTTGGGGTAAATTGGCCCCCCTAAAACAGATTTGGGGGTGTTGCTAGCCCCCCTAAAGTGGCAACAGCCCAAAAACATTTTTTTGGGGGTTTTTAGGGTATTTGTCAGGATTTAAGAACTACACTTTTTTCAAATTTTTTTTTCACTCCACCCTATTGGAAAAAGACACTCAATATTCAAAACTTTAGATTTTTGAGTTAATTTCATATTTTACTAAAATCATCAATTTGATTGAGACAAAGTTTCAATTAAAAAACTAAAACGCGAAGTTTAAACCGAATTTTGAAACGTTTGTATAACAGCATTGTTTTGTTAAGCTTTTCCTGAAAGATCGCACGCACATCGCTACATTGCTGACTGCAGCAATTCCGATGAACCGCATGACCACATGATCATTCCTAAGTAGATTATCAGCATTTCCACAGCATTTTGGAACAAATTACGGTTAGAAGGACATCACATAAAACAGGAATATTAGTTTTTCAGAAATTTTATCACCTTAAACACGGAAAAATCAAAACAAACGGTGTTGAACATTTTAGATTAGCATTTGCTACCACAATATCATACTGATTCAAAAATATGTATAAAAATAAGAATAAATGCATTTAATAGCTGACGTTTTGCTAAACATTTATAGTATCTTTATTGATAAAAAAATACACACTTATTATAAATTAATCACTATTATAAATTATTTCTATCACTAGGAGAAACAATTTATTCGTGAAATTATGTCGAATTATACTGGAAAAACCCGTGAACATAAACAAAAATAGAAAAAGATTTCCAATGCTATATTTTCACGTACATTTGTTTTGTCCGCAGCATGGCTGAGAGAGCAACTGCAGGCCTTTTTTTACGACGACTCTGATCGCATTTTCTGGGCTCTACCAGCACCTTGGTCGCGTTGTTGCATTCTTGGATAAGACGCTTAACAATGATTATCTCTGCTTGTTGGCATCAAACAAGCAGAAAATTCAGTGGACAAGAATTTGAAGAAATACACAGGAATATTGGAGGACTGGAAACTCTTAGTCAGTTGCGGATTCCTCCAAGCCCGAAGAAGTTGTTGCAATAAAATGTGGGCGGATCGTCCCATAGTTAGCGTCTGATGCTGTATGGTGACGGTAGGAAAAATATGTACAATAACAACAGCATTCACGTGTTGTTACAGAAATTTAGCACAATTTCACTACTTATTTTTCGTGGTGATAGTAAGAGTTAGAAACTAATATTTATAGTGCATTATTTTTGTCATAAAATACCAAAATTTGTTTTCACTAACTTTAGGTTTAGTAGGAAAATACCACTTTATCATGGTGGTGTTTTTTCTACTGAACCTGAAACCTCTTTCTTTTTCTCTTCGTTGCCCGCTTTTTTGTGAGGTTTGCGGGGGCAGCAACTCAATATTGAGCGGCCGCACTTCACGGTCTTCCATCTCCTTCATTATTTTTCTTGGGTGAAGTCCTAAGAGATTGCATCCCAAATCCTCAATGTAGTTGATCCATCTAGTTATAAGTGGTCCAACTGGTATTTTCCCATTTGATTTGGCAAGTAAAGCTTGTTTGGGAAGTCTTTCCAGAGGCATTCTGCTTACATGGCCAAACCACCTGAGATGTTTTAATTTGGAGAAGTAACGGCTCGATGTTTAAAGATTTTCGAACTCAGAGCTACGCAACTTGTTAAACACAGTAACTCTTTCGATTCTTCGAGAAAACCTCGTTTCGGATGCTTGCACTTGCGAACTGCACTAGCTGCACCCCAGCAAGATTCATGGCATTGCTTCAGAATGGGGACAAAGACTGTTTCAAGATCAAGACTTTGCATTTTTCGACAATTCTCGTTTCATGACAACAGATTAGTGCAAAGCTCGATATCTGCACTAGCCTTACCATTTTGGGTATTCAGTTCCTCGTCTTGCCTTCCGTCACTCGTGAATGCAATCTCAAGATACTTGAACTTCTCTATCTGCTTCAAATACCGCTCCATTCACTTAAAACAAACACTGATCAGGATTTAAACAAAAGGTGAAGTACTTTCGTTTTGGCCGTAATTATTTTCATTCCGGCGGTGTCACGTACAACTGCAAAGCTATTTAAAATGGGTTGGAGGCCAGACTCCGTGGAAAAAAGTAGAACCAATTCATCAGCGAATAGCAGACGACTGATTTTACAATTTCCAATTGTAGCACACTCATCTGTTTGGCTACATTTTTTGATCCAATTCATGTAAACAATGAAAAGGAGAGTTGACAAAACGTTTTCTTACCGAAGTCCAACTCCCACATGAACGGTTTTAATTGCTTGTCATTTACCCGAAAGCAAACCTTCGGTCGGCAGTAAAATATGACTTAATGGCGTGTAACAGCTGACCATCAATGCCATATTACTGCAAAACCATACGAAGTTTATCCCGAGAAACTCGATTGATCATATGCTTTTTCAAGATCGACAAAACATGCAACGATATCTTTGCAAAATTCCCAAGATTTTTTAAAGATTTGCTCAGAGTAAAGATTTGGTTCGTGGTACTACGACCCTGTCGAAATCCTCTAGTTTTGACTCCACTATTTCTCGGCATTTCTTTGCAAAAGATTTGGTGTATACTTACTTTCCCTTGAAAACGAAAGAGTTATTTTCCTTCTGTTATTTGTGCACTGCTTGCGATCTCCTTTCTTGCATATCAGAATAATAACACTTGTTTGCTAATCTCTGAGGGTTTTGCCAATCTTCCACACAACGTGACATACTCACGTTAACTAGGCCTTGTTACACAAGCAGAAAAAACGTGTAGAAAAGAGATCTTGTGATGCCCATCGAAGTACCTCTTGAAAAGCGTTTTATAAATAGATTTTTAATTCCTGATTAATGATTGAAATATTTTTGGTTGTAAACCGGTGCCATTATTTAGGTATACCACTTTTAATCCAGCGGATGAATACTTTAAAATCATAAGCTTGAATAATTTTTTTACGATTAGTGTTGCCGTTAAATAATCGACAAATTACAGGAAAGATATTTTTCATCGTCCTTTGAATGTAAAAGTTTGAAATACCATAATCATAAACTAAATGAGTAATCAAGGGTTAGTTTTTTGCTAAAAAGTTTGCATAATTAGTGTTTTAGCTTGAATTTTCTTGTGTTGAATTCAAAACAAGGAAATATGCTTTGAAGTCACGTGACCGTTGTTGCTTGGCAGCTGATCGTTATGAATGCAAAACTTCAAGGAAATTTTTCAAGATAATATACCGGTAATCCTTTGAATTAATCAGGAAATTATTTCTTTTAGAAAGTCGAGAAATAAATGAAGTACCCCATGAATTACAGTATTAGACTACATGTCTGTTATTTTGATAGCCTATCCACAAAAAGCAGCCTAATACAACAGCTACTTTTACGAATACCGATAGGTTTTCATTCCTCGAAACTAACTAACCTAGTCCTGGCTAGCTGGCTTATCAACTCTTGAATGTCTGTTTTGCCACACTTAAAGCATTTGAAACATTCACTGGAGTTAAACCAACTAACAAACTCAAAATAGAAGATGGCTCTCATGAAACTGCTAAAATGGAGCACAGTTAATTTAAGCCTTGTTTTGCAATATGTGAGATCAAGTGTTTTGCTTTATGTTGAAACTTCACAGTAAACTACTGTTACTGGTATACCCATAGTTACTGACTGCCGTAGGCTATTAATATTCATCGAAGCTAATCGGTATTCATCGAGGCAGTTATTCTATTATGCCGCTTTTTGTGGGTACGCTGTCATCCCAACAGACATTTGGAGTAATTCGTGAAGTAGTTCATTTGTTTTTCGACTTTATGCACGAAATAATTTATTAATGGTAACCGGTGTTTTATCTTGAAAAATTGGTCGGAAGTTTTGCATTCATAACGATCAACTGCGAAGTGACAACGGTCGCGTGACTTCAAAGCATGTTTTCATGTTTTAGAATTCAACACAAGAAAATTCAAGCTACAACACTAAATATGCAAACATCTTAACAAAAAACTAACCCTTGATTAATCATTTAGTTTAACTTTACCGTATTTTTAATTTTTAAATTCGAAGAAAGATAAAAATATCCTTGTTGAAATTTGTGAATTATTTAACAGCAGCACTAATTGTAAAAAAAATATTCAAGCGTATGATTTTAAAATATCCATTCACAATCCATTAAAAGCGGTATATCTAAAAATGGTCCCGGGTTGTAACCGAAGGCATTTCAATTATTGATCAGGCATTAAAAATCTATTTGTAAAAAGTTTTTCAGGAGGTACCTCAATGGGCATCACAAGACAACGCAATTTTGGAAAGCGTAACAAGGCCTAATCTATAGAATTCCTTCTCTAGTCAATACTTTTTACATCTCGGGTCTGATTTCATCTTCACCAGTAGCTTTTCCAAATTTTATTCCTTTCATTGCCGTTGCCATTTCTGCTGCAATGAAAACCAGGGTGTCGAACCGAACCTGAACCCGAACCGTAAACCCGAATGAACCGTTTCATTTTGGTGAACCCGAACCGAACATGCACCAGCAAAATTTTACTTCAGTGAACCTGAACCAAACCTAAACCCTCAAAATTGTGCTCAAGTAAACCCAAACCGAACCTGAACCCCTAACAAAAGTAAGAATATGTTTTCCATATCCGGATGCCGCTGGCGCTGGTACACACAGAATAAGAGCAGTGGTGATCATCAACAAGATCAGCAATTTCTCTTTTTTTTTTCTGGACGAAACGAGTAACGACAGTTAAATTTCAAGTCAATGAACCCGAACCGAACCTGAACCAGTAATATTTTACTTGAGTGAACCTAAACCAAACCTGAACCTCGAAAATGGTGCTCAAGTGAACCCGAACCAAATCTGGTAAAACTTCCTTTTCCCCTAAATGTATTACTTCTGGTGTGTCGTGAGTCGATGTCTTCACGAGGTTTGAATGATCTTCAAAGTATTCCCTCCAGTGTGAAAGAATTTTGTGGTCATCCACGAAAATGTTACCTGCAAAATCGTTGATAGAGTGAGTGATACTTGATCTTTTGCCACGTAAGCGGCGTATGGTCTACCAAAATACTTTGTTTCCCGAAAAACATTTGGAATTCAACGGACGGTCAAACTCTTCCCACGACTTCTAAGATTTATTTATTGCTAAAGTTGAAGCTTTTTGCGATTCAGAGTAGTGGGATTGCAAATTAGATGACGATCTGTCCTGCAGGAAAACCCGGAACACATCTTTCTTCACTCGAATAGTTTCTTCAACTTTTTGACTCTACCAAGGTGATCTTTTCTTACTATCCTCCGTCACTCTATACCGTTTTCGCCCGAAACATTCAGCAGCTGATTAAATGATTTGCTTTCTAAACCAATTCTCACTCTTTTCCTGTGAGGTTGAAGATATTCCAATTGTCCAACAGCAGTTTTTGATGGTTCACCCGTGAGTGTGCTGTACCGTTAGTGGCTGTGTTTATTAAATGAATGCGGACTGGATAAGTGTGCAAGATTCTGTACACTGGACAAGTATTTTGTATAAGCACACAGTAGGCTTAATGTTTTATAATGGTTTTAAAAATTAGGTCATTTTTTTATAAAAACTTTCCATAAAAAAAATTCATCTTCATTTTAAGATTTCATTATTTTATTCCACATTCTGATTCGTTAACATGCAACATATACCGAGTTTTCTATTCGCACTTTATCGCTGAGCTTTATGACGTCAATAGGACAAAGTTTTGATTGTATTTCAAGTTCAAACTCCACAGCATCCAAAACAACTTTGAAATGTGTGGAACACCAGCATGCAATTTTTGATAACGCTTGATTGTGATGCACTGTTCTGTATTGTTGCTGTTGTACTTTATTGGTGTTAAATTAGATGACAATATTGTTCCAAATATCTGTACTTATTTTATATCAGTTACTTGTTTCAGCTGCATCCGGAGATTCATTCTACAGTGACGATGATTCTTCTGGAATTTCTGGGTCTGGTAGTTCGGTCATCAGAGGTAAGAATCATCGTTTTGATCAAGTCCTTTAATGAATGCAATAGATGAATACAGATTGGATATGTAAGCTACCACAGGCTGTAGAGAGTGAAACTGACAAGTGTTTTGTTAGCAACTACACTCTAAACAAATTAAACACCAAATTTAAACACGTTTAGTGTGCCTTTTTCTCCACATGTATTTTTCTAAACATGTTTAAATAGCGAGTTTATGCGTTTAAATTTTTCATGTTTAAACCGGACAATGCCTATTAAACACGTTTAGAGTGCTTTTTTTTAAACACGTCTTTTCTTTAACATGTTTAATAGCGCGAATTAAATGTTTAAATAACTGGCGTCGTTATTTTATCTGCATTCGAATCAGGGTGATCACTAACACCAAGTTTTTGCTTGAAGTTCATCACGTTAAAGTTGCATTCACACAAAGTTGTTCTTAACCATAACGATAGAAAGAAGTTTGACAGAAAAAAATGTTTTAGGCCGGCTCCCTTTCCTTAAAATATTATTCTGCCGAGGGAATCCAGCCAGGAGATACATTTTGTCAAACTTTTTTTTATCATGCTTTAAATCATCTCGGTGTAAATGCAACCTTAACGTGAACAACTTGAAGCAAAAATTTGGTGCAAGTGATCACGCTTAATCAAATGCAGATAAAACAACGACACCAGTATAATTTCAACCATTACACATGGTATTACATAACGTTGAAAATAACCAATTCAATGGAAAATTGCAGCATCTCCAGTTCTCCACACTAAAAACCTTACTGGGTAAAGGAAGCTTGATTACCATAGTAATCTCTTCAATAATTCAATTGGTTTGTTATGCATGATTGATCAATCGTTGAGTGTTGAGTGCTGTTAATTGCACTAAAATCTTCTGTTCATTGTATTGTATTTCATCTATCAAAATCGATACTTATCACAAATACAGCAGGTCATTTTTATTCATGTTAAGGTTACCTTCACATGGTGAAACAGCACCACTCGCAAAAGCGCTTAACACAGCGTGATGGCTCTTCTACTGGTACCACCCAATGCAATTCACACTGTAGGGTGATGCAGGCGCCTAGACCTCCAATTTAGCCGGAGCTTTTTTGTTGGAGGTGAGGTTTGGGCTAACTATACTTTTGTCAAATTTATTTAAAAATTTGAGTTAAGTTTAGGGGTGGCTGCAGACCCCCGAAAGTTCATTCGGGGTCAAGTTTTAAGAAAATTTTTATAAAACAAGAATGCCTTGATCGAGAAAGCTGATTTTGCACTAAAATTAAGCGGAATAGGAATGTTTCTATCTGTCATACGAGAACATTTTGTTTTATCTTCATATATTTTTTGAGTTATTCGGAAAAACATGATTTTTACCATTACATAAAATTTTGTCTGCGATAGCCATGAAAAGACTTGTCTAAACTTGCTTCAGCAACATGTCATCTTCTTCTATGCATTGTCCAACAGAAATTTTTAGCGCTTATTAACTTTGTAACGATTAAGATAAGCTAATTTTAACTGACTCCGGGTGAACTTTTTGGGGCTGCTGCCAGACCTAAACTTAGTTCAAACTTTTCAAACTTGACTGTAGTTTTTAGCCCAAACCTTTAAAAAACAATCTGGCATTATACGCCCATTTTTTAAAATCAAGAGGCGCCAGCATCGCCCTAATTTATATACCATTGCACCAAATAACAGCGATGCTAGCATTCACCAATGACAAAAAAGGAAACGATTATCCTTCATAACAAGTAATGACTTCCTTGCTGAAACTACAAATAACATTACACTTGCAAAAATCTGAATGCTAATGCTGCGTATATCGATTCTCAACTTGGTTGTTGCATAAAAAGAAACGAAAATAAATATAAAACGAAGTATGCCGAACATACAAATAGCAAAACTTGCTTCAGATCAGAGAACACAAACCAAACTCTACTACAATAACATTGTCAATGTCAATGGTGGCCACAGGAAAGGTGCAAATTAAACGGGGACTATCCATTGTATAGACTTGTACAGGCACACAACCCGAATTTTGTTAACGTGGGCTGGAAACAAACTCCAAAATATTCGCTTCAAATATACTCGTTAAGGAAACGCGTTAAACAAACCAATGGGTCTCAAAGGTAGCAAAAGCAGCGGGGGTCTGAGTGCAGAGTATAGGGTTGTACAAAATAGAATTTTCAACCCTTGACATTCGAATCTCTCTAGAAAGGAGTATCAAAGAAGCATTTTTAGCGGGTAATTGGATTCGGAAATAAAACAGCAATATTTCAATGAGCTTTGTTTGTAATGTTACAACTAAAAGTGCTAAATGCATTTTCCAAAAGCAGCACAGCACATGGTAATTGTTATTTCGCTCTCACACGTAATTGTTTCCAAATTGATGTAGAGGGTGTGGTAATATTAAGAGGTTGTGATTAGAGAAGTGTGAGGGGCCAGGGGTGCAATTAAAGGGGGTGAAGTACCCAGCCAATTCCGGTATAGTTTACAATAGCTAAAATCGAAATATAATTTTGGAATTTTTTCTTCTCAATTTGGGGCTGCGGTTAAAAAGATATTCAACAAACACAAAGAGATATCCTCCTTAAAAACTTTTTCGGAACCCTGAATCAGTTTTCTCAGCCTGAACTTCCTGGGAAAAGGACTAAATAATATTTATTCTTCCAGTATAACATCACATGACCTATATCCAATTTCAGTAAAACCCTCGTTTTGTTTGGAAATCTAGGCCGAGAGAAAAACATTAAGAGTTTCCAAAAACTTTTTACGGGGGATATCTTTTATATTTGTTGAATATCATTGTAACCGCAGCCCCAAAACGAGAAAGAGTATCAAAAATTATATTTCAACTTTAACTATTGTAAATTATTGGAATTGGCTGGATGCTTCACCCCCTTTAACAAGATGGGGGATTAGAGATGTGCAGGGACGTGGTAGTATAATGGGGTGTTGCTTAGAGAGATAGAGGAATGATTGTTATAGAAGATAACGAAGTGATGAGGGGTATGTAATGTGAAGTACAGAAAAGACACCACCATGAGGCCACAATTGCTTATTAATCATGCAGCAAAGTCGTTTCAAGAAAATGTTTACATTCGACACAAAGTTAAGCATCCGCCGCTTTCATGAAGTTCTTTTCAAATACTTTGTACTTGGAATTCTTGTAGCATTCGTGATTGTCGTTCAAAAGGTAATCTTGTAAAAAATGGAGTACCTCAAAACATTGAGGATAGCTTAAGTCCCATGCGTAATAACAAGCAAATAGATCCAAAATGTAGTTCAAGAATCCTTCCTCGGCTTTGTCATTCTGCAGCTCAATGCTGCACCCCCCAGCAACCACCCAAGCCTGGGTGTCATTAGCTTGATTTATAGAAACAATTAATCTGGGAGCTTCCGTTTTAGGTGAATCTAAATTCACTGCAACGGCCTGAAAAAAAAAGAACAAATCAAATTCGCATAAATAATAAATATCTATTGTGCAATCAGCCTTACATTATACTTCTACCACCGTATTTCCATATTAGGTTAACATCATAATATTGCTCATATATAGGGGATTTCAACGTCACGTGCAGTTTCACAACATTCTCTACAAACTCTGCCTACTGCAGTTACTGTATTCAAGATGTTGCAGAGCTGAATATTGTAGCTGTCAAAACTATTTAAGAAAATTTACTACAGAACTTTCAACTTTTGCTATTATATACTGCATTTAGTTAAGTAACCCAAAAAAGCTATCCAGAAAAGACAAACATCCATCTATAACGTTACATGCGATTAAAACAACCTATTGCAACTTTAACTCTTACATCAACAACAGTAATCAGCTTCAGTGTTACTCCTTGTGTCTGCTTTGCACGTAGGCTTTTTCCCAAAAAAGTCAATATCTCAAGTTCAGTCTTGTCTTCAACCTGCATTGTTATACGCAGTTAAGAAGTTGAAGATAAATATATTATATACGTTCAAAAAATGAAACGATACAGCAAAGAGGAACTGATTCGCATCGACTTGAAACTTTGAGCTTTTGCTGTTCCCCAGATACACTTGCGTTTTTGTTTTTTTTCTTTGGCAACTTTCTAATTTTAAATGCTAAGTAATTGCAATGTCAGTGCTAACAATGTTCATCGCTTAATTTTGCACTATATTATCACAATAGTTGTTTCACTCTTTTAGATTGGATCCTCTAAATTAGTTTACGTTCTTGGCAACTTGATTACGTTATACTTATCATTTTATGAACATCTTATGACGTCACAAAATAATGGCATTTTTTTTAAAGAGTTTTGTCACTTTAGTATGGAATTTTACATTTTTAAGTATATAACTTCTACTTCAACTGAAATGAAAATAACGGCTTACCTTATCCCTACCCAACTTTTTCAAAGTTTTTATAATTTTTTCATAATTTTCTTTGCACGTTTTGGAGTCAAATGTAAGTTGACGATGAAATTCTTGTCGAATCTAAAAAAGGTAAATATATGATTATGAGAGAAGCACTGGTCTTTATAAAGTACAGATAGGCAAAAAAATAGGACATCCAAAAAGGACTCGGAAAGACAGATGCAGGAGGAAGTCACAATGATTAGTTCAAAAAAATGTTCCTAAACACACAAATCTTATTAAAATATAAGTGGCGTAAAAGTATTTGGGAATCTGAAATACAGTGAGGCAGATCCTGCTACACAGGATGAAAAATCATAGAAAGCCATTATCATAATATGATGAAACAATTATACAGCATCTTGTAACAAAATTTCTATTCCGTATACTTACTTATGCTGTCTTACAAATTTTTAGAAACCTTAATTGACATAATTTAAATAATCCAAAATACAAAATTAACGTCAAACTCTCCATTATTGAATTAATTTAAATAATCCAAAAATATTTTCATTGAATTTACAAATTCTTACATAATGTATCTTCTGTAGTAAAGGAAACTTTTCAATAATTGCGCTGACATTTCCTCCCAATCTTTTAATTTCCATCTGCCGGTTTTGTGCTGTACTACTTGAAAACGCTTTTTCAAGCAAGAAATGATCAATATCATGCCATGCTTTGGCAAGTTCATCCTCTAATACTTTTTCGGCTCTTTCAAGGCTCCAGTCTTCCTCTATACACAAACAAGTGTGGCCTTACAATTCCTTTTCACTATACTTCTTTCACTTTTGCATAATTACTTTGCTGTTGTTAACTGAACAGCACTTTGAAGTCTAATTGTGTTTTTCACTATATTTTTTAGGTTTTGAAAGGAGGCTAGTAGCAATAGATAAGCATACGGCTGTGCCAGTAAAACAGGTCACGCATGGGTTCAAGACCATTGGAATCAACTGCTAACTATAAAACCTTGCTCCTGAGGTTATGACACCCAGTAACCCTATGGAAGCACAGAATCACACGTGATTATGTTGATTTGGAAAGTTGAAGTGCATATTTATCCTCCTGTCACGAACCACGTCGGATGCTAACTATTCAAAGATTCGCACATTTTTCGTTGCATTGACTAAATACCGTATTTTACGGACCATAAGGCGTGCTTTATATCCGTTTTTTTTTCAAAAATTGATCGTGCGCCTTATAAGCCGGTGCACCCAATGTATGGATCAGGTAGTGCTTTATACTTCATTGTCCACACTAAAAACCAGTACCGGTACTATTGTTATGTGAACAAACTGCTGTCTTACGCAATAAACTACAGTAAAAGCAACTAGCAACTGCAATATTCACTAGGCTCATTTTTTCTTTTGCTAATTGCACTATTGTGACTTTATACGTTAACCTGATATTCTTCAAAAAACCATTGGGTTTTATAATTTGGTGCGCCTTATGTATGAAAAAAAAAACACAAACCAGTTTATTGACACTGCGCCTTATGGTTCGTAAAATGCAGTACTTCGAAGGAATCCGCACCTGCTTAGGAGCTTCCAATGATCGAATATTCCTGAGCATTTCTTCAAATTCTTGTCCACCGAATTTGCTGCTGGCTCGAAGCCACCAAGCAGAGATAATCATTGTAAAGTATCTTATCCAAGGATGCAACAACGTGACCAGTGTGAGGGTTGAACTCAAATTATGCGATCACGGTCGTCCAAAAACGACGCCTTTGCCCTCTCCATTGCACATACACCAAAAGCGGTGAAGCATCCAGCCAATTCAGCAATTTCGGCAGTCCGGTACCTTGATCATATACCACTGTACCTTTTCAAGCATTAAGAATATCAATATGCTTTTGAAAGTAACTTAATAGCTCAAAATCAAATGTAAGCAATTCAGCATGCCACCAATTCAATGCAAAATTAAAAAAAGGACATACCGATTGCCATGTTAGAAAACATGGTAATCTTGGATCTTTTGCCGGCGATACTTTCTCCAATATGTTTTCGTTTCCATCGAAGTTCCGAAGCTTTTCAGAAAGCTTGCGTGAAAAAAAAGCCTAAATAACATAAAAATTGTGACAGCAAGATGCAGACAATATAAAAGTCAGGTAGTGACTATTTCACCGGAAATTTTCAACTTAAAGAGAATAAAATGAAAACGAGAAATATTCATCCACGCTTTTTTCATTTGCTATTTTAAGGGTTAAGATTACGATTTGAGTTAGGGTTTGGGTTAGGGATAGGTTTGGCATTAGTTTTAACGTTACAATTTGAGTTTAGGTTAGATTTGGGTTAGAATTAATAAAAAACTAGATAAAAATTTCCGGTGAAATAAAGCCTTCCTAAAAGTCACACAGTAAGTGTGCTGTCTAAGCAAACAAGGGCCTCAAAAACTAAATAACTAAAAAATATTATCACACTGAAATGCATATCTTACATTCACTCTCTGGCAAACATCTAAAAAATTCGAATGCATCTGTACATACCCATGCCTTTTCTTTACTGTGAGACGAAGAAAAATCAAGACTAGGGTACTTTTGCACCATTGCTCGGCCAAATTCTTGATACTCTAACTCTGTTGTCATATCTCCATTGGATAAAATGTGCTGAGCAGTTTCTTCCACTATCAAATTTAAGTCTCGCTTTGTTAGATGTTCATTTTTCAAGGATGACGTGACCAATTCACTAAATGCTGGAAGATACTCATCTTCATCAACAGCCAAAGTAGAAGCAGAGCTACTACAGCTTTGGGCTTCACTTCTGTTCATCAAATAATCACTCGTATTCAAATTTACTACTGCGTCTGAACTGCTGCATGACTAGAAAAACACAATCAGGAGTGAACTGTTACAATACTGTGCAATGTGCATTAGGTTGATAAAGCAATTAGAAACATTATTACAATTATCAAAAATAAGGTTGCCACTCAAAAAAAATTTTGTGATCAAAATTGCAAAAATATTATGATTTTTTATTGATGTTTTGCTGATCTGTTTTATGATATTTTCCTTCAATATTATGATATTTTTATGATAAAACATTACTTCTTAACATGCATGAGAAATCGTTCCACTGAAAAACTTGAAAATGAAGTTTGCAGAAGCAAAAACATTTTAAACAATCAGCAAGAAATAAGTGGTTATCACAAAAATGCAACAATTTTCCAGAGAAAGCATTTCTCTTTTTGGTAATTTAGTGCAGAAAATAGTGGAAATTGAAAGACGTTTTTCATGTTCGATTTTGGGACGCTTCAAAAAGCAGGGTTTTTTTATGATCTTTTGTGATCAAGTGAGCATTTTATTATTATTTTTCCAGATTTTTGCAATTTTTTATAATATTTTATGATAAATGGCAGCACTGAATAATGCAAAATTGGGTCAAGTTAATTGAAACAGAAACTCGCAGCATTAGTCCTACATCTAGCAGTATCGAAACAAACCAGCAAAGTCTCCAAAAGAAAGATAACTTATCAGAATAAAAATCATTTTAAGCTGCTTCAGTTTCACTACGGTATTTAGATCTAAATTTTCAAAACATATTCGAGATTAAATATTAGATACGAGACGAGATATATGATAAGCTCAATAGAGGAAAAAATGGTCAAATTAGCGCAATAAAAAATGCAGAAGTTCATTCAGTCCATAACCATATGGTGTGCATTTTGCAACAATTAAAGCCAATTATCACACTGCAGTTACCTGGGATGATCCTCCATCAGCCCTCTGATCTGAAAAACAGGAAATAACACATATTAAGAAACACTCTTACCACGTAATATAAACTTAAAGGACCTCAAGTTCTTCAGGTACTAGGTGTTATATATACTGACATATGTTCATGTTATCACAAAAAGGCCACGTAGGAAAAACAATACAACTGCAAGATGCTAGAGCTAGACTGTTTTTGTTTTGTGCCGGATGTGATACTAAAGCAAGGTTTAGTTATGGTAAAGTCTAGTTTTAGACTATGAAAGTCTCACTAAGGGGAAAAATCAAATTTGTGCAAGTTAGTAAAATGAAATACAGTACTATAGTAACAAAAAGTGATACGATACCTATTACCTACCTAATACTTTCCATGCTTGTATAAGCTTTCGAGCTTGGATCGTTGTAACCATGGGCGTAAGATCAGATTCGATGACAAATTTAAGATCATCTATTTCTTCCACTCCTATATTTTTAAGGCTAGTGCAAATTTCTTCAACCGAACTTTGCAAGTTTGGCAAAACTTCTAAAATTGCCTTTTCCATTGCATTTGTAGGGTCACAGAAAACTTTTTCAAAACTGTACTCTTATTACTAAGCTAACGTTATCAACAACTGTATTCTAAGTGAAATAACAACTGATTGTACTGCTTATTAACCATCGCAACAAACAAGTATGGATAAGCTTATGCCAGTATTAAGTGCACTGATGAAAACATGCATCACTGTAGACAACTAACACAATACCATATTAGTTGACCATAAAAGGTAACAAAGCTTCGGGAAAGATGTTGATTTTGGATACCAGAGGATTGAAAGTATGAGATACAGGTATTTAAAGTATCATACAAAATCAACTTTTGCGATTATAGATTAGGGTTGCCGTTGGAGATTCAAGTTCGGATTACACGTTACAACAATGATGAAATCATTACAAAATTCTTTTATATAAACCAGATTTTGATACAATGATTAACAACACCTATTAGCATTCATTTAATGATTGCTACCGGCCAGTTGGTAGAACGGTAACGCATTAGTCTCTGAAGCGAAGGTCTGAGGTTCAAATCTCGGGCTGGTCAAATCAGACACAGTGTTGTCAACGGCTCGCCACCTCTGCAACATTTCTTAGATAGGAGCTGTGTCGCCTCCAGGCGCAATGACGCAGAGATGGGCCCCACAAACTTGTTACACACTTTGGCGTATAACAGCAAGTATAACGAAAGATTTGATTAATGATTGCTAGAGCAACCAATGACAAAAAGTATACATGAAATGCTTAGAAGTGGTAGATTATTCTACTAATATCAACCATCCATTTTAGTGTTAAAGGATCAGGGTATAAGTTTGGGGTTGTGACTGGAGCTACATACAATAATGATATAATTATTCAAAAATTGTTTAGCTACAGAAAATTTTACATGACTTTAGCATAATGATCCATCTCTTTTTAAAGCACAAACGTCATGCATAAGTATACCTACGCTTTTCTGCAAAAATGGTGTTAAAATGTCCATTGCTATACCAGCATTGGCTATGTTAATTAGTATTAATAACATAGCCAACATTGTTAAAAACACAACTACTAATTTTCATCATATAAGTTACTCTCAACAGATTTTGTGGACATGGCACAACGCATCAGAGATGAATTGACTATTGGGCAACATAAGAAATGTAAAAAAAAGTTAAATTGGAACATGGATCAGTATACCAGTAACTTTGCAATACCAGAACATGATATTGGCATCATAAGCTAATATTATTCCAATCTAGGTTGTGCAATTTAAATTATATGGTAGTATTAGTTACCGATAAATACAATGAAACGAAAAGCTATTGCAGTACTATTGACTTAAAAAATATTATTACTGTATGTCTGCATAGCTTGTTAAAAGCTTACAGTAGCTATGTATACTTAAAAGGGCACATTCAAGTTGAGTTTTTCATTCTTGACCAAACTGTTGAGATAAGCCTAAAATGCATTCTCATCAAATTTGAAGTTTCTACGTCATCCCGAGTTCAAGATATTTCAATTTAAAATTAGTTGCTTTCCTCTTACTTAAGTGTTGCCATTTTGTCAGTCTTGTGGCGGAAGATAACGTTGGATAGATAACATTTTGTGGTAGCGCCTTTCAAATCACTGCTTGTGGCCCCCAAGCAAGAAGCGATAATAGGCTACTAGCAACATCTAAGCCTTGAAGTTACCGAGAAATGGATGTGGAGTAAAATCAAAGTTTAACGATTTGAAGAAATTGCATTAGCAGAAAGTTGATGAGAATGTAATTTAGTATATTGTTTACAGCAAAGCTTTATATTATTGGGTAAAGTAAAGTACAAACAAACATTTGCCCAAAAACAGGTCACCACAAATGCTCTTCTATGAAAAAACAAGACAAATTGAGTGAATGTGGTACAAGTAGCCCAACAGTACTGTAGTTATTATTCTTGATAAAACGTCCGTCTATTTAGTTCACAAAATGTTGACCCCCAAACATAATACACAGGCGCTGGGCCTACAATGAGGGAATTTTCCCAAAACGCAATGCAAGTTAAATTGAGTCTCATTTCAGAATTAAAGAAAACTTGCAACTGTGCCTAACAAGGCTAGTGGTCTATTACAACAACTGTATGTGTACAAGGTCTTTTTATAAAGACCAAGCTTTGTCAACATGATGTAGCATTACATACTTTTTTCTTTCACATGTGTGAACTAATTGCGGCCATTTGCAGAATAATTCAGCAAAGGAAACAATAGTGTGAGTAGCTGACAACTCCACATGAAAGGCATTCAGTTTGCTTTCAAAAGAAACAACCGACATACCATTGCAGAAAAATAATTGCAGTGAATCAAACACATATATTTTTTTTATCACAAGTAGAAACGGTAAACCAGTGTTCCTGCAGAAACCATTATTAAGCACTGTTCCAGGTTCATAATCCAAATTGTTAACTCGGATTGAGCTGCACAACATGATGTGATCAGAACTGCTTGCACCAATAGCATGAAGAGCATTCAAGTAATTTAGAACTTCATGATTTTCAGCAATATCTTCAATAATAACATTTTGCATTGGTTGTGGTGTGCTATACGTTTTGTCCTCAAGTACAGAGCCACTCACTGTTTTACTACTAATCCATCTTTGATGAAGCTGTGCAAGGGTTAATGGCAAGTTTTTAAAATTGAACAATCGTTTCTGTTTGAAAAAGGCATGTTTTCCTTCAAATCTCATGCACCAGTGTGTCCTTAATGGTCCAAATAACTTTAATTGTTGAGGAAAATGTATCAAATAGTGCATTTTAGGTGAAAATGACCTATTAGGATAAAGCTTTGAAACTGTATGCAAATACAAGGAAATTAAACATTGCAATTCAACCGCTGTTTCTTCAGAAACCATTGATGATGTGCAAAGAAGCACTATCTGAAGCAAACGAAGAAAGTTTAACCAATGATCATTATCCATTGAGACATAATCAAATAGGATAAATGGAAAAGAATGCATTAAAATTAACATGCTAGCTGCTGTTTGGGGAAAATTACTTTCTGTTGATAAGTGCTTTTTTTCTATCTTTTGTGGCTTATCACGCATATCTTTATCAGCATATTCAAAAAACATTAAACGTCTGTTCAACTCGTCCAAAGAAAATAACTTTTGGCAATTTATTAAATGATGTAAAAGATTTTGCAGCTCTGTTTTACAGATTCCTTCAAGCAAAATGTGCATTGGATCATGCAATATACATTTTGTGACATCAAACTTGGGAACATCATAAATAAACGTTTTTTTATTAATTCCCCATTGTTGGGACCAGTGTGCTCTGTCATGAGAATTCATCAAGTTGAGTTGCTCAAGGCGTTGTGTATGTTCTTCATAAGAACGTCTAGGACATGCATCATGGTGTAACACTTTGTCTATATTCTCTTTCAAAATATTGCATGTTCTGCAAGGGCTTGTTGCAGCACCCACACCCTCTTTAAAGCCACCTATACTTTGGGCTGCTGGTGTATCCCCAAATGCGCAAAGCAACTTTCCATAAAAAGTTCTTTTATTACCAGCTACAGTAATTTCTACACCATTTGCTAACTGTTGCATTGAAGAAACAAAGTCTTTGAGCATCTTTCTAGAACCATTGCGCATTTTTATGTCAACAGATTTGCCCAAACAGAGCAACTGAATGGAGGCAAGCTTGCTACGGTGCATGACAGAAATATTTAGCAAAGTCCAGTAGAAAGCCATTATCTTGTGGATTTTACGATGAACTCCAATTGCATTCACAACTTCAAACTCATCAGTATATAGTCCAATTAGCAATGCATCTGGATGATTTTCTAAAATACTACTAGTGTTCAAAAAAGAACCTTCACTAATATCTTTCATTACGGATAAATCATTATTTGGGTTGCTTTGCAACATGGCATAAATCTGTGGAACATTTAAAAGTGACGTGAGTTGTTTCAAAAAAGGAACATAATATGCTCGAACTGGTTTAACAATACGTCGAAAAGTCTTTTTAACTCTTGAGTGAAACACTTGATGTCCTAATATGACACTTTTAGGCTTCGCTAAACCAAACATTTTTTCCATATAAGCATTTGCATCTCTAACATTTGCAAAGTTTTTAAACACAGATGTTAGAATTTCTTTCAGCTGGCCAACAGTTAACATATTGCTATCTGAGCAGGTGTTTTTTATATGATGGAATTTGGATTCAAACAGTTGTCGAGTTAATTCAATAACACCATTTACTGCACTTTGACTTAATTGATGCTCAGTCATAAGCTTCAACAAAAATACTGCCTCATTGAAATCTTGTTTAGGCCTACTATCTTGTGATGGACTTTCAAGATTATTTCTTTCAGAACTAGTAGAAGCAATACAATTATGGGAGTCTTGATCTTCCATAATAGAATCGTGCAGGTTATCTTGCTCCAAGGTAAGCACAGGCTCTTTAGAATGCTTACGGCTATAATGTAATTGAAAAAGTTTGTAAGATCTGAAGTATTTTTGACATGATGCCACATTGCATTTAATGCTATGTATTGCATTTTTGTGACGACGAATAAGATACTCTTGCAGAGAAAACTCACTTCTTGTCTGGAAATAGCAATGCTTGCATTTCAACTCTAAACTCATGAAAATTCAGTTATCAGTAACAGTGCTACACAGTACAGCTTTCATCCAGCATCAGTAAAGTTGGTAACAGGCAATTCTTGAGCTGTTACCTGTAACCGTTGACTGGCTGGAGCATAAATCTAGCCCAATACACACAGTGTACAACTGATTTATACTTAGATACTAATATGATTAATTACTACTGATTTGCACGGTAGCCTACTACTGCCAGAGATGGAAAGCGCAAGTCATAACAGGTGCAAATCTAATCTAACCCAAACTCTATTTTAAACCTTATGGGTAAGAGTCTATTTTGCCACTAAGGTGAAAATAGTTTTTTTCACTATTTTGTCCCTAATACTAATAGTTTTTGATTGGCTAGCAAATTTATGTTTAAAGGCAAAATAGACACTTTCTAAAATTTTCTTCAACTTTTTATCTGCACTAAGAAAGACTTGTTTGAGAATACATAGAGATATGATTCCTTGCAAACCGCCTCCGTAGACCCTGACTTTTCAAAAACGACCTGCCATCCCAGAACCTGCATCTCGGATCTACCCATACCTAAATAAATCAGCAGTTGCTTTGGAAACTTTCATCCCTAGACGTAACCATCTAAGCAAATCTTTTTCCTCATTCTATCCCCAGGCCTACGGTAGCTATGTCTTTTTCATCTATGATAGGCCTATTTGATACAAGCCCTAGCCTAAGTACTGTAATAGCCTAGTAGGCCTACTTTAGCAGTACCGGCATGTGCATTAGTCATTCCGTTACCTAGCGTACTGTTACAGCTTTACTATGCAGTATTACACAAAGAGGATAGGCTATAGCCTACGGGTACTTCTATTATTTCTTGACTCTTATCTTTTTTCAATTAAAATTATACAAAATGTATTATAGTCGAAACAATCAGCCTGCAAACCTGTTCAGTGATACAGTAGGCTAACATAATTCTGTAATTCCGGTCTGACAATTTTAACATGAGCAGAAAATTCTGATAAGAGATGATGCAATGCCTGGCAATGATTCACCAAGTCATGTGAGCGCAGTGAGGCGTAAAATTTATTTATTTATTTTGTATTTTAAAAGTTTATTTCAAGACCTTATAAAAATACAAAAAGCAATAACACCAAAATATATATACTAACGGTAAAAAAAAAAGATTATACATATTGCAAATATTTATTTGCTCAGAGAATTGCTGCTCACCTTGACAAAGACAAATCTAAAAGAACAAAATGTTACCTTGAGCAAGAAAAAAAAAATTAAAAAACTAACAGTTAACTAGTCAAGGTGCATGTTGATAACGTCAAGTTATTTAAAAAAAGATAACTATTTTTAAAACTACACTGGAAAAATAGCCAGACTGTGCGTTTGCAAATGCATGACTGCAGCTTCCCACACTTCTATACAACCCTTTTAACTTTTATCACTCTTACTCTCATTTCTTATTCTTCATCTCTAGCTTTTCAATCCAATCCCCATTCTTATCTCCCATGATCTCATTCCCATTAATTATTCATTTTCTAAACCTCAACCACCCTGTTTCTTGTCTATTTTTATTTCATCATCTCATCTATTTCCCAATTCCTGTTACTCTGTTTTCTATTCCACTTTCTCCATCCTCATTTCCCAACCCATTCCATCATTCTCATTTTCCATCCCAAATTACTCCAAACCTTCATTTCCTTAATCCCAAGTCCTCCATCCTTAATCTCCTATCCCCATTTCCCTCATCCCATTTTCTCAACCCAATTTCCATCTCAATTCTCTCATCACCATTTCCCCATTATCCCCATTTATCCATCCCCATTTCCTATAAAATTCTCTTCATTCCCATTTCTTTTCCCCAATTCTTATCCCCATCCTCCTACACCCATTCCTCCCATCCCCATTCCCCATTTCCATTGCTCATCCCCATTTCACCATTCCCCCATCCCCATTTCTCTATCCCCTTTCTGCCACCTTCATCCCCTATCCCTATTCCTCATCTGCATCCCAATTGCTCCATTCCCCCATCCTCATTCCCACATCCCCATTCCTCCATCCCCATTCCCCCATCCCCATTTCCCCATCCCCCACCCCTATTCCCAATCTCCATTTCCCCATTCCCCAACCCCATTCCCCTATTCCAATCCCCATTTCCAATCTCCCTATCCCCATCCCCATTCTTCCATCCCGATTCCCCCTTCCCCATTTCCACACCCCCCCAACCCCATTCCCAATCCCTCTATCACCATTCCTCATCCCCATTCCCCCGTCCGTATTCCCCCGTCCCCATCCCTCATTCCCCCATCCTTATTCCCCCATCCCCATTCCCCCATCCTCATTCCCACATCCCTATTCTCGCATCCCCATTCCTCCATCTCCATTTCCCTATTCCCATTTTGCCATCTCGATGCCCTATCCCTATTCCCCATCTTCATCCTGATTCCTCCATTCCCCCATTTCCATTCTCCCACCCCCATTACCATATCTCCATTTTTTCATCCCCAAACTACATTCACCATCTTCATTCCCCATCTCCATTCCCCATTCACATTCACCCATCTCCATCCCCCCAACCGTATTCCCAATCTCCATTCCCCTTTTTTTAGTCGGTGATTAGCCCACACCCAATCCATTCCATTTTCTTTTTCATTTTCCTCGCATCCAATTTTTATTTAACGCATGCATCATCACTGACTTTTATGCTTTTGCATGACGCGTTTTCATTACGCCAACTTTACATGTTTAAAAGTTCGTCGATATCTCAGTGCAGCGCTGTATTTGCACGACTATACACGCATCAACAACATATTGAACGTGTTGCAGCGAGATAAAACGGAAAATTTTAAACGCGTGTTTGAAAATTACACAAAATTTGTCACCTCAACATGTTTTAATGCCAATTTAAATGCATAAAACACACCAAATTTAAACACTTCGTTTAGAGTGTACTTTTTTTTGACTGATCATGGTGCAGTTGGTCATATTGAGCTGAAACCATTTTTCTATATTTTAATCACTTATGGCAATATATTTTAAAGGGTGGTTGAAAAAGTGTAACACATTAATTTTCCCGTATCAACTCTATTTGGACCAGGCAAAATTTTACGATCAACGCCCAAGGGCGGATCGATTCGACTCAACATTATTATTAACATTTTTACTCTACGAGAAGCGCAATTTCCTGAAGAAACGTTTAACTTTTTCAATTATACATTTACAATACAGTGCAAAAACTTTTATTTGAATTATTATTATTATTATTTTTTTATTATGACAGAAAATCATATTTTATTCAAACGTAACTAACTTTCACAAAGACGTTTACTTTATTTATAAAAAAACCAGGCGCGTCCGTGCCACCGTTGATTTATGTAACGACCACCACAATTATCCTTACCGCTGTTAAGAAAGTATTGCCTTATTTTGGTAGAAAATGTTTGAGAGCAACAAAATAAGGGACTAAACTAGCGCATGAATGACTTCAAAAATTAATTTTGAGTGTGCAATTGTCGGAAAGAAATTTCCAGTTTTTAATTTAATTCTACATTTGAAGCACGTTTTATCAGAAGTTAAAAAGTGACATTTTTCAAAAAGTGAGTTTTTCCTATTTTTTGAATTATTTACTAAAATAAATTTATCTGAGAAAAAAATTATTTTAGTTTTCAATTATTTTTTGGTAATAAAGAGCTGAATGTGTTGCACTTAGCAACAAGGTCGAATGAAAGTTTGAAACTTTAAATGCGATTTTCTCAAAACAGCGAAATGCGACTTATCAACTTTTGCCAAAACGTGCTTCATTTCGGGATTGCTGAAAAGAATTAAATGACCTCTTTTCCCTTCTGGTTTTGGCAAAGTCCTTAGAAACCAACTTCTCAAATCATTTAGCATTGCGCTTTAGTAGCTAAAAAGTGACAACCTATACATACACAGTATCACGTACTTAAATGATGAACGAAATAAAATATCTGTACAACAGTCTATAAGATCTATACTTGAGTCACATTATGATTATTGCTCTTTGGTTGTTAAATAAGCGAACTTTTAAGTTTGAATGTGATTTTGGATGAAAAATTAAACCTTATTTTTGAATGCGCAATGCGCATTACTCTAAGTAAAATAGATAAGGTTAGAGTTTTAGACTTGTCCAACACAAACGGCCTGTTCTTTTGTACCCCCCATATCCCCAATAGTGACGCTCTTTAGTGCAACTATTGCTATGTGATATCAAAAAAAAACACTCAAACATAAAGTTTGAAAAATATCTGAAGTATAATTGTTTTAAATACTTCTTAGTCAGTTGCCACATTTATCTGGGTAAAAAAAAATTAAAATAAAGTTTAGGCCTACGACCATTTCTCTACCGATTAGTTAAATTCTCATTTTTATTGCACACACAAATTTGATACATACTCAGAAAAATATAATGCAGGGGCTTTTACTTCATAAAATTGTATGCGCTAATCTTGCTTTAAAGACACCAAAATAATGCATAGGCATTTTGTAATGCGGTTAGTGTTTTTTCTATTGTAAGGTCGCGATCGTTGCAATCTTGCGATCCAGTAGACTTTTTTGCAATTTTATAAATTGCGATGAAAGGTTTGATGGGGCCTAGCAGACTTTTTGTTGTGGTGGCCCTGCTTGACGAAAAGGCTGCATACGAAACCCAAATGGGTGCTATAGCCGCTGCTGTTTTAAAGAAACGTAGAGCACGTTGTTCATTATAGCATATGAAAAAATAAATGGATGAAAATGAAAGAAAAATATATCTCAATGTAATGGGACCAAGGAATTATTTGAAAAAGAAGTGCGCTACTGCATCATCCACAAATTTTTATTATCTTAGAGTTGACTATAACACATATGCATAGGAAATCCATTGTTTTGTATTGTTGCGTTGATGTGATCGAACTCGGCCAGTTTATGTTCTGGTTTGTTGATGATATTATCAGCTCTTGAGTGTGAACTATGATATTATCAGCTCTTGAGTGAGGAGGGTTCAGGCAATGCTGAGCTTTTGAGCGGTAGGATGTTGAGATGTATGAGGTAGATATCTTCCGATATGCGTGGGATTCCATTAATAGAAAAAGAGCCATAATCAACCTGATGACGAAAAAAACATCCAAGAATGAAAGAAAATCCGAACCTTCTCTCTTTTTTGTAAACTAAATCGAGCTGTTTATCTTGAATACTGGTGGAAGGACTCAATATGCTCCGTTTCGATGATTGCATAAACTTCATCAACGAAATGGACCCATGGACCCATATCGATGGAGGGTTGGGAAAAATAGTCAAGGCTCTTTGGTCTAAGTCCTCCATTATCATGCTAGCAAGTATTGGAGCTAAAGGTGAACCCATAGAAGGGCCAAAAACTTGTTTGTAGATCGTACTGTCGTATGTGAAGTTGGCTTGTGTATGAAATTGGTTTGTGCATGAAAAGTGGGCTAGTGTATGAAATTCCATGCTGTGATTGTGATGTAGTATATATTATTGGAGAAACGGAGCGTATTTTAGAGACCAGAAAACGTGAACATTTCGATGCAATCAAAATAATCGATGTAAAAAAAGTAAGCTTTGTTCCAACATATCGTAGATTTGAATATTTTATAGCGTGAGATGAAGCCAAAATTTGAAAAATGGAAGCCAATTACAGTAAACGTTGCTCAGAGGGGAGGTTTTTTCATAAACCAAAGAGCAACTGAAGTAAACGTTTTAAACAGAATTGACGGCGCTAACGAGCCTGTTAATTTTCATGTTGTATTTTTCATAGTAAATTTTTTTTGATAGGCTACATGTAACTTAATACAAATTACATAATACTTTTGGCAGATGTAATAATTTTTTTTGTGATATTGCATATTGGAATAACAAATGGTGTGTATTTTTTGTTTGTTACATCGCAAAAGTTTATTCTTGGTCACCTGATTTTCTCTTACTAGTTTCATTTTCATTTCTGCAAACAAGAAATGCGTCACACTGTTCTGAAAATGCTCCCCGGGCTGGGAAGCGAAACTTCAACTTAAATAAAAATGCATCGGAGATTGTTAATTTAAATAAAATGTTTCATACCAATGAACGAGTTCCTAGCTTCATTTAGCTATTTCGTTAATCAACATATAATCAGAATCAAAAATCACCAAAATTTTGAGGCATCTCGTGCAACTTTGTATTCTTATACATGTTTGTTCATAAATTTACAAAAATATCGCGAAAACCAAACTAACAAGCGTGCCTTTTGCTTGCCCATTTATCTCGTAAGAGTTCTACTTTCATTTCCAAAATCGATAGTCCAGTAAAACACGAACAATTCTGTAGAGAAAATGATAAAAATGTCTTTATTTTAATTTTCTTTATTTCTACTATCGTATTCACATTCATCAAATTGTTTTATAAAGAATCCAGCTCAAAGTTCTGGAAATCATTGTAGAGCAAGAATTATGATCCCGACAAAATATCAAATTAAACCCTGTTGTTTCCGTCTTCTTGCATAAACGAGTAAAACAATCCGGCTCATTTACGTTGCTATGCGCAATTACTGTGCAAGAAATCGGGTGAAACTGGTAATTATGAATGAACATTGAACAATCGAAATAAATAGGATTACGCTGAATTGCTGAAAATCTTGTTAAAAACACCAAGCCTACCTTGAAAATTGTTTAATAATTATGAATCTATTTGTCATAGAGTAATGGGTTACCACATAAGAGTTGTAGTAAATTTGAGAAAAGTCAGGAAATTTTATGATCGTAGCGTAACTGCTTTATAGCGAAATCGCAAAATATGTAAAAGGGGTGATCGCTTCGACACCCGCAACCTTGGGATTTATCGGGTTAAGGTACCTGTGGTAGAAGCTAAGCACACTTTATGTTTTTTGCTGATTGTTTTTATTAATTTGTTTCAAAACTTTTAGCAACCAAAAACCAAGTTGGAGGAAGCTCATTATTTTTTAATAATTGCTTCCGCTTCTAGCTCCTCCAAACGTCAATCGCTTCCGAGGTTACCTCCGCTTCCAGCTCCGCCATATTTCATATGTTTCCAAGTTCGCCTCTGATTCCCTGCTTCTTTCGCCAAAGTGCTTCGGATTCAGCTTCCTCAAAATTGTAACTCTTCCGCCGCTTTCACTTCCCTCTTCCCAATAATAATATTCTACTTGAGAATGATACACATAAAAAAATATTCAATCACCACAAACAAAGAAAAATTTCAAAATTGGTTCCATTGTGCACAAAATTGGCTCTTTTCAAAAACTTTTTTTGAAATGATCTTCTCTGAAGCTGACTACCATGAAAAAATTATTAACCAATGTATTAAAATCTAAAAAATGGCGATGGACTTTACATTCACACCTTGTACAGAATATTATCAACTGAAAATAATCTTTTTGCTAATTTTTTTTTGATGATGTTCAGAAACTGCATGCGAATGTGTGCTTTAAATCTTCTCAAAAGCACTTATTTTCTTTTTCTGGTAACTTTTTCTGAAAGCAAGATTCCGGCAGTAATACATGAGATTTTAGACTGAATACTGATGAAGACATGTTATGTTTTAATCCAGTTTGAAATACGATTTTTGAGTTAGTTTTGACTGACGCGGCTGGTGTGAAGTGCTCCAACCTGCTGAAAAACCAAATTAAATTGTGCTTAACAATTTGCACCAATTAGACAAAAGCTTCATTCAATAATTTGAAGCAACACTCGAAGTTAACCTTGCAGTTTGTGTAGCTAAGGATTAGATGTCAGTGTTGCCGTTCCAACTGTTGTCCTCGGAAACTGTTACCTTTTTTGAGAAGAGAGAGGATTGATGACAAAGGCCAGTGGCAGGATCTGTCCTTTTTATGCACACAATTGACCTTGCTGTTCTGTCTGCAGCAAACAATTTCTAGTGCAAGGTTGTTGTATCTGGGAATAGAATTTTTTTCACATCTTCAGTTAGATATGGGTCAACAAGATTTCTGCATCTTGCTTTGAGTTTTACTCAAATGTTTGGATTCCGTCATAAAACTCTGATTCAAAAGGCATTCAAGTCAAATTCTTCACTGTTGACCAAAATTCTGGAAAAAGCCTAAAATGCATTCTCACCAAAATCAAACTTGCTAAGTCTTGCCGTTTGACGTTGGAAATTGACGAGCGGGTAAAAAACTAATTCTTCCTCAACTTTAACCTAATTTACACGGTTTGTTTAATCAACGCATTTTAAGCGGAGGGTTTGTGTTCACCAAAATTTGTAGAAACTTTAGTTATGATTTGATGAAGTCACTGTTGTGATGTCACGGCCATATTTTCGAAAATTCTGTCATTTTTGCAATGGCCTCACAGGCGGTTTAAATTTTGTACAAAGGTTTGTTTTTGATAATGAATCATAAAATACCTAAGTCAAGTCAAATCATAAAAATGTTTTATGACGTCATTTAGCTTAAATATTGGCCAAAAATGCTCAGATTTTGGATAGTGATTTCGGGAAACCTCAAAATTGGGAAAATTCCTGCTTTCTTAACAACTTGAATTTTTCAGGAATAATTTATGACTAAATTTAGCTTAAAGTCAAGTAGTTTGAAATAAAATAAACCCGTTTTTTAAAAAGGTTTATCAACCAAAACAAGAAAGAAGTGGCACAATTGATCCCCACTTTCGTGCAAATTAGGGTTAAGAATGAGATGAAAACGATGATAAAAATGAAGCGGTAGCTCAGCTGACGTGTCGTCAAGTTACTTAGTTTGAAGAAAGCTTGGAATTTGACATCAATTAAGTCATCAAAAACCTATTTTTTTAGCAATTAATCGATTTCGACTTTAAAAAAGTCATCATCAGCTTTCTATAAAAACAAACAATAAAATCAACACTAGCAATCTAACAGCAAAACTACTAAAACTGACAGCTAATTTGAGCTAAAATATCTGTGCCAGTACTGATGGAGCTGCGTAGCACAAACTGAGATCAGGCAAAAATAAGGGCACCGAAAAAATTACGCGACACGAAACAAAACTACACTTTAAAATAATATGTGCGTTACTTGACTAGGAAAAAACAATTTTTGTAATGTTAACCGTAGCAATGAAGTTCGATACCAATTTGCTTTCAACAAAATCTAGCTGTGGACAGGCGGTTGCCGCAATAATAAGATAATTAGCTCAATCTCTGTCGCAACCACACTGGACTAAAGGGGCTTAAGTTAATGGGACCACACTACCCTTTTAGCAAAGATTATCAGCAAAATTAATTTGAATGTGCAAGCTTTTTTAAATGTTTTAAGCTTTATAGAGCAAAATGCCTGGAGCTGAAGAAATAAGGCTTTTTGTCTTAGTTAAAATGGCTCAAAATTCGTTAAAAATCTTTGATATGCCACTAAAAACCGCTATTTTCCTAGTAAAAGTTACAAATGCAGTTTAATGGATGTGAAATTTGCCCCAGCCTCCGATTCGAAATCTGTTTGACACGTCCCAGTTACTCAACCCCGCAGTTGTTGAATAAATTTAACGCGCTAAAATTTTTAGCGTTTTCGTTAAGTCTCTCCCTTGGCTAATTCCTGGTTGGCAGTCAGCATGGCCTCAATGCAATTGCCATTGATGTGAAGTTAACTTTAAATAATTTTCTTATCATGCATTTTATGCTTTTTTGTATTACAAAAAAAATGTGGTATTTTTTCAATAAAAGAACTTTTAAAGGAGGTCATTTAAAACACATGAATGCAAAATGGGTCGCGGGATGAAAGGATATGGTAAAACAACTCATGCCTAGGGTTGCGATCATTCAAATTCCCGGATCCCGTCTCATTTGCAACTGTGAAGAAATTTGACTGTGGGATTTACCTGTTTCAGAGTATTCTTGTTGAAAAACAATCCTTTTTTAACATATTTATTGTTTTCTTCTGTTGTTAGCATTTTAGATTACATTCCTGGTTTGAACTGGTCACCTGTTTAATACCGTCCTGTTTTCTTCGCGAGTAGCGTGCCGTTTTTTGCTAGTACATGTAGACGTCTTTTTTTTTTTTGCTAATAGGTGCAACCAGTTTGTCGTACGCTCACGACCAATCGTGCTGCAGTCAATACTAATTTCGATCTTTTGTTTGAAAATTCACCGACAATTTTTCGCGTTTTTCATCCTTTTTCAGTCAACAGGCTTGAACTACAGCTTTATCTCTCATTTGAAACTGCATGTTTGTTGTCTACGCCAGTGGTTTTCAAACTTTTTCTGGTTGTGGCTCACTCAGAAGTGTTTAATTTGACTGAGGCACATCTAGAACTGCTGCATCAAACCTATAGCTCTACGTTTACCTTGCTTGTTAAAAAAACTTTTTTTAAAACATTACTACCCAAAACGAATCATGCAAAACAGAAATATCGGAAGTCATTTTAATGTCAATCAATAAAGTGCTCAGTACACACAATGCGAAAATTGTGCTGGTTTTTTCGCACAAATTCTTTGAATTCTGGGCTTGACATCATAAAAACATTCTCTTAGCTCCTGTTCAACCGTTTGTAGACTGGATCTTTGATTGTTTTTTATTAACGTCAGTGTTGAAAACGCAGTACAGCATTGAAAAGTTTACTTTTTCGATCTTGCACTAGCAACAGCACAAAAAAAAATGTACGGTATCGGTATGTCTTACTGTTATGTCGTTATAGACTATAAAAAGTTGATACGGTAGGCTACGTACAGTATATTTTTAGGAAGTAATTATGCGGTAAAATGCAGTTAGATAAGCCTTACTGTTATGTCGTTATAGACTATAAAAAGTTGATACGGTAGGCTACGTACAGAATATTTTTAAGAAGTAATTATGCGGTAAAATGCAGTTAGATACACTTTGTATTGTAAAGTAAATTGCTGATTATTTTTTTCAAAACTCACAAGTAACATAAATGGACGTTATGTATAAGCATACATTTTAAAACCTCGCGGCACTCCTACAGCTTTCTCGCAGCTCTCTCGCCTCACACCGGCACACTCTCGCAGCAATCAAGGGTAGCGAGTGACATTGTCATCTTTTTTTGACAATATGATAGCGCAATATTTTTGTTCATATTTTGAAACGCTGTTTCGTATTATGGTTTCTTATTCCAAATATTCGTTTCAATGTTACTCAATGTGCTTCAAGTTTTCTTTTCATACTGTTCATTGAAATTCAAAACCATTCTTTTTGTAGTTTTTGAGAACTTTATGAAAGTATAGCATTGCCATGCTTCTTTTTTTATTTTTTTATTTGAGAACTGTACAACATGAATTTTTTGCGTAGTGGAATATACTGTACCTATTACCGCGCCAATGCGGTGATATTTTTTAAAACAAAATAGAGCTCTGAAACACGTGCGGAATATTTTGTTTCGTTGTTTCAGAATACGCATCATTTCGGCACAATCGCACAATCCCTTGATATTCGACGTTTTAACAAACCAGGGCCTGAATACAAATTCCTTGTTCGCATTAATGAAGAAAATTTTTTAAGAGGTGTTACCGAACGAAATACTCGCTAAATGCAAGAGGTTATTTTTGCCCGTGCATTTGAGGCTCTGAGAGCTCGGTAACGTCATTTTCTCCCGCTGAGTTGCTTGGATCAATTGCGAGATATGACACGAGTAAAAAGCATCACATTTTTCTCGCCAACTTAACGGAGATTTTGAAGCATTCTTTAAGCGTATGAGACATTTTTTTTGGGTTCAGAAATTTAATAGCAAAATGTTGAAAACTCTAATGCGAAGTTTTGCTGAAAATCAATTAAAATCGTCGCCATGTTTGCTATTAGACAGTCAAGAAGAAAGCGAGTTGCATTGAGAACCATTTGCTGTTTTCGACTGATATAAAAATATTGAGGAGCAGCAGTTGACAAAAATAGCAATACACTCTTTTTATAAGAACAATTTTTTAAGAACACGAGGCTTATTCTTGCTCAAAATTTCAGAACAAATTAAAAAATGCCAGCCTCTGGAGCAAAATTAACCAAATCAAACGAAAATAAATTTAAATCAATTAAAGAAACTAAATTTTGTGCTGATTCAAAGCAAAAAAAAAATTAGTGATTTTCTTGTGTTTGCAAGCAAAATTGCTACTATTCCAAGATTATAGAGTGCTGTTGCTCTGCGCAAGCCATTGAGAAATATTTTTGGCTGTTGTTCAACTTAAAAAAAGCTTGCAATTTTTAGTAAGCAATTTTACTATGCTGCAAAAGCAGGAAAAAAGCTTTCACTCAAGCAGACAGAGCAATAGGAATTAAACAGTGTTACAAACATGGCCGTTAAAATTGACATCGATGCTTTCAAAATTTTTAAAAAATCACGAACAAGTCAGGCTGAAAATCGGCAAAAAATTAACCGACACCCGGCTTTTTTTTTCTGTTTTTTAACTACCCGAAACCCGGGTTTTAAAATCAGGAAACCCGGATTTTAAAATTTAAAAATTTTAGTGTAATTTTTAAATTTTAAAATCCGAGTTTAACTACGATTTGATCACCCTCAAGCCGCATCGTACGCAGTTGGACTTTGGAAATTGGAACAGAGAAAAACACCCGCAATGTTAGCTCTACTTTCCTATTTAACACTTTTACCGCGATGTCAGCATGCACGCGGCACATCTGCACGAGCTTCACTGCGCGGCGAAAAGCGATCGAATGATTGTCGCGTGCAACAAACTAACAACATCACATGATCAAAAACAAAAAGTTGCCCTTTTTTAAAAGTTGACTATTTACCATTTATATTACATCAGCCATGGAACTATTTGTCACAAAATTGAGAAATAGACTAAATGATGAGAGTCTCGATGCTTTAATTTCATGCGTCAATACTACAAAAATCAGAAATGGCTCTAACTTTAGCAAAATAGATTAGACTTAATTAATTCGCGCATTTTTCTTTTCGTTGTCTTCGTAATCATTTGCTAAACTTTTTTTTTTTGGTTGTTGTAAGTTGTAACAATTGTTTCTTAATGTTTAACTTGGTGAGTTGTTGTTGGTGTGCATATTTGAAATTTCAGCTTGTTTTGTGCATTTAAACTTCAGCAGACACTCTGCTATATGATTGATGAGGTTGATTTTGAAAGCCGTAATGTCCTAATAGACATTTTGCCGTCTCCTTTTTGTTATGTATCCACTAAGCCAGTAAAACAGTAAGAATTTCAACGTAACAATGGGTTTATTTTGTGCAAAATCGCTTTTTCATCAATACCTGAAAACCCCGAGTTTTCCCGGGGTTTTTCTCTCAGGTACCCGAAACCCGGGTTTTAAAATTTTGTCCCGAATTGGAAACACTAGTACGCTTGAACACATTATGTTGAAGGAGAAATGCTTCAGACGTCACAATGAGACATTTATTACGTACTAACACAAGTTACGAACATCTCGCAAAGAAATTCGAGTCAGCAGTTTTGATGCACGTTGGGCGAAACGGTTCGGAAATGGCAGTTTGTCTATAAAGTTTTTTTGTTCTTTAGCGCCTTGTAACGAGCAAGAATGGCCTTTCCGAGCTCGCTAACATATTCTGTCAAGCGGGTCCAGATTCAAAGCGACATGATTAATGAAATGTTTTTCTATGATTGTCTAT
Source organism: Trididemnum nubilum (assembly GCA_963965965.1). Classification (NCBI taxonomy): domain Eukaryota; kingdom Metazoa; phylum Chordata; class Ascidiacea; order Aplousobranchia; family Didemnidae; genus Trididemnum; species Trididemnum nubilum. Next base: position 51,803,608 of record OZ014471.1, read on the forward strand.
AGATTTTCATTATTATGATTATTATTATGACCTGTTAAATTTATTATTTATAATAAAGACGATTTTCAAGTATTTACCAGAAAGTTTAACCGGCTGTTAGTCGATCTGCACTCGGCATTTTATTGAGAGGTAGGAGATTTAATTCTATGGCTGGTCGATTTGGACGCAGAATCACTCACGGCTCACCACCACTTCAACGTTTATGCGTGAGAAGTTGTGTTGTCCTGGCGAAATGACTTAGAAATGGCTTTCGCCAGCTTGAACCACACTCCGTCTTTCAGAAGTAATACAGCGAAGAAAGTGATTGAAATGAAAAGGTGCGTTTGTTTTGCAAGAAAAAGGTCTACAACTTCAAATGGGCATAAAAAAAATTTTCTCAATATAATGCTAACATTTTTTAAATAAAATTTTTTGCATTAATTAGACTAGTTGTTGAAAATAATTACTCTCCAAATCGATAATTTTCAGTCAAATCAAATTTTCCACTACGTTATACTTGCTTGATTACGCCCAAGCGTGTAACGAGTTTGCAGGGCCATTTCTCCGCGGCATTGCGCCCGGGCTGGACACAGTCCGTTTTGAAGAAATATCGTAGCGTGGCGAGCTGTTTTCAATACTGTCTGATTTGACCGGCGTGAGATTTAAACCTCAGACCTCCCGCTCGAGAAATCCACGTTACCGCTTGACCAACTGGTCGATATTTTCTGTCAAACTACATTGAAAATCTCAACAACGTGTTGTAACATACAATAAGCATCCACAGAAAAATAATTAACAAACCAGCCAATAACATAACCAGTGATTTCACTAACAGTTTTATGGCTTATTATTTAAGTACTACATCATCAAACAATGCTTTGCAATGTTTTTAACCGTTTTTCAAGGTAGCACCTCTCTACAAGTAAGTTATACAGGTATGACACAGTTTTACACCAACAACGATATGTATTCTTGCTACTCTACCCTTTGAGAAGGGAAAAACTCTTTCGAATAGAGACGCAAATTTTTACAAGTTTTTAAAGGAATAATTTATTATTAGCTTAAGCTTTCAGAACGGTAAATATCCTTTTTTCGTTATTTTTTAGCCTTCATCTGATTTGGGCCCGAAAATTGGCTTTTTCTATTTTGCTCTTATCTGTTTTTTGAAACCAATTTTCGCAGTGGAGCCACCGAGGTTAGGTTCGGTGAGCTCGAGCTATGCACTTTTTTTGCTACTTTAAGCTAAGTATTTTTCTGTCTTGAAACAACATATAAAAGTACAGCATGAACAGAGGTGCGTGCTGTCCTAATTCCAAAAATTTTGAATGGGCATGCTTCTGTTCAATCAAACTAAAAGCAGCGTACCGGTATAGCTTCAGATTCAATGTTGTTGCAATATTGCACAGAACCTTGGCATTGTCCATGTACGACTTTCGTGTAGCATTTCGTTTTATGTCATTGATCTCACCGACGAGAAGAATTGAAAAAGTAAGGGACAAATAAAACAAAAAAATAAATGCAGAAGTGATTTGTGTCGATCTGTTTGTTACCTTCGAAATCAAGCAATATTAATCCAGCGCAACTGGTACGTGGAAAAAGAAGTTTGCTAATTGTAGGCGAGTGATGCAGTGATTTTTTGCCGGATAAAACTTTGAACTTGTCGATATTGCTGGATCAGGCTAACTCGCAATTTTTTGAAGCTGGCAGCACTAAATTCTGGTTATTTATTATGCTCTTGTAAGTTATCTTGAAATAGTAATTCAGTTAAACTCAGTGGATAAACAAGCTTTACGGTTTCACTTTGCTGTAATGCATAGATTTCCTACTCATAATGGGAAAAGAACTTGAAATTTAGAGCTGCATTCCCATTGGTGGTTGTTGTGCATTGCTGAGTGCTAACTGTTGAATATAATTCTTTATCATGTTTGATTTCAGATCAACTGCCCCCGCATTGGATGATTCAATATGATTTATGTAAGTAAGCTTGATGTATCAAAATAATAGACATTAATTTTCTTGTTAAATTTTGATTGCTATGAGTAAGAGTGACAGCCGACTATACAGTTTTTCATATAAGCAAGCTTAAAAGACTCAACTAGCATTTTTTTTAGCAAATTTTGTGCTTTCAATATGTTCGGTTTATTATTTCACGGCGAAAATACTGGAAAGTTATTGCTAACAAATTTTTGTGAGTTTTCAAACACGGCAATTTTGCGACCGATGCAACTCTGCCGAACGCTTTCAAAAACTTTACTTGAAAACACGACAATTTGTCGTTAAGTAGGTGTTGTTAGCGCAGTTAATCGCGGACGCTATGCAAGTTAATTGGGATTGGGATAAGAAATATACAGCATCAGTCAACTCAAAAAGATTAAGTAATGAATGTAGTATTTGAGTGTTGGTACTAAACTTGGCGGACAAATTTGTGCCAATTTGTCATTTTTTTAAAGTCTTGTACGTACTTTAGTATTTTTTCATTATTGTGGTTTAGTTGACAATTGTACTATTGAAACGATAAAATCAAGTTCGATTCCCTATACAGTGGAACAGAAAAGTCAAAAGTTTAGTATTCACAGCTTCACTGCTTCATGTTTAGCGACAACGGAACAGTTTGAAGCATCCTATGATTGCTGGACAGATTGCAGTTGAATCGAAGACCAAGAGATTCCCTGGTTGTCTCGTGGCCAAGACGATTGGTGAATAAAGATGCAACTACAACAGACTGCGTGTCCGCTTGCGTTCGCAGACAAGGTTCAGGCTGGGTGGAAACGAATTAAAATCATTGGCTGTTTTATGCAGTTATGTGCAACACTCATGCAACGGATACATAAAACTTCAACCAAAATCAAAATCCTGATCATACCGCTCAAAATCATGCCTAAGTCAACACCTAGAGCACAATGCAATATGAGTCTCGAAGCGGTCCGAAGCTGGTCTAATTCTGTGGGCCAAAGCTTCGTGTTTTCAAGTGTAGCTTGCAAAAATGCGAGGTTGCTAAGTTTTGGCGTTGTTGAGCTGAGAAAGTTTTGCATCCGATCATTGGAGATTTTTGATTTTCCAACTATTGAACCGCAGTTGTGTTAACACAAAATTTTTGTGAGAACTGGTTTTATTTAAAATTATTGGTTGATATCAAACTAGAAAGTATAAAAGTTGTCTGGCTTTTTGTCAGCAATTTTTTTGGGTATTCGCCGGCTGTGCATCACCCAAAGCAATATGGCGTTAAGGCGGCCTCTTTATGGTATCAAGCTATCCAAAACGTTTGCTTTACCTAGCAATTAGCTGCAGTAAATCAGCAGTAAAAATGTTAAAGTTGTTGAATAATAATCAGTTGGAAAAAGGCGTGTTTTTAACCATAACGGCCCCTATAATAACAGTCAAATAGATGACAAATTGTCAACGTTTTTGGTTTTACAAAGACATTATACAGTATACCGCATTTTTCTATTGCAGTGATGTAATCGCCAAATTTTTTATGTTTAATCGTTTGCGTGCTTTAGTATAAAAAATTATAGCCTTTAGAGCTTTAATTGATTCAATTATAGACTTTTGGCCAGAAAGTACACAAAGGATAAAATGTTTAAATTTTATCCTTTTTGTAAAAATGAGTGCTTTTCAAGTGATTATTTGACCAAGAAATTCATAGTCGATGATTGGCTATTTTTAGATCAATTTCATAAGATTTCACCAAAAAAAAATTAACTGAACCAAGCCGAAATAACAAACACGGTATCTTTTATCAACTTTCAGCAAAAAATATGCTTTCGTTTGTTGTAAATTATTTTACAATAAACGGTAATGCGATTATCTCTGTATTTTTTCATTTAGGGGGTTAGTAAAAATGCCAATTTTTTAGAATCTTTACCGTACAAAATTTGAGCTTAAAATTTTAAACTTTATTACTTCCAAATAGCAAAAGTTAAAAAAATAGAAAACTTCCATTTTTTGAACTCTTTGTTCAAATAAATTCGATACTATTTCTTTTTTTGAAACATAGTTTTCAATGGACCAGATGGCAAATTGGAAATAAATGTTGAAGGAAACAAATGAAAACTTTTCAAATCTATTGAAAATCGTTTGCAGTATCTTCAAAAGCATCTAAACCTATGCGACGGCACAAACAATATATTTAAGATAAAACACATGCAATCTTGCACTTAGATAAAATGTAGAAAATAGAGTATCGCAATTTTCCAACCTAATTAATTATTTAATTTATTTTTAAGGCAACTGAAAATCTTTATCAATCATTTTGAGGTTTTTATCAATCAGATTTTCAACATAATGTCTCCCGCAGTACAGGCTTAAAAAAGATTATTTGCACAAAAAATCAGTAGCAAATTCAAAAAGGGAATTTCTCCGTAATTTTGGCAACATGTTATGACCTCCAAAAGAAGTTAACCCATTTTGGATCAATGTTCCTCTAGAGGAACAATGTATATATAGGCCTAAAAGACTTTCTTAAAAATTTAGTATCTAAAAAAGTTCGTTGTAATACCCTGATTTGAACACTAATAAACGCACTTATTGAATTTTGTGTGCTTAGCTCTTTTACTTCCGCTTAAAATATCCACCAGAAAATAGTCACTTCGCGTAATCAAAAAACTCTCTTTATTTGCAAAAAAATGCTGACTCATCAAAAAAAAATTGAAAATATTTTACTTGCATTTTCTATTAATAAAAGTTCTTAAAAATGCACTGGTTTATCGGTTTTAGCAAAATTTTGACTTTAATGCAATAGTATTCATGTTTACTTTTTTTGTTCCTCTACTGGAACAATGGTCTAAAGCACTATTGCTAGCTAATTTGATCGGAAAAAAGCTTTTATTGTTTTTAGCTTCAAAGAAAGCACTTTATGACGCCGAAAACATTCTAATTACATTATACAGCATGAACGCGAACACAATTAGCAAGTTCATGATATCGTCACTTGTGATAATCAAGGAAGCACATAGTATGCAAGCGAACACCACATTCTTGACATTTTTTTACAGTGTTTTTTTTCATTTTGCACAGCGCACTTGACTCTCTGCATTGACAGTGTGATGCTGGCCAAAACTGTGGTTCATGATTCGTCTGCCACTAGGGCCTAAAGATGCAGGTATTCTATATTTTTTTTTAACTAACCAGCTACAACTGATCGGATGAAATCAAGAAGATTTAAACGTGGTGAAATTTGCACTGCTGCTTGGAGCCTCCATGCAGCCACAGTTATCATCTGTACACAGTTCAAAAAGCAGTGGCCAATACCATTTCTTTCCTTGAATTGTTGGCCGGTATTGGCTTGTAAATCTGTCTAGCAGATCGAAGCCTCCCATGCCTTGAATGTCTAAGTAGAAGCAAAGGTTGAACACAATCGATACTCTTCATCTCTTGCTGGCTGTAGCGCTTCACCTTTTTGCAGGGATATCTAGAACATCGGGATCGCTTACTTTGCCTTTTTCTCACGTTTCGTCTGACAACAGTGGTGCTACGCACGCTTTTACATTCTCGGACGCTTGAGTAATCGATCACATTGCGAAACTCCTCGTTTTGCTCATTGTCCTTCGACAAAATCACGAACACGTGTTGGGTTGTGAGCAGTTGTAACAAGTTTAGCTACTTTTACTTGTAACAAGGTTAGATTACGACTATGGTTAAAAATGTACATGATATTAAGATAAGCTGTAGATTAGAAAAGCGCAGTTTACAGGACTAGTCAACAGTGCTATTGTTACTACTTACTAATCTACAGTCCTGTTCTACCGATGCATTCTGTAATTTTTTGCAGTTTTTTCAGCGTCTTGGTAAATGCAAATATATTAGTTACTTTTCGAAATTGTAGTTGAGATGAAGTACAGTAAATTTAACTCAACAATACGTTGCTATTTTGCGCTTAAGTTAGTTATAAGACTATTCTTGGATACCCTTGCTTTGGACTATTTGGAGATATCAAACAGATTTATACTTTGAAGAAGAGCATAAAATCTTGAAAATTGCTCGCATTGTAGCCAAAACGTCACCCCAACATGCTATCTGCAAGTTATATCTTGTATTTGTTTCTATACGCCTACTGGTAAATGAGATTAGGCCTCTTAAATTAGCTTGTTTATTGTATGGATTCTTTTTACGTTTCTAAGTATAGCCTGCATTACTTGTTAGTTATTCCAACTAAAGCAGTAATTTATATGGATTCAGCAGTGTTACTGTAACAATGGGTAACATCTCTTTTACTTGTCTATTTGTATGTGTTTGAAAAAGAAACGTTTCGGTATATCTGCCGAGAAATTAGCTGGAACCATTTTACTGCTAAATCATGTTACTTCTGTACTTATACGTAGCCAGGATTTTTGATTAGGGGACCCAAACTACAAATCACATGCAATGTCGTGATCAGAAATTTTCGAAAGAGGAACTTTTTGTGGGACAATGTTCAACCATGGCCTGAGTTTGGCATTTAGCTGTGTGTTTGCGAAATGGAAAGTTGGGTTTAAACCAATGGTTAAAGAACGAAAATGTCCAAAGTAGAAGACGTGTGTGAGCAAACTAGTGTAACTTAAACGTATCACAGACGCGGGTCTGAGAGCGAAGCCCCCAGCCACTGGGTTGTTTTTTGTAATTTTTTGAAAAAAGCTATTTTGATGCCATTGGATCCCAATTTGCGCGTGTTCAGAGCAATTTGAAAGAACTAGATATTTAATTTGGAAGCCAATGGAAAAAATTTTGTAATAATAAGTCATGATCTTTTGTAATTTTGTAATAAATAAGTCAAATTTTGTATTTTGAAAAAATTTTTTATTTTGAAAAAATAATAAATAAGTCAAATTTTGAAAAAAATTTGTAATAATAAGTTAAAATTTCTGACTTATTATTACAATCATACAACAAACAAGTTGCTGGATTTAAATAGCCAAAATTAAGCATGCGAGGAGGCGTCTTCTCTAGCTCAAGTAGTAGAGCAGTGGACCAGTAATCCAAAGGCTGCAGGTTCGATTCCTGTGGGAAGACAATTTTTCGCATTGCTTGTTTTAAGTAGTCGCCGTTCTGGTGGCTCTTCCCTAGGCTTCCGAGCTGGTAGCCTTTAGGCCAGAAGCACGCAAAACGATTAAAAAAAAAAAAAAAGGAAACAATTTTTATGGAGTTAAATTTTGTAAGTGATTCGCCTGAGGCAGGAGGAAGTAAGATGCCATGCCTTCTGCAATATAGTAGCAGTAAATAATAATTCACTTGAAGATTTTTCTTAGAGCTTTTTGTTTTGTCATGAAAATAGCCAGTTATAGTAGCACATGTATGGCCAGGAGGCCCAGGCCCTCTTAAATCAAATTCAATAGTTTGTGCAATGAGCTTTTCCCCTTAGCTAATTTTTCAAAACCATTTTCTCGCATAGCAACTGGCGAGGTGGAGGTGAGTTGTTATAGAAAAATCGTACAACAAATAGTTGCACCTACAAACCATGTTATTGCCCGGGCCGGATTTACATTACGCACGGCCCCTGGAATGGGGATTTTTGCAACATCATACTGCCAAATATAGGTGAAAACCAAAAAAAGTCTTACCATCTGAGCGTGGGGCCCCTGTCACTGCCATATGGTAAATCCGACCCTGGTTATTGCATTCCGTTCATGGAAAGGTTAGATGAGTGCCTGAGGTAGTAACTTTTTAAGACAAAAACTCTTAGTTTCACCCGGGCTATACATTTAAATTGGTTGGAATTGAGGGAGCCCGGGCCTCCTGGTCGTCAATTTTATTGTTAATTACTGTTGCACACGTTTACAGTTGTACGCGAAGATGCTAAAAGAAACTTAAACTGAAAAAACAATAGGCTTTTTGTCACATTTTTGTCATTGGTGGCAATTCAATTGGGGGAGGGCGGACCCTCGAAGCCCCCCCTGGCTACGCCTATGCTTCTGAACAAAAATAAACCTTGTAGTTTTGGGATGCATTTCGTGTTTAACACATTTGTGTGCTTATGTTCAGGTTTCTTTAGTGAAATACCACCCATGTTCTGATTTATTATTGTGCTAATTATCCAAGCTTTGCTGCAACCGGAAACTTTGTGACTTTTATTAACAATTTGTGGAAAGTAATATCTTTCAAATCTTCATCGAAAGGCAAAAACTTTTGTTCAAAAATTTTACTATACAATTTAAAAGAAAGGGACAACAAAGTTGTAGCATAAGGAAATCCACCGAAGCTGAGTGGGGTGCAGTAATCACGTATTAAAACAAAAATTGAAAAGGGAACACCGCTTAAAAGATACGTTATGAAAGCAATGGAATATTTCGGTATGGATTTCTTTATTCGGTAAGGACTTCAGTTAGATTAATAGCCTTTAACCTAGTTTCATTTGGTAAATATTTCTGTGAGTTTAGCACTTTGAGACCCAGAGTTTCGTTCGGTAGCGATATCTCAGTTAATAAGAATTACTTAATTTAGCATAATTTGTTGGGTAAAGACTGTCATGGGACAGAGTTTTATTGCAAATGATTAATCATTTTCTTGAGTTTTTTTTTTTTTTTCGGAAGTTTTAACACTGTAATATTTGTCATTTTGGCCCAGCTAAGCCTAACTGATGAGCCTTAAAATTAGGCGAAACAGCTGTCTTAGGCATGCAACTAGTAGTTTTTTGTTCTCTGCTTTTAGCATGGCCTTTTGTGAATTTTGATGTTTGTTTGATTGCTTTCGTAGTGTACCTTTTAAACGGTGTTCCCTTTTCAATTTTTGTTCTATACAGTTTATTTAAAAAACTGCACTTAGTATGTAAAATTGATGGCCTTTTTTTGAAACTTTGAGTTAAAATTTTGATCTTATTTAAATGTTGATTTATTCGTAACTTTTAAATTCAGGCTAAATCCGCTCCATTTAAATGCTTGAATCTAACAACAGTGCATATCATAAAAAAATATTGACTTCAATATTACTGGCTAAATTAGAAAGTTTTCTTGACAATTAGGGTGGTTGCTTGACTTGTCCGCCAGATTCTTCCGCAACTTTCTTGTCGCAATTCTAATCAATCTCTATGACTGCTATATATTGTTACTGAGTGACTTTGTAACAATTTGCCTTGTCTTGAGCTGGCAGTTATTGCAACCAAAATGTTATTTTTCATACCAGTTCTGTTCATATGTTTATAGCTATGTAATTAAAAATAATTAATCACCTATTGCACTTTTCAGGATTTCGAAAGAATGATTCAATGTGTAAACCCCTTTGTTTCGATGAAGATGGATCTAGCAATTACACTCTCCAGTTTTTGCTAAAGGCACTTGCAATCTTTAAACAATGAAAAGCATTTAGTCAATCAGGCTTAACAGCTGAAACGTTTACTGCCTGCACTCTTATCACTGGAGGCAATGGTGGCAATGACTTTCCACCTCATTAACAAGCATGGATTTTAAGTATGATATTACTTGGCAAATTTACCAATGATCCAGTTGAAGGAGGTTTTGGCTGGTATAGGCGAATAAAATGGTGGCAACTTTTATGTCAATTACGCAGCTATTTTAGGCTGAAAAGAGATTCGTTGCCTGAGTCTACTGTACTTCGCCAAAATGCTTTGCATTCCTTGGCTCACCTAAATACCAGCTCAACTAACACAACACAGGATGACATGGAAGCTTTGGACTGTTTGGAGGAAACAAGATTTAAAAAAAAATGGGCTTCAGAAATTGAAGTTGACAAAGTTATGATGATGATACCGCTGTCACCTATTGTGTTGCTGGGTACATAGGAAGATGCATATCTCGGCAAAGAAAATGTTTTGGCTGCAAAGAATTGTTGATTGATACTGAACATATCCCGGGTTTGAGATCAAAAAGCCTTCTAGTGGTATTAGCGAATCGTGGTGGCCCATATGCTCCCAAGTTCCAAGCAGTACTGCCATGCTCGTTGTGTTTTGGGAGTTCAGATTTACAACTAAGTAGCTGTCCGTGAAAGCGCTTGACTGCAGTGTTTGTGTTTAAAAAGCTGAAGTGCCCTTTGCTGCACTCTTCTAAAGGATATTGCTTAAATCCTCAACACGAGTTTTTAGTGACTCAAACGTGCGCGGCAGAGCATTGCAGTTTCAATCATATCCTGAAAGCTTTATTCAGCTGTTTTGCTAAAAATGAACTAAAGCGCCTCAGCCAAAGCGAGATCGAGACTCTTGCAAATATGAGCCGTGGCATAAGAAAACTTGCTTCCAAATTCACTCCCAAAAGCTAATGTTACATGCTGTGCCAATTTAAACTTGACCATACTGTAGTTTTACTGAGATTTTGTTCGATTAATTATTTATTGTTTGAATTTGTGAATTCGCTTTTTGCTAGTTAACTTTTAAGTCGGGTGTTGTCATTTTATTTGAGTATTGCTAAGGTTCAATTAAATTTTTGGCTGATTTTCAATTTGCATAATTTAGAAACGACTCTGGAAGTGAACCTAGGTCTATAATTTTCTCATGAAAATAGTACGGTTTTCACTATAGTATGGTTTTCGTATTTTCGCAACTCTGTCTCTAGTTTATATCAACAAAACGTAAAAAAAACTCTTAGCACCACTGTTGTCAGCGCATAATTAGAGTAAGTGATGCCGATGTTCTAGATATCCCTGCCTTTTTGGTGTGCTCAATGTTGCAGAAGTTTGAGTCCATGTAAAAGACCTTATTGTCCAATTGCTGTACTATGGACACACATTTGTCTGAGCGGTAGTCAAAGATTCCATGTTTTGTTTTTTCAACAGATTTTTATGGTCTTAGGGGACACTTCATGGTGCGGTTTTTGCGTGTAGTCCCAAGAGCTTTGAAACCTTTTTCGTGTAAATCTCGCAGTAACAAGCACGACGTAAAAAATTGTCAAAATGAACACGATGACAGGCAGGTTTTTTGCAATTGAAAGAAGATTAGACACAACTTGAGGACCAAGAGGCTTGCTGCTGACATTTGTTTCACATGCTCCAGTGTATGTTCCAAACTTGTAAGGGTAGCCGTCACTTGAAGCTAGAACACAGTTTTTGTATCCGAATCTTATCCACTTGCACCGAATAAACATCTTTGCGGAGTGCCTGCCAAAATATGGTACCATTTGTTCGTCAATGGATAGATCTTTTTCAAACAATCCAAACTGTTGTAGCGAAGCATTTACTTTATTCTGCTAAGGTCGAATTTTTGCAAGTTTATCATCGGCAGTATAATTATCATTATCAGCAAAATGAATAAACTTCTTTACATGTTCAAACCTTTTTCTTGACTTTGACCTTGATATCAGTGGGATAGCGACATCGTTGTCTTTCTTCCAATACAAGCGCTGACGTGTTCGGCTATTATTACCTGTCTACAAAATGATGCCGATAAATGTATCAATTTCGTGCTGCTGAAGATAAAATAACTCGTTCTGCTGAGATGCATATCGTTTGGTTTCAGTAGCAATTACAGTAGATCACGAATTTCGTCATTGAACAATAATCGAAATAATGGTGTAGGTTCAAGCAGAGCAAGATGTGGAAGGCTGTTAGCTAAATACGTAAAGTTTTCCTCAGGTATTTCCTTCAAATTTTGTTTTTTTCTCCAATTTACTGCAGCAGGTTTCACCTTCTTCGGTCTTTTTGATGGTGGCTGCCATGTATTTCCTTCAATCTAAATAGCTCGTGAATTGGAAACAACTCCATTTTCTTTATCATTATGCTCATTATGTATTTCTAATGTTCCTACGACATCATTTGGAAGTAAATCGGTTTTATGACTTAAATCTTCATCACTCTTTTTCTTCTACATCAGTAGCAAAAGAATCACCTTGCTCTCGTGGTAAAATTACAATGTCTTTCTTATCACTTTTGGGTGAGTTTGTAACTTCTTCAACTGCCTGCTGTAGAGTCAGATAACGTCTATGCAAGTGATTATGAGCCAAAACATAATAAACATAAGCTGCATAACTCGTTGCAAATTCACGTCAATTTACAGACATTCACATCAGTAGTAAAATTTTTGATAAAATAAGTTTACTAAAATTTTTCTGACAAAGCCGGATATCTGAATAAAACTGCCTTTTATTATTTTCAAAAGTTTGTTGAAGAAATTGTTTTCAGTAAAGCTTTGGTTGTATTTTGATCAAACGTGGAACAGAACCACAGTTATATTTACACAGGCATTCCGGTGTTTGTACAGTAATCGATTGATGTCCATTGTCTATTTGCATTTCCTGCTTATGAAGTAAACAATACCGCATGACAAATGCCCGCCACGCTAATTACATTTAGCTGTGCTTCTGTAGTGGACCATTGTTCCTCTAGAGGAATAATGCGGAACTAGGCAACCATATGCCGGAGGCAAAAAATTTTTGCACTGATTTGTTAAGTGGATCAAAGGAAACAAAATAGCCAAGAATCAGATGAAAGGCACTTTTATTTCTGGTAGTGGTCATTAATGGGTTAATGATATTAGTTTCAAGGGCTTTAAATTTGCATAGTTGAGCTTGCTTTAGTTAATTGACAATTTTTGTCAGCATTCCCCAAAAAACTAAAAATTAGTAAAAACTCAGTGACCCTAGTAAACAGTATTTTATCCTATACGAGACCTGATTGATTTCATAAATATTCCTCCAACTTCCGTCCCAAACCCAGCTGGAACCCAAAAACTGGACCTGAATCAAGTTGTGCAGAACGGCTCATAGCCATTCGAACATTGCACTGATTTTCAACTCATTCAATGATGTGTTTAGACTTGTGTCATCGTGACAGTTGCTATTTGGGTTTCGATTGTGGCTGCCACAGAAGAGTCGACAGCTCCACATATCTTACAACCGAATCGCGATGTATTAATGTTGTGCATGTGTGCGATGGAACACCCGACTGTAGCGACGAGTCGGATGAAGTAGATTGCTTTTGTTCCGACCATCAATATCAATGCGGTATTTGCGAACGTGGTGAAATGAAATGTTGGGCTCTGTTCTACTGTATACCATATGCAAACGTTGGTGATGGCAAAAAAGACTGCATGTGGAAAGATGAGGAAATGTAAGTGATAACTATTAAACAATCTAAAACAAAAATAACAGACCTAATATTTGAGCAACGTTTTAAGGTTGAAACCGTTGCTTAATCCAAGTAGAATTAACTAACTTAGATAGAGAAATTAAAAACTTGTTAGATTATAAAAATGTCGGAATGCTTTATTTTGTTTTTTTTTCATTCCAAAGGTAGCTCTAGTTGAGTGCATTCATCAAAAGAATAGGCTATACCCCTGAAAAATTGCAACACCAGCTTTCTTGACCAATTTCAATAGTATTAGCTTTACTAAATAACATGCTAAAAGTCTACAAAAATCTGAGCTCGCTTTGCGACCAAATTTTGGCTGGGGACAGCAATTTTTCTCCTTTAGTTTGATGCTTTAGGTTACTTCTTTGATCAGATGATCACCCTCGCTTTTTGATCTTGATCTTCAAGATTACCAAAAGGTTATGATCTTGCCCATCTCTGAGTATAACATCTTGCAAATTTCCATAGTTTTGTTTTGTTTGCTCTTGTTTGATTTGACTTTCACAAACCAACTGTTACAACACACTTAAAAGGCCAACTCTACACTGAGGATTGTAAGCAAATAAGTGTATCCTTAGTTTATTTTTGCTAACTGGCAGCTTCTATACGCCACTGTAAGGCCGTACACTAGGCGTACGAAATTTGTTTAAAAAAGCTAAAGATACGCTATTACTCTCACAGTTTTATGCCCAATATAAAACATTGGTAATCTATAATGTCTTTTGACATGATTGTTTTTATTCAAAATATTTTTTGGAAATATTAAAGAAGTAATATTTTGCCTCTAACTTGTAGCAGTTTCACCTGCACTGCAGCTCAGCTAATTTTATTTGCTACAAACATCTCAAAATTTGCAGAGAGATTTTGGCGTGTATAATTTTTCTAGGAGGACTGCAGGTTGCCGAAACCAGCATAGGCCATTCAGAACCTTTGAAAATTTGTTTGTTCGCACTAAATCATTATATAAAGACATTAGATTAAGCAAGAAGATTAAGTTATAAATGGCTCTATAATTCATCATTTATTTTTGTTTCAAATTCAAGTTTTGCAACAATTTTGAGTTTTTCTGAAATCAAAATTGCAACTAAACAATGCGGATACTTTGTGATTTAAATTTCCTTTGCAATATAGTGTATATTAGCCAGAAACCAGTTTTAGTTTTATGAAAGCTCCACTTTTTCAAGTCATCGTTTTCCTACCATCCTCAAAATCGATATACAGATGTTTTTTCAAAAAAGTCACCCAAATTTGTCATCATCTCGGAGCTTCATCTCATCTTCTGCCCAAAGGTTAGCTCAACTTATTTGAAAATTCAATTAAAAATATTACTTACTATATTTTCATAATTTAGTTTTTTATATATATCATATTGCATTTTAGAGGACTAAAAAGATCCACTTAAATAACCTTGTTAAGTGTAATAGGTAGTTAAAATGTTTCAGTTTTATTGTGTGGTAATCTTGCAAGTTCAGATTAATATAACCTTGAATATACTTATATTATCAATAAACACAGAAAAATAATCTGTTTTTATAAATAGAAACTTGACCGCCATGCGAAAAAATCAAATTAGCTCTTTTGTAAAAATTCTAGGTTCTAATCAACTTCGCACATTTTTCAGTCAAGCTTAAGGTTTTCTGCAATTAAATGATGCCATTGGCCATAATGTGTATGAGGACTGAGGAATGTGGGGAATTAGTGACAATACTTGCTATATTATGAATGGATAAAATATGGACAAAATAAAATGAACGAAATCTTTTTCTTGATTTTAATCATTAGGTGAAGTAAAGAAATGTAGGTAAAAACAGGGGAACGTGAGTCAAATGTCCCAGGATGTCATAGTGAAATCAAGCTTAGTATGTTGGAATAGGCTCAGAACTGACAAAATATTTTAAGCATCCTAAATTTCAAAATTATTTTGACAAGATCATAATTAGATCAAGGTCTAATAGGATATGTCTATTAAATAGTTATAATGCGTTTTATATATTTCATAAAATCCTTTGCAAAGCTATGCATTTTATCAAAACATTGTGCTTTGGATTGCGAAACTTCTTTTAAGTTAAAGAAATTGATCTTTTATTTCAATGAAAATTCAAAATTACAGTTTCATTATTATTGACGTCATCATTAAAGGTGCGTTTAGACTGGACGCGAAGCAACGCGAAGCGACACGAAGCAAACAAAATTTGACGTCATCGACAGCTCGCGAAACGTAGTGACCGCTTGCAACCTTCGTGAGCAGTTGCACAACAGCGCTTGCTTGCAGGCTGTAGTATGATAACCAACTAATTCACTGATTGGATTTTTACGATCGCAGTTTGCTAGAAAATAATGTAAATAGTTTATTTGTATGGTTTAGCGCCTATTTATCAGTCCAAAGAGTAGGTTGTTGGCAAAGTTAGATTCGCGATAGCCCTAGGCTAGCCAAGTTAATTTGGATCTAGACAGCTAAGGCTGTAAATCCTAGAGTGATTTTTCATAGCTATGCTGGATCTCAGAGCTTCATTATAATGAATACACCAAAGCAGTAGGCCTAGCCCCACGACATCTAGCTTTTAAACCAAAACTTTTTATTCTGTGCAGCGTAGCAGAAGCTATTGTATCAGTCCAGTGGTTCTTTTGGCTGAGCAGCTTTTGCTTTTTTGTCTTAAAGTAAACTTAAACTAACATGATGTTGTTGTTTTTTTCAGAATATAGAATAACCAACCAACAGGCTAGTTTTGAGTGTGTTGATAGTGTTTTTACCCATTGTTTGTTAGCTTGTTGTTTTAAAAGTAACCACAATTGAACAATTCCTTGAAATCTGGAAAACTCGCAAAAGTTTTTTCACTGCCTTCTTGACCAAGCCAACTTGGTGAATAAAACTATTTAGAATTGGTTTCAAGCTACGCTGCTACATACAAGAGCTAGATCGATACAAAAAATCGAAAAATTTCTTTGAATTTTTGGATTGGCCTAATTAGTAGTCACTTCTTTGAATAGCTACAAACATGGAATTTTTTCTTCTGAATGTCCTCTTCAAAGTCTTCTTGTTTCTGAAGGTTTGTGACCGTGATCAAGTTGAACTGGAAGCAATGGTTTTGGACTACCCCAAGTTTTATAATTATGAATATTGTAGTCTGGTAGTGATTTTTCACTCCAGTCCTAACTGATGAAAATAGAAATGTCAAGTGTGTTAAATATTCATTTACTGTGTCTTTGTGTAATATCTAAATTTAGTTGTTTGTGAATTTCAAAACATTTTTACTGTCTCTTAAAATTTTTACTGCTTTACATGGTGAATAGAGTGACAAAGTAAACAATTTTAAGTCTGAAGTTCAATCATTGCAATTGCAGTCAGTGTATTTAGATGAACTAGAAAGCCAATATATATCTAACCAGTAGAAAGTGAGTTCTGTTTTTTTGCTGAGGTGACTATTATTGGTAGAGAAGTACTCGCCAAGCAAGTTCATTACTATTGTTCCATTCTCTAAACTAAACAAAAAACTTGATAAAGCATTTATAATAAAAATAGTTGGACTGGGGAAGGAAGCGTCAGTTACATGAAAATGTGAGAACTAACAACACTTTTATTCAGATGCTTGAGTAACAATTTTTGCATGAAAAAATCTAAATGTGTTTTTTATCAGGGGCATAACCAAAAACATGCTTAGAGGGGGCTTGACCTTACTGCTATAAATTTGTCTGTATCTTACGAACGGTGGTTTAAAGCAAAGCTCTTTGAGGTAAACGCAACCGTCGCAACGTAGCCTACTGGTACCGCAAGAAAATGCAAACTAATAAAATGCTCTCGATAGCATTTAACTTCGCACTAAACATCGATAAGCACTCCACTAGCGAAAAAAACACCAAACTTAGTTTTAGAAGCTGACTTTTCCTCAAAGCAACTGCTGGTATCAGGTATCACTATGCTAAATTCTTGTCCTTCGATGATAGTGTCAAATCATGCAAAAACTGCTATGTTTTTTTGCTTTCTCCAGCAAATCAACACAGCAATCCATTGCACAATAAGCAAAAAATCCACTACATAACTGATGACAAATCCAGCTTTCAGTTTCACTCATAGAGTTAACATTGGGAGTCTTCATAAACAGCACTAAATAACACATACAAACAACTGTTTGAGCTTACTACAGGTATCATAACATGCTTGCCTGAAAAAGAAAAATCACATCAAAAAAATAACATAGTTAATGATTTAAATGAACCTGTAGACTAGCCTATTGGTTTACACTCTACAAGATACCGGTAGATCTACCGCTACCATAATGAGACATGGATGGTGAAAGCGTTTAAGGATTTGTTAACTGAGTAAACACCTAAAGAGAACTTTTGACATCTGCTTCCAGCTTTTTGCGTTTCTACATTAAAACCCAGAACTGTCATCGTCAAAACAGATTAGAGCAAGTTTCAGTGGAAGGATCTAAACAAATGATTGATAGCTAGTAAATAGGCCAAGTACTACAACGTTTTTGAAGAAATGACTTGTCTTTTCATTTCCAAATTCGATCTACTGTACTTCGTTTTTCACTAAAACTTTACAAATTTTTTTCTCAAGATTGTTTTGTAACCTGAGTTATTAGTCTAGACTCTTCTTCACGATTATTGCGTGATAACATAATATAAACTCAATCTTCGTTTTACCGGTAATTCCAGCACGCTATGACGAAACAGAACCTGTGATTACTATAATAGCGCTTCAATAATAAAGTACACAAAGCTTTCTGCTCATTGAATACATTTTAAAAGTAAGTTGTTAAAATTAGCCAATGAAGCAACCAGTCGCGAAGATTAGCAACCACTCGCGAAGACTCGCGAAGGTTGGCAACCTTCACGAGTGACGTTATCGACCACTCGCGAAGGTCGCCAACCTTCGCTTCGCGTTGCTTCGCGTCCAGTCTAAACGCACCTTAAATTCTGACGTCACCAGTATTTTGATTATAAGAAGGAATTAGTTGAGTACCATTGGGGTCGTTTTGACCCGTAGCGCCAAGTTATTAGTGTATTGCTGCAAGGGTGATTGCAATAGATACGTGAAACTTCTTGAATTTTCCTAACTTTAGTAGTCGAACATGCTAGTTGCAGTTTCATAAAAAAATAAGTTTGATTTAGCTTTTATGCGGTAATGTACCAAGAAGTACCTGCCGGGGCCATTTTGTCTCATAAGGTTTTCTATCGTTTCTGTAAACATAAACATCTTGCAAAACCTCGGTCAACATTTTTGTCTGGACAGAATAATTGCATGACGCGGCAGTATTTGCTGGAGATTATGGTTTTCGTTTGGAAGGCAGTAATTCCGTCGTTGATGTTTGTCACAAGACAAAGAACATTCACAAAAACAGTAGAGGAGAAATGCTGGTGCAATTTATTTGTAGCAGTTTTTGATGTACACAACAGAACCATTCAATTTTCTCACGAAAAAAAGTTGTTCCTTTTTGTGATCAGCAAAATTGTAAGTTGTTGTAGCTAAACAACAGATAGAAATTACATCCAGCTTTCAGTTTATTTTTTAGCAATATTTAGCGGTAGGGAATGTATGCAGTGCGAACTCGCTTTCTTTTGTAAACCTACTGCAAAAGTTTTGATAGAGCAAACGAAAGTACGAAACATAGCTGAACTAGTAGCACCAACAAGTAATTTTTCAGCAACAATAACCTAATATACCATATAACACAACTATATATTCATATTAACAGAAAATATAGTGCATACAATCTACACCATGGATACTTTTAGCTATTGCATCTTTTAGGACATACAGCTAGTCCAATCTACTAACTGTGCCTGAGTTTTTGTAAAATCAATGGGTGATCGAAAAAGATTTACTACTCTAAAAGCTTTGAATTTGCTACAAAACATCCAGGAAGATGATTCTGATGCAGAAACTGATATTCAATCATGTGAAGATGCTTATGATTTACATGAAGACAATCTTGATGAATCAGAAAGCGAATTTTTATCTGATAATGAATCACAAGTTTCAGAATCATCAAACTCCGGTATTTCAGATTTTGCTGATACCGAAACGAATTCAGAAACGGATGAAGATCAGGATCTTCAGAATAGCACAAAAAGCCTTGCAACTTCTAATAGGACTACTTGGGATCTTTTGGATCGTGTGCAAAATTGTTCTGGACAGCATCTTACCGAAATATTTTCAGAGAAGCGCCTGGTCCATCTATTAGAGCATAGCGTAATATTTTAAAAGAATCGATTGGTAGTGCGTGGGATCTATTCATTGATGAAAGTATGTTGCGTCACATTCAAAGATGTACAGAAGAAGAAGCCCGAAGAGTTTTAAAAACAGAAAATTGGCCCGTGTCTTTACATGAACTGCATGCATTTTTAGCGATTGTTTACGCATGTGGAGCTCACAAGACATCTAAGATCAAGGTACATGAGTCATGGAATAAGTTATGGGGAATTCCAATTATTTCTGAAACTATGGCTCGTAACAGATTTGTTGAAATAGTAAAATTTCTGCGGCTTGACTAAAAGCAAACACGATCTCAGAGACTAGCTACTGACAAACTCGCTCTGATATCAACAGTTTGGAACACTTTGGTCGGAAATTGTCTGCGACATTATCTACCGGGCACCAACATTAATGTGAATGAGCAATTTTTTCCTACTAAAGCTCGATGTAGATTCACGCAATACATGCCAAAGAAGCCTGACAAACTTGGTATCAAGTTTAGGATAGCCGCTGATGTGGACACAAAGTATAATTATGCTACATAGCATTCTTTATCTAGGGAAAGATGATTCTCGGCCAGCAGAAGTAAAATTATGTGAATATGTTGTTTTACAACTAATTGAACTCTACAGGAAGACAGGTAGAAATGTGACAACAGACAATTTTTTTACTTCGGTAAATCTTGCTAAAACTTTGATACAATAGGGAATCAGCATTGTCGGAACTGTAAATCGCATCCGAAAAGAGATTCCACAAGAAATCAAAAAAAATGAAGCAGGATCTTTACACGACAAAAGTTTTCAAACATGATTGCTGCACCTTGACGGTTTACCAAGCCAAAACAGTTAAAAACGTTTTGCTGCTCAGCACAATGCACTCTACTGTTGATATGGGTGACGATAGAAAGTTTAAGCCTGAAACTGTAAAGTTTTATAACTCCAGCAAGTTTGGAATCGATGTGGTTGACCATATGGCTAGAAAGTACACTGTGAATGCAGCTTCTAGCATGTTGCCTTTGCAGTTTTTTTACAACATTTTACATTTGGCTACCATCAATGCTTACATTTTAAATAAGTTGGTAACTGGGTCAAAAAGCTCATGGCGACGGCATCTTTTGCGATTATCTGAAGAGCTTCGTGCAAAACTTGTTGAAGAGAGAAAAGCTGATAACTCACAAGAGTCCACTCAGTACTGTCACAGCAACAGTTGTAAGCAGAAAACCAACAAAAGAAAGCACTGGCGGAGCAAAAAGTACACGAACAAAACCCGGGAAACATGCTGTATTTGCACCATGTTTGTTTGTGGTAAATGCATTGAAAAACTGGAAAAACTCAATTATTGTAAAATTTATTGCCAATAAATATTGCTTATGATGTTTATATGTTTTTATTATGTTTATTTTTATAGTCAGGCAGACAAAACAACTATACAATATCTAAAAGTAGGTTTTACATTTAGATAAATTCGTTTAACGGATTTATGTGAAATTTTTTGAAGAATTGCCAAAATTATAGAAATTTTACTCAGGAAGCGAATTTATTTATGATTTATTTATGAAATAGATGAATTATGTCCAATGAGTCTGCGGTTGGGTTATGGGAATTTAAAGATTGCTAGAAACGTCAATAATATCCAGGGGTCAAATTTGACCCCACTCGATACTTCTAGATAGCGTAAAATCTCTGGTACTTTATAGTGTTAATGAACTATCATATTAATCTCAACCGAAAAGAAAAATAGACGTTTTGATGCTAAAGTACATGTTTCTGTGAAGCATTAATTTAGCCAAATGTCCAAAATGACGTCATCAAAAAACATTTTTTGCCTGGTCAGATTTTTGTAGACTTTTAGTATTTTATTTAGTAAACTTAGTCGTAATATTATCGAAATCAATGAAAAACCATTTGTTGTATTTTTTAGGGGTTACCATAAATGCACTCGACTACCTTGACCTTGGGATTTTGAAATGATATCAATTTAGGCTGTGGTGGACTGTAATTAAATACTGTGGTACATCAACTAGTTATTTGCTTAACCTATGCTGCAGTTACTTTTTCAAATGTCACGGAATTTGTAATTACTTACCACTTTAAAATTTTTTGATTTAGTTTGAAGTTTGTCGCAATTCCGCAATTGCGGAAGGGAATTTTCGTACCAAGTCAAAGCGCATCCTAAATTCCACAATTAGATTTACAAAAGGCTATGCAAATTCCGCACTTTTGTGATTTTGGAACAGCGATCGAGTAAACCTACTGCCTGCGGGCTAGATCCGGCCTGCCAAGAAATTTTATCCGGCCCGCTGTCCCATAGATCCATCCGCCTCGTTTATTTTCTGTAAAAGTCCTTATGTGACTTTGGAAATTTTTGGCCAATAACCAAATCCAAATCTAAAACCACCTCAAAATATGGTGAAGACCTTTTTCTATTCTTTTTTTTTTTTTGTTTTCACCTCTATTTCGGTCAAGAACTGCCTCATAATTTGGTAAAGACCTTTTTATTTACTTATTTTTTGGGTTTCACCAGTATAATTCGGCGTGAAATTGCCTCAAATTTAGATTTGATCTTGTTTCAAAGTTTATGACGGCCCGCTGGGACCCTGTTGGATCTAGTTGTGACTCGCGTAGGCGAAAAGGTTGCCGACTGAAAACAGAAAAAGAACAGTAATTTGCTATAGCAGGCATTTGACAATATTGCGATTGAAATTAACCAAAATTAAGTTTAAAGAATAAAACTGCGCTATTAACCGCAAACAAAAAAAAAATTGAAAGCGAAACACAATTATCTGCAACAATTTTAAGGCATTAGTCCACAACGCAACTTTCGAGAGTTCTCAAAATAAAAATTTAAATCGCAAAGTAACTTTCGCAATTGCGGACCACCCCACAAAAGTCTAAACGCTTTGGTTGTCTGCTGCAGCAACTACTTGAACTTGCAGCCTGCTGGCAAAGTTGGAAGTTGACGTTGCTTAAAAGCCAAAACGAATCGATATCGATAATTCGCACAAAAAGCAAAGAATTGTGAATAATCGACATCAGAAACAAAAAGCAAAGACTAAAGATTAATAAATATTATCGATGCCAAACTGCCAACATAATTTTTTTGTCTATTTTTCGTTAAGATGCACTTAAATTTTTGCTGTCTTGGTCATAAAATGAAACTTGTGAGTGGAAAATTTTTAATCACCGTACTGCAAAGGATATAACACTGCTGCTGCTTCAAACTACGAACATAGACTATAGCAATATAGCATAAGAGAAACGAAAAGATGTATGCTTAGGCAGACTCAACAAAAGCAAAAGAAAACTATAAAGATTCTACCAATTAATAATACGTAAGCAAAGAGCATACCTCGTGGGCACAAAATTAGTCAAATAGACATTTAAACGTGGTCTAGATTTATAGAACAGACGTAATTTAGATGGTTTAATTTTTGTCTAAATGTTGTCTATTTTGCAAAAATGCATATAGTTGAATAGACGTCTTTGCAAAGAAGTCGAATAAACGTAACTCTTAAATCTTGACACGTTGTTTAATTTTGCATATTTTCGACGTCTTTGTAAAGACGTCTATTCAACTTTGCGCATTTTGCAAAATAGACAACATTTAGACCAATTTTTGTTTTAGACGTTTTGTGCCCACTGGATAGAAGAGTTGATCATCGATAAAAAAATTAAAAGCAAAGAGTCTGCGAAAATCCATAACAGAAAAGCAAAGAATGTAGTATTGATTACACTAGGCAACAAAATTTTTGCTACTTTGAAGCATGGATGTGGAAGCAGAAGCTGGAAGCGGATAATTTTTTGTGGAAGCGGAAGTACTTTAATGAAAGAGGTTGGAAGCGGAAGCAAACTCGGAAGCAAAGTGTTGAAAAGGAGTTGGAAGCGGAAGCAATTTTTTCAAATTCAGACGCTTCCGGATTTTCAAACTGGCTATAACCGTTAGCATAAAATGTAACAATAATAATAATCATAATAATATAAAATCGACAACATAAGTCAAATAAAATGGCTTACAAAGCAAACTTGCCCGTTTTTTTTAAATACAACTAGAACGTGACATTGCAAGCGATATCTGGGGAATTCGCGGCATTATCCAACCTTTACTGAACTTTATTAAGCTTTAAAATAGTGATCTGATTGCTTTGAATAAATTTGAAAAAAATGTAGTCGTTTGTAGTCAGATCAATAATTTAAATGCGCCCATTTCAAATTTTGTTTCACTAACTTAAATCCCTTTGTGGTTATTCGAGTTCAAAATTTAAATCTCTTGAAGTTATCAAAAATAATCGAGTAACGTCATTCAAAAAGGTCGCAAAGCATCTTACAATATAATGTCAAATCTCAGCACTTTTTACGAGTTCTTAACAGTTTTTCACTCTGTTTGAAATGAAATAACATAAAGCGGTCTTTAAAACTCCAGCAACTCTCAAGCAAATTTCGTTACATCAACGAAACTTACAGACTTGTATGATTCTGAACAGGGTTGGATCCATTCATTTTTAAAAAATTTTTAAATTCAAATTCAAATTCAAATTCATTGACTTTGAAAAACTTAAATTCAAATTCAAATTCAAATTCATTGACTGTGAAAAAACTAAATTCAAATTCAAATTCATTGACTTTGAAAAATCAAAATTCAAATTCAAATTCATTGACTTTGCAAAAGTCGAATTCAAATTCAAATTCATCAATAACTTGTGAGCGGATTCAAATTCAAAATTCAAAATTGAAATTCAATCCAACCCCCCTTTTTACACCAAAGATTCAAAAAGGATTTTGCTATTTGCACCTAGCAAGTCGCAGTCTCGCTGTCGCAGATGTGTATTAGAGCATCGCAGTCAGGGCCTGCGAGAGGGGGGTTCAGGGGGTACATCATACCCGGGCCCGGGCCTAGGGGGGGCCGGGTTCAAGGGGCCCGAAAGAGTTCAGGTTTCCGCGCGTTAAGTTTTGGTATGGTACCATAACACCGTAATCAAACTTGCCTACAGCAAAAATATCAGTCAGCCTATTCACTACTGGTAATTGGTCGCTGTTTTTGCTACAGAGCCTTTAGGGCATCCAATAATGGCCGATTTGATTAAAAAAAGAAGAAAATGTATCAAAAGCCATACACTTGCACCGAACTTAACGTTTTGTTGCATTTCTCTGACTTGAAAGCCTTAATTAATTTCTACGGTATAACAATGTACGAGGGCCCACATGATTAGAGATCCAAAAGCATTTCAACCTCAGAGAGCGGAGTCAAAGTTGACATACTATACTACTATCATTAAGTAATTCTCTCTGTCTGTATGAATTTAATACGTATTTGGGTTCGTGAAGTCTATGATTGTAGATGACTTCTTAAAACTTTTCTCAGTAAAATATTTGGACTTGCAGTATTAAAGTCGTTATATTGTATAATATTGTGTCAATGTCATCATCCCCCATTTCACATACTTTCTTTCATGTATATCACGTTTTCTACTAGTCAATTTAAGCAAGTTTGGTGCTGGGATGTTGATCAAACGCTGTATTTTACCCTCGAGAAACATAAAAAGTGCTGAAGCTTCCGGGGATCTGCCCCAGACCCCGCTGGGGGAACTCACAGCGCCCCCCCTTCAGACCCTCTAGATGGATTAAACCAATTTTATGTCTAGTTGTGTTTTTCGTAGGTCCTAGCTGTATGCGAATATCGTTATTCCCTCACTTTTAAATGAAGATCTACACCCATCTGACAAACAAATATTTAACGCCATGGGCCTCAATAAGGCTTGGGGGGCCCAATAAGATTTGGGGGCCCAGTATCGACCTTCGCACCCCCTGAAAATTTTTCTCTCTAAGGCCCTGATAGCAGGTGCGTAATATAGTAACAACTCAAGTTGCTTGAATCCAGAGTTGGATCCAGTACCGTCGCCAGAGCAAACGAAGTGAGAGGGCACTAGCCAAAAGTGGGGGAGGCACTAAAATTTGCGTACAAAAACTGATCTTCAGATCTTGTACAGCTACAATTTTGCGCAATTTTAAAATAAGGCCGGCCATGTTTCTTAGCATGTTTCGTCGGCGGCCATTAATCGCTAGAAAAATCTATCCACAGCAGTAAATGCTTACCAGACGTGCAACCAGGATTTTGCTAAGAGAGGTGAACCAATTTTTTTTTGTACAAAAACTGCCTAAATTAGCCCCCGAGCTGAACAAACTGATGCAACTCAAGCGTTTCACAGACAGACATAGATACCAAATACTAAGTAAATGTGTATGGGGCCTGAGGGCGGTGCCCCCGGCCGCTGGGCAATTTTGAAGCAAAAAAAACGCAATTTTAACGCCATTTTAAAATCATGCTTCACACTTTTAGAAGCGATATGAATAACTAAATTTCTAAAATTCAAAAGTCATTTCAAAGGATTGAATTGCTTTGCACCTCAAACCCTCCTTACTTTTGGTCAAGTCCAAAATACGTTTAAACGCTCGTATTTTGAGATTAAATTTTCGAAGCGATTTTGCAAATGGGGTTTAAGCCCCGTCACCCTAGTTGCACCACTGACTGTGACCTCAAAATGGTGAGTGTGCTCTAAAAATCAAAACAGCTGGTTTTTGAAAAAAAGTTTTCACGCATTGTTTCATGTCATGATCACTAACGAAGTACCGCTAACAATTCTACGTGTTTACATGTCTCTTCCGCAATTCCGCGACACATCCGTAAAGTCAGATTTATGTAGAGCAGTTGGTTGCCAGAAATGTCGCAAAGAATCGAAAAAACATAAGAGGAAAATTATGTTTAAACGTAATTATTCCTTTTTCCATCATTGTCTGACTGTCTGTTGTCTTGTCGTTGCGTGATGTTTCAAAAGCAGTATTTTTAGTCAACCAAAATGGAGGCACAAGTGGCCGTTAGGGGGGTACGGTCCCCTTTGCCCCCTTAGCGGCGGCACTGGTTGGATTCATTCATTTTGCTTTTAATTTTTAAATTCAAATTCAAATTCATTGACTGTTAAAAACTAAATTCAAATTCAAATTCATTGACTTTGAAAAATCAAAATTCAAATTCAAACTCAAATTCATTGATTTTGCAAAAGTCGAATTCAAATTCAAATTCATCAATAATTGGCGAGCGGATTCAAATTCAAAATTCAAAATTGAAATTCAATCCAACCCTAATTCTGAAAACGCTCTTTCGCATCGCAATTCAACATATTATAGTATTGGTATAGCGGTTGTTTCGAAATTAAAGCTCCCTGCTCAACAGCATAAACTAAAATAAAAAAGTGCTGAAATTATGCAAATTTAAAACAGGCATTTATTTAAGTTTTTTATTAAATTGTTTATGTTTTTGCCGCATACAGTAGACTTTATTCTCGAATGGTATATAGTTTGACAAATTACAAAAAAGGAGGAAAATCAAAATTTGTTTTCCCTAGTTAATGCTTCACTCATAAGTTGTCACAGGTCGATGAGAATAACTTGGTAAACTATCCTAGTTTTCTATACGCCCTTTAATTAACACGATATTTCGGGTTAATTATTGTCCAACATGGCATCACCAAGTTTGACATGTTTTATCTTTTTCTAATATTAACCTTAAAATTTGATATAGCTGGAGTGCTTCGTATTCAAGATTTAAAAATTTTAAGAGGCCCATTTGGCATGGTTTCCTCAATGTGGTCTACGAAATTTTGTTATCTAAGTTATGTTTGATTTATATTAACCTATCCAATAGATTTAATTCGCTTAGATTTTGTAGTTAATGGGGTAGGTGTCAACATAATTGGAGGAACCTTATAGTATGATTTCTTCAATATTTTTTGATCTTAAATTTTTACCTATCTTGAAAATTTTATTTGTCTGAGTAATTAAAAATTTTGAAGAACCCGTTGGAAAAGGACTTTCCAATTATGGCACCTAGTCATATTTTATTTACCTATTCTGATTTTCTTTTTCTTTTATGTTTACCTATTCTGAAAGTTTCATGTGTATAGCTTGAATGGTTGAAAAGTTTGAATTTTGAAGGACCCAATTGAGGCACCCCGATTTTGGTGCAACAAATTTTGTCAAATTTTATCTTTTCTTGATATTTGCTTATCCTGAAAATTAGATGTGTCTAGCTTAAACAATTGAAAAGTTTGAACTTTGGCATCCTCGTTTGAGAGGAAACCCCATTGTGGTACCCCCAAATTTTGTCAATTTTTTTTCTTCATATTTACCTATTCCGAAAATTTCATCTGTCTAGTGTAAGTGGTTAAAGTTGAATTTTAGCGTTCTTGTTTGAGGGGGATCTCTACATTTTGGTACCCACGAATTTTGTCAAATTTTGACTTTTCTTGGTACTTGCCTATTCTGAAAATTTCATGCGTCTAGCTTGAGTGGTTAAAAAGTTTGAATTTTGGCGGGCCCCCTGTTGAAAGGGACACCCTCATTATGGTATTCCCAAATTTTGTCATACTGTATTTTATCTTTAACTTAAATTTATTTATTCTGAAAATTTCATCTGTCTAACGTGTATGGCTAAAAAGTTTAGAATTTTGGTGGACTCGTTTGGGTAGACCCCCATTTTATTACCCCCAAATTTGGTCAAAATTTATCTTTCCTTCATGTTTACTTACCGTAAAAATTTCGTTGGCCTAGCTTAAAAGGTTAAAAAGTTTGAATTTTGGAGGACTAATTTGGGGTAAAACCCCTATTGTGGCACCCCCAATTTTGTTAGGTTGGGTTTATTTTTAACATCTGCGAATTCTGAAATTTTGACGTGCCTAGCTTCAACCGTTTAAAAATTCAAAGTTTTGGAGGGCCCGATTGAGGGGGATCCCCCAACCTGGCACCCCCGATTTCATTCCCGGACTAGGTTTCCCTGATATTTTCAATCGCTCAAACTTTGAATATAGTGCGTTTAGCGATTTAAAAGTAGTTAGCCGAAGAAGAAAAAGAAAAAAAAAAAAAAGAAAAAAAATAGTATCCAGGTTGGGGTAAACGAACATAACCAAAAGCAAGGCGGTTAATTGTGTGCTCAAAAAGCACAAATCATTTTCCATCAAAATCGGTATTTATCCAGATACATCGGTTCAAAATCGTCCACTTTCAAACTCAGTTTGCATAAACCGTTTATAAGCACCAGATTGTGTACTAATTTCACCTTTGCACGCCTAGTGGTTTTTGAGTTATAGGCAAATTAATAAACTTTCAAGCCAAAAATTGCATTTTTTTATGTTCATTTGTGTGTCAATTCACGATCACGTAATCCAGGATTCCCAAAATTGGCACACATGACGCATTTATTATTTCTCATGTTAAGTTCAAATTTCAACTGTCTAGGTTTTACCGTTTGCTAGTTATGAGCAAATCAATCCTCATCTGCCAAAATTTGCGAACAAAAACAAAGTTACTACGCGCTCACGCAAAGTCTCAATTAGCTGTTTCATACTAAGCAGGGATGTGGATGCAGAAGCTGGAAGCGGAAGCGGAAGCGGTGAAAGTGGTTAAATTTTTTTGGAAGCGGAAGCACTTTGATGAAAGAAACTGGAAGCGGAAGCGAACTCGGAAGCAACTAATTCTATCCCGAGCTGGAAGGGTAAGCAAAAAATTCCAAAGGTGAGAAAATGGAAGCGAACTCAGAAGCATAAAATTTCAAAAGAAGCTGGAAACGGAAGCATTAAAAATTTGACTGCTTCCGCATCCCTGCTTTAAAGTGGAAAATTGCTTTAGAGTATATTTTAAGCGCTGATTTCAAATCTGCCTTTATTTTTCGGTCAGCACATCAGGTTTTTTAGTTATTTGAGAAATTATCATGAAATAGTGCATTATATTTGACATTGTAACTTTACCACTGCAATATATAAGAAACGTCTTTGATGAATGCGTTAAGAGACAGGTGTCACAACAGATTCCACTCTACTGTAGTACTTTGAAAGTTTATTGAGTTTAAAACCCCCCAAAATATCAACCGACTGTTGCAGTTAACAGTTAAAAATATTTTGCACTCTTTGCAAGATTTTCGCAATTATTTGGGGAGCTGATTAACACCACTTTCTGATCAAACAAACCGGCCGTACATAATCTGCCACCATAGTCGGAGTTATTCTCTACTGATAGCGATCTTCCACCTGTTCAATTATTTTGATGAAATCTTTCCCCATGTTAGAAGGGAGGAAATCCGAAGTGGAAAAGGAGAAAATGAATTTTCAGTGATATTCTTTCACAAAGAATTTTGTAGCTGCGTGCCAAATCTCAAACAATGCTGACTTATGAAGAAGATTTGTTGCCTGAAAATTTTTGATCACTAAGCAAAATTGATACCATGCTTCTTTATCGGATGAGCTTAGCTTTTCAACAAATCTTTCTTCATTTATTTGCTTCCAAATTTTTGTTCTTATTAATATTCCAGCAGTGCTTTTGGCATCAGATTTGGTGGAAAATCGATGATTCAGGTACCAATAAATCCATTGCCATTTAAATCCATTGCTTTGATAAGTTTTTCAAGAATCTTACCTTGATCTGTATTGGCGTGAACATTTTGTTGAGATCAAGTAAAGAAACATGATAAATCTTGCTAAAAAAACTTTTCAGGTTAGTGCCAATCTTTTCAAATATAGTGCTGTTATCATTTCGGCTGTCCCAAAGACACAAGAAGCAATGGTGTTTGGTATAACCCATTTGTAAACTTGCTTCTACTGCACGTTATCAGGATACAACTGTAATACAAATAACTACAAAACTAGAAATCACAGAAAAAAAAAACTAACAACGATTTTGAAATCAGCTCCCCAAAATTAGTCAAGAACAGTTGAAAAACAGTGAGAAGCAGGAAATAATTTTTTGTTGCTGCCTAGCGTTATCGATTGCTAATCGATATTTTCTACCCTGCCTGCTAGGAAACAACGCATTCAGTTTATTATGTTATTTGCGTTGATTTTTTTTTTTTTTTTGCGTTGTGGCTCATTCATAGGCGTAGCCAGAATTTTTAATTGGGGGAAGGGGGGGAAACCGCAAATCACATGCAATGACGTCATCAGAAAATTTCGAAAGAGGAACTTTTTGTGGGGCAAAGATATTGTAGAATGGAAGATCAGAAGCCGTGGCCTGGTTTGGCACTGAACCATGCCTTTGCTAAAGGTAGAGGCTCAAGCCAAAAGTTAAACTGCGAAAATGTCTAAAGTGAAGGACGTGTTGAGTAAACTAACGTAACTCAAACGTATCACAGACGGGGTCTGGGGGCGAACCCCCATCCGCTTGGCAAGTTTTTGTACTTTTTTGGAAAAAAAAGCCATTGTAACGCCATTGGACCACATTTCGCTCATGTTCAGAGCCATTTGAAAGAATTAGATTTTTACCATTTGAAATTCAATTGAAGAAATTAAATTGTTCAAACTTCCTTTACGTGCAATTTAAGTGCAAAACAGTTTAAAATCTTGCATTTTGTTGTTGAAATTTTTAACTGATTTGGCCTACTTGGAGGGAAGTATGGTACATCGCCTCCGGCAATATTTTATCAGTAAATAATGATCCACTCGAACATTTTCATTGGAGATTTTTGTTTTGTCATGAACATAATCAGTTATAGAAGTACATGCACACGTACGGCCAGGGGGCCCAGACTCCCTCAATTTAAATTCAATAATTTAATGAATATTTCCCCAAGCCAATTTTTTTTTCAAAAGTATTTTTTCGTAAGTATAAAAACTGTCGAGGTGAAGGTGAATTGTGATTGAAAAATAGTACAATACATGGTTACGCCTACTAACCATGTATTTGTTACGCCTACCAACCTACTAACCTGGGCTGGATTTACACTGCGTGGGGCTCCTGGCACTTAGGGAATTTTGCAACATCTTCCTGCCAAATATTATGATAAAGACCAAAAATAATGTACTTATGGTAAATTCTCCCCTGGTTATTACATAACGACCTTGAAAAGCCGACAAGTTTGACGTCCTTCGTGGTCGACTCCTGGGAAATCATAACGACTTCCACTGGCAGTTAGGTGGCCAGATCAACCACCAACCCTGCAGCTACAAAGCAGCTCGAGTCATAAGATGCACAGAGCTGGACAGCGCTGTTTCGAGCTTTTAGCTCTCATCGGCAGCCCTCAGCTTCTCTAACAGAGTTATTCCCCAGCTGGACAAGACTCTTGGCCGAACTGGACAAACCTTAAGGGCTTGCACAGCGGCAGAGGCTTTTTAGGGAATAGTGGCTTTCTAGGGGTGGCTTGCTTTCTAGGTAATAGTGGCTTTCTAGGAAATAGTGGCTTGCACAGCGGCAGAGGCTTTCTAGGGAATAAACGATTTTTCACTTGGGTTCAACGATTTTTTCACTTGTTTTTTTAAGTACCACAAGTGAAAAATCGTTTATTCCCTAAAAAGCCTCTGCCACTGTGCAAGCCCTAAAGGTTTGTCCAGTTGGGCCAAGAGTCTTGTCCAGCTGGGGAATAACTATGTTAGAGAAGCTGAAGGCTGCCGATGAGAGCTAAAAGCTCGAAACAGCGCTGTCCAGCTTGGTGGATCTTGAAAAGGTTACATGAGGGTATGAGGTAGCAACGTTTAGAGCAAAAACCCTTAACTTCACCTGGGTTATACATTTAAAGTGGTTGACAAAGATTGGATTGAAGGTACCCGGGCCCCCTAATTGTCAATATCATTGTTAATTACTGTTTTAGGCGTGTAGTGCAGGTGTTGTACGCGAAAATGCTAAAAGAAACTGAAAATGAAGCAACTAAAGGCTTTTGTGTCACATTTTTATAGTTAGTGGTATTCCAATTAAAGGGGGGGGGGGGGGGGCGGGCGTTTTGGGCCCCCTGGCTACGCCTACTGGTGGAGACGAATTGTTGTTAAAAATTGGTGCAATAGATAGTTAGGCTTACTAATCAAGTTATTGACCGAGCCGGATTTACATTGCTTGGGGCCCCTGGCACTTTGGAGATTTTCGCAAAATTTTCTTGCCAAATGTAGGTAAAGACCAGAAAAAAAGGTCTTACTATCTGGGAGCAGAGCCCCTGGCACTGTGCCATATGGTAAATTCCTCCCTGGTTATTGCATTACGTTCATAAAAAGGTTAAATGAGGACCTGAGGGAGCAACTTTTTGGATCAAAACCGCTTAATTTTACACGACTTACACATATAAATTAGTTGGCAAAAATTGAATTGAGGGGGCCCGGGCCCCCTGGTCGTCAATGTTATTGTTAATTGCTATTGTGCGCGTGTATGTTGCACGCAAAAAATGCTAAAAGAAACGGAAACTGAAGAAACAATAGGCTTTTTTGTCACATTTTTATCGTTGGTGGCATTTCAATTGGGGAGGGCCCGGGCCCCCTGCCCCCCGCCCCCCCTGGCTGCGCCTATGGGCTCACTTAATGTGATAAATATGTTCCCCACCAGTTAGTTGATTATTTTTACCACCTTCAACTAGTTTTATAATCGATTGTGACATTGTAAGCGTCGTCGCCGTCTGTGAGACGCAAACAAATTTCTGCTTTGGGTGCAAGCTCTCTCCTCTCCCTCTTCTGTTTAAGCGCCTTCTGAACTAAATTGTATTTTTTTCACCTCCAAAAATGCAATCAAATTTCAGCGAACCGGCAAGTTGGTGTAAATGCGGTCTTGCTTTTTGGCTGTACTCTTCATTCGTAGATTAGTTAAACGTTTCCAGCTGAAAGTAAATAGCGCCTAACAAAGCAAAACAATTACAGGCCGATTGAAAACATGCATGCTTCTACAATACATTGTTTTCTTTCCGGGACCTGCTTTTTTTTCCTAATTTATTGAAGCAATTATTCCAATTGTTTCGTTATTGTTAGTATACTTTTTCGTAAGAACCAGTCGATTTCGTTTGGGGCTAGCTGTTCTTAATTTTTTGTCAATTTTTAGCCTCCTTTGTTCTTAGTATGTTTTTAAATTTGAGAGCATCCAAGTCAAGTTTAGCGAACATGTTTGTAAAATCGCTTAATTCCGAATGCTCTGTCAGCTTGAGTAAATGCTTATTTTGCTGTTTCTATTGCAGCATTGTGATATTGCAAAAGAGAAAGAGCGAGTTTTTTTCGATTTGAACAACAGCCAAAGTTTTTCTCAATTGCCTGAGCAGTGTGCAACAGTATCTTTAATCTCAGAGTCGTTGCAGTTTTGCGCTTGCAAATACCGGCAAATCACTAAAATCTCATCGTTTTGAATCAATTATTATTATTATTTATTATTAATGGGCAGCGGTGAAGCAAATCTACTACCGTTAGGTAAAGTCCACCTACACATTGCGTAGGCCTCATTTGGGCCCATTGCAACTGTAGCTGCTATGTTATTGTTTTGTTTGGTTACTGGTCGAACTCAAAAAGCCTTCCGGCTTCCTTTAAGTACGTGGCCAGTTTGCTAATGTTGCATTTCGTTACCACATTATGAGCAGTGATTTTGGTGATTCCAAAATATTTAACACGAATATCTTGGTAAACCTTGCAATTGCCTACATGATGATTTGGTGTTTCATCCTCTAGGCTACATTTTGGACACAAAAAGACTCAGCATGACCTGTAGTTTTCTTGTGCCGTTGTAGATTGCAGTGACCAATTAAAACTCGCACTACTCTATTTAATTGAGGCCTCTTAAGGTGAAGGAAACGTTTTGTTAGTCGAGAAGACGTCCAACCTACAGACTCCTTCATCCTCAAGCAGTCTTTCCGTTTATTCCACGTAGATTTCCATCTATCTGTTGACCAGTCCTTAACCGTGCGAACACAACTGGCATACGGGACTGTAATAAAAGGTTTAGGACCATGTATTTTTGATTTAGATCCTGATTTGGCTACATAGTCTGCCACTTCGTTACCATGTACCCCTGCATGACCAGGAATCCAGGCAATACTGACGCGGTTTTGTTTACCTAACTGATTTAGGTTTCTAATGCAGTTGAGCACTGTAATTGATGTTACAGTGCACTTTATGAGTGCTTTGATAGCAACTTGGCTATCAACCAGCACAACAATATTTTGATTGTGCATTTTTTCCAAAAGCAGGTTTTTTGCCATTTCTGAAATAGCTAAGATTTCTGTCTGGAACACAGTGCTGTAAATTCCAAGGTGAAAAAATGCTTGTTTTGGGGAGTTGTTTCGGTGTTCTGCATAGAAACCCGCACCTACTCTGCCATCTAGTTTTGAACCATCAGTGTAAACCTTGACAGTGTTATGATTTAGAAAGCTTTCACATCTGATTGCATTCTTTTTATCCATAATTTGACATTCGAAATTTCTTTCGAGTACCTTTGTTTTCTTTATTCGGTCAGCTGGCATTTGCAGCAGCGGTAAGAATCTTCTTGCCTCATTGCAAACATCAACATGGCTTTTCGTTTTCCCAAAGGAACGAATTTAGTTGACGTGCCAGAGCCCACTAACAGTGATTCTGTATGACCCTCACACTGCCTCAGCCAATAAGAATTCCTCAATGGGAGTTATGTTGAGCAATATTTCCAGAGCACCAGTATGGGTGCCAGAAACGCTAGTGAAATCATCAAGCAAGCAAGTCTCTGCACCTTTGAGAGTTTCCTCATTAGATACTTTTTGTTGAGACCGCCTGCCTAGCACAGACTTGCTTACGACATAATTGGACGTGTCATAGCTGTGTAATGTGTGTATCCATTTCATCATAGATGGTTTTATTCCCCACGTTTTACCTACAATTTGTCTACATTGCATCAATGCTGTAGTTGCTTTGCGGGTAATACGGGTAATATGTGGTTTACAGGTTAGCTTGCTGTCCAATGTAACAGCCAACAGCCTTGCTTCCTTGGAAAGTTCAAGTTTTGTACCATTCATTGACAAGGAACCCAAATCTGGATTCCGTTTGTGAGTAAACAGTATGATTTCTGTTTTCTTGCTGCTAAACTGTAGCTCTTGATCCAAAGCGCAGTTTGTAGCAAAATTTATTGCTTTCTGAGCCATACCTCTGATCCAAAGCATATCAGCACCAGTGACCAACACTGCTAGATCATCGGCTTAGGCTTGAACATAAAAGCCCCTGCTGCGTAACTCTAGCAACAGGTTGTTAAGACACAGTTCCACAGAAAAGGGGACAGGATACCACCTTGTGGGTTCCCCTTCACTACTTCCCTTTTAACTTTATTAGCATATAATTCTACTTGGACTGTGCGATGTCTTAGCAAATTCTCTATCCATGAAGTAAGAACCTTAGACATGCCCAGCCCTTGCAGAGCTGCAACAAAGCTACGAAAGGTGACATTGTCGAAGGCACCGACAATATCCAGAAAAATATCCAAAGCCGGCTTTTTTCTAACAAGGCAATGCTCTACACGGCGCACAAATTCATGCAAGGCAGTTTCCGTAGAAAATCCTGCACGAAATCCATACTGCGATGCAGAAAGCTTTGCGTGCACGTTATTATTTTCATTAATATGACACAAAATTAGTCTTTCCAACCATTTCAGTTGAAAAAAAGTTAAGGTGATCATACGGAAGGATTTAGCTTCAAAATAGCTTTCCTTTCCGGGTTTGGGGAGAACTATACCTGTGCCTTCTTTCCATGCTGATGGCACATAGGTGTGTCTCAGGCATGCTTGAAAAATGACGTGGTAATATTCTTTCAGTTGATTCCAACCTTTCTGTAACAGCACAGGATAGAGCCCGTCTGGCCCTGGTGCTTTGAATGGTTGAAATTCGTCAATAGCTGCTTCCATACGCTCAAATGAACATATGTTTGCAATCATTTCAGTGTCCTCAGGTCTCATGAATGGATTGTCCACTAAGTCGGACCTGGTGGTACGATTTTCTGTCTGCTGGCTACCCGGTGATAAGATATCCAGCAGATAGTTCAAAGTTTCTAGTGGAGACTTTGTGAATTCTCCGTTGTGTTTAATTACGTTGCTAATACGCACTGTTTCATTCCTTCGAATAATCTTAACCAACCGAGCCGTTGGTGTTTGACTATTCATACTCTCTACAAAGCAATGCCATGAATCGCGCTTTGCTCTTCTAACAGCTTTTTTAAAGCAGGATAGGGCGAGCTTTTGAGCCTACCAATCTTCTTCTTGTTTTGTTTTAATGGCTTTTCTCCAAGCTCGGCGAGCCTCTTTTCGAAGGCTTGCTAGCTCAGAATTCCACCAAATGTTATCTTGCGTACGAAGCGACTTTCGCATAGGGCAAGCAGCTTCATATGAGTTAGTAATAACTGAATGAACCTAGTTTGTCAGCACATCAATGTCTTCTTTTGAGGAAGGCGCTGGTACTGGTCGTAAAATTCGTTCATTTAATTTTTGTTCGAGTTCGTTTACATACTTGTTCCAGCACGTACGACGAACATTACGAAACATTTTAGCTTGTTTTTGGATTCTGCTTTTAACCTGGAACCTAATGTACATGTGGTCCGAGAATGATGGCACGTCGCTAACATGCCAGCCAGCTACTCGGTTCTATGCACACCAGTTTACTAAGGTCAAGTCCAGAACCTCTTCACGCGTTTTAGTTCTGAATGTTGGTTTATTACCCACATTACAGAAATTCAAGTCTGCACTAACACAATACGCTAGCAGATCTTCTCCTTGAGGGATTATATTGGAGAATCCCCATATAGTGTGATGTGCAATAGCATCGGTTCCTACAATTGCAGGGATTTGTTCATTTTCTGCGAAGACTAACAGATCCCTCAATAAATTGGGCAGAGCTGGTTCTTCGGCTGCCATGTATGCCGATACGAAAACAAAACTGTCACCGCTTTGGCACACATTGTTAACTCTAACTGAGACAATATCCTCATTTGAAAACATCGGGATTAGAGAACAACACAGATCAGGAGTAGCATAAATGCACGCCCGAGGACGATTACCCTTTTCAATACCTTGAAAGAGGTTCCAGTCTCGTAGCTTACTTCTGATTTTAGTGGCATATGTCCATGGTTCTTGAGCTAACACTAACCCGGAACGTACGTCTTTTGTAACTTCACACATGTTATAGCTTGCTGCTTTACATCCGCGTAGATTGATTTGCCAACACTCTAAATTATGTAAGGATAACTTAGGTGTCGTAATGGCTTTATTTGATTCCCCCCCCCCGCTTGACCTTAGACTTGCTAGCAACTTCCGAGAAATTGCTTGGATTCTGAGGTTCCACAGGGGAAGTTGGGGTGGTGTTCGGTTTCACAACCAACCATACCATTTTTGCTGTACCCTCAGCATCTGAGACCGATTCCTTTAGCAAAGGAACCTTCTCAAATTGAGGGCTCAAATTTGATGTTTTTTCGGCATCTGGGCTAGAAGACGCACATAGCCGAGTGTTAACTTTGTTGGCATTGTCACTCAAGAACTCAATGATTCTTGGTTGTGACCGTGCCACTTCTTCTGAATTTAGGGGTATGATCCGTGTTACTTTTCTTGATCTAATGATATTAGACATAATCATAGGGTTGGTTTTCTTTAAGCTGGGAAAAGTTCCAAAGACCAGATTATCCAAACTAGCAGGAGGCCACTAACTGCCATTTCTGCCGATAACAACACACCAACACCGCAATTGACAGACTTATCCCTGGAGCACTGGCCTCGGCGGAGCCCCCCAATGCAGCTGTAGACCCCTACCCAGGTGCCATCTGGAACCACAGGTGTACCGGGATTATCACAAGCTGATCGACACGAAGTCCTATGTTGGCTAGACTAGGACCAGCATCCTCGCTATCTTGCGGCCCCGACACGGCAGCGCGTTTTATCCGCTGTACCCTATACTCGCATTGATAACCCGTCTCAATATTGGTCCATCACCACCGGTTTCCATTTTAGCTAGCAACCTCCCGTTGGCCTTTGAGTCAGGGGCCGGAATATTAGAAGGCAGGACTTCGCAGTATTAGGCCTTCGCTCGCACTATTGCCTGGTTGGTAATTCCTGCACTCCTTAACCTCGCCCAAATTCATCGGCCGGTTGCCATTGCCTCAATTCGCTAGTGTTTCCACTGTTTCCACCCGACACCACGAGGAGGTTTGAGGTTGGACTCAGTCGGGTGTTTTGAATCAATAGAGAGTTTAGTTTCATTTTAGATTTGAAATTTATTCTATTTCTTTTGTTCCTAATTTTTTTTTTAGCGCTGTGGCTGGAATTATTTTAATTTGTTTTTAAATTTTGAGCGAAAATGAGCTTGAAGTTCTTATAAATTTGTTCTTATAAAAAAATTGTACTTGGACAAACTAAAAATAAAATGTATTTGAACTGTAGCATGTGCTGTACGGTATCCTGCACTGCACTGTAACACGACCACAAGACAAACATAACCAAACTCGAATCGTATCACAAACCGGTTTTTGTGTGGTTTTTCGAATCAGAAGGTGCACGTTTTAGGAGCAATTTGAAAGAAATAATTTGCTAAAATTCAAAAGTTATTTGAAGGAGTTAAGTTGCTAGTTCCCTTCAGTTCCCTTTCCCTTACTCACTGAGCTAGTTTAAAACACGTTGAAATGCTTGTATTTTGGGGTTAAATTTTCGAAGTGACTTATCTAAATAAGGAGGGTTGATAACCCCTTAGCCTCTTTGGTTGCACCACTGTACTGTAGCAGACTAAAACTTAAACTTATTGACTGGCAGTATAAGCTCTGTAATGGCCTTAAAGTTGTTTAGTGGGCACTGACCCACTCTCCCCTTCGGTTTTGGAGACCTCATGCATTTCAATTCTTACACTTGAAAAAATTAAAGCAATTTTGAACTCTTTACAAAATATATGGAAGCTAAAACTTTGCAGGCCAATCTAAAACCTATTGTGTTTCAGCTTGTTTGCTCTGTTTTACCCTCGAAACTTGAATCTTCCTCAAAGAAAGTGTTAAATCTAAATTTTAAGTTATTCCACTCTCCGGCAATTAAAAACAACTTACTCCGGAGAAGAAAGTCTTTTGTTCCGCCGTTTCCCAAACAAAAAAGATTCCTCGAACGTAAAAACAGCAAAATTGTTGTTGAAAAGCACTAATCAGTTTTTTGCTTTGTTTTTGATTTTTTTTTTTTCTTCTAAAGAGAACAATTTTGCTCCGACTTTGCTTTCCCTCACACAGAAGCTTATTATGCAGAATGGAAATTTAAGCAATATTTTGCTTCAAAGCGTACGGCAAACTATGGTCAAATGTGCTGCTGCATAAACCGTAGTTTCAGTCTGCCGTTATTTCTAAATTTGAACTCAATTTAGGAATTCAGTAATTTTTTTCGACATTTTGCGCAAAAGCGACGATAAACGTCACTACTTTAGTTGAAAATCCCAAAAATTGGCTAGAGGCAGAGAGCAAAGCCCTTAGATTTTTGCCTGTGATTGCAGCTATATAGTTTTCTGGTTCGTTCTTATCTACCAACCAGAGGTGAAGTTGAGAACACAAGGCTCGAGGCCAAGGACACAAAAAAAAAATCCGAGGCCAAGTCCAACGACAGCCCTTCCGAGGACACACCCTCTCGAGGCCAAGGACAGGAATGCTCGAGGCCAAGGACACAGGCGCAGATGTTCTCCAAAAAAAAGAAAAAAAGTCTACAAAAAGTTTTTTTTGGCGATTTCCAACAGAAAACAACAAAACTAGGTCTTTGCAAATTTTCGGCGTGGTTTGTGGTGTTTTCCAACAAACTTTCAACGTTTCACAAAATAGTGCTGTCCTCGAGCCGAGGACAGGGCAAATTTTGAGGACTTGAGGCTTCGAGGCCAAGGCCTAGGACTTCAAAATGTGTCCTCGAAGACGTCCTCGAGGGCAAGGACGTCCTTGAGAACTCCACTTCTGCTACAAACAAATGCAAATTTTTTAACAACTATTCGAGTATTAGAAGTTGATCGGCCAGTTGGTCGAAAGGTAACGCGTTCGTCTCTGGAGCGGGAGATTTGAAGTTCATATCTTGGGCCGGTCAAATCGGACATAGTGTTGCCAACGGCTTGCCACCACTGCAATGTTTTGTCTAAAGAAGCTGTGAAGCCAGGCTCAATGACGCGGAGATGGGCCCCGCCAATTCGTTACACGCTTCGTCTTAATACAGCAAGAATTATAAAAAATTTGATTTGCGTAGATTCATCGTGCACTACGCCAAGCATTTATCGAAACTGCATCTAATTTGCTTTCAAATCTATAGATTTTTAAGCAGAGATGTGGAAGCATGCAAATTTTTAATGCTTCCGTTTCCAGCTCCTCTCGAAACTTTATGCTTCCGAGTTTGCTTCCGCTTCCTCACCTTTGGAATTTTTTGCTTCCGCTTCCAGCTCGAGATAGAATTAGTCGCTTCCAAGTTTGCTTCCACTTCCAGTCTCTTTCATTAAAGTGCTTCCACTTCCAAAAAAATTTAACCACTTCCGCTTCCAGCTTTCGCATCCACATCCCTGTTCTGTATGAAACAGCTAATTGTATTTAGTGTAAAAAAACAAGCAAGTTTTTGTTATACAGTAGCCTAGCATGTCCTAACAAAATAACCAAGATCTGGCAATCATGGCCAATGCACTGCAGCACTTTATCATGATCAATAAAAGACAACTTTTAATCAAGGAAGAATTAATTTGTGTCCTTTGATTCTCCAATAAAATTTTGGAAGGCTTTTTTTTACTGGTAAGTTCTATGCCTATCTACCTATAGTTTTTTGTTAATTAATCTTGCTACTATGCCACATGATATTTATGGATGTACAGTACTGCAGATAAAAACAGCCTTGTGACGTGACAATGTATAACTGTTTGCTACTTTTGTTTTTGTACTCTATAGCAAGATAGCCTATTGCGGTATTTTCGAAGTCTAAATTTTGTCCAAAGTGTCATCCCAATGCGCAAGCGAACTGACTTTAGATTGAAGAAGAAGGAGATCATCGATGCTGCAAAGTTGGAGCCGAATCAGAGTTAACTGGCAAGGGAGATGAGCAAGAAATGGGGCATCGAAGTTAAGAGAACCTCAGTGAAGGAAATTTTCAGCAAGAAGGATGCAATCGAGGCGGCCATCAAAGCTGGAATTCCATAAAAATGCAATTGGTGTTCTTTTGCGAAAACCTGTACAAGTTGCGTTATATAGTAGGAGAAAGTTACATTTTCGCTTTTGTACTCGTGAATGCTTGGACTTTCTTGCAAAACAACGATTGTTCCTCTAACACATGCAAAAGTCGTGTTGCAATGCCCTGGTATTATTTACTAGCATAAAAATATATTTAATTTATACTCTTAAAGAGTTTGGTAAGGCAAACAGCAACATTGGCTAATTCATTTATCTTTTTTTTTTCTTTTTTGCACAACGTAAAAAGACAACTTCAATTAAAGAATATTAAAACCTTTTGGACAGTGCCGTCGCAAGAGCAAACGAAGTAAAGGGACATTAGCCGAACTTGAGGGGCATTAAACCAGACTGAAATTTTGTACCTTAAAACTGATCTTGTACGGCTGCAAATTATGCGCAGTTTCAAAATTCTATCTATATTCATGTCGAAAAAAGAGACATACAGTATAATGCCGGTCGCGTTTCTTAGCTCTTTTCGTTTCCAGCCCGTAATCACTTTAAATCTGTCTGCAACAGTGGCTGCGACCTAAACAAGTTTGAGTGTGCTCTAAAAAAAAAAACTGTTGGTTTTAAAAAACCGAACTAACGATTCTGTAGGTCAACGTTCCTACTCCCAGACACACTCGTAAACAGGCGTTCACAAAAAAATTTGCCAAAGGGGAGGAGGGAAACTTGAACCATAAGTTATAATTTTTTTGTTTGAAAAATCCTTCAATTGGATGGTGAGCTGAGCAAAGTGGTGCAACTCAACCATATCATAGACGGGAGTCAGAGGGCGAAGCCGTCAGCCGTTGGACGACCTTTTTGATTTTTCAAAAAAAAAAGACATATTAGCGCCACTTGGATCACATTTTGCACGTTTTTAAAGTCATTTAAAAGAATTAAATTGCTAAGTTGTGGAAGTCAGTTAAAAATTGATTTACCCATCCTATTCAGCCCCTACTTTAATTACTTATAGGTCAAGTACAAAAAACGTTTAAACGCTTGTATTTTACGGTTGAATGTTCTAAGTGACTAAACAATTGGGGGCTGAAGCCCTTTTAGCTGCACCACTATCCTTAAACGCTAAGCGGCTTGATGTATATCCCGACCCATTGTTTGAAAAATACTGGCTTCGGGCTAAGAATACTTCGAATTGCATATACGATGCAAAAGTTTGTGGTTTTAAAATTGATATCAAATCAAATCTTTCATTATACTCGCTGTATTACGCCAAAGCATGTAACGAGTTGGCGGGGCCCATCTGCGCGTCATTGCGCCCGGCAACACAGCTTCATTCAAAGAAAATGTCGTAGCAATGGCAAGCCGTTGGCAACACTATGTCCGATTTGACCGGCCCAAGATATGAACCTCAGACCTTCCACTCTAGAGAGGAACGCGTTACCGCTCGCCCAACTGGCCTAAACTTTAGGTATTTAAAAACTTCAATCTACTTCTAATGTAGGTAACTTTAGTCAAGTAGGTAGGGTTGAATGTCATTATTCGTTTTTGCATCATTGTCGGTTGTCTCGTTGTTACGTGATTATCCAAAAAAGCTTTTTAGTAAACCAATATTTCAGGAAAACAAGCAGCTTTTAGGGGGAAGTCTCCCCCTTAACAACTGCTCTGCTTCTGGAAGCATCGACCTATATACATAACGATACATCGTTTTTTTAATTTTTTTTGACTGCAATACATTAGCTGCATAGTGTGAAGTTTTCTTTTTTCAGTCTTTGCGGAGTTGGTAAAATTATATGCAAACTTTACGTCACAATCGCGTCTAATGACAGTTTATTGCTTTTGTTCGAAATGAGTGCAGCTGGCTAGACGATTGCTCTTTTATATTTCTCGTGACTCTGCTCAACTCAGTTCAGCAGCAAAGCGGCGGAGCAGAGTTAAATCGAAATTATGAAAAAAAAACAACCCACTTCTGCTCCGCTCTACTCAAACAAACCAATAAACGCAGCTTCTTTAATTGCGTGTAAATTTTGCAGCTATGCAATTA
Organism: Trididemnum nubilum; assembly: GCA_963965965.1. NCBI lineage: Eukaryota > Metazoa > Chordata > Ascidiacea > Aplousobranchia > Didemnidae > Trididemnum > Trididemnum nubilum. The sequence continues at coordinate 51,846,676 of OZ014471.1, forward strand.
AAACACAATATAATACGTAACAACAATAAATTTCAAAACGCTTATTGATTTAACAAAATTTTTTCGTTTTTGCTTTTTTTGATGATCAAAAAATACACAAACAAAAAAAAATTTAAAGGAGGTAAAGCTTCCAAGTAGAAGTATAACTAAATGATAAACAAACATCTAAAACATTCTTCACCTAGACAAAACAACTGGAAACATAACATTGCGTTTTTTGAAACTGCTTCTCACATTGCCAAAAGTAGTAATTTGACAATGTGGAAAATTTTTCACCAAATTTCAGCGTTCGATGTGGCCTATCGTTTCCTAGATATTTCATTTCAAAATTAAAACTAACTCCTTTGCAGTGTTTTCAATAATTACCGTTACTAATTTAATTTTACTTGAGCAGCTATTTAAATCTACAACCTGTTTTTTGTAACACTGACTACTGCTGAAGCCTTGCAATCACATGCATTTACAGTAAAATGCTTGTGAAAGCTAGCAGTCATAATTCTAGAAAAAAGTTTTACATTTAACTGGCAACACTGCAGGTGAGATTTTTTAACTTTTAATTGGAGTAAATCGAAAACAATAGATACATTGAAAAAGCAAAAATAGGGCAAATATATATGCTCTAAATGCTTTTTTAGTTTCCGCAGGTAATCCTATTCCCTTGCTATGCCGATAGCTTTGCTTTGACGATATTCATCATAGACTTTGAAAAGTCAAAGAACAAAAAGCTGCTTGCGCCACAAAAGTAATTAATGTTTTATGCAGCGAGAAGAGGAGTTGCGAAAAGTGGCGTTACTGCGATAGACGGATAAATTGCCCGTGGCTGACACCGAATGATGAAGCGAATTGCACGAGCTGTCCGTCATCGCTATACAATCGATGCGATTGCAATGTTAAAGGAAACTTCTCTTGCGAGTGGGTTGAAGATGGGTTCAATCGGCTGACATGTTATAAAGATGATGGTGAGTAAACTTGTCGTAGTGAGATTGACGTCATACGTTATGTGCTTGATGTTGGAAGGAAACTAAACAATATTTGAAAATAGACTCGTTTTCGCAGAACTCTTTCATTTTAACAAGAAATACGTTCTCAAAAAGATCGGCTTCGAAATTGCGGTCAATTTGCACAATGGACGTTTTTTCGTAGCATTCATAAAGCAAAATAATACGATTAAATGTCATCTAAGCTAATTAAAAGCAGGGAATCAAATGAGGTATAACAAATATTTAAGACAAAAAAGAAAATGTGAATTTTCATGCTAGGAATTACAAATTAAGTCGGTTGTTTAAAATCATTCTTACAACATCGTCAACCAATAACTTTTTATTTTTGATCCAATTGAAATCGTATCACACGATCAGTGGTCTAGACTATAAAGTGTCTGCTACTTAAACGGTAGACTCGAGTTCAATTCCCGGTCGAGTCAAACCAAAGACTATAAAATTAGAATTCACAGCTTTCCTGCTTGACGTTCAGCAATTAAAGGGACAGTGTAAAATAAACAAATCTAGTATCGAACAAGTATTTCACGCGAATAATTAGGAAGAGTTTATTTATCACAATACGTTTACTTCTGTGCAGCTTGCAGTTATTGCAATTAGCAGCCAAAAACCTCCGTTTGTATCGGATGTCCATGAAACGTGGACAATAATGCAACAACGTGCATATGTGATTTCAAAAGTTCTGGTAAGGGTTAATGTGTCATTAAGTTGCAGTGCAACATTGTGATAATGCAGTACTTATTCTGTAATTATAATTCAAATACTGCATTTTATAATGAAGGTAATTATTTTAATCCAGCAAAATCCAAGAAATTAATTGCTAAAAATACAATGTACTAGGTTGCTAGCTGCAGGCATGAAATGCTGATTCGCAGATTAAAGTATTTAAGACTTTCTAATTAATTTTTCTTTATAGCGGATTCAAACTCGTGCTTGTTGTACGTGCTCGATTGACGTCATGTGTGATGTGCAACCTCTCATTTCGCTTGAAACTTTAAGCGATTGTTGAAAGAGTATTTCATTCAGCAATTCTTTAAAAAATTAAACATTTGATCAATAAAACATATTTTAATCAGAACAGTAGTCATTTTGTGGTTAATTTAAGCATTTTAAGCCATCAACAATAACTTATCCACACCATAATACTTACCTAATTATAGCGAATAAAGGATATTTGGAAAGTTCTATCTTCTAAGTGGAAACTGAATACGATAGTGGAGAAAACTAGGTAGGCTCATACGATTGAAAGAAAGCTGGAAAGGTGAATGCGGCGAAGACACTTTTTTCCACGAAAATAAACATTTAGTTTGATAAAATAAAAAGAAACTTCCAGAAAAATGAAATAAAGATCTAGTTTATTTATTGATAGTGAATCACAAAATCTTTAAGGCAAAATGTTCTTATTCTTTCTTCAATGCCCGCTTTTCCGTGAAGGTTGCAGGGGCAGCAGCTCAAGATTAAGCCGCTGCATTTCATGGTTTTCCATCATCATCATCATTTTTCTTAACCAAAGTCTAAAGCGATTCCATCCAAGATTCTTAATATAATTGGTCCATCTAGTCCTGAGGCATTCTGCTTACAAGGCCAAACCTATGAGATCTTTCAATTTAAAGAAGTAACGGCTCGATGTTAAGAGATTTTCGAATCTCAAATATTCGCAACTTCTTAAACAGTGTAACATTTTCGATTCTTCGTAAAAGCCTTATTTCGAACGCTTGCATTTGTGATCGCACTCTTTTGGTTACTACCCAAGATTCATGACCATAAGTGAAAATGGCGACAAAAAGTGTTTTGAAAATTGAGAGTTTTGCCTTTTTCAGCAATTCTCATTTCATGACAACCGAATATTGCAAAGCTCGCATTTAATTGCACTAGGCTTGTCAATTCGGGTATCCAGTTCCTCGTCTTGCCTTCCGTCACTCGTGAATGCAATCCCAATATACTTGAACTTCTTTACCTGCTTCAGTGTCACTCCATTTACTGATCAGGGTTTCTTGAAAAATAATGTAACTCAGTTTTGGCCGTGCTTATTTTCATTTCGGCGGAATCACTTGCATCTGCAAAGCTATTTAATTCGCGTTTTAGGCCAGATTCTGTGGAAGAAAGCAGAACGAAATCATCAGCGAATAGCTGATGACTGATTTTGCAATTCCCAATCGTTGCACACTTATCAGCTTGGCTGCATTTTTTGATCCACTTTATGTAAACAATGAAAATGAAAAGTGACAGAACGCACCCATGCCGGAGTACAACGCCCCGTGGAACGACTATGCTGTACTAGAATGGTCTCACCACAAAAATGTCTTAATATGTCATTTAAGTCAAATGTCAACTAAAAAATGCTTAGATTTTGAAAAATGACTTTGGCACATCTAAAAATTGAAAAGCAACTCTTACCTTAACAACTTCAAATTTTCAGAAGTTATTTGTGAATAAATTTGAATATGCAAGTTAATTTGATTTTAAAAAAAAATGTGTTTCTCAAGGGATTTTTCGCAAAAAATCCCAGGGGGAAAAATTTGGCCCCTTTCATGTGCAATAGGGTTAAATGGTAAGGCGCGGTTCGCACGTAGCGCGGTTAACGGAGTACCAAAAAAAAAAAACAAAAAAAACGCTGCAGTATTCCGGAAACGCGGAACAGCCTAACCGCGACAATGGAGCGTTTACATTACACTATTCCTTTCTGCGCTCACGTTAGCGGCTTTTTTTCAGAGAGACAAAAATGGATGGTGTTGGCGGATCTATACTATCTTTGTTTATTGGGCGAACTCGGTCGAACGGTTTTGCGATCATAAATGCCAAATAGAATTAATTTACCAGTGCTTGAGGGTTAATGTTTAACTATAGCTGTTTGTTGCCCAAATTACCTGTGACATTAATGACCTCGACTAATTCAAGAACACCAGCCAGTTGGTCGAGCGACAATACGTTCATTTCCGGAGCGGGAGATCAAAGGTTCAAATTTAGGGTTGGTCAAATCGGAAAGTGTTGCCTAAGGCTTGCAAACGCTGCGACATTTCTTCGAAAGGAGTGGTGTTGCCAACAGAAGCAATGAACCGGAAATGGGCCTCCGCCACACGGAGTATAACCAAAAAATTGATTTAACTAAATCAGAAAGCCAAGTAGAGGCGTTAGTTAATTCAAATTTCAAACAACCCCCTTTACTTCAGGAATAGTTTTTACCAGGCACGCACCTAGGATTTTGCTACGGGAGGAGCTAGAGCTCGAAGCTAAAATTTTTTGCATGAAAAAAATAAACATTTAATAAATGTAGAGTCCATTAGACAGAACTATCTCAAGCAAAACACCAACGGGAGTTTGGGGCCGAAGCCCATGCCGCTTAACTTTAGCTAAGATTTAACTTCAGTCATTTTATTTACTTTGGTCATAAAAAGTGCTTTAATTTACCAGTCTAGCCCAAAATCCGTTTAAAACCTTGCATATATGCATTGTCTTTACAATAACATCATTTTAAATAGAATCAATATAATATATAAAAATGATTTTATTATAAAGACAATAATACATCGGTGAAATTTTCCATCTAATTTGCTTTAGCCCCTTTATTACACCCCCTTGCGCCACTGGTTTCTACTACTGCTTTCAAACTTTCAGTTTTTGTTTGTTTTTGTTTTGTTTTTTGTTAAACAGAGATGTAGCGTTTTTCGCTTAATGACACTGTATTAACGCAGTAAATATTTCAAACAAAATAGACGGATCAAATCAGAATTGTGATAAGAAATATAACAATAATTTTTTTACTGCAATGATAAGAAATAAAGCATTAAGAACAATAGACAAGGGGTACAACGCACTCTTCGTTTAATCAATACTTTGCCGTAGGGCTTAAAAGTTTCAGTTACAGGTACAATAAGTTTTGTTCATTCAATAATAAAAGAACATCACAAATTGAACACAGTTACAGTTTGATCCAGTGCCAAATCAAATCTTTCCAGAGGTGGGCAAAGCGCAATTAGAAGCGCAAAGCGCAACTTCCGCAACCTCCGCAATTGCGGAAGTTGCATTGCGCTTTAATTTTTTATTTTGAAACATTGCGGAAGTTGCATTGCGGAATAAAGCCTTTAAAATTTGTTGCACTTTAATAGCGCTGCGCTTTCAAAATTTTTTTCGATTAAAAGCGCAATTCTATACATTGAACTTAATTTTGGTCTATTTCGATTGTAATATTGATAAATGTTGGCCTTCTTAGCAAATTAATTACTCGTTTCAGTCTGAAATTTAAAAAAATGCGGTATGGTATATGCATTGTGTTGTGAAATTTGAATTGCGGAAGTTAGGTTGCGCTTTAACTTGGTACGAAAATACCGTTTCGCAATTGTGGAATTGCGTTGCGCTTTAACTGAATCAAAAAGTTCATTGCGGAAGTTGCCCTGCGCTTCAGAAAGTAAAAAATTTAAATTGCGCATTTTGCGCTGCGCTTTTTCTGGTTAAAAAAATCGTTGCGCTTTGTTGCGCTGCGCTTTTGATATAATGTTATTTGTGCCCATCTCTGAATCTTTCATTATTTTTCATTACGCCGAAACGTGTGACGAGTTGGCAGGCCACTATTTTGATTTGCCAAACAGTTTTTCGTTAATTGTTGAATTCTTGAAATGAAAATCTGCAACGACTTGCCAACCAGAACCGTTGTGTTTCCTGCACGGCAGCGATGCAGAGTTTTATGACCAAAGTCAATTACATGTAAAAGAGCTATTCCAAATTATCTCAGTCCTTCTCTCCTTGGACTAGCTGCACGATTGATTTAATGGTTTTTTGATGAAGTTTATTATCATAATCAAAGAAAAAAAATTCAAGTTGCGAAGTAGTCTCTTAATCGATGTGAAAACCAACTCAGGGCCTTTCTTCAACGCTGTATGACTGTACTCCCCACAGTCAATACTCAAATCCAAAGGAAACGGGATCAAAAGCGCAATATATGCAAGTTAATCAGCTAAACACATTCCATTAAAAATGACCCTGTTCACTCTAATCATTGCTAATCACTTCTCGCTACCAAAGCTTCAAGCGCGATTAAATAGTTACAAAGCAGTGATAGCACGTAGTAGATCGCCTTCGTCTAGCATCCAAAAGATGGAAATTGAAAAACAAATAATGCAGAAGATCTTCTAAAACAAAGGTAATGATTATTTAAAGACAGCCCTAGTAAATGCTTTTTCGACAAAAGATAATAATTACCCAGTAATTTGACTGAAGTGTTGATTAGACAATGACAAAGAATTTTTTTCTATTTATTGTAAGTCACAGGATTACAAAATACCAATAATTAATCAAACAATAATGCACGAAGATTAGATTTAAATTGGGTCTTCAGTCACGAGTTGAAATGCAGGGTAGATTATTTTTTTTATGCTTTTAGAAGGACCATCTCCGCCTCAATGCGCTTGTAGGCAACACAGCTTTTTTGGAAGAAATGTCGCCGCTGTGGTGAGCCGTTGGCATCACTGTGTTCGATTTGACCGGCCTGAGATTTGAACCTCAGACCTTTCGCTGCAGAGACGAACGCGTTATAGCTCGACCAACTATTTTCAAAATAACAATAAGGAGCAGTAACCGAGAGAAGCTTTGGGCGATTTCTCTTGTCTATCCCCTCAGGGATATTTGTCCCGCCATTTCGACCTACCCCACAATTAGGGAGAAGCCACAACACCATGCTGGGCTTGAGATTATTCGCGTAGAAAGGAGTGTTGATTTTGTGAAGTCGTCCAACTCCAAGAAAGCGCTATTTGGGGTATTTCCTCTCAATTTTTGACTTCTAGTTAAGATTGGAGTTGTGGCCTGATGGTTGGATCTTTACGGAGTTTCTAGGCCCTGCAATTGCTCAGAAGGAGTCATGTAGCACCACAACCACATTATGGAGCAATGTGTTTCACTCGCGTAGATACCCGAACATATTATGCAATAAAGCTTATGCGTGTTGATTGTTGAAGCTGCTCGGGATCTAAGCAGCTTATTAAAACGGGAATTGTTTCTTTGCTTGTTGAAGCTGTACTTGTTTCTTCGTCCTCCAATGTGAAATTTCCGAATAAAAGCAGCTTGCTCTTGCACTGCAATTTATAAAATACGAAATAGCAATAAGCTATACGTGGACCTAAAGGTCTAGTCGAAAAGAGAAAACTTAAAATTGGCCAAATCAAAAAGTGTCTTTCGAAATTAGCAAACGGAAGCATAACCCAAAACAACATAAAAGCAGCTCCTCCTTCCTGGAATGGTCCAAATTCTTTGCTAAACAGTTGACAATGTTATCAAAGTTTTCAAAAATTCCTGATTTTGATGTGCTCGTACATCAATTGCAAGGTTTAATAGCAAAAAGTTGCTGAGAAAGTGTCTCTGATTCTACAGTGAGTGTTCTTTGCTTGTCTTGACAACGTTATGAAAAACTTGCTTTAAATTAACACAGAGAATAACGCTGCAAAATACGGTTTCCACCTTTTATTTACGATAAAGTGAAGTAAGTATGGTGTTGGAGTCGGAGCCAAGGAGCAACTTGTTTTTTGTCGGAGCCAAATTTTTGTCGAAGCCGGAGCTGGAGCAGGAGCCACGCTAATTTAGAATTGCTCTGCTCCAGATTTGCTCTCAATTAAAAACCGATACTTCGCTCATTAAGGTTTCTAGCTTGAATGTCTAGACTGTTTTAGTACTATCATTGCATTGTTAAATGTAATCTTTCGACCTTGTTTTAAAATACTAAAAAGCAAAGTTTACCGGGCATAGAATCCTTCAATTAAACAAAGCTAAAATTCAATCCGGGTACAATAACGCTGGAGCAGGAGCAGTTAGTTTTAGGTAGCTCTGGAGCCGAAGCTTAGTAAAGAGCTTCCGAGCAGGAGTCGGAGCAGCTTCGGAATTTATTCAAGTACAACATCCTGAAGTTACTGTAACACACCATTAGGCGCTGATATGTAATGCACAAAACACAATGCTACATAGTGCGAGTAACTTTCCAGGTTTTAGCAAACTAATCAACTGTATTTATACAAGAACAAAACCGATTGCCAAAATGAAACTAAGCATATCAATTTATTAGACGCGTTTCGCTTTAACTTAAAGCATCATCAGTAGAATGCATTCACAAAGTAAGCAGCACAAATTTATTGAATTTATACTTTATTTATTATTAAAGTAAGAAGCACGAATTTATAAGCACAATTAAGCGGAGCAGTTTGGTTCCCACTAAATACAAAATAAATCTGATTAGATTCTTAGTTAATAGAGCTATTAAAATTTGCAGTAACCGACAATTGTTGTTCCTTAAGTGTGAGAAAATTACCAAAATGTTGCAACAAAATGGGTATCCTAGCAAAATTATTCGGAATGTTATTCGCAAAGCCATAAACAGAAATCAAAATCCCGGTTCCAAACTCCGCCCTAACCAACAACAGTCTACGAAGCATTGTGTAGTTTTTAAATTGCAGTTTATTGATCGTATTTCTATACAAATTGAAAAAGAGATTTGTGATTTTTTATGTGCGTATGATATCAAATTGATAATGTCTCACCGTAACTTTACCTTTGGCAAACTATTTTCGTATAAAGATCGTCAATCCTTATTACATTTGTCAGTTGTTGTGTATGAATTAACGTGTAGTTGGGGCCAAAATTATATTGGCCAAACCAAACGGAACCTGATTACTCGCCTCAATGAATATCGTACGTGTGAAAAATCTGAAGTTTGCAAACATTTGCTCAATAATCCCAACCACGAAATTAATTTTGACTCGCACAAAATTTTGAACAGAAGTAACCACGTGACCAAATTACGCATCAAAGAAACTTTACATATTTCCAAAACAGAACCGCAACTTAATTTCGACAATCCAATCCTTGCCCCTGTATCTTTTCAATGCTTAATATATCTTAATCGTTGTTTAAAACTGACGTCGTTATTCTGCTGTGTTTTCTTGCGTGTCTAAACCTATGACCTGTCACTCTTTTATTCGATAATATGACAAATTTTCAGCCGTGCCGTGGCCATCTGGATCAATGGGTGGCTATTGTAGATAAATTCGTGCTTCTTACTTTGCAAATTCATTCTACTGATGAAGCTTTAAGTAAAAGCAAAATGCATCTAATAAATTGATATGCCTAGTTCTATTCTGGCAATTGTTTTTGTTCTTAGATTAGGCAGAAACTCCTACCTCTATGCTCTAGTATTTATAAAATTTACCTTTGCTTTTTTTACTACTTACCAACTCTTTGATCTAAAAGCTCCTGATACTGACTCATCTCAAGCCAAATTCAGAAATGTTTCTTGCAGTTGAAAGATTTCCAGTTGTTTGAACAGTAACAAAAATAAAATGTGTTTATAATTTTCCATCATACTTTTCTGATATTAGATAAATCAATTTCTTTCAACGTACTTGCAAATTTAAACTTATATAGACTTGCCTGCATAACCTAATTCATTCAATTGATCAATGATCATACAACACATTTGCACCAATCAGAGTGAGAAAAATTACTTGTTTTTGCTTTAATTACAACTACAATTATTATCTAAAATTTTCAATTAAAATTACAATTATTCAAGTTCAAGTAATTGAAATTCAATTATAATTTAGCCACGAGCTTTGTTTATGTCAACACATTGGATTTGTTTTGTAATTTCTATATCAGACCTATTAAAGCGCCATTTCTTTCTTGCCTTGTTTTTCCATCAATCTTTGCTTAACTTTAATTTTTGCAGTACATAATTTTGTTTGTAAGCAACTGCCAAGTATGTCATTGAATTCATATCGCTTTCAGCAACATTATGGTTTTTGCTAAACCATAGCATCACACCGCAATTGTTTGTGCAATAGAAAATAGGTTTTAACACCATTAAAAATTATAAAAAAGTTGAAATTGTGTACGTTGCAGCTTCAAGTTACTACTACTATTTAACACTATTTTAACTTGCACCAATGATATGATATTACATATTTAGCATGATCATACAAAATAGAACCATTAGCATCGCTTTAATACGCACACAAGGGCAAACAAGCGAAAAAGCACTCAAAATCTTAATATCATAAAATAGCATTAAAGTTACAATCATAGGCGTAGCCAGGGGTGGGGCCCAGGGGGTCCGCTCTCCCCGAATCAAAATGCCATCAATGATAAAAATGTGACAAAAAAGTCTTGTTTCTTCATTTTCATTTTCTTTTAGCATCTTCGCGTACAACAGTACACGCGTACAACAGTAATTAACAATAATATTGACAACCAGGAGGCCCGGGCACCATCAATTCGATTTTGACAACTAATTGAAATGTATAACGTAGGTGAAATTAAGGGGTTTTGTCCTAAAAGTTGCTACCTCAGGCCCTCATCTAACCCTTTTATGAACGTAATGCAATGACCAGGGCCGGATTTACCATATGACAGAGTGCCAGAGATCCACGCTCAGATGGTAAGACTTTTTTTGGTCTTTACCTATATTTGGCTGGAAGATTATGTGAAAATCTCATATACCAGGAGCCTCGCGCAATGTAAATCTGGCCCTGGAATAACATGGTTAGTAAGCGTAACCATCTAATATACCATTTTTCAATGATTCATCTCCACCTTGCCAGTTTTTACGCACAAAATAATTTTAAAAAATTAGCTAGGGGAAATGCTCATTGAACAAAATATTGAATTTGAATTGAGGGGTCCAGGGCCTCTTGGCCGTACATGTACTCCTATAACTGGTTGATTTCATGACAAAACAATGGGATTAGAGAACAACTGAGATCAGGAACAGCATAAATGCACGCCCGAGGACGATTCCCCTTTTCAATACCTTGAAAGAGGTTCCAACCTTGTAACTTACTTCTGATTTTGGTGGCATATGTCCATAGTTCTTGAACTAAAACTAACCCTGAACATACGTTTTTTGTAACTTCACACATGTTATAGCTGGAAGCTATACATCTGTCTAGGTTAATTTGCCAGCACTCTAAATTATGAAAGGATAACTTAGGTGCCGTAGAGGCTTTATTTGATTTGTCGAGTTGTCCATTGTTTTGAGCAATACTTATCTATGTGATAGATGTACCCATGTAGAGCGCTTTATTCTTAGAACAAGTGATTGGGCTACTTCCTATTGCAGAGAAAAGCTTTGGCCTGTATGAACTAAAAGTCATCGGCTTCTCTGTTCCCGCCGAAGTGCAAGGCTCAGCTGTATCCATTATTGCCTCACAGATATTATCATCCTTTGGCGATCGCAATGATGCTTCTGCTTTCTGATACTGCTTGGCATCTTTTTTTCTGAAACTGCACCCTTCGATAACCGGCATTGGGATTGTATTGCAGTTCTTTAATCAAAGTTAGCGAAGGTTCCCAAACGGATACTATATGTAGCAACCCTCCGTCTCCCTTCGCAAAGTGCTATGTTTCCAAATCCTTGCAACTGATTTTCGCATTGCAGCGGTAAACCAACTTAAGGGTATCGGTAATGCTTAAGCCTTCATCCTCTGGTAACCAGATTCTGAAGGTTTTTGTTGGAGGCAATTCTTTTGGGCCTTTTGCATCGTAGCGATGATGACCTACCAAGAATAGTGCAATGGCCTCAACCACATGTTTTGCCCACTCCAAGGTCTTCTCATCCTTACAGATCATCATCACTTTATCTTCTATGAAAAAAATTGCGTTTGATACGAACGAGAAAACCCGGATCGGTACGAGGAATCATTTTATTAATGACACTTTGAACCTCATAAGATCCGTGCTGTCCATACCACAATCCCCTTCAGATTCTTTTCTTGCTATAGTTAATTTTCGATTGCTGGCCTTTACAACCCCAGCATAGCTAGTTGGGGTGCTTGTGCCAGCCGTCATTTTCTTGGCTTTGCATCCTTGCAAATCATGAGCGACTTCATGTCGTCCACGCTTTTGCGGGAGATTTGTTATAGAGGCTAGAGAATCCGAAGATTCTCTAGCTCTTTTGGTTTGACCGAAGAAGTGATCAGAAGACTCAAGATCATGGTCGGCCAGTGCCATAGCAGCCAAACCCTTCATCATTCGCTTCTTTTCTCGTCTCTTTTTTTTTTTGTAGTTTTTCCCAGCTTCACCTCAGAAGTGCAAGCAATGTCCAAGGAATTGCTTGGATTCTGAAGCTCCTCATGGGAAGTTGAGGTGGTATTCGGTTTCACAACTGACCATGCCACTTTTGCTGTACCCTCAGTTTCTGAGACGGGTTGCTTTAGCAAAGGAACCTTGCCAAATTGAGGGCTGAGATTTGATGTTTTTTCAGCATCATGGCTAGCAGGCGCAGATGGCCGAGTTTTATCTTTGTCGGCATTGTCACTCAAAAACTCACTGATTCTTGTTTGCGACAGGGCCACTTCTTCTGAATTTTGGGATGTGATCCGTGCTAATTTTCTTTGTCTATTTACTTTCGACATATTTCATAGGGTTGGTTTTCTTTAAACTGGGAAAAGTCCCAAAAACCGGATTATTTAGACAAGCAAAAGGCTACTAACTGCCATTTCCACCGATGGCAACACACCAACATCGCAAATGACGGACTTATCTCTGGAGCACTGGCTTCGGCAGAGCCCCCCCAATACAGCTGCAGACCCCTATCCAGGTGTCTTCTGGAACTACAGTTGCAAGGGGGATTTTCACAAGCTGATGGACACGAAATTTTATGTTGGGTAGACTAGGACCAGCATCCTTTCTATCTTGTGGCCGCGACACTGCAAGGCGTTTTATCCGTTGCTCTCTCTACTCGCATTAACATTCTGTCACAATATTGGCCTATCACCATAGGTTTCCATAATAACCCCCAGCCTCCTGTTAACCTTTGAGTCATGGTTCAGAAAATTAGAATGCAGGACTTCGCAGTATCAGGCCTTCGCTTGCGCTATTGCCTGGTAGCTAATTCCTGCACTTCTTCACCTCGCCAATCTTCATCGACCGGTTGCCATTGCCTCAATTTGCGCGTATTTTCACAGTTCCCATCTGACACCACGTGGAGGTCTGAGATTGGACTTTGTTGGGCAACAGTAGTTTATTTTACGACGCCAGAGACTGTGACGTCATAAGTTTCATTGTTTAAGGTTGGTTGGTTAACAAACTACTTTGGACAAAGTTTGAAATTCGGTCACTTACGCGAAAGAAATGGGTTGCAATTGAAGTATTGCAAGTAACAGCTTTAGTTTTGAGAGAGTGACATAAATATGACGTCAGATGGTCATGATGTGCTCGCTTGCGCATTCGAAGAAAAGTGTATTTCGATTCAGCGTTTCAAGCAGCGCATTTGCTGCAAAATTTCAAATTGTTCCGAATTGGGTGCCACAAAAATCCTTCATTAAGCACTTTTTTCCCATGCGTAACAAGGCCTTTTTCGCTAAGTATCAGAAAACTCTAGTAGTGATGCTGATCTCAAGACCTATAAATCTTACAGAAACAAATTTTCTCATCACAAAGAAACTGCAAAAGCAATGTTTTTTCAAAAAGAGATACGTAAAAGTAAAAATATTTCTTCAACATTGGAAACGATTTACAAAATTCTAAATTAACACAGTTAACGAAATTAACAAAGTTGCTAAATTTATGGCCAAAGTTAATTTAAATAAATTGCCTGTATTTTGTGGCAACCAATTAACATTTTTTAGAACATTGCCCTCTATATTCATACGTACTCGACTCAAAGTGGTTTTTGCAAAAATTTTTTGTGCAAAGAAATACGTTGGTAAATACTAATACATCTCTTAAAACTTCTGGTGTTAAAATTTGGAATAGTTTACCAAGACATATAAGAGATAAAGTTTTAACTTCCCGCAACAAAATATCATCAAAGATACTACAGCTTTACTTTTTGCAATCTCGTTCCAGTTTATAAGCGAAACCATTACTTGCGAGGAAATTAAAGTGAAGGCCTAACTATGTTTTTGTCTTTTTTTTTTCTTTTCTCCCTTTTCTTTTTTTCACCAATTTTTTGTTTTACGAATTACCAAAAATCAAAACATTATGTACTGCAGAATTTTGTACTTTCTCTGAAAGGAGGAGCAGACTCGGCGATCGTGTTGCTTGATAAGCGACGTTCTCATTATGGTCTTTTGCTTCTTCTCGTCGAGCTAAATCGTGTCTTTGAATTTTTGCTGAATTTGTGATTTATGTATTTGTTTTTGCTCCACAATAAAAGATTACTACAACAACAACACTGGTCTTACTAATAGCACTTTTCAATATCGAAAGTGCAACGCATGATATACAACTGCGGTTTTTAATTACTCAAACAATTTCCGCAATTGCGAAATGAGGTTTTGCTATAAGGTCAAGGCGCAATTTAACTTTTGCAATACAATAATAATTTTTTTAAATACAAGTAGCTGAAATCTGCTTTGTTGTTTTTGTTTCAGGTTAAAAAATGGGAGTTACATGCTAAAAATCATTTTGTTAGAAATAAAACTAAAATTAAGTTTAAAAAATAAAATTGCGCTTTAAGTGAAAAAAAATTGAAAGTGCAGTGTATTAATCCCCGAAAAATTCCAAAGATATTAGTCCACAACGCAACTTTCCCAATGTCACATAATTGAAAGTGAAAAGCGTAACCAATCATGCAGTCTAACGGAGGTTGCAGAAGTTACGCTTTGGATCTTCTTATTATTTCTCTTTACCTACTTCTGATTTTTTCATTAAATCAACCATAAATCAATTATTAAATCCCAATACAGAAAGTTACAGTGTCTAAATTGTACAATCAATATTCGAAGATGTTCAAGAATTAGCAATTATAATTTAGCTCCTTATTGATTACACTGCTTAGTATATAATCACAAAATCATAATCGTCCTTTTAAGCTTAGGTGACAAAACAAAACTTAAGATAACGTTAATATTATGAATAATCTTGCCATAGGACCAATGCAACGTAATCTAAACACTATTGTAAACATCATTCCATTCATGCATATCAATACAGCATTACCCAACGCGAAGAAATAAAAAAAACTGAAATCGCCTACGCTAAATAGTCACCGCTAAACAGCCACAACACAAAACCTCATCATTCAATACATAATACTATTTTATCATTCAATCGGCATTGGCAACACTGCGGTGATTTATTTTAATACACCAATAATGTTCAACTAGAAAAGTTAAATAGCATAGCTTTGAATACTTCAATCACTGCGGAAAATATGAATCGGTATATAATTATTATGATTTCCGTTCAGTCTTTAAAATATTAACCTTAAAGTTGCAAATACGTACATTGACAATAAATTTTGTCAAACAAAACAATTTCGAGATGCTGATTAATCTACTTATTATGTTAATCCGGAGCAATTTGGAATTGATTACGATGAGTCTTTGTAAAAGTGTGTTATAGTAGTTTTCACATTTCAGAAGGCAAAGTTTCAGGATTTTGCCATTGGAATTTAATAAAGTTTGCTTTGAAAATTTTGTCAGTTGCTCTGCTAAGCCTAACTGATGAGCCCTGCTAAGCCCAACTGATGAGCCTTAAAATTAGACGAAACAACTGTTTTAGGCATGCAACCGTTAATTTTTTTTTGTCTAAATTTAGCAATGACTTCTGTGAATTTTGATGTTTGTTCGATTGCTTTCGTAATGTAAAATAATAAAGCCACAAGCTTATCGGGCATATAAGAAATCAGTCGTAAATTATATACTACTACTTTATTTATTAAAATCGATTTCACCCCAGCGGGGCATCATCAGTTAGATCTAAAAACAATCAGCGTATATCAGTTAGACCTAAAAACAATCAGCGTATCTTTCATAATGTACCTTTTAAATGGTGTTCTCTTTTCAATTTTTGTTTCAATATGTGATTACTGCACCTCACTTAGCTTGGATGAATTTCCTAATGCTCCAACTTTGTTGTCCCTTTCTTTTAATGATTTTTATAGACAAAAGTGGTGGTATTGTTTCACCTGTAGGCCTATGTGGCGGGCTTTAACCTCATGTTATTTCTGTTGTTTGTTTGCAACTTTGGCGTTCTCAAAAAAACTAAAAACTTCTAAAGAAATGCAACAAATACAAAACAAGTTTTTCGACACCAGAAATTAATCAATGTTTTGCCAAAGTTGAACAAAATTTACAAACGATTAAAGTAGTGTTGAAAACTAACGATAATGGAAAATTAATATTTCAGTAATTAAATCATTCATTTTAATGACTGCATAAATCTGCAGAGAGGTGTGATCGAGAAGTGGATTGCACCGACGCATCTGATGAAATCGGTTGCGAGTGCCGGGATTACGAGTTCACATGCGACTGCATCACGATGGGAACATGCACTACAGTGGACGGATGCAAAGACAAAACTGATCTTGTGGATGGATTCGTTCGCTGTCCTGAACAAAGGATACTATTCAGGAATAAATCTAGAAT
Source organism: Trididemnum nubilum (assembly GCA_963965965.1). Classification (NCBI taxonomy): domain Eukaryota; kingdom Metazoa; phylum Chordata; class Ascidiacea; order Aplousobranchia; family Didemnidae; genus Trididemnum; species Trididemnum nubilum. The sequence goes on from OZ014471.1 coordinate 51,863,021, forward strand.
GGACATACACAGATTACACACTGTTTCAGAATGCAATGATATTGGGTTTCCCAGCTGCGATAATTCTACTTGTTACCGCAATGATTTTCCTACGTGTGTTGATAATAACTGTTATGAGTCTCATGTGCTTTGTACTCCATACTGTGATCAGGATCTCTGCCGGGGAGTTTTTCAATGCTCTGATAATCGCACAATTTTTCTTTCGCAGTTTTGTGACGGAATTGTAGATTGTTTTGACGGCAGTGATGAGTTTACAAACAAACCTGGTTTTAAATGCGATAAATGTGTTTTGCCTTAAAACAATTTGTACGATGATGTTGCGCATTGCGATAACAATGCTGATGTTTATCCTATTAAACAATATTTTAAATGTTATGATAATCGCTTACTAATATTAAATCAACAAGTGTGTGATGGTGTAGGTGATTGCTATGATATGTCTGATGAATGCTTGTGTGACGAGTATTTTGATACTGATATGTGCACGAGTAAGTTCGAAGACAAAAATTTTCAGTGTTTTGATAATGAAAATCGAAGTTCGTGGCACAGTTTTCTAAACGATAATGACTTTGTTAGCACAAAAACATCTAAGAGTAGTTTTATTGCATGTAGAACAAAGTTCAATGATTCTGTTTTTGCAATAACATGTGATGGTAGACCAGAGTGCAGACATTTTAATGACGAATGCCAATGTTTAAACCCACCGTTATTTTGCAACGACTCTTGCCACTCCTACTTACCTATGGGCGATCGTTATTGTGACGGAGTTGAAGACCCAGCTTGGCAATACATCAACAGGTCTGACTGTCCTCGAGGATTCGATGAAATGTTTTGCCCGAAACGTTTCTATTGCAATGCCACTGGCAAAGTTAGCATTGACATTCTGAACGTTTGTGACGGAACGTCAAACTGCAATGATAACTCCGACGAAAAAAACTGCTTTACTGCAATAAAGATTTCTAGCATTTTTTCATCCGACACTGAAATGATAGCACACTGGGGTATAAAGTCTGCATTTTGGATAATGGGCATTTTGGTCTTGGTTGGAAATTCTTATGTTATCATCACAAGAATTGCTTTTCTTAAAACGAAGCAAACACTCAACGGCATTAAATTCCAAAATTTCATTATACTCAACATATCAATCGCCGATTTCATAATGGGAATCTATTTAATCACAATTGCTTTATATGATGCATCATTCTCTGGATTCTACGGTGAGGTGGATGGTGAATGGAGGTCGAATTTAAAGTGCTCTGTTATTGGAAGTCTGGCGGTTATTTCAAGTGAAACGTCTTGCTTCCTTATGGTTGTTTTAACAGGTTTTAGGCTGAAAAATATCACTCATGCAGTAGAATCGTTGACTGCTTCCTCGCGTCCTTGGATGATTTGCATCATCGCAGCCTGGTTATTTTCTTTTTTCTCCGCCATTGCCCCAATGTTACCCCAAACATCTCAATATTTTCTTTACAGCTTTTCGTATTTAAGTCCATTTCAAAATGGCACGTGGTATAAAACTAACCTGGAGCAATTTGCTTGTAGGCTTTCAGCATTGAGCAACAAAACCATTCAATTTACTGGTAATAAATTTCAGTCAGTGGAAACGTTTTTAGCGGGAAGTTTTCCCAACAATGCGTTTGTTAAACTTTTTGGCTATTATGGTGAAACTAGTGTGTGCAACTGTGCATGCTCAGGTTTTATGTTCCTTATGGCGAAAGTTCTTGGGAATTCACTCTTGCAATGATGGCACTTAACTTCTTCAGCTTTGTTTTTATTGCTGTTTCCTATTTCATTATTTACCAACATTCCACTTCATCTTCTGCTAATTTGGGAACCAACAGACCCAACAACCAAGCTGCCACAATGCAGAAACGCATTGCTCGCATCATTATAACCAACTTTTGTTGTTGGATTCCCATTAGCATCATGGCCTTTGTGAGACTCGGAGTTGAATTCTCGGACATTGCCTATCAGATCAGCGCTGTTCTGCTGCTCCCAATCAACAGTGCAATGAATCCAATACTTTTCTCCTCTCTTTTAGATGAGTTGATCGATTTGTGTTGTCACACTTATCAACGACTGAAGAATGCATTAGGTGTGTAGTTTTGTTGTAGCGTTAGATGCAAAACAAAACAAACTGCATGGTACGAAAAATTAGCTGAAACTTGCTATTAACATAGGTGTATTTTTGGTTAAGATTTGAAAACATTATTTTGCGTTAACTTTTATTTTCAATTTGATTTTAAATGTAAGAGCGTAGACATTTCGCCGTCACTTTAAAAATTTTTTTTGGATAATTTGTTTGAAAATTTTAGGGCTGAAACGCTTGTTGATGAAGTGTTTACTGCAATTTTTTTAAAGATGTATATTTTTTAGTTGTGTCTTTGACACGAAAAGTTTTATTTTATTTTGCGTAATGTGTTTGAATGATTTTTGCTCATAAACTACTGAATGAAATTGGAATATTAGTTGTTGTTTTTGCATCTTTTCAAAAAGTTTTGGAATTAGCTGGTTGGAAGTTTTGAAATTCTACATTTATTTATGTTGGCGAAAACGAATTTTAAAACTTTTGAAAGCTTTACAAAATCTTAAACTCAGTAAATTTTACTAGCATTTCGATGTTCACTTGTCTGCTATTTTCCTCATCGTTTAGTCGCTGACCAAAAAGCTAATTTACTCTACTGTGTCCGATAATTTTCAGGGAATTATCAGTTCACAATCATCACGTAACGTAACCATCCTGTAAATAACTTTTCATAGTCTTTAAGTTTTTTTCTCCGATTTTAATGTACTGGTACAGTATTAAAATCCCGGTATTGCTGCAACCTATAGATTTCCAAAAACTGAACACTTACAGTGTTTGGGTTTAAAACGTATTTTAATTTCACAAACACGACTGTTTTGGATATTTTTGCTTTTTTTTCTTTGCTCAAGAATTTGTTAGGTATGCATCATTTTGGCCACTATTTTTAACACTTAGCGATTCGGTTTAAGTGAGTTTTTGCTCATGTTGTAAAGAAATTGGCGCATTTTTTCAGATCGCATTCAAAAGCACTTTTTTCCGAAGTGTTCTAATGAAACAATTAAAAGCAGCACATTTTGATAACATTGGCCAATTGGTCAAGCAGTAACACTTTTGTCTCTATAGCAAGAGATCTGAGGTTTAAATCTTGGCTCGGTCAAATCGGACACAGCGTTACCGCTGCCACATTTCTTCGAAAATAGCTATTTATTGCCCGGATGCAATGACGTGATATTAGCCCTGCAAACTCGTTACAAGATTTGGCGTAATACAGCGAGTATAATGAAAGATTTAATTTAACATTTTAATAGTTATACAACTGCAATGCATTGAATTTCATACTGCTTGGAAGAAATTTGCTTTTGTTTAGCTTGTTTATTACAATAGTGTCATTAAATGAGAGCGGACGCGTGTCATGTTGTGAGTTGATTGAATTTCCGACCTGTTTGCCAGCGGTTGAGGGAGAAGGTAAATAAACTGCACATTATGCTGTTGGTTAAACCTGTATGGATTGTAATTTACATGACTGAGAGAAATGTAATTTTACGTAATCAGAATATAATTAGTTTTGAATTAGAGTTGGCGATTGATTTTTTTTTTAACTCACTGCAAGCTTCAGCCTCTTTTTTCTCACGTTTCTGTGAACTTAGGACTTTCATCTGACTAATAACTTTCGATTTTGGTGTTTTTCAATTATAGTTCGCTGCCTTCATGAAGCTAATATAGATTGGCCTACAATTTGCGTAAAATCGTGAAGAACATAGTCTATTTTTACTTTATTTGTGAAGATATTCTGCGCGGCTTGCGCTGGTTCACCAGGCTGCAGTTGGTTAAATTAGACAAAGGATACGATCACACTCTAACAGTTTTATCCCCACTGTTTTGCTTTTACGATTTAGCAAGAAGTTTTTCTTTTAAATATTGAACATGTGCTTTTGGCCTATTTAAGCGTACACGAGTCCCCATGAATTTTATGTAGAGCTTGAAGTAAAGTAGCAGAAATTTTTTTTTATTTGTAAAAGATTTTTGTGTCGATGTGATTTGCTGTACATTAAATTAGTGCCCTTTATTTGCGCTTATTATCTGCGAACGATTTCGAAAATATTTCTGTCGGTTCCAGAAATTTTGATTGTTTTATGTTTCCTTGTTTTGATCGATTTCGCTTGATTAGTTTAGCTGAGATTATACAATGAACAAAAACAGAACTGTACTGTATCTCCCCTCAAAATAAAAGAGTAAATAAATTTTCAAAAAAAGTCAATAAAACCACTCGCTCAAATTCTACCGTGGTTCAAACTTGCATTTTGGTGAAAAACATTGTCTGAAAATAATTAAAAGAACAAAACGAACCACCTTTATGAGTACGTGCCTATGATAATAATAGTCTACCCACAAAATGAAGCAGCTTAAGACATATCACCTTTTTTTCAGCTGCAGTCATTTGAGGGTTGATAAGCCTACGTAGCTAGCCAAGCTAGCGAGAGGTGATATTTCTTGAAACAGCAGCTATGCTAGGCTGTTGCTGGTATATTTTGTGTATAGGCTATCATGACAGACATAGGGTGGTCCATTTTTGACGTCTTTTCAGGTAATTTTTCCCTTACCAAACGGAATGGTTAAAAGACTACTTACACTTGAGAATACTGTATGTAAAATACTTTCAAAATTGACGTCATTTGACGTCCCAAAAGTGACGTCATAAAATTAAAAATTTTGAAAAAAGACAAAAAATTCGTTTTATGATAAAGCACTTAACCTAGCAACTTCTTTGATAGTTCAGTCGAAACGAGATGCATGATTTTTTACCTGACTTTAACTTATTATATCGTCTAAATGCTTTCATTAAAGTGCAATTTTTTCCGAACAACTAATTTGTTTAAATTTGTTTTTATGGCCAAATTCTACGATGATAATTTTTAGTATTAATATAGTAATTCATTTTCTTTTTTACGTGATTCAGTTTATTTTTCTGCTCAAACGATTAAGTTTAGGGAGGTTTTAGAACAAAATTAGCCAATTCAAAAGAAATTCTTTTACTTTTAGATCGTCTATACTTTAATGGTAATTGAATATAACATTGCAAAACTCTCAAAAAATTACTGTGAGTAATCTTTTTTAGAGTGGGAGGATTTGAAAGCTTATTTGTGGTTGAATGAAGCATAGCCTACAGTGTATTTTACGTACTTGCGTATTTTTATGTGGAAGTATATTTTTTAGGTAAATGCATACTTCTACGCAGAAGCAAACTGCAAACATTTTGTCGGCTAAGAAAAGGTTGTCGCTTATTTGCGTTTAATTGCAAGCTACACAACCGCGCTATTTTATTTCTATCGTCGATGCCATCCCACGCTATCAATCATGTCTGCAACCCTAGCGCAGCAACAATAATTGATGAAGAACAAGAGCAAGCAAATTTATTTCATCGCTCAATAACAACACAAAGTAAAATTAATTAGCATTCGTTTATGAAGGCAACAGGAAAGTTGCAAAAGACCTAACGGTCATCGAGTCAAGCAACCACCCTATAGTCAGTGAGGCAATTTATATTTCAGTATCAAGGTTGATTTTCATTACTTTGTCTAGGTGAGTTGCGACATTTTGACGATTTCAAAAAAAAAAAAAGACGACTCGTCATCGCCAAGAACCTTTTCGTGTCATCATAGCAGAGATTTGCAGATGTCATAAAAAGGAACATTCAAACTGCGTAGACAAAAAATCTTCGATGATAATATTTGTATACAAAGGTAATAGACAGTTTTCGTAGCAAGATTAGAATTGTTTGTGCAAGAATGGCGTAATATTTTCGGAAATGCATTTCCAAATATTGACCTCCCGATACTTAATACACCTCTTTAATTTATTTGTATGGCAACGAGGCCTAGGCAGCTAATGCGGTAAAGCTCACAGCGTATAGGGTGTGAAAAGATCAATTCTTTTGGAGAAACTGTAGGAACTAGTTAGCTGAGGTAAAAGTGGAAAATGTAACGTCTCTATTTGTGGTACTGGGTATAACAGGTTTTGGTGGTGGCAGGATAGGAGTACAAGGGAACATCGGAGTGTAGATCAGCCAGATCTTTAGTTATCAGTTGAGTGAAGTTTTGAACAATTTTATAAAATTTCGAAAGGAGGATTTTCCTATTTACTCGGAATTTTATATCTTAACCCCGGTAAATTTGATAGATTTTTTAGGTTGTTTGATATTACGGTAGGTTTTCGTTTGTGGTAGACCTAGTTGAACAAAAACTCTCTGACAATATAAAATAATTAGTGAATAAATCTAAAAATTTATAAAGAATAGATGAGATCAGCCACAAAATTGGAAATCGCAAACATCCATTCCGTCGAAAAGACCAGGGTGGCAGTAATCTGCTCAGTCGCTAGTGTTAAAATGGGAGATACAATCAAATGAAAGGCAAGAAACTCCACAAAAATTCACTGCAAACCGAGGATAACTTTTAAGCATAAATATTACGGCTTATTTGCATAATTATTTTGGGCTCATTAAAACTCGTAGTCGATTTCAACCCTTAATTTTTATTTTGATCGCTGGCGAAACAATAATTTTAATTTCGGTGCTTATGGTTGGCTTTGCCGATTTTTTGCTTTTTTGTTTCGGCCTTCTAGTTTTTCGGCTTGGCCTGTTTTCAGTCACCAGAATTTCTATAAATAGTGAAAAAATTTTTGTTTTTTACTCATTTTCATTCATGCTAGCTCAGCTAACGAGGTTTGGTCTTGACCGGAATAGCGCAATCCTGAGCATTGCATGGAGTGTTATTTTACTCTAAAAATTCTTTTTACTACACAGAATAATTTTTTTTTTTCCGTACGACTGTTTTGCTAGGTGGTAGTTTGGTCAAGAATTTGACTGAGCTCTACGACGTAACAAAATTGCTATGCTTTGGAATTTGCTGGTACCGATTATCAATCAAATATTTTCTAGTCTTGCGAATCTTGTAACAATATAAAATAATTAGATAGATTTACAGAAACATGCTTGCTGCTGTGTCTATATATACGAGTTTGGCCGTTTCATATTGAAATAAAAAGGGTAAAGTAAAAACATTTATTTTTTAAACAAGAGAAGAGCCCTGACGTTCCAACCACCACATGTCACGAATATCTTTGCTTAATTCGGAATCTGCATAGTTTAAGCGATACGAGAGGTAAGCAATCTACGACATAAGGGAGCGGACAAAAGGCCGCAGGACATCAGTGCGCAGACATAAGGGCGAAGAGACATAAATCTGCACTCTGTGCTAACATTTTCGTGCTTTGGAAATTGTTATGTAATCAAAGAAACAAAGTTGATTAATGAGTGTTTCACAGAGATAGAGTGCTCGAGGACGTCCTTGGCCTCGAGGAAACGTTTTGAAGTCCTTGGCATCGAAGGTCAAGTCCTTGGCCTCGAAGCCTCAAATCCTCAAAAATTACCCTGTACTCGGGTCAAGGACAGCACTATTTTTTGAACAATTGAAATTTCTTTGGAAAACGCCAGAAACCTGGCGGAAAATTTGCGAACACCTTTTTTGTTTTCCTCACTTAGAGCGTAGGCGTAGCCAAGAAGGGAAGGCCCAGGGGGCCCGCCCCCCTCCCAATTGAAATTTCACAATGACAAAAATGTGACGAAAAAGCCAATTGTTTCTTCAGTTTCAGTTTCTTTTTAGCATTTTTCGCTTACAACAGTAACTAACAACTATATTGAAGACCACTGGCCCCGGGCCCCCCTCAATTCAATTTTTATCTGCCAATTTAAACGTATAACCCGGAAAAAATGGAGATATTTTGTCCTAAAAGGTGCTATCTTAGGCCCACATCTAGCCTTTTTATGAACGTAATACATTAACCAGGGCCGGATTTACCATAATTTGACGCAGTACCAGCTAGGGGCCCGGCGCTCAAATCGTAAGACGTTTTTTGGTCTTCACCTATATTTAGCAAAAAGAAGTTTTGAAAATCTCCAAAGTGCCAGGGGCTCAGCGCGATGTAAATTCGGCCCAGCAATAACATGGTTAGTAGGCGTAACCATCTATTGTACCATTTTTCGATTACAATTCAGTAATTCACCTCTACCTTGCCGGTTTTTACGCACAAAATACTTAAAAAAATTTGCCATGGAAAATGTTGATTGAACAAATCATTGAACTTCAACTAAGGGGGCCTGGGCCCACAGGCCGAACATGCATCCCTATAACTGGTTAGTTTCATGACAAAACAATGATCTCTAAGGAAAACCTTAGAGTGGATTACTATTTACTGCTAAAATGTTGCAAGAGACAATGCACCTTACTTTCCCCTACCTGGACCAAATCACTTTCAATTAAAATTTAACTCTAAAATGCAACATGTTAAACGGGTTTTGGACTTAAACTGCTAGTAAAAGGAAGCTCAAACAATTTTATTTTTTTAATTGGCTTTCAATAATGTCAAAAATTGAGTGCTTTCAAATGGCTCCGAACACTTGCAAATTGTGAATCAATGGCATTAAAATAGCTTTTTTTCCAAAAAATTACAAAAAATTGCCCAACGGCCGGGAGCTCTGTCCTCAGACCCCGCCCCCATACTCCCGTCTGTGATACGTTTGAGTTACGCTAGCTTTTTCAAAACGTTTCCAAAGTTAGATACTTGTACTTTTCAACTATTAGTTTAAGCCCCTCTCCCTTTGCAAAACCTTGGTTAAGTGCCATCAGGCTACGATTTCAGATCTTCCATCCTACCATATCTTTGTCCCACAAAAACTTCCTCTTTTTAAAATTTTTGATGACGCCATAGCATGTAATTTGTGGTTTAGGTTTCCCCCAAGCAAAAATCCTGGCTACGCCTATGAATTGGAGTTCGCCTGAAAAACTTTTTTTTGGAGAACACTTGCGCCTGTGTCCTTGGTCCTTGGCCTCGAGCATTCCTCTCCTTGGCCTCGAGAGAGTCTGTCCTCGAAAAGGCTGTCCTTAGCCTCGGATTTTTTTTGTGTCCTTGGCCTCGAGCCTTGTGTCCTCGACTTCACCTTTGGTATGAGAAAAAAGCAATATAACTGGCTGCTGGTGCAGCAGCGTTTTTGTATCGAGAACTGGACCAGTGCAGCAGACACTATCATAGAAAAAATTTAAACTTGCACGGTAACTTGTACTTATATCAAATTTCAGTGGCGGTAGCTACTTTGTCTCAAGAGGCAAAATACCGATAGTATTTTCCCTCTCTTTGGGTTAGGTTTAAGAGTTGGGGTTAGCGTTAGAGCTAGGCTAAGGTCTGAGGCAGTGAGGTTAGGGTTATCGTTCAAGGTTAGGGCTACTGGGCTATTTAGGAGCTGGAGGCAAAATAGCGTTTAAGATTATTTTGTCTCCAAATGTCAAAATAACGCCAATGTTAATCATAGTCTTTTGCCATGAATGTATGATTTGGTATCATGATAGGTGGCCAAGTCACACAAAATTACTGCTTAGCATACTGGTACCTTAAAAGAAACAAAAAATTTCTCTAGCAAGCAAATGCAAAAGAACTGGATTAGTGACAATTTGTTTAGGCATGACTGAGTTTCAATCATCATGAAAAATTGACAAAAAGATTAGGCCTAAAGACGTAAAGAAACAACTCAGAGTTGGCTTACGTTACATAACTAAACCTACGGAATAGTATCCATGGTAAAAAAAAGGCTGCTTATTTTGATTTTGTTAACGTACTGTATTTGTATATGCGGCATCATACAGTTCTACAGTGCACTACTAAAATATTTTTTGAATTTTCAGGATTTTTTTTGAACAATTATATGAAAAGTTTTCCAGTTATGTTAATATTTTTATTTCATTGAACTTCAAAAAACCAGTCAAAATTAAGAAGGGACCTTTCTACAGTAAATAAGTAGATTTTTCCCAGAAATGATTTGTAGTTGATAATTTTCTGGAAATAATTAGCTGTGTTTATTATGCGTTCAAACTTCGATTTTGGATATCATCACACAAAATATTTCAAAACTTATCATTCTACGAAAAGCATCGCATTGGTTGTGCAGTATAAGCCGGATCGCTAATGGTAATTTTTTTCGCTTTAGTAATATTGTAATTATAATACAGGTTTATTTGCCAAGTTGCCATTGACCAGGAGACTGTGAAGTAACCTTGCGGTCTTCCAGTTAATAAATATAGGTAGAGGCTGCTATTACGTTATGTAAGAAATAAGAATAAGAAAATTACTATTCTAGCTCTAAACCTAACCCAAACTCTAATTCTAACATTAGTCTTAATCTAAACTCAAAATCTAACCCAAACCATATCGATAATTTAAAAAGCAAAAAAGAGTAAATGAGCGCTCACCTTTTGTTCTCTTATTCTCTTCTTGGGCATTACGTTACATAACATTAGTCACTTCCATCAATGTAAAGATAACAAAGAGCCACCATTTATCTCAAAACAGTTTGCACAAAATATGAGCTCAATTAAATAAGTCAAAAATTTCCTTAGCTGTTAAGGTTCAAAAAAAATGAGAACATTATTTAATTTTTCAACAAAGGGTTAAACACTTGGTATGTCAATAACATACAGTAAAATGCTTTTTAGTAAAAAGAATTGCAAAGGAACACGAGATTTATATTTTTGCTTTAGGTTTAAGAATAATTTGAGAATAATGCCAGCTTCAGCATGAAAAAAATAGTGTTAATGACATGTGGTAGAACAACGCATTTGGACGTAATCAGCAGAGTTTGCTGGGCCTTTTTGGTATTGCCATTTTTGATTTGTTTAACAGTAATCATGATTAAAGTTTGTTCAATTTAATGGTTTTTATAAAAAACAAAAAAGTGTATAGCTTAAACCATGTGTTTTTGTTTAAAACCCTTCTTTGTTCAATACTGTACAATACAAAACGATTTTGGACAACTTTTAAATCCCTGAAACCCAATTATAGGTATCGCATTTTTTTGCAAACTTAAAGTAAAAAATTGAGTGGTTTGGATTTTGAAATATCAGATGCATGCATTTCATATGACACGCTAAATTTATCGTCAGAATCCCAAGATAACAATCAGAAATGATTTTTATGTTTGTATAGACGATGTTTTATCATTCAAAATTATCTTAACAAACATATTGTAGTTTACAACTACTGCACTGATCATTAGCCGAGTGGATAGAGCATTTGCTACTGAAACTGTAGACTCGGGTTTAATTCTTGGTCAGATCAAAACAAAGACTATAAAAATTCAGTATTTACAGCGTTCTTGTTTGAAGTTCAGCTAAAAAAGGATCAGTGTGAAGCCTGTACTGTGTGTAGACAAATGGGCGAGTGGCAGCTTGACTCGAAGACCAAAATGTCCCTTTGCTGTCTCTTAGCTAAAGCAACTTGGTAACTAAAGATGTAATTAGAGTTACTTTATTGTTTTCAGATCAACTAGATAAAAATCCCCCAGCTGGAATCCCTCAAAACTTTACAAAAGTTGTTTTTTTTTTTTTTTTTGCAAAAACTCGCAATAATCGGATGCAGAAAAACTCTATCCTAAAAAGTTTTAAAAGTAAAATGATAAATAAAACAAAAAAAAGGTCTGCATCTGCTCCAAAGTCAAATTATCCCCAAACATCTATGTTTTTAAAAAAAAATGCTTCGCATGGGTTTCAATAATGTTCTGGTTTCCAAATAATATTTTTCAAATAAGTTTCAAAAAAATTCTTTCAAATGCTGTTCAGTCAGGTACCGGTAGCCACTTAGCAGACATTCTGAAAATGAAATGCTTGGAGCTAATGTAGCCTTAATCCACATAGGAAAAAAATTGAGATAAGATACTTCATCTACAAATATGAATATTATTTGTTTGGAGTATAATGGAAGATAATGTGCTTTTTCGGTTAGCCCACTGGTATGGCTTTTTAAAATATAAAGGCTGTAATTTTTTAACAAAATTTGTATATGCCAAAAAGGTCTAACCCTCGGTCCTGTTGTTACATCATAGCATTAGCCTAATATTGTCAATGAGCAATATTGGAAGTGGTTAGTGTTATGTAATGGTTGTTATGTAAGTCCCAAAAAGAGAATGAAAGAGCACAGAGTGAGCACTCATTCATTCTTATTTAAAGTTATGGAGGATTTGGGTTAGATTTGGAGTGTAGGTTAGGATTAACGTTAGGGTTGGGATGAGGGCTAGATTAGCAATTTTCTTATTCAATATTTTGAGTAGCATTGTCGGGCCGAAAAGTCGAAAAGGTCGCGCCGAAAAGTCGTGGACCCGAAAGCCTCTGCCAACAATATTAGATTTGAATGTATCAATCAAAAATTACAAACATCAACACACCACAATTAATTTATTATAAACAAAAATTACCAGTTTTTTACATCCATAGGTACCGTAAAGTCCTATATCTTTGGTATGGGGTAACTTCGATACAAAATCAGAAACGTATTTTGATCACTGTTATATGTTGACTAAAGTTGCATATTAGATGGTAGGTATGTACAATGTTTTTCATGTACCCAAGGGACATGGGCATTTCTTTATATACCGTAGGTAAATAAACAATTTTTATAAGGGATAAAAGACACATTTAAGAAAGTTGCCTGCTAAGCCACAGTGTTCCACAAATGAGCTGCAGTAGAAGTGCCAAAATAACTCGTAAACGATATGTATGTGTATCAACTAAGTTGTAATCTAAATAAAATTGAAAAACATTTTTTTCGGGGGCAAAGTAGGGTAAATTTTTTGTGGGGTCAAGCGTTCAGCTCAAAGAAAAAATTTTGGTACTCATAAAGTCACCTTTCAGAGATATTAGGCAAATTATTTAGCTTCTATTTAGCAAGCATTTTAGCTATGAAACCAGTAGTTAGTTGGAGATTGTGCTTCTTATGGCTTCTCAAAATTTTGTTGCCTCTTCTGAAAGTCCGCTTAATGCAGCTTTTTTGCAACTATTTGCCAAAACGCATTTTTATTGCTAAATAGTTATAATAACTGTATCGCTTTTCTTTATAAGCACAACTAACTTTTTCATCACCAAATGAATGGATAGAAGTTTTTACTGTTCTGTTAAAGTCGCCTTGAAGCTTTAAAGCCTGTGAAATAATCATGAATTGCCATTGTTTTTTGTTTCCAGTACCTAGTTCTTTTATTTCTGAAAAACTGTGTCCACTATTAAACTGTGCAATCTTAAGAGTTTGCTGCAGTGTTTTTGTATGTAGTTCACAGCCACCATGATCTGATAATATGTAGTGACGGCATAGAAATGAATCAGTATAGCTGGCCCCTATGTTTTGAATGTATTTTGCCAGTTACTATTTATCAAATTTTTTTCTTTTTTTGGAAACACTTCTGTAAGTACCAAAGTTAAGTATTAGTAACCTTATTTTTATGGCAGTGGCCTGCAATAAACCTTTTACGCAGAAAATCTAGTGCGTACCAAAGTAAAGCATTTTTTGCAGAAACTTTGGTTCAGGAAAAAGTGTTTTAAAAAATTATGCCATATGACCTGGCACTGTTTTTTGAACTGGCACTCTCTGCCATCTGTACTGGATCTCAGTCAAGCCCAAAACATCAACCGAAAATCAAAGTTTTAAACTTTACCAATACAGGATTTTATGACAGATGTTTAAACAAATAAAAATCAAATCTTTCATTATACTCGATGTGTTACGCTAAAGCGTGTAACAAGTTGGCAAGGCCATCTCCGCGTCAAGTCGCAGAGCAAAAAGAATGCAGAAATTATTCAGGCAAATTGTATTTGTCTAAATGGACACGGTGTAAAAATTATATGGATTTAAGGATGGCGCGAAAAGTTGCGCATTTTAATTACCGGTAAACTTTCCAACCTGTCGTGAAATGAATAATTTTTAGCATGTTTGCAAAGTGGCTACCCAACTGTACCATCTTTTTTACAACAACCTAATAAAAAAGTAATGCAACCAAAGGTGACACGATGTTCTAAGAGCATAGCGCTGTGGAAAAGACTTATGAAACCAAATCTGAATGCACTTTATTTTCAAGAAGTGACTTTACCTGTATATATAAGCTTAAAAAATAGTCCTTTGCAAGAAAGATAAGATGTTTTAGAATCTTTTAATGAAAAATCGATATGGTTAAAGGCAGCTAATCATCGTAAAAAGTGGTGATTTATAAACCAAAATAATTTGGCATTGTGTAAAGTTTAGATTTTTGTCTTCAAAAGAATAAAATGCATGTCTGCAAACTGCAAAGTGGCTACCTGGCTGTAGTTTTTTTTCTATGTTATTGCTGTTAAATACATTTTCTGTGCTTGCCATATGCCATGTGGGTTGCGCCAGAGAAGTCTAGCGCGCAAAATTAAAATTTTTCCCAATTTGGCATAGACAATGCAAAAATATCTTTCGCACAGCGCAAAAGCTCCTCTACAACTTAAAAAGGGAATCACTTTGGGCCAAAATGTTAGGATAAGCCTTTAATCCATTCTCACCAAATTTGAACTTTCTATGTCTTCTCGTTTTCAAAATATTGCGGTTCAAAATTAGCAATTTTTCCATTAGCTCGGTGTTGCCATTTTGTCAGTATTGTGAAAGAAAATTAACTTTTGGAAAACTGGCTTATAGTTATTGAAAAGCAGCTCATTTTTCAACTGTGGCGCAAAACATTTATTGAGAATCTGGAACATGCGGCAACTTTTTGAATTTTTTTTTTCTAATCAGCAACTATGGCAAAATTTCAAAGGGAAAAAGCCTTTTTAAAGGGGAATTAAATTTGTTATATCTCAGGAATAGAAGATGGTAAAAATCTCAAATTGAATAAAGTTAGTCTTCAGATTTGACAAAATTTGTTGGGAGAAAATCGAGCAAAAAAATTTCCGATTTGATTGCCCTTTTAAATTAGAGCACGGATGGTGGGAAACTCTCTAATTTTTTTACGCATTCTTTAGAAATAAAGGCCTCTAACTGAAGGAACAAAAATCTCCAGATATTTACCTTTTTTTAGTAACTGTGTTAACTTAATGTACATTATTGATATAGTCTTTAAGTAGCTGTTGCAATCTATTGATGGTCAGTCACTATTAGTGATAATAGGCTCCTACTTCATCTGATCTGAACAATGAAGAAACTGAATGTAATGAACTTAAAGATAAATTTTGTTGTTGACAAAGCTCTCTGTTTAGTGTTTAAGTTCGAAGGTATAGTTGAACGTGTTCATTTTTGACGAAGTTTTTATTTAAATCTGATCAATTAATTGTTTAATTTAAAACACATGTAAACATTTGATTAAAAGTAAAACTGTAGCAGCTAACAAGTTGAAATGCATGGCTATGGAAAGATCTTAGAAAAAACATAATTTATTTCGGATCGTGACGATTATGCGTCGCCATGACTTTTAGGTCCCAGAAATTTTATGCGCAAGAGCAAAAACATTTTTTCGAATTCAAAATAAAATTAAAAAAAAATTTTTTCTGATGTTTTTAAATAAGATTTGAAGTCCTGGAACCTAATAGTCCCGGCGCATAATCGTCCTGCGTCTTAAAATTCGTTGACCGATTATAAGAGTATCAACAATAGGGTACTTTTTTATTTGTGGCAAACCGTCATCAAAAATCAGGTGATCAAATTATACAAATATGCATCTGGCCTTTGCACTGACTCAGAAAATTGTGCTTTAAACTTTTGTCATTGTTTTTCTTGCGTATCGTAAAAGTAAAAATCAGCAAGAAATGCTGGCCATATGCTAAGAAATCAAACTGATATGCAGTAAAAGGGCATTCAGGTTGAAAAAAAATTGCTTGGTTTTCTCTCAAGAAACTTTAGCAGATCTGAAAACTAATTTCACCAAATTTAAGTTACTACTACCTTCCGTTACCATGATATGATAATTTAGATTTTCACTGAAAAGGCTTTTTCCCTTTAAAATTTCTCAAATAAATGTAAGCCAACTTTTCAAAAGTTAATCTTCTGCCACAATAATGGCAAAACGGCAGCACTAAAAGAAGAAAACTGTCGATGTTGAAAATGGCAAGATGTTAAAAGTTCAATTTTGCTACGAATGTATATTTTAGGCTTTTCCCAACATTTTGGTCAACAATGAAAAACTTGACTTGGATGCCCCAAGTTGGGAGAAAACCGCGGTTATGTGGTAGAAATAATCAATTTTTGCCCCGGCAGCTGAGGATTTTTTTTTAAACATTGTTCCTTATTTTGATTAATTTTACAAAAGTCATACGCTATAATTCTTTTTACCCAAATGATAAAAAATTACCAGGTATCTTTTATTTCAAATGAGTGAGAAAAAATTGCAAACACAGCACTTTGCAACAAGTTAAAGTGCAATTGGAAATTGGCTAAAGAAATTGGAAGGACCGCCATGGGGGTCGTAAACATCGTGCAGATATGAAACGGATGGCTTTGCAAACTCAATAAAGGCTTTGAAAACTCAATAAACGAAGTATCTTGGCATCGTTAGTTTAAAATTCTGTTTGGTTTAACTCATCCTATCTTTCTCAGATATTTTCAAAGTTCAAAAATTAAAAAAAAATTAATAATAAGCTATAGACAGTATACAGAGTCTTATAGGCACAATCAAACCTATGATTAACAGCCTAAGACATACTGTTTCGGAATCGACATTCGTCTTTTATTCCTCGTCAGTATAGCTAGGACTACAGGTATGAACATGAGCGTAGAAAGGCAAAAAATTGCAAATTAACCAGATCATGACACAATTGTGTATGATCTGGTTAATTTGCAATTTTTTGCCTTTCTACGCTCATGTTCATACCTGTAGTCCTAGTTATACTGACGAGGAATAAAAGACGAATGTCGATTCCGAAACAGTATGTCTTAGGCTGTTAATCATAGGTTTGATTGTGCCTATAAGACTCTGTATACTGTCTATAGCTTATTATTAATTTTCTTAGTACATTGTTCTTAATAAAAAAAAATATTTGTGAAATAATTCAGCTGCTACACAGCTGACGTCAATTGACTTTGTCTCGGCATTTCGGCTTCTATTACAAATCAGACCGCAAAAGTTAGAACTTGGTAAACAATAAAAAACTGGCGTTTAGTAGCTTTGTTATTTACTACGGCAAATGCTGCCTGTAATAGTGCTTAAGTTTTTGTAGATCCTAAATTTTTCTTGGTTTTTTGAAGTACACTATTCCTGGAACAGACCGGGACAAAAAAGATGTTGTCACAACTAAATGAAATAATACTAATTTTAACAATTTATTTCAGTTAGTCTTGATGTTCTCCATTTAATTTGACTTAAACTAATTCAGGCTAAGTTAATATGTATTGTATGTTGGTTATGGGCACAGTTACAAGCGATTTGACTAAACAGGTTTTGGAAGAACCATAGTCTTTTTCAAGCTTTAAATCAATTGGATTCACTTATTAATTCAAGCAAGTTTTAGACCTGGGACTATCCGCAGCCACAAGTTTAAAATAACTATTTTCCAACGTCTTGAAAATTAAATCCTATGCCAAAAGCCATGCCTGCAACTAGCTTCCTTTATGCTGTCGATTTCCAAAGCCAAAAGGTAGTTTTAAGTCAGTTTTCTGTGATAACCACAGCTTCAGTGTAATTGTGCTCCGAATTGGTAGTTTTTTCATCAAGGTGATTTATTCTGTGTATAAAAAGCGGAATCAGATACCTTAAGCACGGTCTACACTGCGTAAAATCGTGAGCGTACAAGCGTATTGTTTATTTTAAACAGAAATCTTATACGTCCGTCGTATCATCTTACCAACGTACAAGGTGCCAGTTGGTTAAAATAAAGTAACAAAAAACGCATACACTCCTGATTTTACGGAGAGCGTAGACCGGGACTAACGCTTGTTTAAAATTTACGCTCTTTAGACAATACTTTTTAGTGGAATCAGTAAAGAATTCCTTAAACGAATCCTTTTGAACTAGTTAGTTACATTTTCAAACCTAGTGTGAATTTGATTATATTTAGGTTTGACTTCGTTACAAAGACGACCTGTCAGGGCAAAGAATTCAGTAATCAGCGATCGTGACCTGATAGAATAAACCCTCTGCTCAGTCTACAGGTAGTTTCATCTTTTCTCTATAATCCAGTGTCGGCACAATGTAGTTACTGTGTCACCGGATCTTAATTTCGCTTGAAATTAGTCTATAGTTGTAAGCATTGATCCAAGATATGTAGCTTTGATTAAGTGGAGTCTGCATAAGTTTATTAAATGGAAAACACTAGCGACATCCTGACGTCAAAAACACAAAACTTACGCCCAGAGTTATTTTATTTTGCTCATTGCTATCTTATCGGTTGAGTTCCTTCATATTAACCAGACACTCTGCGTCTGTCTAACCATAACTGAACTATTGAGGAGCCTTTTTTTGGGTTTCTTTTTTCTAGTCTTTTGTCAGACTGGGCCACCCTAGCGGGTGGATTGTTTGCTTCCAGTGGCAAATAAGTGTGAAGTGTCTTTCCCAAGGACACAACGACGCATTGCCAGTGCGGGAATCGAACACCGATTGAGTAACGCTTCATGTTGTCTTATAATGTAAGGGTTGGCAACCTACGGCCCGCGGGCCAGATCCGGCCCGCCAAGCAATTTCATACGGCCCACGATCTTTTTCTTATGGTTGAAATTCACCTACAACCCCGCCGAAATGCTGTTTCCTTTGATCACCGCCATTGAATCGTGTGCAAAATGCCTAATTTTCAGCCGAAGACCTTTTTTTCTTTGGTCATTGCCATTAAATCGGCTGTAAAATACCTAATGTTCAGGCAAAGACTTTTGTTTTGGTCCGCTGGAACCTTGCTGGATCTGGATGTGGCCCACGGGATGAAAAGGTTGCCTACCCCTGTTATATAGTCTCATTGCTCTTATTTAAATTTACTTACGCTTTGTCGTTTTAATCAACGTGGCGTTAACTACAAGCTTGTAAGTGAACTGTCAAATGTATAAAGAGTTAAATTTTTCGCGCCGGATGTCGGAAACAAAAAACACTCTTGGGGAGGCGTTTCACGAGTTTTTCCAGAGACTGTTTATATACACCATTTTCATGAATTACATGCTCATTATAGAAAGACTAGAGAACATTTATTCACAGTTACGTAAGTTATGTCATTCGCTTTAATTGAATTATTTTTTGTTGTTGCAGTTTCTATAACTTCCTAATCCGTCCTAACATCAACACACCCACGGTCTGGGTCTTGAACGGCAGTCACGACCAACATTTTCAAAAGAAGCTGTGTTTTTTATTTTCAGTTTGCGAAATTTTACGTCTTTAGCTTTTTCTTGCGTTATTTACCATCTTCAGTTTTTTTGCCTTGCAATAAAACTTTATTTATACCTATTGGTATTGTGAAAGACGCAAGATGGATGAAGTTAGACAATCGCACCAATGTCATTGTAACAATATGTGCCAATACTGGATTCTCGCAGGCATTACTCGCTAGTGGGATGCAGTTCCACAACACAGAGCCACGCAGCTTCCGATGTTGGCTTGCTGCAGTTTCGCGACTCTGGCCATTGTTGGCAACATTATTCTGCCATGGTTGGCGCGACACAGGTTCCAATGTAGGCTAGCTGCAGTTTGACGACTTTACCAACGTTGGCAACATTATTCCGCCATTGTTGGCGCGACGCAGGATCCGATGTTGTTCGTTGCAGTTTGCAGTCCGATGTTGGTTAGCTGCAGTTTTCCAACTCTGGGCCGACGTTGGAAACATTATTCCGCCATTGTTGGTCCGTTGCAGGTTCCGTTGTCGGCTCGTTGCAGAATGCCAATGTTGGCTGAACGCTGGACTTTGGTGCAAAACCGCATCACCCCAACATTGGCTGCAGCGTTGGACCGAGTTTGACAAATGTTGGAAAATGCATCTAGCCAACATTGGCCCGACAATGCAATGTTTGCTGGGCATATTACATTTGCTTTGCAGCAATGCAGCATATTTGCGCTATGTATGCCTTTCAGCAATACTAAATCTGTTCATTCAAATCATTTTATTTGACCCCATGAAGCCCCGTGGCAACCACAGACAATGATTTTGAAATAACTTTTTCATTTTTCATGACTCTGCGTTAATTATAATGCATAATAAAATCGACGTTTTAACATATACCAGAAATCAATTTTAATTGAAATGAGATTATTAGAAATACATTAAACGTACCTGACATCTTAGCAAACCCCACAAAATTTAGCTGTAGTGCTTCTCCAAATTTCAGCTTCAAAAAACCTTAATAGACTAATTAAGTTGCAATGACTCTTACACGTGAGCCAAATGCATGGAAGCACTGTATTGTCATAATTTATAAGTGTAGTTGCATTGTTTACACGGCAAGAAACAAGAACAAACACAGCAATTTAGCAACTGGCAACAAATGTTGCACTAGGCTTTCATAGGTTGCGTCAGAGTTGAGTCAAGCTTATCATGCAATAATTTGAAATTTGAAGAAACATCAAGTGCGAGCAAATTTACGCCATTTTTATAACAATTTTTTGGCCGTTTTCCATTATAAGAGTTACGAAAAACAGAAAATTTGGGAAGCACTTTTATTTCCATGCCTGCTAAACAATGTAACAAATTTCTTTTTGAAGACGAAGGTTTATGCTATATTGCTGGTGGTTTGTTTCAAGAACCATCAGAAATGTAATAAATGATTCGCATAACTTGTAGGGAGTTATACGAACCTTGATTATCAATGCACATGATGCGCTTATAACTGTATATTTGATTGGTTTTAAAATTTTCAAAGCTAGGTGTGAAGGTAAAAGAAAGGAAAACTCTCACAATATGTCGTATGATTTAGTTTTTAATAGTTTTCGTTTAGCTAATGCTTTTCAGTGAGGCAGCTGCACCAAAAAAACATTCAATGCAAACAATTTCACAGATTGTTACAGATTGGAAGCATACTCGAAGATTGTTACGGTTATATTGTTACAATTTCCTAATTATACTGTTATGTAAAAATTCTATAAACAAAGCAACATAACAAAATAAGCAAGCCTATACTGAAACATCAACATATGACACTTTCAATTTCAACTTTTTACAACAAAAAATTTCCATTTAATCATAGTAATTTAGAACATTTAAATTTTTTATTCAATTTACTTTATGTCATGTACTGTACTTCAAGTCATTTCAAGATAAAATAACTCTCTTCACCAATTTGCTCAGAGTTATGATTTTTGCTTGAGTGCTCCTTCCCTACTAATTACTGTAAAAAAATGGCAAGCAATCAAAGCCGTTCCATTTGGGCGTTGGACTCTGGCAAGGGTGCGTTTTGTCACCTCTCCTTTTCATTGTTTACATGAATTGGATCGACAAATGCAGCCAAGCTGATGAGTGTGCCACAATTGGAAATTGCAAAATTGGTCGTCTGCTATTCGTTAATGATTTGGTTCTGCTTTCTTCCACAGAATCTGGCCTCCAGCACGCAAATTTGCTCCCTCTAAGTTATATGAATATAGCTCCTAAACTAAACATTTGTTTTGCTTTGATGCACTCTGACTTTGAATAAAATTTAATAACACATATTTTCAGAAGGTTTGGGATCAGCCGGACAACCAGAAGTAACGTCATTTTTGCCTTTGTCAGAGGCACTTAAGAAGTTTCATACAGTTTTGAGCACAATGCATGCTTATCAGTGCGCTTTTTCTATTCATTGTGCTGCGTATTCACTACCGATGCTAATCTTTTGCTGGAATAAAATATTTTATTTACTGATAAATGCATTGCATCGTTATTACGTCATTAATGATGTTATAATATAAAACTATTGCTTTTTTGCTGTTTTTCGAACTAAACTGCGTTTGCATAAAAAAATATTCATTTTCATCAGCTGTTGAATGATATAATGAAAATAATAACGCAGTATTCTAAAATTTTGTGAATTATACAATATCTCAGTTACAAAAAATTACAAATAATAATCAACACAATATATTAAAGATGACATCATCGTGTATGTGACGTCATCACGCACGTGACGTCATCATATCTGCAGTAAATTTATCAGAGATATCTTTGAAATAACAAAAGTCCCAACTGAAAATAACATTTCGCAAGATTTAGACAAATTTGAATGCTGTTACTAGGATTTACTGGTTTTGATGACGTCATCGTTTCTTTCGTGACGTCACAACCTGAAAATACTTGTTTATAAAAAATTTAACAGAAAATAGCTTAAATTAGCAAAAAAAGTTTTTTGTATCACTTTCCAGACAGTTTTTAGATAGGGGGTCAAATTCGCCCCCCTCCCCAGTACAAATAGGCTGTATAATAGTCCGATAAATATAGGTTTAAATAGCATTGCAGATGCATGCAATGTTGCCGGAATGAGAATGAGCACCACCAAACTGAGGTACTTCATCTTTCAAGAAACCCTGATCAGTGCGTGCTTTAAGTGAATGAGCAACACTGAAGCAGATAGAGAAGTGTTCAACTATCTTGGGGTTTCATTTACGAGTGACGAAAGGCAAGACAAAGAACTGGTTACTCGAATAGGTAAGGCTAGTGCAGTAATGCGAGCTTTGTACTATTCGGTTGTCATAAAACGAGAATAGACTGGTAAAGTTGCTAGGTGGCGCTATCTTAGCAACGGCCGTCGCTGGTTCTAAACAATCGCTGCATTATCGTAGTTACCAGTGTAATGAGAGTGTCGGATCGTGTGATCTATCGTGTCATTGCTTTTGTATTGAGCTGATGAACCAAAATCGGTTGATCGAGGGGAAAATCATTATAACTCCAATCATGTTGAAGCGTTTTTATACTCTGCTGGATCTTTAAGAGAAAGGGTACACGCTAATATGAAAGCTAGATCTGAGTTCATGCAAGACAAAGTAACGGTAAGTTGGCAGGGTGATTAATTCTGCGTCAAAGTAAAACTTGACTTGTTTGTTTGGTTCTCATTTGGTACTCTACTAATAGCAATACTGTACGCGGAAGTCTTAGCTTAATGTCAGAATCGGACATTAGGTTAGGGTTTTGAGAAAAAAACTTAACTTTATTTTAAAGCCTAGGTGTAAACAGGTAAAGCAAATGTTTTTCTAAAACATGGGTCTTTTGATGTGGCCAAAAGTTGTGAAACCTTCATTTCAGAATAGCTGTGGAATAATGTTTGATTCAAGTTCGATTGGCCTTTGTTTTTCAACAAAACTGTTGATATTTCTATACAATAGCCTGCATAACCATAACCCAATGGCTATTGAGAGAAATTATTTGACTTTAGTGCTTTAAAATCTATTAAACAGGTTTATTTTCAATTCTGCTGTATAGGTGGCCATATATATTTTTGGATAAGGCGACTTATGAAATAGCATCATAAATCAACTGATAGGCCAATAGGGTCTTGGTTATTAGAATCCGGGGTGTTGAAGTAGTGTAGGTTGGCATATGGCTGTAGTAAAAAAGATTGGTATGGTCCCATATGCCAGTCCATCAATCACATGATTTCAAAATGTTACATAGTTATACATACAAAGTGATTTTTGTGTGTGTTTAATAGTTATAATATTAAAAGTTCTGAGCTTTGAGCTGCTGCAACCACTATCAAAAGTTTTCTCATTTTATGATCTGGATAACCTAGTTTATAGGGTTTTCCACTAAGCTACCTATACTAATGTTTGGCATATTATTTTCAGGTACATGAGTGGTGACATAAGAAACCCCCTCAACCTTTATCAGTGGAAATCTTGATAGATGAATTTTACTGATAAACACTATTTTTTCTGTGCAACTATACAATCAGTTTATATGCTCGATTTAATAAAATTACTGCAAAGTAAAAACTGCCAAGTCTGTTTAGGTTTTTGGATTGATTTTTTAATACATTTGTAATTGATTTCTTGCCAATCTCTATGAAGAATATTGTCACTGCTTGTATTTTTTATTTATTTAATCTTTAAATTGCCTAATTATTAATAGCGGGGTTCTCGATGACATATGACACTGTAACGTACCACTGTATGTTGTGAACAGTCACATTGAAAGTAATTAACTCAAGGGTTCAGATAATTTCTATAACAGTAATTTCCATGATCAGTTAACTTGCTTTGTTGCTTTGGCAAGTAAAAAACCTGAGCTGTCACAATATTGTTATACAATATTTATAACAAATAATAACATGTTTCTTTATTTTCTATTGTTTTAATTTGCTATTATAAATCTGTTGTGTTGGTTATACCCGTGATAAGTTTTGCTATATCGATAGCCTGCTCAAATACAAATTTTTAACAGTACAAGCAATTTTATTGTGGAAAAGTAAATTGTGGAAAGTCTAACAGTTGACGTGGCCAATAAAAAGATAACAAATGCAATACACATAGAAAGTCTCAATAAGTAACATAACAATATTAAAAAAGCTGTCATATTGCAAAAATTGTTTAGCATAAACACTTTGAAGTGATGTTGGTGACGTTTGGCAGTCAAATGTAATTATGATAAGTTTGATCCCTGAGGTAATCAAAATTAAATCTAACTTTTAAAAACACGCACAAGACAAGGTTTTTGGTTTCAGTCAGCAGAGGTATAAGTATATTAACCTCGTGACAAAAACTTTTGAAAAAATTGACATATACTGCATAGATCCGCAATACTCTTACAAACTATGCAGAGAGGTTTACTCAATATTACATAACCTAACCAACGAAGGTGAAAAATACCTAAGCAAGCAAAAAATTTATACATAGTAAAACTGGTTATAAACATTACCATCTAAATGGATCAAAACTGCTTGCATTTACAAAATAATACTAAACCAAAAGTTGCTTTCTTTGCAATAGACAGTAATAATACTAATTCTAGTCAACATACACACCCTGAAAAGCTATTGGCTTTACACTTTCAAAATTCTCAGATAAACATGATACACACTGTACAGCAACACCAAATAGTAATCTAAATTACAGTACTAGCAACACAGTTAAAATACCCTTGCATCACTCATAAGAATTATCATTATATGACTCTTTGATCAGAGGAATTTGTAAGTTAACTAAAGCAGCCACTAGCTAAAACATAACTCCAAAACCATTATGGAATTAAAGCTAAAAGATTTTAAGTCAAGCATTGGCTCGTTCCACATGAATTCAAAATTTAGCAATGCTTTTTGTTTCAACAATTTCATTTTAAGTGAACTTACTACGTTCAAGTTACATCGGAATGTTGACACTTACTCCTGCTGGTACAAAGTTTTGAATTAAGAATCCTTTATCTGCAAGTATGAGATTAAATGCAACAAAATGACTAAAAATCCCACACTTTTGAACTATTGCTTTGTCGGATGAGGACCCAAAATACAGCTTACTGATAAAAATGATGACACCATTACGAGCGACACCAACAAGGGCCTTAAACGAGTTCATAGATCTGTAGGTGGAATAGGTAAATTGCAGCAAATCCATTCTTTTTGGCGTGACCAGATCTATATCTATACAATCCAATATAATGCAGCAATTTGGAAAATCAGCAAATGCACCTGGAGCAGATACATTATTTTTAAATCTTGAAGGCACATTTGACGTAAGATCATCAAACAACAATTTATGTAACACATGAATTAAAGTCAAAATTGAGTTTGCAATTGTAGTTTTGCTGTAAGAAAACAACTTTGCTTTGCAAGATGCAAATTGGGATAATTTTGCCTTATTTCATTAATGCGATAAGAATCTGATCCACAAATTCTATGCTTTCCACCCTCCAACTTAAAAATATTATACGTCATCTTCAAATCTTCTTGCATAATCTACTATTAATGAACAAATTTATTTTATGGGAATACCAGTTTCTACTTGTATAATTTCTTCATTTAAGTTTTTGAATGAATAAAATCTATTACTGGTACAAGTAGCAACATCAGATTTTTTGTACTTGTCCACACTTTCTAAATAAATAGTTCAAGAATCCATTAATGCTGATTCAGCTAGATGTAATGAAAAATTGTTCAACTTGTCATCGTCAATTTTTGGTACAAGGCATGCCTCTGAATTACTGATAACCCTTAGTTTGCGCTTTTTTGCTGCATTTTCCTCAGGAAAAAATTTGTCAATATTTCTGTTGAATATTGTTGGATCATTTTCAATTTTTTCTCTTTAAAATGGCAACTGCACACTCAGGAGTTCAAGTTTGGCTCTCTGTCAGCTCTTCTGCAAAAAATAAATGGAAGTTTTAGAAATACTGGTATATCAATGTTGGTAATAGTTTATCTCAATTAAGCTTCAACTTTGTTGAATACCACTCAATCATATTTGAAGCCTAAAGTGAATCAAGCTTAGCTAAAGTATTAACATCCAATAATACTTAACATAATTAGGTGTAGCATACTATCAGAGTCATAAGTTCATTGCCTAGAATGCAGAGAATTTGAGATCAATATTAAGCATGACTGATTCAACAACTCTGCTCTATGTTGATTCACTACTAGGCCTTGTCTAGTATAGCTGGTATCCACCTATACACTAGTCTAGCCACCAATACAGCAGAATTGAAAATAAACCTGTTTAATAGATTTTAAAGCACTAAAGTCAAATAATTTCTCTCAATAGCCATTGGGTTATGGTTATGCAGGCTATTGTATAGAAATATCAACAGTTTTGTTGAAAAACAAAGGCCAATCGAACTTGAATCAAACATTATTCCACAGCTATTCTGAAATGAAGGTTTCACAACTTTTGGCCACATCAAAAGACCCATGTTTTAGAAAAACATTTGCTTTACCTGTTTACACCTAGGCTTTAAAATAAAGTTAAGTTTTTTTCTCAAAACCCTAACCTAATGTCCGATTCTGACATTAAGCTAAGACTTCCGCGTACAGTATTGCTATTAGTAGAGTACCAAATGAGAACCAAACAAACAAGTCAAGTTTTACTTTGACGCAGAATTAATCACCCTGCCAACTTACCGTTACTTTGTCTTGCATGAACTCAGATCTAGCTTTCATATTAGCGTGTACCCTTTCTCTTAAAGATCCAGCAGAGTATAAAAACGCTTCAACATGATTGGAGTTATAATGATTTTCCCCTCGATCAACCGATTTTGGTTCATCAGCTCAATACAAAAGCAATGACACGATAGATCACACGATCCGACACTCTCATTACACTGGTAACTACGATAATGCAGCAATTGTTTAGAACCAGCGACGGCCGTTGCTAAGATAGCGCCACCTAGCAACTTTACCAGTCCATTGTCGAAAAAGGCAAAGCTCTCAATTTTAAAAACTGTTTTATTGTCTCCATTCTCACTTATGTTAATGAGTCATGGATAATGACCGAAAAAGTGCGATCACAAGTGCAAGCGTCCAAAATGAGGTTTTTATGAAGAATCGAAGGAGTTACACTGTATAACAAGCTGCGTAGCTTTTAGATTCGAAAAACTCTTAACATCGTCTCTTCTCCAAATTGAAAGATCTCAGCTCAGATGGTTTAGCCTTTTAAGCAGAATGCCTCAGGAAAGACTCCCCAAACAAGCTTTACTTGTCAAAGCACATGGGAGAAGGCCAGTTGGACGACCTAAAACTAGATCGAAAAATTACATTGAGGATCTTGGATGGAATCGCTTGGGACTTTACCCACTCAAAATGATGGATGTGATGAAAGACTGTGAAGTGTGGCGGCTTAGGGCCTACCCGAGATGGGCCCTGCCAAATCGTTACACGTTTCGGCGTATTACAGCGAGTATAATGAAAAATTTGATTTGATTTGAATCCCTCCAAAAGTGGCATTGCGTAATCAGATGTCATCAACGCTTTTACTTTCTTCAGAAATTTGAAAGAGCTTTACTCTGTTATTTTGCTTTTATTCACGTTACCATAGAAACTATAAACAAAAAAATCGAAAAAATCTTCAATGAGTTCAAAGTTTTGTTTTCCTAATCCTTCCATAAACTAGATGGGAGTTTGCTAGCAAACCCAGTGAACGACCGATGCGTAGCTAATGCTGTGACGCTCAAAAGTACTTTTTGTCTACCATACAATCAGCAATTATTTAAAAAAATCTGATTATGGAACTTCCAGAAAAGTAGAGTCAAAATATTTGGCAGTTAAATATCTTCTGATATCATAAAACACTGGTACCCTAGCTTGGGCAGTTCAAAAAATTGATTTTTGAGGTTCCATTTGGGGGTTCATCGAGGGGGTGGTAGCCCCAAACTATGCCAAAATATTTTTCTGTTGAATATCTGCTGATACCAAAACAAACTGGCACCCTAAGTTGAGCCGTTCAAAAAATTGATTTTTGGGGGGTCCCTGGGGGGGTGGCACCCCCAAACTATGTCAAAATATTTGTCCAATAAATCTCTGCTGATATCATAAAACACTAGCACTCTAGCTTGGGCCGTTCAAAAACTTGATTTTTGGGGGGTCCGTTTGGGAATTGGGTCACTGGGAGCTGGCACCCCCAAACTATGTCAAAATATTTTTCTGTTGAATATCTGCTGATATCAAAACAAACTGGCACTCTAAGTTGAGCCGCTCAAAAAATTGATTTTTGGTGGGTCCATTTAGGGGGTCCCTGGGGGGTGGCACCCCCAAACAATGTCAAAATATTTTTCTGTCAAATATTTACTGATAACAAAAAAAGTAGCACTCCAGCTTGAGCCGTTCAAAAAATGATTTTTTGGGGCCCCATTTTGGGGGGTTACCGGTGGAGTTTCCCCAAAAAATTTTGGGAGAAAAAATTACGTTTGCATCTCAACAACTTTACACAAAAATTTTATTTCTCTTTTTGTGGTTTAGGAGAAGAAGAGCATTCAAAAAATAAGAAGAAGAAAAGGAAAAAAAGAAATAAAAAGGAAAAAAAAAGAAAAAACCTAATCGCGGCCAAAAGTGGGTTTATTGGAATGACAGGGTATTTTAAGACATACAACCATGTGAAGTATTGTTTGCCGTACTAAAGCCGTTTTTGCCTGAGACTGCTTTTTACGCACGCCAAACTTGCGGGGGGTTTTCGGATTCTAAAACCAAAGTCAGGTAACTCATTGCCTCGAAATTTGGTACAAACATATAAATCATTAATTTCAAACTGCTGTCAAAATTTCATGTAGCTAGACCTAACCATTCTTGAGTTATAAGTAAAAGTTTGAAATATTGCACTCGTTAGTTGGAAAATGGCCAAGTAAAAACAAAAGGAACACGCGTCGCGAGCGTCGGTCGTTCCAATTACATGTCATATTTTTAAATATCATCATCTTTTATTGGCGGAAAGTCTAAACTCTATGTATCAATAAGCAAAACTAACTTTTTACCTTAAAAAATTAACCCTTTATTACTCAATGGTAGGGCTGCTAAAGCCCACACTGGTCTCAAACAGTAATTACTTAAATCTGATATATTATAAGACCTTGAATATTTTTGACTCTTCCTATTAGTTTTTGCCGGTTGCGATGATGCAGTTTTGTTTGCCAATTTCAGGGCTTCAAGAGTAAAATATGGGTTTTTTCCAAAATTTTTGAATTTTTGCCAATTTCTGCTTGTCAGCATAAAATTTTAATTTCACGCATAATATTTGTGGAAAAGATTAAGTGGATTGGAGTAAATTAGTGTTCAAGGCTAGATGGATTACAATAATTAGTGTGACTGCGTTGCAAACACAAAACTACAGCGCTTGAGGCAACAAACGTTTATTAGGATGCTTTGTTTTGATGTCACACTAATTTCGAATGAATAGAGTTATCTTTGGTTTGCAATGCACTGATTTCTCCGCAAACTACAATTGAATGAAATAATGTTGCAAAAAAAAAGAAGAATGATCTGGTTTGCGCTTAGTACTAAAGTCCTACAGTCAATTTACCAAAATTTGAGATTAAGTGAAACTCGCTTTGAGATCATTAAGACATCAACAAGTTCAGTGACATGGCTCAAAATAACCTAACGCTATTTGATCTCATTGAAACAAAATAAACAATGAGGCATTCTATTAGCCATTGCAAATTG
This sequence comes from Trididemnum nubilum, assembly GCA_963965965.1. Taxonomy (NCBI): domain Eukaryota; kingdom Metazoa; phylum Chordata; class Ascidiacea; order Aplousobranchia; family Didemnidae; genus Trididemnum; species Trididemnum nubilum. The sequence goes on from OZ014471.1 coordinate 51,892,866, forward strand.
TAGCGCGTAATGATGAAAATTGCCAAATAACGATAAAAAACAACTTTGGTGATAATTTTTTTTTGATATTTAAACAATTGCAATTATGTAGTTTATTTCCAGCCAATTTATTTCATGAATAAATTATTTGCAGCTATGCATGATTCAGCCTGACATAAATTTGCGAACTTTTTTTTTTATTTACTGCGATAGTGTTTTTTTTTAAACAATGAAATATTTTTTCACAAAATTGCTTTTCAATATTAAATCAATGCCCCTGCAAATTGAGAGGTAGCCAATGACGTTTGATAACACTTGATAAATTCATACACAAACCAAAAACTTTTGCGTCAAAAAATTTTTTGTAATGTTTTGTTTCATCTATGGAAATGGTAGATAGGTGGCAAAAATTTCAGCTCGCAATAATCTCAAACTAAACCTACAGCAGCTTTTCTATTCTTGTGATTTTTTATTGAAATAATTGCTTTACCTGATTAGCCTCTGTGTATTTAAATTTTTTATTTAAAACATGACAGAATTTTTTGGTATATGTGTTTATCGTGATGTATTTTGGCGTCTTTAGTCTGTTTTGGAAAAGATTGCCAAGAGGCTGGTGTTTGCACGAATAGGATCAAAATTATTAAACATAATTTTGGCAAAAAAAGCTAGCCATTTTAGATTAAAGCAGCGGTTAAAACTGTTGCTTGCTTTTGTCGACTTACAGTATTTATTGGTTTGAAACTAACTCTTGTTTTCAAAAACGCAACAATCTTGTGTAACGAAGCGTTATTGCATTGCAACATTAATAGCATTATCTCATTCAGTGTGCTAATTTTGTTAGCACGGTATTGTACAAACTATTAATTTCCACCTCCACTAATTACTGCTTTTATCTGCAGCATAAAAGAATAAAACCCTCATCTAGCGATTTCACTAACTTGTTGTTCTTATTATTAGTTTTGCGTGATAACTCGAAAAATTTTTGTAATCAATGGCAGTGCTGGACTGCGCCTGTGGTGCTTTCAGATTGCAATGAAGCTAAAAAGCACTCCAGTGAAAGCATGATGAAGAGGATATTTCGATAACAGTTCTCTGAATAGCTGGAAATGAACAACGTAAAGCTGTATTCTAGAGCATATTGTTGTAAATTATTATTATTACTTTTATCTTGTATACATGCGTATTGTATATTCAGAATAAGTAAAAAAAAATTTAAGGTGTCATCGCAATTGAGACACTTCAGCAATCACAAATTATCAATTAGAAAATGAAATTTTTTTAGCATTCATTATAAAATAGCCAGAAACAAATTATAGTGAACTTAATTGTCATGCAGATTGCCCAAAACACGTTTCGTAATACTTGATAAATTATTGCACAATCTTTTTGTAGCGCGCATATAACTTACAGTAGATAGAACGAGAGCTAAGCTTTTTTGAATTCCAGTTGACTGATAGTAAAGATGCATATAACTTGAGAATATCAACGATACTTTTTTGCATATGCAGAAAAAAATGAAAGTCAGTATAGTATGCAGACTTTTCTTGAAACGAAACATTTGCGAGGTAAATTTTAAAAGCTTTGATGTAAAGCTAACTAATGCCCTTGAGCATAAAATAAGTTAGCCATAACCTCCGTTGTGAAAGGGTACTGTGCCTCTACGAAGTGGCTAATGTGACATTACGTGCCCCCGTAAAGGGAATAAGGAATAAAGAGTGGCAGTCATATTGTTATTTGCTATTTTTATTTCTTTGATTAACGTTAGGGGTAAGTTAGGGTTAGATTGGGATTGGGATTTAGGATAGGATGTATATAAATATATTTTTACCGAAACTATCGTTACAGAAACTGTCATGTTTGTAAAGCCAAAAATTCTTAGATTCTGTGGCGACAAAACTAAAGTACCAGAAAGGTGGTCTCGGTCCATTGTCCTTCTCGGTTCAATCCGGTGCTTGCCGATATTTTAAACAATAAAATAGTAACGTAAAATTTAGCTCTCAGATAAGGAAAAAACTGAAATAATGTTGTTATATTAACGTGCATGGTTACGGATTTGCTCATTTCAAAAAAAAAAAAAAAATTACTGCTTCATAACATTACAATATTTTTGGCGCAGAAGCTTGTTCATTTGATTTTTAGGTATTGTTTATTAAGCTTGGTTTTTTCGTTATATTGTGGCATCGTTGTTGTTTAATGATCTCCTCAGCATAAGGTGAAAAAAAAACAAACAAACTTCGTTTTGTTGCCGAAAATCAATATTAGCATGTCCAGAAAACACTAAATAATAGAAGAAGCAGCTGAAAAGTTGCTGCGGGATTTAGACGATGAAATTGAAGCCAAAGAAATTCATTCTGACGGTGAAAGTGAGGGTAATTTGCTCCTAGAGGTGTTATCCGACTTAAAACTGGAAAGTAGTGATAATTCTGAAACTGAGAAAGTCATTTCCGCTCCCAAAAACAGAGCATCGCAACATAGTAAAAGATTAGTGCATGATTTAGAATTGGTTTTGTCTCCAGCGAAATAGAATAAAATTGCTGAAGTTAAAACTCAAAAACTCTATACTGCTTGTTTGCAAAAAGTAGGCCCTGGCCTGAAAAAAAGAAAAAGGGATATGAACAAATCAAGAAATCAGTGCCAAACCTGTGGCCACCCATCATGCATGCAGCACTGCGTTCAAATATGTAATACGTGCTTTGAACAATGCTGGGATAACTTTCAGTCCGAGCATTGATACTTTGTTTTTACTTACAAATAGTAATTTGTTTTTGCTTACCAATTATCTTGAGGCAAATAATGGTAGGAAAAAAATTTTGGCGTGACTGATACAAAAATAAAATTAAAAAAAAATACCAGCTCCTGCAGCAATCAGAGTCTACGTTTATTGTGACATCATAACTATTTTTTGCTCAATGAAATATGTTTTGTGAAAATTAGGGTTTGCCCCTGAAGTAGTTGTGATTTTCGTTAATCTTACATTCGTTTCTGCGTAATATGATTTCAAGTGTGCACTTCAAGTCATAAGTTTGCAACAGCAGAATATATTTAGTGGCTGCCTGAAAACTCAACCAAATGTATGTTTTACTTCGGCAACACTTTGTTAACGATTTTTCGAGATATCGAAATAACAATAGTTCTGCAATTAGTAAACGTCTCATACGACAAACTTTTAGAAATAGATAATGGCGCTTCTCTATTGTAAATAATTACCTGGAAGCTTTTGTATCATTTACGATCTATTTCATATTTAACGCTGCAATTAAGTTTTATTCCTTTTTTTGCTGATTAATGTAAAACGCTAATGCTGCAGCTTATGCAACCTCTTTCCGGTTAGCCCTAACCATTCAGAACTTTTTATGGCTTATCTCCTTGTTTGAACGAGAGACTGCGTTTTACATATTGGATGTGAGTGTAATTTTATTCTATAGGATTAGACAAGAGTAAAAAACTAATATGAATAACGGTAGTTGTTGTTTTGTAATGTACTGAATATTATACTTTTTATTCAACAAAGTATGCAGTTGTATGTAAATTCTAAATTTCTATTGCAAAGTTTGCAATTACGATAAATGTAATAGCATCATTCTTTCTCGGAAGCTTGTTCTAATGCAGCCCGTTTTGTGCAATGCCAGATTGCGATAAAAATGTCCTAAAATCAAATAACAATAATTATGTCCAATTAACCTGATTTCTCTGATTTTATGTGGCCAACTCTGCAACATGAAGCCAAACTGTAATTCAATCCTAAATTGAGTAATACCAACCAATACGTGGTTGAGTATAAGAAATCAGCGCCTACGGTAAATGCTACTGTTTTGTTTGTTTACCACTAACTGCGCAGTAATTGTCTATTGTTCTCGAATACTCCGCGCTTTGATTTTAATTTGTGTTTCTTTTGTTAAATCCCGAATTACTTTTGCATAACGTTTTTGGACAAATTGGCAAAGCAAATCCAATTTTGATTAAATTTTTGAACTTACGTTACCTTACCAATTGCTTGATATTTTGAGCTATCAGCAACATGACATTGAACTGAGTGATGAAAACTTCATATTCAGTATAAATTAATTTGAGCCACAGGGGTTTGAGAAAATCCTAAGCGAATCTTGACAAAAACTCTACAAAGCTGTCAAAGTTTCTAGCATAATAAGCAAAACTACAATTCCGATTCTAGTTTTCACAAAGATAAACTTATTGTAAATTGAACCGCAGCAACGTTATTGTAATGGACTTTTTGGCCAAATGCTTTCAGAGAAAAGTTCAAATAATATTGTAATGGGTACAAATAATAATACGTTTTAGTGATTACGATTTGTTCATATACTAATTGTCTTCCTCACAACATAACAAGAGAAGAAACAAAATTATTGCAAAACATTTGCAAAGTTAATAATTCTTTTGCCGAGTCATAAGTCAAAATGTAGATTTTGCATAGCAAAACAAGTTGTTTTTTTATGTGCTGCAAGCGTTTGTTTCAATTGTTTTCAAGACTAACTGAAAAGTATAAATATAAAAATAGGCCAAACTTCAAATGAATGAGGTAAATTCGCGACTTATTGCTGCTGTATTTTTATAGCCAATAATTTACTCGTACATAAAAAAGATACATACATAATTTACTCGTACATTTTACAAAAACTCTGTTCCTGCACTTATTATTCACAATTATAATAGAATATTTTTACTAATTACAGTATAATAAAATTTCACTAAATATCCATTCATGTGATTAAAGCTGATCGCATGGCAACAAACCACGTATCATTTGTTGCGTCATCACAAACCGCTTGTAAGTGTTGTGTACGACTGTGCGTCATCATTATCCTAATCACTACCGTTACCGTTTTCCCTCAGTGAAGCCATCATAATCGCATTTCATGCTTAATTGTAATTCCGTGCAACCATTATAATCCCTTTTAACGCTTACTAAGTAAGCGCTTGAACGCAGAAACTTGACCACCTTAAACAAAATGCTTATTTCATTAACTTTCTAGAATAAATTCTAAAGTTGTTAATTCTGCACTCAAAGAGGAATAAATTCTCTCCTATGCAGTGAATTTCTGAAGTTTATAACTTGAGTGGTTTTCGAGTTATCATCCAAAAACCGCGGTGGGCTTCAGAAGCCCTGCCGTTGAGTAGTCAATACCCTGAAAAAGATTGAGTAACATTGGGTTAAGGCCTCTTTCAGTGCTTGTAAATAAAAAACAGTTTTTGATTTTTAAGCTCAAATAAATAACGAACAATGCAGTTATGATACCTGTTTTTCTGCTGATAAAAGCACAGACGATATAGTAATTTTTTAACGGCAAAGCATAATGCTGATAAATGCTGCTTAGTCTTTAGACTGTCAGTAGAGCAGCAATCTAAGAAATTGCTGGATTAAGTACAAGTAATCCTCGTTTAAGGTTACTTAACCATCATGCTTCCCGTTTTTGTTTTTTTAACTTTGGAATATTTCATTTTGTTTTTTGCGTTAATTGGTGTGGTTCCACACTTTGCGCCGTATATCAGTTCATGAATTTTGCGCCTGTGTTGCTTCAACTCAAGGTTTCAAATGCTGCTTTATTTCAAATAAAACAACATCGTTCAAATCTTCGCGTGACGACTATTTCAATAGAAATCTATGAAATCTAAGAAGCTGAATCTGTCATACAGTTCAAAAGGTAATTCTTCGGCTTTCTTTCTGAGGATTGTTTTAGAATTCAGTTTCGTAATCTTGTTATTATTTTCCCAGGAAAATATTGTGCTGTGAGTGTGATATAACAACATTTTCGCAAGCAGTGGTTATTAACATTGCAAATTTACTTTCTGAATTAAAAGTACGTTTGGTGAGAATAGGAAAAATCTTATTACAATTCATTTCTGTAAAAACAGACTGTAATTGAAGCGTTGAAAAGCAAAAATTGTTATGATACATCTAGTTTTGGAAAAAAAAACAACGAAATTTTAAATTCAACTTTAATTTAAAAATCAGAGAAAGCATGTACTTTAAAAATTTCTTGATAGTTTTGATTGTCTGTGCCTAGCAAAAAAATTGAAGCAATAATAATTTTAACTGCAAGCACATGCGCTACATACATAAAAGCATTGCACTTAACAATTTTGTTCTCAAAATCGAACGCAATGTTGTTTTCTATATGAAGCATGTTGTTGCAAAAGTTGATAAATGACATTTTTCAAAAAATGAGTTTTTCGTAGATTTTAATTTATTTACTAAAACTAATTTCCCTGAGAAAAAAATTGTTTTAATTTTCAATCAATTTTCGGTAATAAATAGCTTGATATGTCGCTCTTGACAACAGGGCCAAATGGAAATTTAAAACTTTAAACGCGATTTACTCGAAGCAGCAAAATGCGACTTATCAACTTTTGTCAAAACATGCTTCATATGTTAATAAATAAATAAACCGTCAAAGCAAACAGCTATAAAAAAAAAAAATTTTTATAGCTTTGAATATCGGTGGCTATAGTGCAACTTGCTGCTAATTTGCGAAACTGCCTCACAGTATGTACAAAATCATAAATTTGCAAAAAACTAATGTGTTTGTTTCCAACTCGTGCAATTCATAGCAAAAATGCTTTTGTTGTTAATTTAGGGTTGTCAATTGTGCTAGAGAAGTGTCTATTAAAATTTTGGACAAATTAGACCATTTTTAGGGAAAAACCTAACCAGAATTTATTATGGAATCATAGAGTTACGACAGTTCTTTTTTTAAACTTGTGTGGCTTGTGTCATGCGGCACTTTACACATAACTTAATTAGTAAAATAGTGTAGCGGACAAACACTTTTATACCTATTGGTAATAGAATTAAAGCCAAAAATTGCCCCTACGCAACATTAAAATTATGGGAAAAAGAGCGACCATGTTTATGCGTTAATAAGGTACAAAACCATCAAATATTGGATTTAAACAAGATTTTTAGCCGTTGATTCATTACAGCAAGTATCGGAATCATTATCAGCAACGAATATTCCATACAAACTCTATTTAAACATTGATTTGTGTATGGTTTTGCCTTCAAGCGATTTGCACGAAATGATTAAAATTAAAGAAAAGAAGCCAGTGGTTCACTTAAGGGTGGAAACTTGGGGTTTGGAAACAAATTTAATAACGACAAAAATTGGAGAGGGAGTCGAGCACACGATGCTCGAGACCAAGGCCAAGGAGACAGAAAAATCCGAAGCCAAGGCCAAGGACAGCTCTTCCAAGGACAGACCCTCTGGAGGCCAAGGACAGGAATGCTCAAAACCAAGACCAAGTCCAAGGATACTACGCGGAAGTGGGTATTTGCTCCAAAATTTTGTAAATTTTCCGGAAAACTCAAACATCCTTCAAGAAAAAAAAGTGTTCAAAATTTTTTTCGCAAGCTCTCTGGCGTTCTTCACCACAAAGCAAAATTGGTCATGACCTTGGTTCATTTTCAACTAGTCAAAAAATAGTGCTGTCCTCAAGCCAAGGACAGGGCATATTCGAGGCCTTGCAGACGTCAAGAACTTGATCTTCGTGGCTAAGGCCAGTGACTTCAGATTGTATCCTCAAGGACTTCCTCGAGGCCAAGGAAGTCCGCGAGGATTCCACCTCTGACAAAAATGTTTGTGCTAAGTATCTGTGGGTGGGCCAGCGGTGGAGTCCAAGGTCTTCGTCTTCAATCGTCGGAGTCTGAGGATTCTGCTTTCAGCAAACCGAAACGTCAGCAAAAAAAAAACAAAAAAAAGACGAATGTCTACCAGTGATGCCAAAAACCCCACAGCCTGGAAAATTTAGCAATTTTATTGAAAAACGAACTTAATTTCAAACCTAATTTTGGTTTGATTAATCTGCTCGGTAGTGTCTTCAACTTAGCGTAAAATGGAGAGCTTACAAGCTAATCCAAAGGTTAATTTAAATAAAAATTCGGTACGCTTGGTGTACTTGCCTTAACGCAACGTATATTGGTGCGTTGGTTAGAATAAACTAAAGATACGCTCCGATAATCTCACAATTTTCGTACAGCGTAGACCAGGTAATAATCGTAAACACAGTACAGGATACTGTAAACAAGAAGTGGTTCGTCTAGCAATGAAAAAGCTAATAAAATAAAACTTAATAAAAAGCTATAAAAATGGTGCTTGGTATAGATGGCACTGCAACTGCCAATTCAAAAATTTTTGTTAATTAACCCGCAGTTTCCAAAAAGCAAAAATGGAAATTTAACAACACTTTTTCACAAGAAATACGTGGTTTGTTAAACTCACAGTGAAAGAACGTTTTACTTTTAGATCTTGATTGTGTATTGCCTATTTTTTTTGGCCTAAACTGACGTAACCCCATTAAAACTTTACTCGTATTTTACGAAACTGTCGTAAGATTTTTTCACTGTCGCTAAAAAATTTGCAGTACAAGCAAGCTCGAAGATTGTTACAGAATCAAAGCAAACTCACAGATTATTATGGAATACAAGCTGAATTCTAAACAACATGAAAAAACAATCAGTTTTAACTTCTGACGTGGTAGCAGTGAACGCTGAGCAGATGGTTTTGCTGTTCACAAGTCACGTTATTGCGCTAAAAAATGTACTAACTAATTGAGTTTTTAGTGGTGGATAGTCAGACGCGAAACAACAAAAAATGGTATGTAGCCTACAATTAAACTGCGAAAAGTCTATTCAAGCCATTTGAGTTAGCTGTCATAATTCAGTATTCTAAGTTATTATACTATAATATTCCATCAGCAATGCACAAAAACAAAATAAGCAAGTCTATTTGCAATACTATCGGCAGGTCACTTTCAAGTTTAACAATTTGCTACAAAAATTTTCAATTTAGACACAATAATTCACAGCATTTAATTTTTCTTTCGATTAACTTGACGTCGTGATTTACATTAAGTTATTTTAAGAAACAGTAGCACCATTTCCCAATTTGCTCAAAATCTTGATTTTTGTTTAAAGCTCCTTCCAACTAAATAACTAATCCATCGAAAAATGACATCGCGTATTCAGATATGTCTTCGCCTTTTTTATTCCTTTTCAAATTTGACGGAGTTAATGTTTTTAACATAACTGCAGGGATATTTGATATCACAATTTGAGCCTTACAGTGTAATGAATTATATGTTTGTGTTGTTTAAAAACAAGTTATGAAAAAGCTACTTATTTTACAATAAAACACTTTATTCAAATCATTGTTGCGATTATTTTTTTTAACAAACATTTGTGGCCAGCCGATTCTATCATGCAGTGCAAAAAAAAATTGTTTTGCTTTCAAATCAAATCTTTCATTATACTCACTGTATTACGCCGAAGCGTGTAACGAGTTGGCGGGGTCTATCTACGCGTCATTGCGCCTGGGATACACAGCTTTTTTCGAAGTAATGTCGCCGCGGTGGCGGGCCGTTGGCAACTCTGTGCTCAATTTAACCGGCCCGAGATTTGAACCTCAGACAAACTGCGAATAGTCTTTTGTTTGTTTGTGTAATCTTGTCAGCACTTTCGTATAAAAACGCGTTGCCGTGAATATGATGTAACAAATTGTTTTTAAGCAGCCTTCAACAACATCGCAAATTTTACTTTATAGATAGAAACCATATTAGTAAGAATTAAACGAATCTTGTTATTAGTTGTTTCAGTAAAAACAGACTGTTATTGAAGCGCTGAAGGGTAAAAGCTATTGGATAACGAACTCAAGCTTTGGAAAAAAACGAATTTAATATAAATAAAAATCAGAGAAACCATCTACCTCAAATTAATTTCTCAATTTTTGATTGTCCATTCCTAGCGCAAACTTAAATCCACAATTTTTGAAGAGTGAATGGCAAACACGAGCGCCAACAACACAAAAAATTTGTTACATAACATTATTTTTTCTCAATATCATTCCGCAAAAATTTGTTGAAGTTATGACTGTTGAGTCACAGCTCACAGTAATAACACGGTAATTGATTTGCTTTGTCACAGCTATTGCAGTTATAACGCTCATAGAATTTAAGTGGTTATTGTGCAAAATTAACCTTTCACTGCCAATTTGCTGCGCTTTTAATTTGAGCACAGTTCCAAAATAAAAAGAACATCAGCCTTCGTTACCTTTTTAATTCTCATTGTTAATCCTATATCCACAGGGCTAATGTTACACCCTATTTGTACCGGAGTGGGGCAAATTTGCCCTCCTATCTTAAAACCGATTGGTAAGTGATAGAAGTTAGATTTTTTGCTTGTTGAAGCTATTTTTTGTTAAATTTTTAAAAATAAATATTTTGAGATTGTGACGTCACAAAAATTATGATGACGTCATCAAAACCTGTAAATCCTTATAACAGCATGCAAATTTGTCTAAATTTTGCAAAATATTGTTTTCAGTTTGTAGTTTTTTTATTTCAAAGATATCTCTGATAATTCATCGCAGATGATGCCATCATCATGCATGATGACGTCACACACATTATGAGGTCACCTTTAATATATTGTGTTCTTTGTTATTTGTAATTTTTTGTAACTAAGATATAGTATAATTTACAAAATTTTAAAATACTGCAGTATTATCTTCATTTTATCATTCAACAGGTAATGAAAATGAATATTCTTTTTTGAGCAAACGCAGTTTATCTAGAAAAACCGCAGAAAAAGCAATTGTTTTGAATTATGACGTCATCAATGACGAAATGATGTTGCAATCATTTTATCAGTAAATAAAATGTTTTAACCCTATTTGGACCAGGCAAAATTTTTTGATTAATGGCCCAGGGGGGGATCGATTCGACACAACAAATTGAAACGTTAATAACTCCCGAACTACAAAAGATAAAAAAATCCGTTTTTGCTTCTCGAGAAGCTCAATTTTCTAACAAAAAGTCCAAACTTTTTGTCATTATGGTTGCAACCTTGATTTTCAATTAATTTCAACATAAGTCAAGGACTATCAGAAGCGATCGGTTCGCTTTTTATCTGCACAATGTTAATAAGCGTTTGATTGCCGTGACGCGGCATCGCAGCTGGAGTTTTATTCAGTAACTTCGAGATAATTACGGATTAAATTAAAAGATTATTTCTATTGTGCTAAAATATCTAAAACATTAGTTTGTTGCTGAATTAATTGCAAGCTGAATATTTGTTACTCTTGTAGTTCTTTTTGCTAAACACTACAAAATATGGTATTTTTTGTACAAAAGTTTATAAAAGAACAAGCATCAAACCACTAATTTTTCTCATTTACATTTTGTGTGTAAATGTATATAACATAGCTGTAACAAACGTCAATAAAATTGGTTGAATTTTGATGTAATTTTTGGTAAGCTGAAGATTCGCAGTCTAATATGATATAGTAAGAGTTTTCACTTGGAAAACTTGTACTATGGGTTTCATTCTCATAATGGTATATCTAGCAATGCTAAACCTAATCAAAAGTGCAGCATAGCATTCTGTATATAACAACACTGTTACAAAAATTTTTTATAACAATATTTTTATCATTAGTCGAGTTGATAAGCGTCTGCTGCTAATGCAGTAGATTTGGGTTCGATTATCGCACTGGTCAAACCAAAATTTGAAAAAAGTTTGTATTTACATCCAGCTTCCCGGCTAAATATTAGCAATAAAGTGGGCAGTGTGAAGCTTTCACCGCGTGTGGTAGACAGGTGGGCAAACGACAGCCTTTTCTAAAAAAAAGTACGATTTTTTCGCTGTCTGTATACAAGTTGGTAAATAAAAATGCAATTACTTTGAACTTACGAAAAAAACTTTCAAATAGTGTTGCACGGAGTGTAGTAAATGTTGATTTTTTCAAACTATTTTTTGTACGATTTTTCACGGACTTTTGAATTATAAGAAAAAAAAAGAAATTGGTCTAACTTGGTAGTCGAATTCTTGATTAATTTCTAGATTAATAGTTTGGATAATTTGGAGTACTGTAATAGGTTTTGACGTCCGAATAATTTTTTTTTTATTGCTTACGTTGTGAAAGATTACGTTGTCTAATATTGGAGAGTAATTTTTTCTCTGAATTCAAAAATTCTGCAGTTTTTATGACGTTTATATAAGAAAACCTAAATTGATTTGATCATTGCTCGTCATAAGATTTTCCAAAATCTTATATAGTACCCAAATGGCTTATACCTTCTAGTGTATTATCACAAACGATTTCAGAACTAAAAAGCAAAAATTACAATTGTTTCCAACATTGTAATTACAATTAATGGTTGTACTGATCGAAATACCATTCTTTTTATCACTATTCGTATCATTCTACAAAGAATGTCTAATTCTCAAACGTAACGATTTTGTCTTGATAATCTTTTAGATTTTATTTCAGAGATGGCTTGTAACAAATTGTTGCAAACTTTGGTTGTTACTGGGATTAGTACTGAATAAGTTTAGAAAAAACATTAAAAAAGATAGTATAATCCCAAGGCTAGAAATTTATTTGCCAGTTCTCATCTTTGATCGAAATCTTCAAAGCTATTCTACTCCTATTGTCCTCACCACTAGCGTACACAGAATTTTCAAAGGGGGGTGCCAGGAAATTTGAGAATAATGAAGACCAAAAGAAAAATTTCTCCACTCAGAATCAGTCCGCTTTCCTGCCCAAAATTAGGTGAAGATAGAAAAAAAAAGTTATTAGTCAGATTTTGTCCGTTTTTGTGCTCAAACTTTCTGCTCAAATTACTAATAGGGGGGCATGCCGCAATTTTGCATACTATTCTATGCTAATACTATACTGACGACCCAAATGGGGTGGCCATGGCACCATGTCCCCTCTAAATACGCCCCTGGTCCTCACATCCAGAACCAACAATATTGTTAGTATGCGATAAAGCCGTTAGACAGTTGCAGCAAATTAGAAACATTAAAAAATTTGCTAACGACCACAGTGAATTTAGATATCTTATTTATGATGACAAAAAAAATCAGAATAAATTCATTTACTAAACGGTCAGCTAATCGGATTGTTACATGCAAAGTCTGCTAGTAGAGATTTTGCTTTCCGTTTTTATATTTTGTATCTACAAACATATTTTTTGTTGATTGTGTTTTATATTTTATATTTTGTATCTACAAACATATTTTTGTTGGACACATAAAACCGAAAATTGAGAAGTAACGAAACAACATAAATTTTTCAAATTCAGCATGCCACGGTTGCCACCTATCTTTATAGACCACAAATGAAAAATCAATGTGAAACTCAGTAATATCTGCAACAGTATGCCATGCTGTGGGCCTGTAGTAGCATCTAATACGAAAATAAATGCAGTAACAAGTACTGTAGAATATACCACATGAAATAGCACATTTTACAACGTACATTGTACATACTCAATAATTATTGTTTAGTTTGATGGGAATTTTATAAAAAATTGGTAACATTTTACACTAGTTATTGGGTATTGCTTCGAAAAGCATTTTTTACGCTAAGATTTTAGTAATAATAACCTTGAATAACAAAAAAGGTAAAAATTGAAAATAATGATTCCGAAACAAGTATTATCAAAAACTCTCTACTTCTTGCAATGTTATTGAATATCGCAAAGGCATACTCGAATGAAATGTTGCAATTTGGTGAAAACAAAGCGTATGCGCACAATGAAGTTATCAGTGTGCTGCTACGTCACGCGCAAAGACACTCGGGCAAATTTTTGTTTTGGATGTTATCACTTGAACTTCATGAGAAAACTTTAGGCAGTCAAAATTATGCGTATGTTTTTGTGAAAAATGAAATGAACATTATTTTACTGATACTGCCACTTAGCAGAAACTAAAAATTTATTTAAAATTTGCGTCATTTTTCTTTTTTTTAGTCACCAAAAACAAATTTCCAACATAAAGACTACCGAAATTCATGCTACATGCCACACACTTGATAACTTATGGACACTTTTAACTACTGTACTACTTGTATATCAGCAATGTGAAAAAAAAATACAGGCAAAAAACAAAAGGATTTGCGCTTATGTTGGCCTCTAATTCTTTTATCCATAAATATGTTTATTTTGCTAAATTGCAATTCGTACTTATTAGCGAAATGCAAAAAATAAAGCTTAGTTTGAAATTTGGTAAAACTATACAAAACTATCACAGAAATTCAGCTGTGAGCTTTATAAATCATAATGAAAATTATAATGCCTCAGGCAAACTAGTAAATGAAAATCTATTGTCACAGCTCTTTTAGAACATCGATAGAAACAAAAGCCGTTCAAGTGGTCACTGGATTTACGATCGAAAAAGCGTAAAATTACTAATTACGACAGAACAATTGGGACTAACAGGATTAAATTAATTAACAGGATTAGATTTGGACTAACAGGACTAACAGGATTAAATTAATTTTCGAAAATATTGCCAGAAACGCAGGGTCGACCTTGAGAAACGTTTAATTGCTCCGAATCTACTCGTCATACTACAATGGTTTTACAAATGAAAGTTGAGAGCTGTAAATTTTAGGAAAAGTCAAGAAATTTGATTATTGTGGCTTGACTGCTTCATAACAAAATGTCAAAATAAGTGATGGGGAGGAGCTAATCGATCCCCCCCTGGGCCGAATAGGGTTAATCCAGCTACAGATTAAGATCGATAATGAATACGCAGCGCAATGAATAGAAAAAGCGCACTGATAATCATGCATTGTGCTCAAAACTGCCTGAAACTTCTTAGGTGCCTCTGACCAAGGCAAAAATGACGTCACTTTCGGTGGTCCGGTTAACCCTAAACTTTCTGAAAATATGTGTTATTAAATTTGATTGAGAGTCAGGGTGCTTCTAAGCAAAACTTTTTTTAGCTTAAAAGCTATATTAAAGTAACTAAGAGGGGAGCAAATTTGCCTATTAAATGTACCAATTTAACTAAGGGTTAATAGATACTGCTCGAGATCAGTATTACTAAAGAAACGAAAACTTCTTGAAGAGTAAAGCGGTTTCCAAAATCTTGTTTCACTATCTTACTTATCTAAACTATAAATTTAATCTGCTTGACTCCGTACCGATGGCAGCCTGCGTTTCAAACTTTCGTGACATCACAAAACGATGACCTTGCAAAATTTGATTATCGGAAGTAGTTTTCATTTCTTTCATAAAATCGTTCTTGAGTTGTAATTTTGTAAAGAGAGGGTCCTAAGGGGAGAAGTTGAATTGATCCCCCTTACTTATATTTGACAATTTTGTTCTGATCTAGCCGCTACGCTTAATCACAAAATTTCCTAACCTTTTCTAAAATTTACTACTTTAACTATTGTTTGCAAAACAATATTACTCAATGACAAATAGTTTCGGAGTTATTGAATGTCTTTCAACCCAATGTCACTCAGCTTTTTCAGGGCATTTTTCCTCAACGGCAGGGCTTCTGAAGCCCACCATAATTTTTCGATAATAACTTGAAAACTGCACAAGCTGGAAATTTCAAAATTTTACTGCATGGTAGAGCATTTATTCATCTTTTAATATAGCGCAAAAAATTTTGGAATTTATTTCCGAAAGTTAATGAAATATGCATTTTATTTACGGTGGTCAAGTTTCTAATCTTAAGCGCTTACTTGATAAGCGTTAAAGCAATTATAACGGTCGTGCGGAATTATAGTTATGCGTGAAATGAGATTATGATTGCTTCGCTGTGAGAAGCGGTAACGGTAGCATTAAAATAATGGCGTACACAATCGTGGCCACCGGCACAACAAGGCCTCTTGCACTGTTTTGAAAAAGACGATGACGTCTTAGCGAGTAGTCCGTCTAGCGAAGCTTTTTGCTTGCTAGCGGTAGATGGCTGCTGTAAAAAACTGCATTAGTTAACACTTAAAATTAAGTACTGTACTGTAATTAAGAATGTTGTTAACGCAGTACGTGACAAAAAATTAGGGGTGCATATATAATGATACACCATATTCTTGTAATATTAAAAAATTCAAACAAACTAACATTTTTTCCCGTTTTTGTTCTTAGCACAGTAAAACACGTAATGATTTGTGCAGCTGCAAAAGTTAATCATACTTTAACTAGTACAACAGATAAGAGTACGGAAATCGCAAATCAAAGAATTATTGTGTAACAACAAACACTGCTTTTATACCAAATACAGGTTACGATAGAAATACAGTAATATACTGTAACACTGTAATTTGCAAAATTAGACATTGCTAAAGTAAACCAAGTATTTAACAGCACAAACCTTGATCGCAGCTACAAATTTTCATTGCAAAGCTAATATTTTAACTTAAAGTTTATGTTGGAAATGGTCCCAGACGGTTCTAGTATTTTCTTTTTGAAATTATTTACCTAATACGTATAGTTGATCACAACATTAAAAACAAAATTACACCTTCATTTTCAATAACTTCTGCAGGAAAACAAAAACATATCATACATTACTTTGTGCAACAGTTAGTACTCTCATGCCATTTGCAATTTAGCTACAAGATTTTCAACGTAACGCATTGACAGAAGTTGATGGTAGCTATTACACTTAAAATCGAATGAGAGAAAAAACAATCCAATCAAAGAAAAAATATTACTGCACCGCGCAATAATTAATACCGCACAATTGGAAGGTATTATACAGTAAATAAGTTATTGAAGAGTTGCCAATTTTCTTCTTTTTGCCAACTTTGCGGCCCCTAAATACATCGGTTTTTATAAAGCAATAATTGTTTAGTAATATGTTCAAACAAGTAGACCCAATTTTAATCAATTGAATTGACTCATGATTGGATGAACAGAAAGCAAAAAAATCGAGCAACAGCACTTTAATTCATGATTCATTGTGGCTAAAATGAATTTACGCAAAGAGCACGTTGCGAATTTAAACGGAGAAATTCCTCAAAGCTTGCAATCTTATGGATTACGATAAAGCTAACGAGTCGTATATGTGCTTATTGTCAGCATTATCATATAGAAGATTTTCTACACTTATGTCTTTAATCAAAGAATGACGGAAGTTAGTTTCATTCCCATCGCTGGATTGGCACTGTGCGAAGTTTACCTCCTCACAATTTAATTTCTTGTTGATGTTATAACAGCTATAATTAACTGTCAATACAAGCAATCATGGAAATGGTGTTAGCAGAACTAATGTCTTCCTTAACAGCAATTTTCCACCAGCAAGCTGTCTGTAAGCTTACTGTCCAAATCGGATTCTGATTAATCGGTTTGGAATTTGCCAAGTAAAACCTATTTTGCTCAGAGTTCGCAAATGCAATATTCAGATATTTCTTGAAGACCATAATGCAGTATTATAACAAAGCACCAAAAATTTCTTTTGTAAGCTTTCCACCAGCAGTTTGAAAATTAACCCATAACAGCAGAACATGAAAATTAGCCCATAATTTACTAATGCACTATATCTAAAAAGCATCACTGCGAAAGGCATATTCACAGTGAGAGTAAGTTGACAGATTTTAACTGTATAAATTACAGTTCTGTTCTGTAACAACAACAGGAGTAAACTGAAAACAAAAGCAGTATTACATCTGCAGAAACTATTTTATAGTGATCATAGCCAGTGGCACTATGAGCGTCTTGCAGCTTTGACAATCGGCAATAAATTATAAATCATAGTCATGAGCATTTTAAATATAAAACAAATTTACTACTCTAGCAGGCAAATTTAATCTTGCAAGAAAGACTTTGGGTCAAAATTAATATAGGGATTCTATTTTAGGTGAAACTATTCAAAATGAGCTAAAATGAGCTAAAATTAGCTCATGTTGAATAGTTTCACCTAAATAATAGCTCTGCTTTGGCATCGAGCACTGTTTGTAGGTGCTGTGAAAATCACTTACTCTAGGGATTCTATTTTATCTACTTAATTTTTTTTTGAGAGTGCATCCCCCTAAATAAAGTATTCGAATTTAAAATACATACTTAAATCAAAAAATCAGCTTTCTAGCCTTAGTCGTTAAAAAATTGATTTGTGAAAGTCCATTTTGGGGATTGCTTTTGGGTTTGACAACTTGGAACTATATCAAAAACTACATTTGTTGGCTAAATTTCTACTCAAATGAAAAAAACTTCTTTCCTAGTTTAAACCCTTTAGAAACGACTTTTCGGGAGTTTATTTTGCGGAGTTCCAACGGAAATGGCAGCAAAACATTTCAAGAGACATGACTGACTTTTTTAATTGACAACTTTAATCAAACCAAAATTAAAATTTGCGTATTTTTGCAGTTTAAAAGATGAAAAGCATACAAATAGTTCATTACGCTGCATTCCCTTTTAATTTCTTCCTCCAGAAATCTTTTGTCATTTTCTGTTCTAGATACCGTGAGCAATAATATATTAATTAAGCAAAATTAAATATTGTTTCCACAATATCTGATGGGGCTTGAAGCAATTTCATTTCCAGGTTTCCGATTTATTCTTTTGCATATTGTCAACTTAATACCTTATTTTTATTCCGTTCTCGATTCATTTAGTGTGTTGATAGCTATTAATCAAAATGAAATTGATGTTGTTTCTCACATTTGCAACTTTTCAATTTTATGTATATATTAACCAAAGTAAGTTTAAGCACTAGTCTTAATGTATATTGAACCAATATGTTTTCATGTGGAAAACTGTATAAGTATAACAGCACGATACCCATCATGTGATTCTAGTTTAACCTATATTTTGAAATTAAATTTCTTCAGTTTCAAGCATTAAATAAGCTCGATTTTTAGCCCAGTGCTGAATTTATGTCATGGAGTGCCTTGGGTACCAAGTGAGATGGAGGCACCATTTTCAGTGGTACTAAAGTTACTAAAATCAAGTTTAATTTAACGTTATCAATCTATCGCTCTCATTGGTCTGTCAAACAAAGTGCAAACAAAAAAAAAACAACAACAACACGTTTTTCGCTTTTTTAATGCAGGCTTTTGCAGAGATATGAAGTGTAAAGTGGTTTAAAGCAACGTTTGAAACATTTTTTAAACAGTGGAGAAGAAGAGGTAATGCTAATTTGTCAAAGATAAAGCTTAAAAATCTGTAAAAACATGAAAATAGTTTAAAATAGGCAATCAAATTTGTTCACTTGACGCAAAATGATTAACGTAAGTTTCATCAAAAACTAACAAAAAATAATATGGGCATCGGAAGAGTCCTTTAGAATTTTGAATTTAGTTAATTAGAAATCACTTCTCTCAAATTTTGTTCCATTAGCCCCTCCCCCAAGAAAAATTTAGAGTTTTAGTGTAAGATATGTTTTTCTAATTACTCAAACAGCTTGATTTTTTAATTTAATCGTTTTTTCCATGCAGTTGTCATTAATAACTCTGATCTCACCTTAGGTTTTTTTTAACGCTACACCTGCAACATTAACTGCTGAGGAGGGTGCAACTGGACCGCTAAATGCTACAAGTTCAGCAGCTACACAAACAACAAGAATCGAAGGTACACACTTCTAGCAAAATTGAAATCGCTTCTTTTGTCTTGTGCCTTAATGCTAAGATTTTGTTAAAAAAACCTAACCTTAAAATCATGAACCGGTAAATTAGTGGAGAGGTAGATTTTGTTGTTACATTTGAACCTTGCAAATCTTTAGACATCAATGAAATGACTAAAGGCATTGATTTGATGAGAGAAAAAAAAACTATATTTGGGGAATTTTAAATTGTATTGAATATTACTGCACAGTTTAACACGCTACGTTTTGTTTTAGGGTTTGCCGTTGCAACTTCAACCGCAAACACATCTGCAGATTTTACGGAAACTACAGGTTTTCGATTTCAACCAAGAAATTTGAAAGCAACATCGCGAGGTTTGATTATGAGGTTTAAAACAAGGGTCTACAAGCAATAAAAGTGTCGTAATTTACGAAATTATAGAAAATACAAGTTTTATGAAAAGTTGTGCCAACTATCAATTTTTACATAACAGCGTAGTCCATTTTTAAAGCGGTAGGCATGTAACAAAATAAATTTGCCTAGATTTTGTTTTAAGTGATTTCACTTGTCCTGCCGATTACATTTTAGATTTCACCGCTACATTTGCAACACCAGCCACTTTTATGGACAGTGCAACTCGACCGGTAACTACTACAGCTACAAGATCCGCAGAATTCACAGCACAAAGAACAAGGAGCGAAGGTAAACGTTGCTAGGTATCACAAGTATAGGCGTCCTAAACAAGAATGTTTCAAACAATTGAAGGAATTACACTGTATAACAAGGTGCGTAGCTCTGAGATTTGAAAATCTGAGATTCAAAAATCGCTAAAAATTGAGCCGTTACTTCTCCGAATTGCAAGATCTCAGCTTAGATAGTTTGGCCATATAAGCAGAGTGTCTCAGGAAAGACTCCCCAAACAAGCTTTATTTGCCAAATCAATTGGGAGAAGACCAGTTGGAGGACGTATTACTAGATGGACCAATTACATAGAAGATCTTAGATGGAGTTGCTTGGAACTTCACCGAAGTGAAATGATGCACCTCTAAATTTTAAAATATTATAAAATTTAAAATATTTTAAAATTTTGTACCACTAAACAGCAGCTGTTCAAAAAAAAGAACAACAATAATAATTTGTGGACAGGCGAAGGCTCCAGCATTTAGAACAAGATGATTAGCTCAATCAGTGCGCCGACCAAATAGGACTAAAGGGGTTTAAGTTATAGGGGACTCAGCCTCCAACAGCGAACACGAATTTTACGTATTTACTGTTTGTTTACCTGGCCTTGTTTTGGAGAAACAACGTATAAGGATGGGCTTGACCAGCTCGTACCACACTCCATCTTTCAGAAATAATACAGGAAAAAAAACGAATGAAACTGAAAAATGTGCGTTTAGCTCAAAAGTTACGACTACAATTTCCAGCGGGCATAAAAAATTTTCTCCATATTTGGAATATTTTTTTAATGAAAATTTTTAAATGACTTGGACTGGTGGTTAAAAATCGTTATTCTCCAAAACGATAATTTTCAGTGAAATCTAATCAAATCTTTCATTAGATTATACTCGCTTTTTTACGCCAAAGCGTGCAACGAGTTTGCAGAGCTTATTTTCCGCGGCAATGCGCCCGGACTGAACACAGTTCTTTTTAAAAAAATGTCGCTGCGATGGCGAGCTGTTGGCAATTCTGTGTCCAATTTGACCGGCCTGAGATTTTAATCTCGGACCTCCCGGTTGAGACAAACTTGTTTACATTTCACCAACTGGTCAGTATTCTATGGCAAAACACCTCTAAATATTACAACATCTTGTTGTAACATTTTATAAACATCCGCAGTAGAGTATAATCAATTGACCAGCCAATATCATAACCACTGATTTCACTGACAGTTTTGTTACTTATTATTTAAGTACGTCATCAAACAGTGCTTTGCAAATATTTTTACCCGTTTTTTAACGTTATCCTCCACTCTAAAAGTAATGACAAAACTTTGCTCCAACAACGATCTGTATTCTTGCCACATGTAAACTTTTAAAAGTAAAAAACTGTTTAAAATATAGAAAGGCATTTTTTTTAAGTTTTCAAAGAAATTTATTTCTGGCTTAAATTTTCAAAACGTTGACTATCATTTTTTCGGTATTTCGTGGCCGTCACCTGAGTTGGGCCGGAAACTCTGATTTTTAATTTCTGCTCTTATTTGTTTCTTGAAATAACTTCTTGCAGTGAAACCATCTAGGCTCGGATCGGTGACCTCGGCCTACCTACCCGTTTGTTACGATAGGCTCAGTATTTTTTTGTCTTACTGCAGCATTAAAAAGTACAACATGAACAGTGGTGCGTACCGTCCTAATTCCACAAATCTTAAATGGACATGTATGCTGTTTAAACAAAGTAAAAACAGTGTAAAGCTGTAGATACGCCGTTGTTGCAATTGCACAAAACTTTGGCATTGTCCATGTACGATTTGCATGTAGCATTTCATTAATGTCATTGAAGAATTGAAAAAGAAAACGAAAAATAATGAAAAAAATGCAGACGTAATTTATGTCGATCTGCTTGTTACCTTTGAAACCAAACAATATTAATTTATTGCAGCCGATACTTGCCAAAAGAATTTGCTTATTGAAGTCAAATGAAGCAGAAATTCTGCGCCAAATGAGATGTTAACTTAAATAACGGTTTAATTGTTGTGTCATACCACGCTATATCTCTTGAATAATTTTAGGTGCGATATATACTACCAAAATTAACGTAAGCAACAATTTCGGATGGATAGATGCTGGGGGACTGGCGTTACTCTGAACTTGTCAATGTTGCTTGATAAACCCAAACTACTAATTTTTTGAAGACGGTAGCATTATCTTTTGTTTTTTAAAATGTTCTGGCAAGTTATGTTGAAATAACTACTCAGTTAAAGACAGTAGATCAAAAAATTTTACGGTTTCAATTTGCTATACAGTAATACCACAATTTCCAAATCATAACGGGAGAAAAAGTTTCGTTTTTGTTGAAATTTCCAGCTGCATTCTTATTAGACGTTGTTGGGCACTTTTGAGAGATTGTTGCTGAATAATATTCTTTATCATGTTTGATTTCAGATCGATCGCCGCATTGGAAGTTTCAATATGATTTAGGTAAGTGAGCTTGATGTATCAAAATCAAAGACATCAGTTCTTTCATTGAATTCTGAGTATTATATGACTGAGTGTCAGACTATAGTTTCCTATTTAAACCAGCCTAAAAATTTAGCTGGCCTCTTTTTTTTTTTAGTATAACTTTTGTGCTTTCACAATAATTTGGTCTGTTATTTTACAGCGAAACCCTGGAAAGTTATTGCTAAGAAGTTTTTGTAATTATTGTTGTTGGCTGCTGCATATTTATTGTGCAAATTTATCCAAACGTTTGCTTTACCTCACAAAAATCAGCCGCACAAAATCAGCCGTAAAACCATAACAGTGTTCATAGTTGTTAGGTAAAAATTGTTCTTTGAACCATAACAACCTCTATAATAACTGTTAAAAAGATGAGAGATTGTCAAAGTTTTTGGTTTTACTAAGCCATATACTGCAGTTTTCTATTGCAGTGACGAAATTGCAAAATTTTTATCATTTTTGTAAGAATGAGTTTTTTAAAACTAATTATTTTACCCAGAAATTCATGCTCGATAATTGGCTATTTTTAGATTGTTATTTTAAGATTTTAGATTGCTTTCAAGAGATTTTACCAAATCAAAACTGTAGAAAGTTTTAATATTCGACCAGCCTAAAATATTACATTTTAAAGAGATTGATAGACAAATTCAGTCTTGGGAATAGAAATGGCTGCTCAAATAAATTCTTTTACATATTGAGCTGTTTCATTGGCTCGATCCGATTAAGATGATTGAACCAAGACAATAACGAAAACAGTATCTATGAGAAACTTTCAACAAAAAATAAGCGTTCGTTTGTTGTGAATATTATTTTATAATAAACGGTAAGGCGATTACACAGGTCAACAAAATTTTTAAACAAATTTCTTTCTTCCATGGAAATAGTCATTTCTTGTAGATTTTTGGACGTCGAATCCGAAAATGACAGTAAAACCTTCGATTAGCTTTCATTTTTGAACTATTTTTGATTTTAGTCTCTTACGAATGACTACAATAACACTAATGCGGCAACAGAATTGTGCATGTTCACAATCGTATTCTTTTGGCTTTCCTGCTGCAAGGCAAGTTCGGTTGATCTCTAACAAGAGTCCAACAGTAATCAGCTAACATTGATGGGCTCCATCTTCCTTGGTACCGCTTTTCCATGACTGCAATATCCTGGTGGAAACGCTCCATGTTCATCGCTCACATCAACACAGTTTGAAGGAAAAAAATCCAAGTGCGAATGTAAGAAGTGTATTTTCAAAGACATGTTGCCCTCCATATTTTTGTACGAACCTATCATGTGTTCCACGAGTTTAATATAATTTGGAGCTTTTCTACTTCCAAGAAAGTTGTGTGCCACATCTTGAAATGCATTCCAGGCAACTTTCTCTGTTCCAGACAAGGTGTGATCAAAGTCTTCATCCTTTAGCAGTTGGTTGATCTGAGGTCCAACAAAGATGCCTTCTTTGAGCTTTGCTTGGCTTAATACATGAAACTTGGTGCAGATGTACTTGAAAGCGGCTCCATCCTGATTCATCGCTTTTACAAAATTTTTCATCAATCCAAGTTTAATATGTAATGGGGGAAGTAGGATCTTTGATGCTTCAACAAGTGGAGTGTACTTAACATTTTTTGTGCCTGCTATCAAAGTGCTTCTTTTTGGCCACTCTTTTCTCGAGTAATGCTCATGTCTTGCACGACTCTTCCATTCACACAAAAAACAGCAATATTTTGTATAACCATGCTGCAATCCAAGTAGTATTGCAATTACTTTCACGTCATCACACAGTTGCCAGCAGTGCTGTTTGTAATTTATGTACTGTAAAAGCTGCTTCATATTCTCGTATGTTTTTTTCATATGAGCTGCATATCCGACGGGAATTGATGGCAACATGTTTCCATTGTGCAGCAACACAGCTTTCAGACTTACTTTTGACGAATCAATTAACAATCTCCATTCTTCTGGTTTGTGGGAGTATCCAAATTCTTGCATAATACCACCAACATCTCTGCAATATACAAGTCCCCCCTTTCATGCAAAAAAACTGACCCAAATCTGTTGACGAGTACGAAAACTACAAACATTGACACCACTTCGAAAAAAGTTCCATTGTTTCAATCTGAAAGCCAACAGCTCGGCTTTGACTTTTGGCAAATTTAAATTCCCTGACAAGATCATTCAGTTCACTTTCATTGATTTAATGTGGTTCAGCTGTAGTGTTACCAAATTCAAAACTTCTGGGTGTGCACGGTTCAAAAATGCTAGACTCGTCACTGCTCTCAGCATAGTCTGAACTCAATAGATCTGCTTCTTCACATGGCTCAGGAATAGGTAGCTCGTCACAGTGAGGAACAGGACGAATTGCAAATGGTATGTTGGGATACTTTATCAAAGACTTCTTCTTCCTGTTGAACCCTTTTTTCATGGAAGGCGTGAGACAGAACCCAGCAAACATTGCATTGTCGGGTCAATGTTGGATAGATGCAGTTTCCAACATTTGTCAAACTCGGCCCAACGCTGCAGCCAATATTGGGGTGATGCGGTTTTGCACCAAAGTCCAGCGTTTAGCCAACATTGGCATTCTGCAGCGGGCCGACATCGGAACCTGCGTCGGTCCAACAATGGCAGAATAATGTTTCCAACGTCGGCTCGGAGTTGGCAAACTGCAGCTCACCAACATCAGAACTGCAGCTAGCCAACATCGGACTGCAAACTGCAACGAACAACATCGAATCCTGCGTCGCGCCAACAATGGCAGAATAATGTTCCCAACGTTGGTAAAGTCGTCAAACTGCAGCTAGCCTACATTGGAATCTGCGTCGCGACAACCGTGGCAGAATAATGTTGCCAACGATGGCCAGAGTCGCGAAACTGCAGCTAGCCAACATCGGAAGCTGCATGGCCCTATATGTTGTGGAACTGCATCTCACTAGCTGGTAATGCCTGCGAGAATCCAGTATTGGCACATATTGTTACATTGGCATTGGTGCGATTGTCTAACTTCATCCATCTTGCGTCTTTCATAATACCAATAGGTATAAATAAAGTTTTATTGCAAGGCAAAAAAACTGAAGATGGTAAATAACGCAAGAAAAAGCTAAAGACGTAAAATTTCGCAAACTGAAAATAAAAAACACAGCTTCTTTTGAAAATGTTGGTCGTGACTGCCGTTCAAGACCCAGACCGTGGGTGTGTTGATGTTAGGACGGATTAGGAAGTTATAGAAACTGCAACAACAAAAAATAATTCAATTAAAGCGAATGACATAACTTACGTAACTGTGAATAAATGTTCTCTAGTCTTTCTATAATGAGCATGTAATTCATGAAAATGGTGTATATAAACAGTCTCTGGAAAAACTGGTGAAACGCCTCTCCAAGAGTGTTTTTTATTTCCGACATCCGGCGCGAAAAATCCAACGCTTTATACATTTCACAGTTCACTTACAAGCTTGTAGTTAACGCCGTATTGATTAAAACGACAAAGCGTAAGTGAATTTAAATAAGAGCAATGAGACTATTTAACAGGGGTAGGCAACCTTTTCATCCCGTGGGCCACATCCAGACCCAGCTAGGTTCCAACGGACCAAAACAAAAGTCTTCACCAGAACATTAGGCGTTTTACAGCCGATTTAATGGCAATGACCAAAGAAAAAAAGGTCTTCGGCTGAAAATTAGGCATTTTCCACCCGATTCAATGGCGGTGACCAAAGGAAACAGCATTTCGGCGGGGTTGTAGGTGAATTTCAACCATAAGAAAAAGATCGTGGGCCGTATGAAATTGCTTGGCGGGCCGGATCTGGCCCGCGGGCCGTAGGTTGCCAACCCTTACATTATAAGACAACATGAAGCGTTACTCAATCGGTGTTCGATTCCCGCACTGGCAATGCGTCGTTGTGTCCTTGGGAAAGACACTTCACGCTTATTTGCCACTGGAAGCAAGCAATCCACCCGCTAGGGTGGCCCAGTCTGACAAAAGACTAGAAAAAAGAAACCCAAAAAAAAGGCTCCTCAATAGTTCAGTTATGGTTAGACAGACGCAGAGTGTCTGGTTAATATGAAGGAACTCAACCGATAAGATAGCAATGAGCAAAATAAAATAACTCTGGGCGTAAGTTTTGTGTTTTTGACGTCAGGATGTCGCTAGTGTTTTCCATTTAATAAACTTATGCAGACTCCACTTAATCAAAGCTACATATCTTGGATCAATGCTTACAACTATAGACTAATTTCAAGCGAAATTAAGATCCGGCGACACAGTAACTACATTGTGCCGACACTGGATTATAGAGAAAAGATGAAACTACCTGTAGACTGAGCAGAGGGTTTATTCTATCAGGTCACGATCGCTGATTACTGAATTCTTTGCCCTGACAGGTCGTCTTTGTAATGAAGTCAAACCTAAATATAATCAAATTCACACTAGGTTTGAAAATGTAACTAACTAGTTCAAAAGGATTCGTTTAAGGAATTCTTTACTGATTCCACTAAAAAGTATTGTCTAAAGAGCGTAAATTTTAAACAAGCGTTAGTCCCGGTCTACGCTCTCCGTAAAATCAGGAGTGTATGCGTTTTTTGTTACTTTATTTTAACCAACTGGCACCTTGTACGTTGGTAAGATGATACGACGGACGTATAAGATTTCTGTTTAAAATAAACAATACGCTTGTACGCTCACGATTTTACGCAGTGTAGACCGTGCTTAAGGTATCTGATTCCGCTTTTTATACACAGAATAAATCACCTTGATGAAAAAATTACCAATTCGGAGCACAATTACACTGAAGCTGTGTTTATCACAGAAAACTGACTTAAAACTACCTTTTGGCTTTGGAAATCGACAGCATAAAGGAAGCTAGTTGCAGGCATGGCTTTTGGCATAGGATTTAATTTTCAAGACGTTGGAAAATAGTTATTTTAAACTTGTGGCTGCGGATAGTCCCAGGTCTAAAACTTGCTTGAATTAATAAGTGAATCCAATTGATTTAAAGCTTGAAAAAGACTATGGTTCTTCCAAAACCTGTTTAGTCAAATCGCTTGTAACTGTGCCCATAACCAACATACAATACATATTAACTTAGCCTGAATTAGTTTAAGTCAAATTAAATGGAGAACATCAAGACTAACTGAAATAAATTGTTAAAATTAGTATTATTTCATTTAGTTGTGACAACATCTTTTTTGTCCCGGTCTGTTCCAGGAATAGTGTACTTCAAAAAACCAAGAAAAATTTAGGATCTACAAAAACTTAAGCACTATTACAGGCAGCATTTGCCGTAGTAAATAACAAAGCTACTAAACGCCAGTTTTTTATTGTTTACCAAGTTCTAACTTTTGCGGTCTGATTTGTAATAGGAACCGAAATGCCGAAACAAAGTCAATTGACGTCAGCTGTGTAGCAGCTGAATTATTTCACAAATATTTTTTTTTAATTTTTGAACTTTGAAAATATCTGAGAAAGATAGGATGAGTAAACCCAAGTAGAATTTTAAACTAACGATGCCAAGATACTTCGTTTGCTTATTATCCACCTTCATTGAGTTTGCAAAGCCATCCGTTTCATATCTGCACGATGTTTACGACCCCCATGGCGGTCCTTCCATTTTCTTTAGCCAATTTCCAATTGCACTTTAACTTGTTGCAAAGTGCTGTGTTTGCAATTTTTTCTCACTCATCGGAAATAAAAGATACCTGGTAATTTTTTATCATTTGGGTAAAAAGAATTACAGCGTATGACTTTTGTAAAATTAATCAAAATAAGGTACAGTGTTAAAAAAAAATCCTCAGCTGCCGGGCAAAAATTGATTGATTACTTTTGTACATCTACCACATAACAGCAGCTTCTCCCAACTTGGGGCATCCAAGTCAAGTTTTTCATTGTTGACCAAAATGTTGGGAAAAGCCTAAAATATACATTCGTAGCAAAATTGAACTTTTAACATCTTGCCATTTTCAACATCGACAGTTTTCTTCTTTTAGTGCTGCCGTTTTGCCATTATTGTGGCAGAAGATTAACTTTTGAAAAGTTGGCCTACATTTATTTGAGAAATTTTAAAGGGAAAAAGCCTTTTCAGTGAAAATTTACAAGTAATCTATAAAATTTTTCTCTGAAAACCAATTCTCAGGTGAGCCACGCTCTAATCTCATTGGTAATTTAATATCTGGGTTCGACTCTTGCACAAGACATTCATTGAATTATTGAACTTTAGATTTTCCTTTGAAAAAACACGTTGCAGTGGTTTAAATTTCAGGTTAGTCAGAGATGAAAATACTTGTGAGTTTTGGTACGATTTTCAAGAATAACCTATGTCAAATTTGTAACATACTTTGAAACTAGCCAAAGATAACTGAGTTCTTTTCAAACATCTCTGTGAAAAATATGTGCGTATCAACCACCATAGCGGGTTTCCAGGTAAGTCTTTCAAAACTTTAGAATTTAACCATAGCTGGTTACCAGGCAAGTCTTACAAATTTTAACGAACCTCCTGCGGTGATTTTCATTTGAATCTTGGACAGGCCAGATTGTGTCACCAGCTGTTTTTCTCGAGTAATTACGCCATGGTACCTTTTGTTGAGCCATACTTGTTGCTCCGTGTTCGAAGTGCCGCACTAAAAAAAGTAACAAAGATAACATTTGAAAGGTAGTGATTTGCAGGTAAACCTTGGACAGGTCAGATCGTGTCACCAGCTGTTTTTTACCGCGCAATTTCGCCACGGCGCCGAAAATTCAGCTACAGCACGCTGAACAGTCACGACAGGAAACAGTTTCAGGTGACACACACGAAACTTTACTAAATAAAGTTCAAACCAAAACTTATAAAATGTTCCGTAGTATAAACGTTATAACCTTTTTATTTTAGGTTCCAATTCAGAAATTACCGGGTTCGATTCTCAGGTTAGATATTCACTGATATTTTAACATAACCAGTTACTAAGCAAAGCTTTAGACTTAAACCAAAGCCAGTTCTCAGGCAAACCTCACCATCTGTGGTGGTTCGGTCCTCAGGTAAGACACTCTTCACGTCAAGGCCAAGTTTCGGGTTGGATTCTTACAACTAGCTAGGGTTAGAGTTAGGGTTAGAATTAGGGTTAGAGTTAGGGTTAGGACTAGAGTAAACTTAGGGTTAAGACTCCTACAACGCCGCATTTGGATAACTCCCCAATTGGATAAATTTGCAAACGCACTATGCCCCAAACAACCCACGCCCCAAACGACTCACGCCCCAAACCCTATACTTTTCAGCCACTAATTACTACTGCTGATGCGTTTTTTTTTTTTTTTTAGTTTGCACATGTTACAAACAGTGAATTAGATTCGCACGTTTACAGTCACTTTTTTGTGCCTGGTTTAATTAGCTGCTAAATGCTTATACTATTGCAAAGCATTAAGCAGCCATAATTGAACCTTTAACAAAAAAGTGATAGTAAACTTGCCATTCTAAGTGAATGTTTTTAACACGTGCACACTACAAAAAAGATTGCAGTAGAATTTTTAAAGACGTTTAAAAAGTAAATGTTGTACTGCGACAAAACGCATTTTAATTTAGACGCCTTCAAATAAAACACCAAGAATATCTACGTCTGGTATTAAAAATATCAATGTCTGGTATTAAAATTTGAACATGTGTCAAACATGTTTACGGTAAACGTGAGCAAGAAACGGGCTAAGAACATATTATTTGAGGTGTTTAAATTGTTTACAGTGCAGGTCAAAAGGTAATTCTTTGGTTTTCATTCTGGAGGTTGTTTTCGAGTTAAGCTTTGTAACCTTGCTGTTTTTTTCCAAGAAAATATTTTGCTTTGATTATGATTTAGCAACATTTTCGCACGCAACCGTGAGCAACATTGCAAGTTGTCTAGCTAGTTTGAAAGTACGTTTAGTAAGAGCATAAAGGACAAAACTTGCTTCAATATATTTCAGTAAAAAGAGACTGTACGATAATTGAAGCGTTGAAGAATAAAAAGTGTTATGATACGAAATCTACAGGCAGCTTTGGAAAAAAAAGCATGTTTAAGATTCATTTTTAATTTAAAAATCAGAGAAAGAATCTACCATCTACCAAAATTTATCAAAAATATGCCAAACAAAAATTTAAAACCTAAAACTGACAATAAAATTTTAATCGTTAATACAGCCAAAACAAAAAAAAAACGGAGGGCCGAAACAAAAAGCATAAAGTTGACAAAAACCATCTGTACTATAAGCGCTATCCTGAGCACTGCATGGAGGGTTGTTATACTTTCTCAATTCAAATTCTAAAAAAAAAAAAATTCCCGAACGAATGTTTTGCGGCATGGCAGTTTGTTCAAAAAATTGTCTAAGCTTTATGACTTAACAAAAAAAGCTTTGCTACGGAACTTGCTGGTATCGTTATCTTCTTCTTCTTCATTGTCAACTTTTCCGTGAGGGTTGCGGGGGCAGCAGCTAAAGAGAAGCCGCCACACTTCACGGTTTTCCATCACATTCATCATTTCGTTTGGGTGAAGTCCCAAACGATTCTGTCCAAGCGTAGCTTAATGCGAATCTTGATTTTAAGAAGTTTCTTTTTTTGTCACTTGTTTGTTATATATTTTTATCGATTGCCGATTTAGTGCTTGTGTTGAAAAATGCTAGATTGACAAAATGAAATTAATTTTGTTTTTCGCATTTGCATTTTTACCAACCTATTCATCAACCACTCAAGGTATGTAAAATCAATATTCGATTAGGCGACGCCGATTATGCGTCTGGACTTATATGCGCCAGGACTATTAGGCACCAGATCCAAATCTTAAAAATTTGCAAAATGGTTTCCACAAATTTTTTTTTGTTAAGTTTAGCAATATATTTATATGCATTTTTATTTCTTTACACTTTCTTCTATTTTTACTTAAGCACAATAATTTTTTTGAAATTATATTTCATATCTTTTACTAAGTATAGAGATCTTTCCTTAACGAAGAATAAGTTTTTTTCGTTGCACGATAGTTGGCTCTAGCCTTAGCATTTTAAGTTGTGGATGGGCAAGGTAAGTAAATTTTATCGCAATATCATTTGTAATACTAACCTGAAATGATTAACGCGCTAGCATATGATGTGATACACTTTTTTTCCTGCCTTGCAATAAAAATTGTTCAAATTAATTTTAGAATGCGGATTCGGTAATACTGTTACGTTGGAACCAAACAATTTAACGTCTCCAAACTGGCCAAGAAATTACCGTAAAAATGAATACTGCAAGTGGTGGTTAACAACAAATGATGGGAGTCCAATTGCAATCAAGTTTGATTCGTCATCACAATTAGAAACTAACGTTGATTTCTTGGTACGAAGCAGCGATAAAATAAAATCTAATTGAAAGGAATCTGTTTGATCTAAACAAGATTGAAAATGTAGATGACAATTTAATTGTGTAGTTCTTGTTAACAAATCAGTGGTCGAGTGGAAAGTGCGTCTGCGATTGAAGTGGTAGACTCAGGCTCAATTCCCGGTCGGGTTAAATCAACGACTACAAAAATTGGTATTTACAGCTTTCCTGCTTGACGTTCAACAATTTAAGGAACAGTGTGAAGCCTCCACCGTGTGTGATAGACAAGTGGGCCAGTGGATGCTTGACTTGAAGACCCAAATGTCCCTTCGCTGTCTCCTGGCCTAGGCAACTTGGTGAATAACATGTAATTACAATTACACAATGCAATTAAAAATCCTGCCTTTATTGATTTTATGTTTTGCCAAAAAATTGAAATTATTGAAGCGTAATATTTGAACATCGAAATATTTTTGGTATAAAACACAAAGCCAATATAATCGGAAACATACCTTGACGTTTCAGGAAACTACTTCGCACATTGTCAAAAGTAATAAATGGCGAAAAAACATGAAGCACAAGCATCTAAAGCATTGCAAAAAAGTAACCGCTGCAGTAGGGAGAGAACTATGATTATTACTCATTGTAGACAAAAATCAACGGAGTTATTAAAGTTAGGACAATCGTATTGAATTAGATTGGCGTTGACTTCAATCTGATTGACCCAACCGTTTCAAAGATATTCAATTTCAAATACGACGTAGGGTGATCTCAAATCATAATTTTTGTTGGCAACCCTGACGTTGATAACATTAACTACGCCATCTTAGTTCTGTCTTCCGGAAACGCCACAATTAAGCTAAGCTACATAGGCCCATATTAAACTATTAGGCCTATATTAACCTCTGTAGGTTAGGCTACAGCTGAACTGATATATTTTATTTGCTATCTGTTGATACAAGTTTGTTTTGAAATATCTTTTGCTAGCATCTTGAGCGCAAAGACCAGACCGTGAAGGCCTACAGGCGCTCCGCCTTGGACACAGCCATATCAGTCTCTAACACACGGTAACACATTACGCGCGGTCACTGCTTTAATTACACTCAACTTGTTCATTTAACTCAGGTTTCAGTTTGCATTTTTTTGTGTAGAAAATAAACGCAGGTGACGATGTGTTCGAAAAGTTAACTGGACGTTTCTACCCGGATAGACTTGATTGGGAATTTCCTTCACCGGTCAAACTTCTTTTTACTTCGGATCACAAGGTCGCAAAGAAAGGGTTCAAAGCAACGTATGTCAAAGGTACTGCTATACCATATCAAAACAGTGTCGATTTTTGTCATGGAAGTGGCAATTAAAAATAGTACTCTACAGAAACTTTTAACGAACTAAATGTTTATGTTCCAAGTAGAATAATAATACGGAACTTGCGCCAGTTCCTTTTTACCCGCATTCTCCTTTTTGTGCTTTCAAGCAGGTTGCTGGAGCCAGAGCCGTAGCTCGGAGCCGGAGCCGCGTAGCAGTCCATTTTTGCAGGAGCTGGAAGCGGAGCTGGAGCCGGAGCAACGTTACTGTAGTATAGCTCCCAGCTCAGATTTTCTCCGCTGTCGATCGCTTTTCTTTATCACTTTTTTAACTTGAGTGTAACTACAAAATGCAAAATAATAAAATGGCCTTGTAAAAAGTTTAAAAGGAGCTTTTGTTAAATAAAATTAAAATCAACTATTGTACCATTTGCGCTACATTCAATAAGATTGATTGTTGTTTTCTCATTAAAAGCTCTTGAGATCAAAAGATTTTTTTTCCCAAATGGATGGGTCATCTGTAAAATAAAACTTTGCCATTTTGCTTAAAATTGCCGCATTCAACTCTCGAATTATTTAATTACTGCTTACTCTACAGCATTAGCTACTGCTTAGTTCCTAGATGTCATTAAATTATGAGCAGCATTTGGGTTCATAAGCGTAGCCAGGGGGCCCAGTACCCTCTCCCCATCCCCAAATTAAAATGCCAGCATTGATAAAAACGTGACAAAAAAGCCTAATTGTGTCTTCAGCGTCAGTTTCCTTTAGCATTTTCTGTGTACAACATACACATGTGCAGCAGTAATTAAAAATGATATTGACGACCAGAGGGCCCGGGCTCCCTAAATTAATTTTTTGCTAACCAATTTATTTGCGCAACCAGGATGAAATTAAGGGTTTTGCCCTAAAAGCTGCTAACTCTGGCCCTCATGTAACCTTTTTATGAACGCAATGCAATAGCTTGAGGCGGACTTACCATATTGCGCAGTGCCAGGGGTCTCGTGCTTTAAATAATAAGACCTTTTTTTTGGCCTTCACTTATATTTGGCAAGAAGATTTTGCGAAAATCTTTAAAGTGCCAGGGGCTATGAGCAATGTAAATCCGGCTCGGTCCGGTCAATAACATGGTTAGTAAGCGCAACCATCTATTGCAATATTTTTCAATAACAATTCATTTCTACCTTGTCTGTTTTTCAAACGCGACAATACACTTTTCAAAAAAAATTAGCTGTGGAAATTATCATTGAACAAATTATTGAATTGAGGGATCCTGGGCCCATTGGCTGTATACGTGCCTTTATAACTGGTTATTTTCATAACTGACATATCAAAAATTTCTAAAGAATAATGTCGTGTGAATTATTTTATTATTTACTGCTGAAATATTGCAAGAGGCAATGTTCCTGACTTCCCCCTAACTTGGCTAAATCACGTACAAACTTTAATCCCAAAGTTCAAGATTTTAAACGTGTTTTGGACTTGAATTGTAAGTAAATGGAGGATTACACAATTTAGGTTTTTGAACTGGCTTTCAAATGTTTAAATCTAGTTCTTTCAAATGGCTCTGAACATATGCGGAATGTGATCCAATGGCATTGAAATAGCTTGTTTTTCAAAAAATTTGCCCAGCTTCTGGGGCTCCACCCTCAGACACCTATGCTTGATACGTTTGAGATAGATTAGTTTACTCAACACATCTCCCAATTGAGACATTCATCGTTAATTTTGGTAAATCATAGCGCGGCTACAGGTCATCCATTCTACGATACCTTTGTCCCACCAAAAGCTCCTCTTTCGAAAGTTTCTAATGACGTCACTGCATGTGATTTGTGACTCTCCCCCAATAAAAATCCTGGCTACGCCTATGTTTTGGTTGTCGTGTTTTTGGGCAAAGTTGATTTTGAAATTTATTTTAATTGATAAAATTGCAGGTGGGCTAAAATAGCAACGTAAAACTAAAACTCTATACCAGTCTGAATATTCCCGGAGCTGGAGCCGCAGTGGAGCAGCTTTTTTTAATCAGCTCCGGAGCTGGAGCCGGAGCAATGACAGGATAACAAAGAGCTCCGGAGCAGAAGCTGGAGCACCTTCAAAATCACTGATATTTGTTTAAAATTCAATTGCTGCAATGCTAAAGTATGAGGTGCCAAAAAAACGGTGCGTTTTGTCAACTCTCCTTTTCATCGTTGGGGAAACAGGTCAATTCCAATCTCAAACTTCCTCAAAGTAAAAACAAAGCCTACATTCTGAGCATGTTAAACACCATCTTTAAACGCGCTTAGTGTCGCTTTTGACACATGAGTAAAATCTAAACATGTTTAAGCGCCACAACCAAGTGTTTAAACGAAACATGTCTAAAACGTGACCAACGGTTTTAACCCGTTTATTTGTGTCGTTTTCAGCACCTATCATTCTGTAAACATGTTGAATGACTTTTTTGAAACGCATAAATAATTAATGGCTATTTTCGAAAGTTTTCGCCATACATTTTTGATACAGTTACAGTGATAACAATATTTGTGTTGTCGCTCACTAAGACAAACTTTTGCTGCATTTCAGTTGCTGAAATTGACGTGAAGTTGTTTAATTGCCTAATACAATGTATAAAAAGATAAAAATGATGCTTTCCACATGCAGCAGAGCCCGCAGAAAGTGAACAGTGGCAAATTAAGAACTTTTCGTCAATTTCTGCAACAAACTTCACCAAAATTGTACTTTGAACAAAGACAACAAAAATATGACTATCACTGTAACTGTATCAAAATCGCACAGCAAAAACTTTCATTAAATGCCATTAATTTTAAAAATATAGCGATTAAATATTATTAATAAATTAAACATTAAGAAATTAAAAATAAACGAAGGTGTGTCATTCACCACAATGATAGTTTATTGTTTAACAGGTGGAAGCAAGCATTAAATAATTTCACTTTAATAGTTACATTTTGCTTATGATTTAAACAACGCCTGAGGATCAATCGAAGTTTGACTTTACTTTTTTATTTTCCACAACGAACAAAACTTAAATCACATCAGATAAGCTAGAAACAAAAAACACTTCTATGGTATACAGAACAAAAAGAATATATTGCCGAAATATTAATTATCTGCAAGCAATGAGTGATTTTGTTTCTATGCAGAAACAAAATAGGGCCCGGCTGTATTGCTTATGCAGGGTCACATGATTGCAAGCAGCGGGCAGCTGTTCAGCGAAATAAAACTATAGTTGGAAGCAATTATACGCGGACAAAAACATGTCAAAACTCATTGCCATGGTCCACGACATCCTTTTTTTAAATCAGAAGTTTCTAAAAGCTACCTAAACAAACAAAAAATGTAGATATATATTAAAAACTTCAGTTCTGCAATACAATAATATTCCTTTTCGAACTTTATAGCAACGCTATTTTTTGCATTGCCTATTACTACATCACTGTTTGTTTAAAGTGGAACTTAGAACGAAACTAGGCGGAGTCGAAACATTAAAAATATAGGGGATAAAACTCGCAGGATGCCATTAAAATGCATCGAAGCCACAGAAAAAAAAAAAATTTACGCACTGATGTACTGCCCAGCGTCCAACTTGGCAATCATAGGAACGTTTAGACTGAAAAGCTTAATTTGGGAATGAACGTTTCATACGTGACCAAGATTATACCAACCACATCTTCTCAGCCTACAGTTAAACGTCACAAGCATTACTAAGACCTCAAGCAAACGAACCAAAGAAGTGAAACTTTAATTATTGACACTTGACCAACATCCATTCAAATCAGCACAGCACAATTTGCTTTTATCATCTTGACCATACATGATATGAAACAGCACTATAAGAAAAGCAAAACCAAATGAATCGTTAGTGTTCAATTGCATTCCAATTTCCCGCTAAGATAACTTTTTTGCATATAACTAAACTCGCAGAGTGACAGGTTGCCAAAGTTAGAAGACACAGTAGTAAAATGCAGTGTAACAGCTTGGCGTACAATAAGGTAACTTGCCGTTTTCCCATACAATTTCGGCAAATTTTGGAGCATTTTGTGATAGTTTCGTTTCAGGTCTAAGCGATGGCATTTGAATAAGGAAAAAAATTCCTTCCAAATCTCTAAAAACAAAATGTGACAAATAGAATTACGATTATTACTACAGCAGCAATATTGTAACAGGATATGGGTAAATGAACTTCGAACATAAACATTTTTTGCAAAATGAAATGAACACAGAATACAAAGTCATCAAACCACAACAAAATTACCTTCTCGTTATGCCACTGCCAAATTTATGTAGAGCAATTCTATATTCACTTCTACCGGTACTTTATCCAAACATTGGAACTCGTGCTCCGTCAAATCCTTTGCAGACTTTTAAAACAGTGCACGCAGTTATTGACTTCTTGCTGACAAACTAACAAGAAAAGGAAGATAATCTGCCGCCTTTCACTTGACTGCTGCACAATTACTATTCTTAGGAGTATACTATAATCGCTAGACTCCAGCTCTCAAAAATTTGCAATGCTTTAAGTGAAAATCAATGCGAAGTTTCATTTGGAAACACGGTTTCAAATACAAAAGCATGGCATCTTGACATTTATTTAATGGCAAAAACTAACAAGAACTTTGACATAGCAATCTTACGTAATTTATATCTTAAAGCACAGGAAACTGTTTAAAAACAGTTGAGAAGCCTCCATCCAGTATCCACTTTTTCAATCTCTGCACATCTTTTGTTTGCATTCACTTCAAACGCCTTCTCGACTAAATGATGGTCAACAACATCAGATTCTTTCACAAGCTCATCTTTCACTATCTGCTCCGCTCTTTCAATACTCCAATCTTCATCTTAATATAATACGGTACCCATTGGCGTCGATTTTTTGTTGATTAAGCAAATTCCGAGGGGGTGAAATGTTTTTGCGAAATTTGGTTAAACTTAATAATTCTATATCATTCCGGAATTAGCCCCCAAATTTAGGTGCAGACCAAAGAAAAAAAGGGTCTTTGTCGCAATCTAGTTCTATCTCATTGCGGAATTTCGGATTTCTTGTTGCCAAGTGAGTATTACTTGTAAGAAAACCGAGGGGACCAGACATGTTTTGTCCCCTTCTGTGGTCAGAACCTAGCGGGCGCCGCCCCCGGCCCCCCCCCAAAATTGATGCCTATGCCGGTACCCATCTTACGTTCTCAACCTAATAAACATTTCAAATTTTTGCTAACTGAGGTATCATCACAAAACTACAGCTGCCAGTTTATATGCAAATTTACGCAACAATCAGAAGACAGCAATGTGTTCTTTATAATATACGACTGAACCTCAACTTTTTTCTGCCCTTTAAGGAGGTAGTTGCCATAACGTTCCTTCAACGTCTAGCAGAAGAGCAGTAATTGCCAATTAATAAAGCCATTGGCTTAATCACAATCGGATTCCAACCAAAAACTTTGCTGTTCCATACGCTGACGTTCTTTTAGTTTGCCTCCAGAGCAGCAATGGTTGATACCTGAATGATGGTTAATACGCCCCTGAGTTAGCCGCCTTTAGGTCAAAAGCAATATTGTAAAAGTGCTGTAACGTTCAACAGCAGTGTGGACGAGTAAGTACGACTAAAAAGTCCCGCGATACGGTATTGATACCACGAAGCTATCAGAACCAAAAGGTAAATGCAAACAGCAAAAAAAAACAAATGAAAATCACATGCTTAGTTTTACAAATTATGGATTTCAAAGCAGGTAATAATAACTGTACATTAAAAACAAAAACACTTCACAACGTTTATTTTTAAAAAACAAATACTACATTTTTATGTTTTGAATATTTGAAGGATTTTACATTCTAAAAAATGTACGGTAATGCTACGGTATTGAAGTTACATCTGTTTTGCACAAAATTATGAAAGCTGCATAAACTTACCCATTGGCATAATATAAAACATGGCAACATTCTTCTGCTTTGAGGCAAGCGCTTCAGCTACATGGTTTTGTTTCCATCGTGCATTTTTGAGTTTTTCCGATAACTTTCGTGTAAAAAAAAGTCTAATAAAAACACGTACAGTTTATGCAATTCCCTTTCTATTTTTAACAAAATTCAGGGCTTTAAAAATTATCATAAATATGTGGTGCTTTTTGTAGACTTAATTACAACGATATCGAGTTATTATGTTTTCCTAGCAATATGAGTCAGTTGGTTTCTTTTTGCTCATCATTCCGTATCTAATAAACATTAACTAAAGGAAAACATACAATTTACGTAAATGCAAAGCTGATTTAAACTAAATGCTAATTTAATGGAGAATGAGGTCTTTGCAACAAGCAAAACCGTCAAAACAGCATAATCGGCTAGACAAAAACTTTTGCCAGTCAGTGCTGTTAACGCCCTATCTATAGAAGTCGATTTCCTGCACTCCTAACTGAAACTAACAGGGGAGAACTCAATTTAGTCAGTTTCCATCGTATTTCCATTTAACCCTATCACTTCCATAAACTTTTAACGTTACACTGAGCACTGTTAACTGTAACATTACACGAGAGAATATGACTCATAATCATAATGAATGTTAGATAATGAAGAATGGGTTACGTTATGTTAAAGATAAAAGGTGATAAGACTATAGTTTTAGTGGTCCTATACTTTCTTTTTCTTTGCTTTTCTGGGTAAGCATGCTCTAATCGTACTTTTCCAAACATTTAACTCTACATAGTGAAAATAGATAATGAGACCTGTATTTTAAGCTTACCCATTGTTTTTCTTTACTATGCGGAGACAAAAAATCCAAATTTGGATACATTTGTACCATTGCTTTAACAAATTTCTCATATTCTCGTTTTGTTGTCGTATCACCGTGTGATAGAATATGCGAAGAAGTTTCATCCAAAATCAAACCAAGCTTTTGAGAAGTTAAGCTTCGTTCATTTAAAGCAGAAACAGCTGTTTCACTAAACACTGGTAGATTCATTTCTTCTTCGACTGAAACGGTAGCAACACTGGAGTAACCAAGCACTTCGCTGCTAATCATATCATCTTTTTGTTCCATATCACTCACTGAACTTAAATCCACATGACATTGCGGAGTTCTTCTTCTTCTTCTTTCTTCATTGCCCGCTTTTCCGTGAGGGTTGCGGGGGCAGTAGCTCAAGATTGAGCCGCCACACCTCACGGTCTTCCATCACCTCCATCATTTCGCTTGGGCGAAGTCCCAAGCGATTCCATCCAAGATCCTCAATGTAATCGGTCCATCTAGTTCTAGGTCGTCCGACTGGTCTTCTCCCATTTGCTTTGGCATGTAAAGCTTGTTTGGGGAGTCTTTCCTGAGGCATTCTGCTTACATGGCCAAACCATCTAAGCTGAGATCTTTCAATTCGGAGAAGTAACGGCTCGATGTTAAGAGATTTTTGAATTTCAGAGCTACGCACCTTGTTAACCAGTGTAACTCGTTCGATTCTTCGTAAAAACCTCATTTCGGACGCTTGCACTTGTGATCGCATTCTTTCGGTCATTACCCAAGATTCATGACCATAAGTGAGAATGGGGACAAAAACTGCTTTGAAAAATGAGAGTTTTGCCTTTTTCGACAATTCTCGTTTCATGACAACCGAATAGTGCAAAGCTCGCATTACTGCACTAGCCTTGCCTATTCGGGTATCGAGTTCTTCGTCTTTGCGGAGTTAATGAAAATATTTCAGCGGAGTTAGAGCTGCTGTTAGCCTACAAAAAACATCACCATTGAATAGGTTACTGTCAAATCAAGTTAATGCTAATAATAATACAATATTCAAAATACAGGATGTAAAGTTAGGTTTTGAAATTTAAACTTTAGTATTATTTGATTCGACATTATTCCATGCGGCTTTGAACTATCAATCATATAGAGAAACTTTTTATCCAAAAATATCAAACACGGCATACTGTAACTCAAGTTCAAAGTATCTTCACAATTACAAATACAGTACCGGTACCAGTACTTCTAATACTCCTTCTCAAAATTCACAAAAAACTGCAGGTCAGTTCTGTTCAAACTACAAATTATGTTGAATGGCAAGATAAGAAACATGTTAAGGTATTAACTGCAATATCGGTATTATGCATTTTATAATTATTTTTAGACTACAGCTAAAAATAACAACGTACAGATGGCAAAATAATTGCTGCTAATGCGTACACACGATTATAACTCTATAAGTCTACCTCATGTTTTTTATATAAGTGCAATAGAACATGCACTGTATCACACTGTACTTATTGGTTGAGCACTACCAACATTGCAGGTTTGCATGATCTAGAACAATTTCCGAACTGCACCCACTTTATTTGGAAGCATTTTATGAAGATCAGTTTCCATCAAGCATAAAAATGCTTCGCCATCTACCTCATTTTCTAAACAAACAACATATTTGGATGTACCAGCAAAAGAATAAGTAACATAAAAGCAATGTAACTCGTACTGCAACGCTTATAATAAGCTTGCCCATATTTCTATGAAATTTCAACACATACCAATATACACAAGCTAATGCTGGTATCTTCAGAAATTTTTAAGCAACAAAATATCTGGCAAAGTCATAAAACTATTGGAACAGAACACGTCCAGTTGTTGAAGCTTTTAAACAGAGTATGTATTGAATAAATCTGACACTGGTGCCAGATTGTAAAATTTACATTTAACAGATTTATATTGTAAATGAGTAATTGCATTAATAACCTATAAGAATGAAACCACCTCTTAACTCAAAAATCCACGAAGTTTGACAACTTGCCACAGTAAACTGAATGCTACGGTTTCCCTGTTTGATACTGAGCATTAAATAAACAAACAATTGACATCTGACATCAATGATTGATACTGCCTCCAGCTCAATTCTTATGCTGGTGTCACGTCGTTGTGTCCCTGGGAAAGACACTTGCTACAGCAACAGCAAAAAAACTAACCACACGAGTATTTTTATACTAGGCTGGTTCTTGGCCAATTTTGGTGTATTTCAATTTTTCTGATCTATTCGGCCTTGGATGTTTAGTTTATTTATACTTTTGCCGCAGCGTACATTACTAGTAATTCACTTGCTGAAGCATATAAAAATGTGAATTTTGAGAGTGTTTAGATTTTACGTGGAATAACCATATCAGAGTTACATTAAATGTTGTTCAAAACAGTAGCTTGCTTTCCCAAAAACTGTTTTCAGTAAAAACTTTTGGGTAAATTTAATCCAAAGTGTCAAAATCGTTGGAGCAAATTTTTATCAAAATTTTTCTAAGGATGATTTCACAGCTACCCAAAGCTTAGAGGAAACACTGCGGAGGATAGTGAGACCAATTTGCCTTGATCAGAAATTTCTAGCTTATGCCTTTTCTAAAATATTAACAGTTTCTTTTTGCAGCCTTATAATTTTAAATGCTTGAATAAATGTCTTGACATTTGAATCTAATTAGCATTGTTAGCAATGGCACCAAAGCTCTTCATATGTAATTCAAAACTGACTGGATTAGGCAATATGCATGTGATGCAAGAAACTGTAAAAATGCTTCTAAAACTTAGATCTCTTTAAGTACTAAGGTTTTTGAAACAATATAACTAATGGTGCCTTTACATTGATTTTTTATCAAAAATAAAAAAACAAAAAAAAAAATTTCGCCTAAGTCGGCTGAGAATCAGCATAGCAAGAATAGCTTTTTCTTCTCAAAAAATTTGTAATTTGGAATAAGATTGCATTAGAACAAAAATTAAGTTCTATAAAAATACTTTAGATTCAACTTTTGATGCTTGCCATTAACTTACTCAATCCTTACATTAGCATTGCTGTAAAATGCTATAGCTGTAATAGGATACTGTAACTTTTTAGCATAATACAGAGCTGCACTGTACAGTTTATGTCTAGGAAGACGTAATCAGCAGCCCTCTGTGGGTTGATCTTCACCATTCAGTGGTCGAGAACCCTGATGGACTCTCCACGCCCTGAATGTTTAAGACCACAGCAATATTTTATGTTTGTGGCTCTTAACCCACACATAAAGCATTGCTGGGCTTTTGTACTAGAAACGATCCTCTAATACAATTAAGTACCATCCTGTGTAGCAACGGTAGTTAGTTCACAATTGGAATCATTGCTCTGGGTTGCTTAGCTTGTGGAAGGTCGTTACAAACGATCGTTACAAAGAGAAAGTTTGTAACGACCTTTCACAAGCTAAGCAAAGTAGAGCAACAATTCCAATTATGTAACTTTTTAGCGATAATCTTTTATTCGAAAACTTTGGAAGAATTTTATTAATTTTTGATCTGCGATATTTCAAAAATAGTAGAAGGTAGAAATCTCAAAGTCGGCAAAAAGAGTTACAGATTTTATACTCCAAGTTAAAAACCAGATG
This sequence comes from Trididemnum nubilum, assembly GCA_963965965.1. NCBI lineage: Eukaryota > Metazoa > Chordata > Ascidiacea > Aplousobranchia > Didemnidae > Trididemnum > Trididemnum nubilum. The sequence continues at coordinate 51,936,232 of OZ014471.1, forward strand.
ACACTGTCTTTTAAAAATTAAATATTGCAAGGTTATGAAAAAAACGCAAATATATGCTAAAAATAGAGGAAGCAAAAAGATTCATCATAATCCATTTGATTGCACTGAGTAGTTTTTCTTAAGTAACATTGAATTATGATATATACCAGTAATATTGTTAAGTCCTTTTAAAATTGTTCACACGGAGCAATCATTGATCACTGGTAGTCGCAATGCTACAATGAAGCAGTGGCACTGAATAAAAATGGTATCATACCCTTTTACAAAGACTACAAACCCAAAAACAAAAAAAAAACAACGAACTAAGGTATCTGTTAACCTTTTTGAATTTACCGGTATATGCACAAGTCTCAAACTTGATCTGCACCTGATTGGATGGTGAAAGACCTTTCAAATTTTAGCAATTATATTTATTTTAAAAAATGTAACCGATATGGAATTTTTTTTTAATTGCATTACGTACGAGTACAAAAATTTAAAAGCCATAGCAGCTCCTGCTTACTTAATGCTGGCTGATCAGGTCGTGATTTAAAGAAGCATTACTAAATACAAACAAATTAAGTAAAGTTAGGTTATTCAGTAGTGTCCTCATTTATAACCAGAAAAACTATGAAAACCATTGGCCAAGAAAGCAGGTAAAAACAAGTTTGAACTGGTGCATGGATAAAACAATTACAGTATCTGCCCAGTAGCAATAGACCTGGGTTCACTTCCTTGTTGAATCATGCCATATTACTTTAAATACTGATATTGCAGCTTCCTTGCTTGACGTGTAGTGTCAAAGGGTTAATGTAGAGCATTTATCTCAACATGGTAGACAAGGGAATCGACTCAAAGACCATATGGCCTTTTCACTGTCTCCTAGCAGGGGTAACTTGGCTATGGTTGTTTTATTGCTGCCAAGCCCAAGACATATCCTTGCCAACCAGTTTCAAATATTTGTATCGTCCGTACTATGATAAAAAAAACTCCACAACGAAAGCTGACTCTACAATAATCAAAATAGTAATACTCAACAATTTGGAAAATGTAAGCATAAAAAATAAATTCAAAGTATATTTCTACTGTGAAGTACCACTATACTATTATCCAGTACATTTTGACATTAATTATAGACTGGATCTCGTTCAGTTTAAGGCTCCCCACTTTTGAAACCACGTGCAGTCAATGTTGCCATTCATATAACTGTATAATAAAATTGAAAGGGAAGGCTTAAACTGATAAAGATCCCAACAGACCTACTGCTAGTAGCTAGTAGACCATAGGCATATCATGCAATAAAATTATGTCAATTAGATTCAATTCCACATACTGGTACCAGCATTTGAAGAAACCTTTATACTGGTAACACTCTTGGGGTGTTGTTAAATATGAGCTGTCGCTTTATTTTCGGCAGCTCTGCGATTCGTGTATGAGCACGCTTGCGTTTTCTCCTTTTTCTTCGATCTAAGCTCTTCCCCAGATCCAGCCCTAACTCCAATGAGTGCACGCATGAGAGGAGCAGGATAGCGTGCGCACACTCATACGCAAGTCGAAGAGATTCCGAAATAAAGCTGACGGCTAAAACAATGCGGAAATAAAGCTACTTAACGACACCCCACTCTTGGTTACCCAAGTACAAACAAAAAAATAATTCTTAAAAAAATTACAGGCTTCTGCCATACAATCACTAATATTGGCTCGAGAATCCTAACATTAAAGCAGTACTTTAAACCTGGGCAAATGAATACGATTGATCAGTGACTCAGGACAAGCCTATGTCTTATTAAAACAAAGAATGATTAAAAATCGAATCCAACTTTTCACTAAGAATAAAAGAGCCAAAGCTGTCGTAAACATTTTATTTAAAAAGAGACGTTTCGACTAATTACTTAAGTCATTGTCAATCTGTAAATAATGCGCAAGAAAAATTAGAGCAATAGGTAACCTGCAAAGGTAAATTGAACAAAACCGGCAAAAAATACCAGACTTAACGCTATATAGTTCTACAGTGTGAAGACATCATTGCTTTCAAGAATGTGCCCAAACCAAGGTAGTAAGTATTCAATTTATAAGGGCAATGAATCTAACCAAGCCACACTCATCTGCTCAACCGCCAAAGCACATCCAGAAACCAACCCACACAGCCCAATTCTACTGAATACAGTATAAAGCCAAACGAAAATTATAGAACCCGAGCAGTCACCCACAAATTGAAAGATACCAGTCAGCAGTTTTCTTCAAATCATCACTGTATACCTAGCAACTGACTCTACATGGTAATGCTTTTAATTAGCCAGTGCACCCTCACTTTCAGACACACTATTCTATCCACATAAATCCCCATAGTAATGCAGGCATATCCAACATTAACGTTATCAAGCAAACCAGTGACTGAAATTGTAAAAGTAAATTTTTAACAAATTCTAAATTACCAAAAATTGCCAAAAGTCCCAAACGGCTGGAATATTGAACACTAACTAAAAGTCCCAATAAATTAAGAAAAAATCCTACCTTGATCTGTCGTTTCTTGAAAGCAATGTCGACAGACTGACAACCAAGACCAGTTAAGCTAATAATTGATGCAAAAGAATTTGAAATGTTAAGCCTTTGTAAAAGAATTCGTAAAAGCCTAATAATTGATGTAAAAGAATTTGAAATTTTAAGAATTTGAAAATTCTTTTACATCAATTATTAGCTTAACTGGTCTTGGTTGTCAGTCCGTCGACATTGCTTTCAAGAAACGACAGATCAAGGTAGGATTTTTTCTTAATTTATTGGGACTTTTAGTTAGTGTTCAATATTCCAGCCGTTTGGGACTTTTGGCAATTTTTGGTAATTTAGAATTTGTTAAAAATTTACTTTTACAATTTCAGTCACTGGTTTGCTTGATAACGTAAATGTTGGATATGCCTGCATTACTATGGGGATTTATGTGGATAGAATAGTGTGTCTGAAAGTGAGGGTGCACTGGCTAATTAAAAGCATTACCACGTATAGTCAGTTGCTAGGTATACAGTGATGATTTGAAAAAAACTGCTGACTGGTATCTTTCAATTTGTGGGTGACTGCTCGGGTTCTATAATTTTCGTTTGGCTTTATACTGTATTCAGTAGAATTGGGCTGTCTCTGATGTGGCTCTGCATTAATGATTTATATATCTGCACCTCCTACTTGAAGCTGGAATTGCCAGTCAAGTGCTGAATTACAGCTGTTCGCCCCCACACCCCCTATTTGAAACGGTTTTTAACCATCTAAAAACTATAGAGCTTATAAAATTGGGGAAAACCACAAGCTGCTATTTATATCCCAATCCATCCATTTTTTATTCTTGCACCTCTATTTTTTCGACAACATTCCCCCATCCCCAACCTTTTATATTCTTATTCCTTCATCCCCACTCTTGGCCATACATTATCGACATTAACTAAACTCCATTTATTTATCACCTTAATTCTCATTTTCTTATCTCATTTCTCATTTTCATTTCCCCATCTCCATTTTCCTATCCCCACTTTTCCATCCTCATTATCATACCCATTCGTATGCCAGACCCAGTGCCGTCGCCAGAGCAAACGAAATGAGAGGGCACTAAAATTTTCTTATAAAAACTGATCTTCAGATCTTGTACGGCTACAATTATGCACATTTTTTAAATAAGGCCGGAAGCGTTTTTTAGCTCGTTTCGTCTGCGGCCCATAATCGCTTGAAAAATCTATCTACAGCAGTGAATGCTACCAAACGTGCAACCAGGATTTTGCTAAGAGGGATGAACCAAAAGTTGTTGTTTTTTTTTTGCAAAAACAATTTCTGATTTTAGCCCAAGTACTGAACAAGCTGATGCAACTCAAGCGTGTCACAGACGGGCATTTTCACTAAATATTTAGTGACTGTGGACGGGGGCTAAGGGCAGAACCCCCATTTGCTGGGCGATTTTTGCGATTTTGCAGCAAAAATAGAGGTTTTAACGCCGTTTTACTCACACTTTGCACTTTTTGAAGCCATGTAAATAACTAAATAGCTAAAATTCAGAAGTCGTTTCAAAGAATTAAATTTCTTAGCACCTTCAGTCCCCCCCTCTTACTTCAGATCAAGTCTAAAATACGTTTAAACGCTCGTATTTTGAGGTTAAATTTTCTAAATGACTTGGCTAAGTGAGCTTAAGCCCATGGGCATCGGCAAGGAGGGCCATGGCCCCTCCTGGATTTTCACTCACTGCCTCTTAAACCTACCAAATTTCAAAAATTTTTCCGTGTTTAATAGTTAATACTGGCTCTGTTCTTATTGACCCCTCCTGAAAAAATTTCTGCCGACGCCCTTGCTTTAGCCCCTTCACCTTTGTTGCGCCACTGACTGCAACCTCAAAATTTTGAGAGCGCTTTAAAAATCAAAACAGCTTATCTATAAAAAAATGTTTTCACGTATTTTTTTGTGTCATAACCACTAACGAAGTATCAGTAACGATTCTGCAGGCTTACATGTTTCTTCCGCGACACATCCGTAAAGGTGTGTAAATAAGACGGAAAATTGCGTCAGATTTATGCACTCTTGCACAGCAGTTGGTTGCCAGCAATTTCGCAAAAAATCGAGAAAACGTTCTAGGAGAATTATGTTTGAACGTAATTATTCCTTCTTCCATCATTGTCTGTTGTCTTGTCGCTGCGTAATGTTCCAAAAACAGCATTTTAAGCAAACCAAAATGGGGGGCACAAGCAGTTGTTAGGGGCTCCTGTAGCGACAGCAATGTGTACATCCCAGTACATCCTATTATTGTGGTACATCCTTAAAAAAATTTGGTAACCCTTGGGTGTACAATACACCCGGTTGAAAAGCACTGATACAGAGACTGAGTAAAAAAAAACACTGCTTAGAGCAAAAAGATGTCAGTGCGGTATTGTAGTGCATTGTCTATACAGATAAATTACTGGATGTTAATAATATTCTAAAGATTTTGCTTAAAGCAGTTCCTATTAAGAGGAATAAATTTTACTTGTCTACATTTTTCTGATACCTCGGTTCGCACTTTAACAGCAATTTTTTTTGTGATGCTATGAATGCTGGGTTTGTTTAGGTTATAATGCTTATGTGAACGTGACTCTTTGTTGTTAACCTGTTTGCGATTATTACCGGTCTACGACTTTTAAGTGCGGACGTTTAGGCGCGAGACGTTTAGGCACGAGACATTTAGGCGCAAAACTTTAGGCGCGAGACGTTTAGACGCCGCCGATTATGCGTCGGGGCTTTTATGCGACTGGACTTTTACGCGACGAGACTTTTAGGCGCCAGAGGTAAAAAAAGATTTTTTCTCAAAAAAACTTTTTTGTCAAAAAAAGAATTTTTTTTCCAAAAAATTTTTTTTCAAGAAAAAAATGTTTTGTCAAAAAACAAATTTTTTTCCATAAAAAGTTTTTTTTCCGAAAAAAAAAGTTTTTATCCAATAACCATTTTTTTCTACAACAAAAACGTTTTTCTCAAAAAGATTTTTTCCTTCAAATGACAGTCTTTCTTCAAGTTAAAGCGTTTTGAAAAAAAACTTTTTCCAACAAAAAAGTTTTACTTTGATTAAAATGTTAATACTTTCGAAGCTTTTCATCTGATGTTTGTCAAGAAGAATCGTCAGAATAGAGAGCGCAGGAAAAGGAGTGGCTATAGGAAAAACCGAGCAGTGATTGGCTGGAAAAGGATTGCTGAGAAAGCGTCATTTGTGTGCAACCTTTAAGCTGTGCAAGAATTCTTTTTGTCAGCAGAGGTTAGAGGTTTTGATAAAAGTGACTTCAAAAGCATGGAAATTCAAAAGATGGAAACAGAGCGGGAAAAGTTTTACAAAAAATTGATTTCTTATTGCTTTTTTTTAAATAACAAAGAAAGTTTTCCACTACTTACTTGCAAAGATTTTTTACCTAATCCAAACGCAAGCGATCTCCAGCCAGCAGTCTCAAATTTTGCGGCGCACGGAAACGAATTGCTTGTGCAATATTGGCACACGCAGCAAGTCGTGTGACGTTTCATGGTTATTTGGAGTCCACCTCTACCAAACAAGCTGTTATTTTGAGTCCACTCTCAAAAATTTTCTTGCATTGTGTCGACTTTTCTTCACAGTGATGAAGACAATTGTCTCGAAACAATGGAATGCTCCCGCAATGGAGGCTTCGCCACACCTGCATCACTAGGGGATTGAAATGACTACCGATTTAGACGGAGGCAGCATTAAGGTGTTGTCAAATGAAGTAGGATTGTAAGACGTGATGTGTCTGTGAACTATTAAATTAATTTTGTATTTTTCACTTGGAAAATAATTAATGTTGTTAAATACGCAACTTGTTTTTCTTTAGCGCCCACCATCAAACTGTTTTATTATGGGTGTTTAATTGTTTTGAATGAATATGAAAGCAGAAAGAAATACAAAAACTTTAATAATGGTATTATAATAAGTAACCCCACTAGTACCTGTTTGATCCTCTACAGACAATTGCTTTATGATGATGAGTGGAGTTTCAATTCAACAAATCAAAATGTTTGACGGTGTAGGCCAGAGCGAATATCGTAACATAGCACAGTCAACGTTGAAAATTTTTAACCCTACAGTCTGTTTCACCGTTATCGGGATCATCATGTTAAACAAGCTTTTATCTCAGTTTCGGTTGCGGTTTTGATTTTGGCTCTCTGGCGGTTTAGACTGTTAGAGAAAAAGGGAAAAAACGCCTTTATTTATCCAGGAAGGGCTAATTTGCAAACAACAGCCCTTTATCTACCGCCTAGCCCATTTTCCTTCTCTATGGTTGACTTCTAGGTTATGGCTCAGACCTTGGGTATGGTTCAATTTTTGAGTCTCCCCTGAGCTCATCTGTGACTTTAACCATCTTAATAATGAGGTAAAGTGACTGGTCGGAGGGCTACCCACGACGACAGCACTGTGTGCAGTATTGAGAAAGCTCTTCTTAAAACGTCTTTTGTCCATCTTTTTATTTTCATTGAAGCGACTGCAGTGAGCGTGAAAAATTTAAACTACTTAGAACTTGTCTGAAAAATTTTACATGAAAAATTGTCGGAAATGATTGTCGAGTAAAATAACAAGTTGAAGCAGCAGCAATCCTGTTCAACTTCAAAAGTTCTTGACGCAATTCTGAAGAAGTTGACTTCAAAAATTTAACATTGTTTTTACTATAAGTGTATTTACAACAAGGTGCAAAGATTAAGCTTAAAAATATCGATTTAACTAATGCTTTTACTATATTTACAACAAGATGTAAAAACCATAAATAATAATCTGCTGAGAGAAGAATAATTAGCTCCTGAAAAAGTTTGTACTGTATTGTTTGGTAGAGGTGGACTCCAAATAACCATGAAACGTCACACGGCTTGCTGCGTGTGCCAATATTGCACAAGCAATTCGTTTCCGTGCGCCGCAAAATTTGAGACTGCTGGCTGGAGATCGCTTGCGTTTGGATTAGGTAAAAAATCTTTGCAAGTAAGTAGTGGAAAACTTTCTTTGTTATTTAAAAAAAAGCAATAAGAAATCAATTTTTTGTAAAACTTTTCCCGCTCTGTTTCCATCTTTTGAATTTCCATGCTTTTGAAGTCACTTTTATCAAAACCTCTAACCTCTGCTGACAAAAAGAATTCTTGTACAGCTTAAAGGTTGCACACAAATGACGCTTTCTCAGCAATCCTTTTCCAGCCAATCACTGCTCGGTTTTTCCTATAGCCACTCCTTTTCCTGCGCTCTCTATTCTGACGATTCTTCTTGACCAACATCAGATGAAAAGCTTCGAAAGTATTAACATTTTAATCAAAGTAAAACTTTTTTGTTGGAAAAAGTTTTTTTTCAAAACGCTTTAACTTGAAGAAAGACTGTCATTTGAAAGAAAAAAATCTTTTTGAGAAGAAAAACGTTTGTTGTAGAAAAAAATGGTTTTGGGATAAAAACTTTTTTTTTCGGAAAAAAAACTTTTTATGGAAAAAAATTTGTTTTTTGACAAAACATTTTTTTCTTGAAAAAAAATTTTTTGGAAAAAAAATTCTTTTTTTGACAAAAAAGTTTTTTTGAGAAAAAATCTTTTTTTACCTCTGGCGCCTAAAAGCCTCGGCGACTAAAAGTCCAGTCGCATAAAAGCCCCGGCGCATAATCGGCGGCGCATAAACGTCTCGCGCCTAAACGTCCGCGCTTAAAAGTCACGGTCCGGATTATTACTGTTTGTGTGTTGTACTTGGCAGTAGCCAGAGAAAGAGAGAGAGAGAGAGGCCAGGCGGGGCTGGTTCCGGCCTGAAAATATACGCAAAATGTTACTCTAAATGGATATGGGAAATGCGGATAATTATGTTCAGTCCCGCCTTAATTTTATTATCGGTATTACCAATGACGTTTTCTTTTTCAATAAACATAGTGCAGACAAACAAAATTCCAGAGGTGGGCACGCACAAAATTTTTCAGGAAGCATAGCGCAATAAAACACAACGACTATTTAAACCATTAAAAGCACAGACCAAGAGGCGCGCTTTAAATTTTGTATTTTCAGAAGCGAAGCGTAACTTCCACAATCAGGTTTTTGATTCAGTAAAATCTTAATGCAATTCCACATTTGCAAAACAAGATTTTTGTACCAAGTCAAAGCGTAACCAAACTTCTATTTCGCATTTTTGTGATTTTGAACGGAAAAGGAGTAAGTGATTGGCAACAGAAGGTCGACACATAAATACGAGGTTACGATCAAAATGAAACAAATTAAGTCAAAAGCATAAAATTGCGGTCTTAACAAAAAAAAAAAAATTGATAGCGTATCGCAATTAAACCGCAATAAATTTTAAAGACAGACTTCTGCAATGTCTCAAAATAAAAATTTAAAGCGCAAAGCAACTTTCACAAATGCAAAAGATGCGGTTGATATTTTCTTACTTGTGACAAGAAAGCGAAGGGAGACTGCTAAACGCTTTTTGCTACAAATCGCCTGTCTCATGATGGAGTCATTTCGAGCAAACTAGGGTCGAATCCACAATCTAAGTTTGCTTTTTTTTCGCTTTTTGAAAGCATTTTAAATTTTTATTGTTGCTACCACTTTTATTTTTTGAAACATGCTTTTTTTTTCACTTTTTGAAAGCATTTTAAATTTTTATTGTTGCTACCACTTTTATTTTTCGAAACATGCTTTTTTTTTCACTTTTTGAAAGCATTTTAAATTTTTATTGTTGCTACCACTTTTATTTTTCGAAACATGCTTTTTTTTTCACTTTTTGAAAGCATTTTAAATTTTTATTGTTGCTACCACTTTTATTTTTCGAAACATGCTTTTTTTTTCACTTTTTGAAAGCATTTTAAATTTTTATTGGTGCTACCACTTTTATTTTTCGAAACATGCTTTTTTTTTCACTTTTTGAAAGCATTTTAAATTTTTATTGGTGCTACCACTTTTATTTTTCGAAACATGCTTTTTTTTTCACTTTTTAAAAGCATTTTAAATTTTTATTGTTGCTACCACTTTTATTTTTCGAAACATGCCTACAGATTATTATAGCCGAGTAGTCTGATTCTATCATTATTATAGCCTATTATATTATAGCCTATTATTATTATAGCCTATATCAAGATTATTATAGCCGAGTAGTCTGATTCTATCTGCAAGAGTGTTAAAACCGCCACGTGTAAATGGATTTAAAAGTCTTGCAGAACAAAACCACAACATAATTGCTGCAACATTTAAAAACAAAATTGTTGGGCGCACGTGTAAATGGAAATTTAAGTTTCTTGCAGAAGATTACTTCCGACGCCAAATTTTTTGATTGCTGCAAGTAAATTCGCAGAAATATAGTTTCACATGTAAATGGAACGATAATTGTTGGAGCGGTAAAATTGCGGAAAAAACTTGATGGTCTTTTTCGGCCCTAATTTTGATTATATTTTTCTGCACCTAAAACAAAAAGCCCGGCTCGACTTACAACTCTGCTACCACGCGGTAATTAACTTTTTACGTCCATGACACTTTTTTTTAGAACGCTTGTTGTAATGAATAATTTTTAGAGCGGATTAGCCATACGGTTAACTAAAAACTTTCATAATGATGTCACAGTCTATTTGGTGATAAGCCTAAGGGCCGTAATACACGAACAAGTTTTTTCTGCAATTTTACTTCTTCAGCAATTATCACTTCATTTACACGTGAAACTGTTTTTCTGCAAATCTACTTGCATCAATAAAAATTTTTGGCGCCGAAAGTAATCTTTTGCAAGAAATTTAAAATTCCATTTACACGTGCGTTCAACAATTTCTTTTTCACAGGGCTGTTTCGAGCTTTTAGCTCTCATCGGCAGCCCTCAGCTTCTCTAACAAAGTTATTCCCCAGCTGGACAAGACTCTTGGCCGAACTGGACAAACCTAAGAGTCTTGTCCAGCTGGGGAATAACTTTGTTAGAGAAGCTGAGGGCTGCCAATGAGAGCTAAAAGCTCAAAACAGCGCTGTCCAGCTCTGTGCATCTTATGACTTTAGCTACTTTGTAGCTGCAGTGTTGGTGGTTGATCTGGCCACCTAACTGCCAGTGGAAGTCGTTATGATTTCCCAGGAGTCGACCACGAAGGACGTCAAACTTGTCGGTTATGATTTCCGCGGTCACGCAAGGGGAACCCTAGTAGTAGAGATAGCCTATGGCTGTCCTTACTACATGGGTTCAGCAATTTTTTCATCTGTTTTTTTAAGTACCACAAGTGAAAAATCGTTCATTTCCTAGAAAGCCTCAGCCGCTGTGCAAGCCCTTAAGGTTTGTCCAGTTCGGCCAAGAGTCTTGTTCAGCTGGAGAATAACTTTGTTAGAGAAGCTGAGGGCTGCCGATGAGAGCTAAAAGCTCGAAACAGCGCTGTCCAGCTCTGTGCATCTTATGATTCGAGCTGCTTTGTAGCTGCAGGGTTGGTGGTTGATCTGGCCACCTAACTGCCTGTAGAAGTCGTTATGATTTCCCAGGAGTCGACAACGAAGGACGTCAAACTTGTCGGTTAGTTTTTTTTTTCTTGAAAATGTTTGCAGCAATTTCGTTGTGCTTTTATTTTGCAAGACCTTGAAAATCCATTTACACAAGGCGATTTCAGCACTTGCTTACAGAAAATCTGCTCTAATAATCTGAACTGTCAGTCGGCATGTTTCGAAAAAAGAAAGCGGTAGCAGCAACAGTAATTTGGAATGCTATTAAAAAGGAAAGAAAAAGATAAAAACGTAGAATGTGGATCCGATCCTGGCTTGCTCGTAGAGACGATTTAGGTGCCTACAATCGTTTGTTGCAAGAAATGAGGGTAGAAGATGCACAACAATTTAGACTGTTCTTACGTATGAAACCTGAACATTTGGAGGAACTTCTTCGAATGGTGGGACCAACAATTTCCAAAAATGACAACGTCATGAGACAGACGATTTCTAGCAAAGAGCATTTAGCAGTCACCCTCCGCTTTCTAGCCACAAGTAAGGAAATACAATTTTTTGTCTATGTCTAATGTTTATTGAAAAAGAAAAACGAATTAAAAATACAAAAGAACTGGAAAATTAAAACGAAAAATCTCTTTCCATCAGCATAATATACAACTGAACAGGACATTCGTTTAAAGTCGTATCCACCGACGTAGATTAACGCTGATTATCGATTTCCTACGCCGCTGAACTTAAAACTTTTTTTGGTAAAATTTTTTCGGTATCGGCAAAAAAATGTGTAATTTTAACCCTGGCAATTTTTTCTGGGCCCGTTTTTTTGTCAAGATAATTCGTAATCTGGGCCTACTATAATTTTTACATAGAACATTATCAATATTTTACGTTGCTCTTACTGGAATTTTTTTCGGTTTCGGCCAATTGAAAACTCGAATTGGTAGTGGTTGTACTTAGGGTCAGAGTTAGGTGGCGCTACTTTTGTAGGCTAATATGCAGAGTAGCGGTAACCAGTAGCTTAGCCAGGGGCGAGGGAGAGGTTATAAGAGAAAAAATAGAAAGTTTTTAGCTTTTTTGAGACAGTGCTTTGAACTGGAATGGACTAAAAGATGATTTAAGGCGTCTTTTGAAATATTTAAAGTGGGGAGGCTAATTTTTTGAAAATATAACTCACAAATCTGTAAAAACTTTTAAAAAATGACCAAAAATTTGATTGCTTGTGGAAAAATGCTGAACCAGGTTTCATTAAAAAAATAAAAGATCAGGAAAAGTATCAGGAGGCTATTCAGAGTTAGTTCAATACCCATCATTTCTCTCAGATTTCTTTCCATTAGCCTCCCAATTATTTTCATAAAATATGGACGAACTAGGTTATTCCTTGTGAGTTTTTTTTTTTAACTACGGGGTTTTAAAAGAGACGACTGCAATTTTACTATTAGTCATTTCCGACATAGCCTGCTAATTTTTATGCCACGTTACAAAAGCATTAGCTTTTATCATAATAGGCCCGCAAAATTATCCTATTTTTGCAAAACAACTCAAAATTTTCGACCCCTTCCACCGCAAATTTCTGGCTATTCTCCACACCGGTAACGTTGCTACTTTTCAATGGCTTGAAAAAAATGAAGCAGCCTGCAACTGCTACCATTTTGAAATGTTGAGTGCTTTTGTCAAGATTTCACTCATTGACATGTTGAGGCTTAGAGTCTAATTAAGTAATTATATAACCGAAAGCAGAAACAAAGGTATAGCCAATGTTTTGATTGGGAAAAGATATTTTAAAATCTATTTGCCGACTCACCTTTACTGTAAGCCTAATATAAAAAATTGTTATCAATACTATGCATTTTAAAGAGAAAATGTTTGGAAGCATTATTTTTACATACGATTTGCGAGCAAATAGCTGTAAACTTGATCATTATATTGTTTTGTCAGCATTAAATCACAATTAACATATGCAATTATTGCTTTTCAAAATTTTTTTGTATGCGAATGAAACATAATCGAAGGTTTGAAAAGCAATTATTTGCTTTACTTTTTTCAAATATTTTTCGCTGAAAAGAATGAAAACAGATAAATCAGGAATAGCAGTAACGGTAGTTACTGTGTTTCAAACTGAGAATTTGAAATCAAACGCGCTCAAAATGCATTTTTGAAAGACAGTACGATTATTACTGCGATTCAAACTGAAAAAGCGACTGTTTACGGAGAAATGACGTCATTTGTACGCAAAATAACTCCGTAAATAAACATTTTTGCAACGCTTGGATGCGACTAACGGAAGCAGAAAGTAAAAAAAGCCCAAGCTATACAAAAAACGGAAAATCGAAAATTTGCAGTAACTGCTTTTCAAAAATTTGCGGCAGAGTACTGGAGCCTAGTGAATTCACCTGTGTCCCAGTCAGCAAGTGGATGTGGGACCCAGCTTGGCTTCATGTGGGCATCTTTCTGGGCCCCAGGAGTGGCTGCTCATGTGGGACCCGCAAAAATATGATCGTGGGATTTCGATGGGCCCCATGTGTGGCAGCCCACCTTTTATATGGACAGCCTAGGTGGAACCCAGCTTTATGTGAATCTCCAAAATAGATAGGACCCAACCAGCTTCCACCTTAAACCCAATGATTCACTGAGCTGCCCATTAACAATCTATGACCAATGCTTTGCATTTCTGGGCTTCATCTTGATACACCTACGCACGTTGCGCGAGTGTATGCAGTAATGAGCAGTCTAGAAAAACAAACTAGCGCTCATAGCATGTCAGTAGGCCATTAGACAGCTCAGAAATTAGCTGATAGGTTTGCCCATAGCGTGTTTAATGCAATTTAACTGTTTTTTCTTGCAGCAGTTTATTGCAAACAAAAATCAAAACACAACATTGAACCATCAAAAATTTCAAAAATGCAAATCGGTATTACTTTCCTTTTTAGCTCAAAAAGTCCTGAAACTAGTTAAATTACGAGTAACAATCAACTCCTCTTTCATACGCAATTTCATTTCTTTTCTTGGTTCTTTTCTTTTTTTCAGCAACACCTGCAACGTGATTGAATAAAACAATTTAGTAAAATTAAATTACACTCTAGTCATCTTGCAATGCTAAACTTTTGAATTTGACGAGCAAAATAACACAATTCTGGTGATAACCTTCAGAACGTAATGTTGGCAATACCCTACTTCTTTCTAGAAACGGGGACGTTGAGAAACATAAGAAGAATAGACCAGCCACACCCCATAATTTTGAACAGGAAAAAACGAAAAACGCTCCATAAGAGATGCAAGTATTTAAACATTTAAAAAGAAATTGTCAGCTCATTATGAGGTTAGTGATTAAGCCCCCCTTCAAAAAAAGGGCCAAGGTTGCGCTGGCAGGACAGCTTCTGCTACAAACTCTTTTCGCACCTAATGCATCCAGAAAACTTGAAGCCCAAATAATTAAATATTTTTTCAGTTAACTATCAGTGAGTAATGAACATAATGCAGTCACTAAAAGTCCTTTTCTTCAGTACTGGCAGTTGAATCTCCTTTTAATCACTGTATTGCTTATCCAACGCTGTATAATTATTATTAATTGTCAGCTCTATGTATAGTCCCGTTTAGGCTGTTAAAGCCCAAAGCAGGACATCCTGACGCGACCAACCTGAAGCGAAACTTTTCACCTGGGATTTCTGACGCCATGGACATCCTGACATTCGGGTTAGGGCTAGGGTTAGGGAGAGTGTTAGGGTTAGAGTTAGGGTGTCAGGATGTCCCTGGCCTCAAGAATACCGAAGTGAGTTTTCTCGCGTCAGGTCGGTCGCGTCAGGATGTCGCAGACCCGTTAAAGCATGTCTGTTTTCCAACGCTCACTTTCCAACGTTTCCACGTGTCCCTCAGAAATAGATGCCACTAACCGTGTTTTCCCTACTTCCCAAAAGATACACCTATCAGTTACGGTAGATTCCTGAAGTAACAATGCAACGCTGGGTCCTCCGGAAAGACACTTATTTATCATTGCACTCAACACTGTAACTCAGTTTTATGCACATGAATAAATTGATATTGAAAAAAGCGGATAAGCATCAAGTCTGACAACTGCGATAAGCAACTTTTTTTCCTTTCGTGAAAGGCGTTAAGTTATACTTTGCGTTTTCTCTTATTTAGTAGAAAACAAGACTAACCTGACCTTAAACAAAAAAATATCTGAACTATAATTGCAATCATACTTAGTTGCTTACCATAAATAGGATCACAGAAACATTTCTTGCTCATTTGTTGCATGTACTAAAGCCTGCCTGCTGTTATAAAGTAGTCTTTGTGGCATACGAACTCATCAGAACAAGAATCTGTAATTGTAAAAACATTGTTCATTAATATCAAAAATTGGACCAAACCCTCAATTTATAGCAAATAGGTTTATTTTTGGTCAATCACTGAAATTTTTAGTAAATAACCAAATGAAAAAAAATAATTATTTTCATCACAATGTCTGAAAAGCTCAATAGTAGGACCAATCTTAGAACTGACATCACAGTTAACTGAATGATAAATAGAAAAAGTTATGCATTTACAATTGCAAAAATGACTTCAAGTTTTCAAAAATATTTCCAAATATGTGCATTTGATAGAAAATTTTAAGCAAAAAATTAACCCAGACATAAATCAGTTTACAAAAGAATATTATGTGCCATATACTGTACGTATATCACATTAATGGACCATTAAAGTTTAATTTAAGTGGAAAGGTATTACTTGGAAAAAAGTTCGATGAATCTAATTTACAGTAAGTTTGTATCCAATTCATGCCTTACAAAAAACAAAGTTATTGTAGAATGCCGATCATCCGAAACACCGATTATAAAAACTTTAACATAAGTCATTAAAACATGACATCTATTAGCAAAAGGCATTAGAAGCACTATGCAGCAAAGGGCAGAAACCTCTAAGCAATTCTTCATCATAAATGCAGGTAAACTTGATACCGTAGTGAAAATGACTCATAAAAAAAGAGTGATTATTATGCTGCTAATAATGTCCTAATCATAATGTGTGTGTACATGATGTTTTTGTCAGCAATAGTTTTGTTTAGTTATCCGAACAAACCCTTTATCCAAGCCACCACTAGTCTCAATTAGTTCAGATGATCAGCATTCTAATCATTTCAGTTGGCAAACTTTTTCTTTTATAAAATGTGATTTTGGAGTAAACCAAAAGTCATACAAAAATTAATTTTTATCTAACAATGTCTTGTTGCTGCCTTAGCAAACGATTCCATTGTTTAGACGACTAAAAGCTTAACAATCCAAAGATAAACAATTAAACATAGATTACATGTGTAATTGTAAAATGCTAAGTGCAGGATGCCCATCAAGATTTTCGCACGAACCTAAAACCACATCTCAATTCTGACATAAGTTTTGTGTCACTGCCCTTCCGTGCCAAACAAAGTGTGAAGAGCGTGCTAATACAAACATACGATTCTGTATAAGAATTTTCACAAACTCCTAGTTCTGCAACTTGATCTCTGAAGAGAAAAAAAAGGTCTTCATTTCACTAGTTTCACAAATTTCAAATGGGATTACCAGGCGGTCAAGTCCTTGAATTAAAAAAAAAAAATGAATAAATAATAACTGCTGAATATAAAATAATGACAAATAATGTCGATTTTCAAGGAGAAATAATGACAATTTTAAAAGATCATGTACCTAGATTTTACAAGGTTTTTTAGGTGATCTCATAAAAAAGGTTTTCCGGTTGTTTTTTCAAGATTTTTTGGTGACCTCAAAAAAAGGTCTTTGGGTAGTTTTTGCGAGATTTCTGATTTTTCGGTGATCTCAAAAAAAAGGTCTTCGGATAGTTTTTGCGAGATGTTTTAGGTGATCTCAAAAAAAAAAAGAGTTTTCGCGTAGTATTTGCGACATTTTTCAGGTGATTTCCGAAAAAAGGTCTTCATTTCAATAACACACGATTTATTGCAATTTATTCAGTGATCTCAAAAAATATCAGCAGATTATTTAGAAAATAATGAAATAATGGCAGCAGCTCTAAACTAATGAAAATGAAAAAAAAATAATGACACACTTGACAGCCTGGATAACTAACCTGCAACCACGAGTAGATATCGCTGATATTTGCATCACGATACTGCCCACCTCTGGCCACCATTACCACTACCCGGCCGTAAGCTATAGCAGATAGGTCTACTGATTTCATTGTTAGTCTGTGCTAAGCTCGCTAATATGCTAGGACAGTACAAACTAGCCAATTGTAGTGCATAATTTTAGTTAATAGCTAATCTAAATCTTACTGCCAAACTGCTAGGTCAAGTGTCACTGTCAGATTGTACGCTTTTTTAAAATATGCTAGTATTAGGTATCCTATCCATATTGCTTCTCTAAACACAATCAAAATAAAAACACAGCACATTTCTCAGCCAGAGTTTGAAGCAATTTCTCACTCAACTACTCGTAATTCGCGTAACTTAGTACCGGCATACGGTACTTTTCCTAACTTTGGCACTTCTGGACTTCTGGTCAATTTTGCTTTTATTTTTACCAGCAGTCACGTGACCATTTCAAAATAATTAATTTTTTCATTTTTGCGAGGTTTTGTAATTTTAGCATAATCGACTTTCATTATTGCAATTTTTCGACAAATAACTCTCTCTTTGAAGATGGAAACGTTTTCCAAGTTTAGTTTTATTATTAATAGTAGGCCTACTTACGCTTATTAGGTTTATCTGTAACACTGTACCTGTTTCATCAGCTAAGTAAAATTTGTGCTTCCGAAAACATTGTAAGTAGGCAATTCTCTCAGTTTCATCCGAAGTAAGCAATCAAAATGCTTTCGAACAACAACAACAACAAAAACTCCAACTTTGAAAATCTTAGATACAGCATACTTAAATACAAAAAGCGCTTTAAAATAAACACTATAAATGCTTAATGGCCTGCCCAATAAAATAATGCATGGGTAGCAAATACAAATTTTAAGTGGGCAACCCAGCCACAACTCAATCACAAAATTTACTAAAATTAGAAATAATCTGTACTCTAAGCACTTTTTTAAGAAAAGTTACATCACACTTATTAAAATGAACGCAAAATAATAAAACTAATCGATAAAAATTTCATGTGAGCATACCCAGTTGGGGCCTATAAACTCATGGCAATATTATTTATGTCGCCAGCAAGTCAAAATGCCGGTATTGGTGCATACAAATTATGAATTTCAAGGTTGCTAAAAATTTTTTTTGGACCAATAAATCACCCTAACGGATAATTTGTTAAAAACGTGATGTTGTTCATACAAATGGGCTACCCACATGAATTGCATCTGGGCTTCGCAGCTCGTAAGTTTTTAATGGGCTGCCCAAGTTGGATATAACTGGGTTGCCCATATGAATAAGTTTACGTGGGCAACCCACATACAAAACAGATTCTTAATGGGTTGCCCATGTGGTATTGACATAAATGCCAGTGCGGTAGCCCATTTGCACAGTTTGCCCACCTTACACCACTCATAGGGCCTATGTGGGAATGCTGACTGGGGTTATTTAAAGCTGTAACGCCGAAGAGTGCTCAAATATAGTCTGTGTTATGTTCAGGTGACTCATACCAAAGTCTTTCATACTTGTTTCGTATATCAGCATCTAGTATTTCTTGCATTGTGCCGGAGGTGTGTAAAGCAATTTACGGGTGTTTAAAAGAAGGCATCAAAGTAGTATATAATTGACTCGAGTTTGCATCCTCCGTACAGTCATGGTGGAATAAGGTTGCAGAAGAAACATCGGAGTTAAAAGGCACTGAACAAGCTGGTCCGTCAAAACATGCTGGAGATGGTGTACGTGATGCCCAAGAATCGTAAAACGGGGTTGATTTCATTTTTTCATTTCTTTCTTGACCTTGCAAAACGGCACGAGAAATTTCTCGTTTTTTTTGACTGCGGATTTGCTCAGACTGAACGCAACGCAACTCTGCTGTGACATATTTACCAAAAACGTCTAAATCATCCGGTGTTGGCTCCTTCAAAATCTTTACTGCTTCGGACAATAAATCATCACAGCTGTTCATCTGCTTCCGTTTTTCAAAGGCTTTTTAGACTGTTCAGAGATATCACTCTTTTCCACAGAAATATCGTCGCTTTCAAAAGATGATGACTCTCCTATTAGCAACTAAGGCAAAAATTTTTTGCCTTGTCTGTACTAAAGCGAACATACTAGATCTACTGCGGGATTTTTATAAGCTTTAAAATTGCTTCACTATTCTTAGTCACATTAGCGACAAATCCTATTTTATCAACAGTATACTCTTTCTACCCGAAATGATACAGCACTGAAAGTTATATCCGATTTGGGATTCACAACCAAACAAATTGGTCGATGACTTAAAAAATAAACTTTAAAAACGTTTCAGACCACCATACTTTGTCACGAGTAATATGTTTCTGCCCATAACGGGTTACCCAAGGCCATAATTTAATGAAATTTTATCTAAATAAAATCCATGTTATGTTGTTTTTTAGTACTCTAAAAAAGTTTTTTTTTAGTTTCCTCAAATTATAAGAATGAATGAAAAGAAGTTGCAGTGGGATTCAATGAGCAGTGGAACTTTCCTCATTGCCTTGAAGCAATCGATGGAAAGCACATTGCAATTAAAGCTCCTAACTCCAATCGAAGCTTTTTTTACAACTATAAAGGAACCCACAGCATCGTTCTCTTAGGAATTGTGGATTCGTATTACAAATTTATTTTTGTTGACATTGGATGCAACGGAAGAGTTGCCGATGGTGGAGTTTTTTATGGAACACCAGTAGCAAAGGGTCTTCGTAGAAACAGCCTGTCCCTTCCTGAGTCATCATCTTTGCCGGGACGAAGTGAACCAGTGCCGTACGTATTCGTGGCAGATGATGCTTTCCCTATCCAGAAACATATATTGAAACCGTACTTTTATAAGAGCAAAGTCATCACTCAACGAGTTTTCAACTACCGTCTGAGCAGGGCAAGGAGAATGGTGGAAAGCACCTTCGGCATAATGGCTACAAGATTTCGTGTTTTGTTGAACCCAGTATACTTGAGTCCAGAAAAAGCGCAATTAATTGTTCAAGCAACTGTCGTGCTCCACAATTATTTGATGAGAAAAGCTGCTAGCTCATACGCTCCTCCCATTAATTTTGATTGCGAAAACGAGGATGGAAATTTCATTAACGGTTTGTGGCGAGCTCTTTACGATCGTTCCGGTACTTTGAATCAGATCTCTGAGCAAGAAGGCAACAGCAATATAGAATCAGCGAAAGAAGTTCGGCGAGAATTCGCGGAGTATTTTGTAACTTCTGATGGAGAATTGCCATGGCAATACGAACGCGTGTAAACAATATACTTACCGGTACCTCGGAACTACAGCTTTGACGTTTTTTCATCCCTCGACATAAAAATGCTAAAGCATCTGCATACTGCCATTTGCTTTTGACGCCACCCTCAGCACCAGACTTCTTCCTTTCTTAAACTTTTAATTCCGCTGCATATTGTGTTCTTAATGAGTGAAACTTCTTTTCGACCTGCCTAAATAAAAATTCTGCCGTGCCTAAATCACAGTTTGACAAAATTTGGACATTATCGCAACTCATTAAGCCGGAGTAAAATAAACAGGAATCAGATACAGCTGTTCTAACCTTCTAAAAGTCATGAATTTAATAAGGTTTTGTCAGCTTTGCAATGAGACTACAACAGTTTTTAAAGAAATTGACTCTATTCTTTGATCGTGCACCGACTTGAAACAGCTATAGAGCCGATGCCTAACGCGTCAGGATTCTCAGTAAAATTCATAGTATAGTGATGCACATTTCCCGTATGAATTTACAATAATACTAAGAGAAAATTTTCAGACGGGTACCAGCCCCGCCAGGTCTTTTTCTGACTGCGGTTAGCAGTATAACACACAAACAGTAATAGTCGTAAACAGAATATTTTATAGCGAAGAGTCAAGCTCATGTAAGCATTCTCACCTAAACAAACCCAGCATTCATAGCATCACAAAAAAGTTGTTATAAAGTGGTAACCAAGATATTATAAAAAAGGTAGGCAAGTAGAATTTATTGGCATTTGAAAAAAATTGCCTAAAGCAAAATCGTTAAAATATTACTAAAATCCAGTAATTTGTCTATGTAAACTATTTAATACCGTACTTACATCTTTTTGCTCTTTTTGCAATGCCTCCGCCACTTCTTCCCAAGCAGAGCTTTTTTTCACTCTGTCTCTGTATTCGGATGCCAACACATTCCAAATTGCTGGTCGAATTTCAATTTGCTTATCAAAGCTTGTATTTCATGTGTTGTCCAAGTAGGCATGCTCGTAATACTTGTATGGTACAATTGCAGCAGAACAATTGCGATCAAGTCAAGAATCGTCTTTTTGTAGCGCTAATAGTTAAGAGCATTGTGACGTAGCATGAAAAGTAAAAACAATTGCAGCAAGATGAAACATGGCCGAAGTTATTTCAATGTTGCGGAAAGTTTTCCGAAATCTTCAAGGAAGCCATTTATACGTTGCAAGAAAACCCTTCTGCAACGTTTCTGCAATTGTTGCACTATATTCTTGCCAGGTCATTTCAACTCACAAAAAAGTTGCATCAACGCTTCTGCAAGCGTTCTTGCAGAAAAAACTTGATCGTCTATTCCGGCCCTAAGTAACAACAGAATCACTGCATATACCTGCAATTCAATACAAATTTTACAACGGCAAAGCAAACAATCATGGATAATTTCGTTAAACGTTAAGCTATTGAAACGAAATTTGCGGGATAGTTAGTTGACAATACGAACCAAGTGTGGCAAACTTTTAATGATAGGCTCCTGCTGCGAGCAAAACGCCAAGAAACAAAAAGTTGCCTATGTAAGAAAATTTTCAATTTTTTCTCTTTTTAAACGTACTACTTTGTGACGTCATAAAAAAGTGACGTCAAAATTATAGCCAGTCAAAGTCAGAGCTTTGACGGTTCCATCGAGACTAATTCTGATCCCATGCGAACTCTACAAAAGGAGCTAGAAGGCAGTATATTTGGAGTAATGAAAAGGGGAAAATGCTGCCTTCTAACGCTTAGGGATGCAAAAAAGGATGAAGACGGTAACGAAGTCAAGCCAAGAAAACGCACGTAAAATTTCAAAACAATTCCTATTTTTTTTTGGAGTTGTCCTGGTTCGCTCACATGTCACTATTATGACGTCAAAAAGCCAGCTCTGTATTTACCTCTCAAAAAATGCGGACACTCGTCACAATGGTTTTTGCATGGAGTGATCTAAATGTATGATATTTATACTGTGACAGTGTGACATGGTGGAGGCTTATGGTGACGTAACAAACAAAAAACTATAGACTACATCACTCGCTATTGCATGCAATAGAGCCAAAAAAATATTACATTTGCCAGGGCTCAAAAGTAATTTAATGTAATTAAGTATTAATTGCAGCCTATTAAGATAAAATTACTTTTTATTGAAAATATTTATTTATTTTTTTGATAAGCTACACGAAAATAAATTATAAAATATTTTTCAAAGATATAATCATTTTTGTGTGATAATACAATAGCTCGTTTACATGGGCTTAGCAAAAATTGAAGCAAACCGTACCAACGTACCGTACCATACCGTACTGCCAACCTTGGGCGTAACCATCTATTGTACCATTTTTATATCAAAGCAATAAGCAGCAACTTTGTTGGATTTAACATTTTTATTAAAAGCAAAACATATCAAACATTTTCGGCTTAAAACAATTAAGCCCTCCTCAGGATAGTATAAACAATAATACATAAACATCTGTAAAGGAAATAGAAGCATTACGGCAACATAAATTACGTATACCTGACTAATAACGTACATTATATGAGGAAATACTTAAAATTATTATCTAACAAAATAAAAATGCCTTACCGGTTTTGGAGCAAAGCAATCAGATTAAAATTACAGTCAAACAAGCAACAGCATAAAGTTTTTAGCGTGAAATAAACCAATTCAGTTAGAATAACTATAAATGTGATAGTAAAGGTGAATTAAATTAAAGGCGGTGAATCATCCAGCCAATTCCGGTGGTTTACAAAAGCTAAAATTGAACTATAATTTTTGATATTTTTTGTTTGGATTTTGGGGCTGCTTTTGCAAAGATATTCAACAAATACAAAAAGATGTCCCCCCGAAAAAAATTTTTGGAAACTCTGAGTTTTGATCTTCCCGCCAAAACCACAGTTCTCTAAACTACTAGGCCTACTGCAATCTTATTAAACTATTAGGCCGAACTATCTCTAAACTATTAGGTCTAATAGTTTAGAGATAGTTAGGCCTAAACTATTTAGAAATAAACTATCTCTAAACAATTAGGCCTACCACAGTTCTCTAAACCATTATGCCTACTGTGGTTTTGGCGAGAAGAACAAAACTCAGAGTTTCCAAAAACTTTTTTCGGGGGGACATCTTTTTGTGTTTGTTGAATATCTTTGCAATTGCAGTCCCAAAATTAAAACAAAAAATATCAAAAATTATAGTTCAATTTTAGCTTTTGTAAACCACTGGAATTGGCTGGATGATTCACCGCCTTTAAAGAGAAAATCAAGTCAAATCAAGGTAAGAACTAACTTATGATATTATGACGTAACAGAAAATTTGGAAAATTAGAAAATTCAAAGAGGTTGAAATTCTTAAATCGTTATTTTTATCTAACAATTACCCCCCACAGTTCTTTGATAAAATATTGCGCAAATTTCTTGCGCTTTCATCCCATCATACTCAAGAAAACGAAAACAGCAATGAATGCAAGACTTGCTTTTTTAAAGTTCCGTATATAGGTTCTGCATCCAAGCAATTTACAAAAAGTCTGTCTGAACTTGTTTATCGGGAATTTGATTTAAAGTTAAAAGTAGTTTACGATACATTTAAGATCAATCGCTACTTCCAGCTGAAAACAAAAACACCGCATGCTCTCTGCTCCAATGTCGTGTACCAGTTTCGATGTTCGTGTGATACGAACCTTGCCTACGTAGGCATGACTACCCGACATTTGGCTGCAAGAGCTTGCGAACATTTGGTTTTAGCTGGACCGCAAAAGAGCGCTATAAAAGAACACATGCGCGCATGTGCCATTTGCCGTGAGGAAAAGTACACCGTAAACTCTTTCCAGATTTTAAAAAGTTGCCATACTGAGTATGAAACTAAAATCCAAGAAACTCTTTTGATTAAAAAACTAAATCCTAAATTAAATAAGCAACTTTATGCTAAAGGTGCCTCTTTCTTGCTAAGTATTTTCTGATTTCCCAAATTTTCTGTTACGTCATAATATCATAAGTTAGTTCTTATCTTGATTTGACTTGATTTTCTCTTTAATTTAATTCATCTTTACTATCACATTTATAGTTATTCTAACTGAATTGGTTTATTTCACGCTAAAAACTTTATACTGCTGCTTGTTTGACTGTAATTTTAATCTGATTGCTTTGCTCCAAAACTGGAAAGGCATTTTTATTTTGTTAGATAATAATTTTAAGTATTTCCTCATATAATGTACGTTATTAATCAGGTATACGTAATTTATGTTGCCGTAATGCTTCTATTTCCTTCACAGATGTTTATGTATTATTGTTTATAATATCCTGAGGAGGGCTTAATTGTTTTAAGCCGATAACGTTTGATATGTTTTGCTTTTAATAAAAATGTTAAATCCAACAAAGTTGCTGCTTATTGCTTTGATATGGTTCGGCAAATCAACCTCTTTGCCTAAATTATATTATGCACCATTTTCCAATAACAATCCACATCCATTTCGCCAGTTCTTGTGCGACAAAATACTTTTGAAAAAAAAATCAGCCAGGGGAAATTCTCATTGAAAAAATTATTGCATTTGAATTGAGAGAGCCGTGGGCCTCTTAGTTGTTTATGTACTCGTACAACAGGTTATTTTATGACAAAACAATTACTTCTAAGGAAAATATTTGAGTGGATTATCATTTACTGCTGAAATATTGCAGGAAACAAAGTACGTTATTTTCCTCTACCTGGACCAAATCACTTACAAGATTTAACCCCAAAGTGCAAGATTTTGAACTTATTTTGTGCTTAAATCTGTAAGTTAAAAGAGCAATTTAAGTTTTAAATGGCTTTCAAATGTTAAAAATTGAATTCTTTCAATTGGTTCTAAACACGCGCAAATTGTGATTCAATGGCATTAAAATACCTATTTTTTTCAAAAAATTACAATAAATTTTCCTGCGGCTAGGGGCAAACTTCCAAACTCCCATAATCTCTGGCGGCTGGGAGCTCCCCCTGTCTGTGATATGTTTGTGATAAATTACTTAGACACTTCTCTCAATATGGACATTTGTACTTTTTGCTTTTGGTTTAGGTCATCTTCCTTTGGATAAAATCCTGGTTACGTGCCAAGTACAGGCCAAACCTTTTGATCTTCCATTGAGCAATACCTTTGTCCCACAAAAGTTTCGCTTTTGAAAATGTTGAATCTCGCCATTGCATGCGATTTGTGGCTTGGGCTTCCCCAATCAAAAATCCTGGCTACGCCTATACTCTTTCGTTGGGTTGTTTGAGCCTATCGTCAAATGTGCGGTTAGGTTTCGTGCAGCCAGCTGGTTGTATCATCAGCTAGTCGGATCAGTCCATGTATACTTTGAGGTGAAGAGTAAAGAGGGCAGCCTCTTTTTGTGTGGTCTGCCATTTGATTTTCAGCGCCACATTCGCATGCTGCATTTATTGCCATACCCAAGTTGTGTAGCAACGAACAAAAACGACCAGAACAGCGCATAAACGATATAACCGGAGTCTGGAGCGTCTTTGGTGATGCATTCTTGATGGCAGAGCTTCATTGTTGGGGATGAACTGATGCAGTCAGGTATTGCGGTTGCCCCATTCGGTGTTTGAGGAATGCTCAGGCAGCCTGTTGCCTTAATATCTAATTGAGATCTTTAGCTGCAAAGCACAAGGGTTTCTTAATTTTAAGCACCGAGTATGCAGTTGTTCGGGGACCGTGATCTTGCAGTAGAGTTGGAATCTTGGCTTCAGTGTTGCTTGTTTTTTGAGATGAAGCAATCTGTTTTGTTTTTCATCACCGATTGTCAGGGTATCACCGATTGAAGAAGATCCATGATCATTTGAACCTTGTGTCGGTCAGGTATCATCCGCAGAAGCTTGCAGGTAAAGCCCCGATGCCACATTGTATCGTAAGCTGCTGTGAGATTGTCAAAAACAGACCTGAACTCTTTTTTGCTGAAAACAGTCCCTAATTTGTTGCGTCATCAAGGTGACGATCTACGGTCGACCATCCACGATGAAAACTCGTTTACTCATGTGGGAGCAGAGATTCGATGAAAGGCTCGATGCGAGCATGGAATAGCTTTTCAAGAATATTGAAATGGTTCCAAAGCA
Source organism: Trididemnum nubilum (assembly GCA_963965965.1). Taxonomy (NCBI): domain Eukaryota; kingdom Metazoa; phylum Chordata; class Ascidiacea; order Aplousobranchia; family Didemnidae; genus Trididemnum; species Trididemnum nubilum. The sequence goes on from OZ014471.1 coordinate 51,962,502, forward strand.
AGGATGTAGAGCGATAGCTTTTAGCATCCTCTAATGGTTTGTTCGGCTTAGGTATTGCAACTACCTGGAGGCGCGTCCAAATTTTGCAATTTTTACGTAGGCGAATACAGGAAAAAAAGAATTTGCGCGACCAGGTATGGGCAGTATAGCCAGCCTGTAGTAAAAGCTAGGAGAAAAGATGGTCAGGGACCCGAGCTTTGCCTGGCTTCGGGTTCTGGAGAGCAGCAGCGAATTCAGTTTGGGAAAAGGATCCAGCTGGAGAGGAAATTCTAAGTGTTATAATTTTTTAAGGTTCAAAGTTGTCTTTCCTGAAAAGTTGATAGGATTTGACTGCATTTATTGGACTTGTTCTGTACAGGTTTATTAGACATATTGTGTACACTCCAATTCTAACTAATTGAGAGACGAAAGCATCACTAAAAACAGGATACTGTCGGTGGGTATGTCTGGAATTGACACCTAAAATAACTTTCCAATCATGGATGGGAAAGCTGTAAAATTTTTATTGTTTCCGCTTCCAAACCTGTTTGATATGTCATGTTTCCGAGACGATTATGCTTTTTTGCTCTTGAAATTTTTTGCTTTCGCTACCAACTCTAGATAAAATTGGTCGCTTTCCAGACCGTTTCTACTTTTGCTTATTTTGTCAAAAGCCTCTGCTTGCAGAAAAATTTTTCCACTTCCGCAATCTGCTTCTGACTGTATATTTTTCACTATCTCACCACTCACGCACTTTCTCTGAATCCACACTCAAGTAATAGGTTCGGTCATGTATTAACTTTAACAGCTTAAAAATTAATGCTTTTGGCCGGACCCTCCGATCCCTTGTTATGGCCTTGCATGGCTTTAGTGCTTTGCATCGGAAATATTAGAAGTAATAAAAAGAACTTTTTTACAATGCTCTTTGCCCCGATCACATTCTTTGATTGGAATTTTCGCTCAATGCCATTTTAAACAAAGTAAGTTTTAGTAAAACTTTGTAACTGGTATATCACATTTTCTTATTGTTCAAATAAGAAAAAGAAAAGAGAATGGCAAGCTGCAAACTTGTGATATTGTTTGTTTTTCGTTTTTTACCAACAAAAAGTTAATGCTGTCATCGAACCGAGCACAGAACATTTTTGAGGACGTAAAGACTTCGAGACAAATGACATGAGCTTTGATGTCAAGGCCAAGGACTTCAAAAAATGCTCTCCGGGACGTCCTCCAGCTAGTACATCCTACAGGACTTCACTTCTGCTTTATGGCTGAACTTTATTGCGACATCAAGCCGAAGTTTTAATTGTATTTCAAGTTCAAACACCACAGCATATAAAACAACTTTGCTACGTGAAACACCAGGCATGCAAATTTTACTAACGCTTAATTGTGCAGCACTGTTCTGTTAAGTTGCTGTTGTGCTTCATTGATGTTAGATCAGATAACACTTTTATTCCGAATATCTGTTTTGATTTTATATTGGTTACATTTTCAGCTGCATCTGCATCCGAAAATTTTTTGTATGGTGATGACAATTCCTCTGGATTTTCTGGGTCTGGTGAATCGAGAGCCGGTAAGAATCATTGCTTTTATCAATTTCGTTAATGTATGCATTGGATGAATGCGGACAATAAAGTGAGCTGCTACAAGCTGTAGAATGTGGACACGACATTAAACTTGCGTGGCACACTATTCGGCTATTCTTTTTGCTTACTGATTCTGGTGCAGTTTGTCGTATATTGAGCACAAACCACTCTTAAAAATTTCAATAACTTACGAAAATATACATTTAAAAGTTGCTTGAAAAAGTGCGTCTACCTCAAATTGTCCGTGTTAAGACATTCTTTGAATGGCAAGAAGTTATATAAAACTCGTAATGCCCATAGTCAAATTTTAGATATCTTTTTTTTTAGTAAACGAACAATACTATCAAATTGACCTAGAATAATTCTCCAATCACGAATGTGAAAACTGAAAATTTGTTATGCTTCCACTTCCAGCTGCTTTTGAGATGTCATGTTTCCAAGTCCGGTTCCACTTTCTCGCTCTTGCAATTTTTTGCTTCTGCTACCAACTCTATAGAAATTTAGTCGCTTTCGAGACCGCTTCCACTTTCAGCTTAGTTTGTCAAAAACCTTCCGTTTGTAGACAAATTCTGCCACTTCCAGAATCTGGTTCTACATTTTTCAAAATTGGAGTACTTGTATGCAAATTCATTGCTTTTATGTTCATTAATTGCTCAGCATGAAGCAAAAAATTAGTGTAAAGAAAAGCGAGCAATTTCATTCGTTAGCCTGATAAAGTATTCTTTTAACAATCAACTTTTTTTTTTCATCCGTGAAACTAAACGTTTTTTTCTCTGAATCAATATTTTCAGAATTCAATTTCTTAATAATATCGGAAACGCAGCGTGGTTGAAAAGTAACCGGGCAATAAAAATTGCAGATGTTTATTTTAGCCGCTAAATTTCAGTCAAAAACAACAATATTAGGCAAAAAACACTCATTGGGATTACATGTTTTTCAGTTTTCGTTGTTGGTTTGTGTTGTTTATGGTTCGTGATGTAGCATTTTTGAAAATGACCTCTCGCTTGACCATTTAGAAGTGAGTCAAAATTGCAGCACTTTATGAAGTGTGGAAAGTCATTGTTGTGGGTTAGTGATAGCGGCGTACGTTGAAGTGTAAGTATGCACCACTACGTCCGGAGACAATAAGAAGTGGTCATGCAAAACTCATGACTGCAGGGTCTGTAAATTATAAACGAAGGAGCGGTGTCAATCCACAATTAAAACTCCACATAAGGAGGTAGAACTGCAGGAAATGTTTGATTAGAGCCCACAAAAATCAACTTGTCAAGCAGCTCATGGAAGTGGACTTGACTTTTTTTCTTGCCTTGCAATAAAAATTGTTCAAATTAATTTTAGAATGCAGATTCAGTGATACTGCTACGTCTGAACCAAAGATTTTAACGTCTCCTAACTGGCCAAGAAATTACCATGGAAATGAATACTGCAAGTGGTGGTTAACAACAAATGATGGGAGTCCAATTGCAATCAAGTTTGATTCGTCATCATATATAGGACTTAACTTCGATTTCTTGGTACGAAGCAGCGATAAAATAAAATCTAATTGAAAGGAATCTGTTTGATCTAAACAACATTGAAAATGTAGATGACAATGTAATTGTGTAGTACTAGTTAGCAAATCAGTGGTCGAGTGGAAAGTGCGTCTGCGATTGAAGTGGTAGACTCAGGCTCAATTCCCGGTCTGGTTAAACCAACGACTACAAAAATTGGTTTTCACAGCTTTCCTGCTTGACGTTCAACAATTTAAGGAACAGTGTGAAGCCTCCACCGTGTGTGGTAGACATGTTTAGAAGCACAAGCATCTTAAAGCATTGCAAAAAAGTAACCGCTGCAGTAGGGAGAGAACTATGATTATTACTCATTGTAGACAAAAATCAACGGAGTTATTAAAGTTAGGACAATCGTATTGAATTAGATTGGCGTTGACTTCAATCTGATTGACCCAACCGTTTCAAAGATATTCAATTTCAAATACGACGTAGGGTGATCTCAAATCATAATTTTTGTTGGCAACCCTGACGTTGATAACATTAACTACGCCATCTTAGTTCTGTCTTCCGGAAACGCCACAATTAAGCTAAGCTACATAGGCCCATATTAAACTATTAGGCCTATATTAACCTCTGTAGGTTAGGCTACAGCTGAACTGATATATTTTATTTGCTATCTGTTGATACAAGTTTGTTTTGAAATATCTTTTGCTAGCATCTTGAGCGCAAAGACCAGACCGTGAAGGCCTATAGGCGCTCCGCCTTGGACACAGCCATATCAGTCTCTAACACACGGTAACACATTACGCGCGGTCACTGCTTTAATTACACTCAACTTGTTCATTTAACTCAGGTTTCAGTTTGCATTTTTTTGTGTAGAAAATAAACGCAGGTGATAGTGTGTTCAAAAGATTAACTGGACGTTTCTACCCGGATAAACTTTACTGGGAACTTCCTTCACCGGTCAAACTTCTTTTTACTTCGACGCACTTTATCACAAACAAAGGGTTCAAAGCAACGTATGTCAAAGGTACTGCTATATCATATCAAAACAGTGTCGATTTTTGTCATGGAAGTGGCAATTAAAAATAGTACTCTACAAAAACTTTTAACGAACTAAATGTTTATGTTCCAAATAGAATAATAATACGGAACTTGCGCCAGTTCCTTTTTACCCGCATTCTCCTTTTTGTACTTTCAAGCAGGTTGTTGGAGCCAGAGCCGTAGCTCGGAGCCAGAGCCGCGTAGCAGTCCATTTTTGCAGGAGCTGGAAGCGGAGCTGGAGCCGGAGCAACGTTACTGTAGTATAGATCCCAGCTCAGATTTTTTCAGCTGTCGATCGCTTTTCTTTATCACTTTTTTAACTTGAGTGTAACTACAAAATGCAAAATAATAAAATGGCCTTGTAAAAAGTTTAAAAGGAGCTTTTGTTAAATAAAATTAAAATCAACTATTGTACCATTTGCGCTACATTCAATAAGATTGATTGTTGTTCTCTCATTAAAAGCTCTTGAGATCAAAAGATTTTTTTTCCCAAATGGGTGGGTCGTCTGTAAAATAAAACTTTGCCATTTTGCTTAAAATTGCCGCATTCAACTCTCGAATTATTTAATTACTGCTTACTCTATAGCAGGGCATCCCAAACTGGGGGTCGCGACCCCCCAAGGGGTCGCGTAACAACCTTCAGGGGTCGCAAAGAGTATACCAATTTTTACAAGAAAGGGTGAAATTGGTATACTCTTAACGATTCATGACTGTCGCTAAAAACTCGTGCAATTCTGCAAAACGTCATTCGTGACGTAGCCGTAGATTCTACTTAAGTAGGCGTCGTTTCATAGTGAGACTTTATTATATACGATGGACAGCAGATAGACTTTTCCCCATTTTTAAATTAACCGAGGATTTACAACTCAACCAACTTAATAAAAACGGAGAGATGAGGGTGACTGGGATGTGAGCTCGCGCTCTTCGAGTCTCCAGCTACCCGCGTATGTGTCGAAGCAGGCGGCCTGCAGCCGTAATCGAACTCGGGTCGCAGTATTGCTTACGCAATAATCAGCGCTTAGTTCCGCTCGACCATGCTGCCGACAAATGCCCATTCGTATCATGTAGCACAGCTCGATGCCCAACTCGTTTTTTTTTTTGTCACTACGGTGTATGACATAATAGAACTATGCAGACCAAACTCAATGCTTGTATAATGCTGTAGTCAGTATCGAGGGGGGAGGGTATAGCCTGTACTAAAATTGTAAGGGTAACGCGGGGGAACGCGTCCCCCCCATAGAGAGTTAGCGTCCCCCATCAAGATTTAGCGTCCCCCCATCGAGATTTAAGCATCCCCCCTAACGAGATTTCAGCGCTCTCCATTAAGAGTAAGAGCCTAGATGATTAGACAAAAAAGTGGCTGTCAGCACCAATTAATCCCGAATTCCAGCCAAATACAGTACCAAACCGCTTGAAGACCTATTTTTTTGACTTGCAATCGAGTATGAGGACAAAATCCCTTCAAATTTTGATGAAGATCTCTTTTTCTATTTGGTCTTCAATCGAATTCGGGGACAATATTTGAGCTTGAAGCAAAATTTCCAATGAACTTCAGCCGCATTCCGAATGCGTTTTGTCAAGGCTACAAAAGCGTCCCCTAGTGCAAATTTTTACGGTTTAAGCACTAAGTATACCCCCCCCCAATCGGCCTGGTTAACAAAATACAGAATAAAAAAAATACCACGTATCAGAACTTCTGAGACTGTCTTTTGCACTGAAACAGACTCAAAAAAAGAAAAGATTTAAAGCATATTTTGAAACGTTAATTTAGGGGGGGGGGGGTAATTTGTGAAAATTAAAACTCATAAATCAGAAAAAAAAACTTTGAAACATAGCCAAAAATTAGTATTCAAATTTGGTCGCACTTCGAAAAATGCTTAACATACAGTAGGTTTCATCAAAAAATATATAAGCTCAGGAATAAAGGGAGGACTATTCAGCATCAGTTAATTACCAATCGCTTCTCTTAAACTTCCTTCCATTAGACCCCCTAATTGTATGTTTTCCATAAATTATAGGCGAAATAGATTACTTCTTGAGCGCTTTGTTGATCTACCAGTATAGGATTTTATGGTTTACCAGCGTGTAAAAAGAGAACTGAAATTCTAGCAATAACCACCACCAACATAGCCCTTATATTTATGTTTTCGCACTGCTAATTTTTATGCCACGTTTTGATAGCATTAAGTTTTATCAAAATGTACCTAGAATTAGGTTATTTAAAGCACAAAATTTTTGAGCGCTGGGGGCTCCGCCCCCAGACCCCCACAACAGCCTTCCCCATAGCAGAATTCTGGCTACGCACCTGGCTGTAGTACCGATAGTTTAGTAGAGGAGTTGGAGCGTAGTACATATATAGCTGAGTAGATGTATAACTACCATACTACTACTACTACTGGTTAGATTCTGTTCAATGGATAGCTGGTTAAAAAAGTCGCGCGATAACGGTAATAAGAGTACTGCAGATGATGTTGAAGCAGTGGTAAAGATAAAGACAAATGCAAACGGGGTGTTTGCAAATGTGTTTGCATTTTGTACGCATTGAGTACCAGTGCCTTGTGGTTATTTTTTTCCATTGAATAACTACTACAAATCCACAACTCACAGTGTTTATTATTTTAACGGTTAGGGGTCGCAAAGGTTTTTAGAAGATTAAAGGGGGTCGCGAGCAAAAAAGTTTGGGAAGCCCTGCTCTGTAGCATTAGCTACTGCTTAGTTCCTAGATGTCATTAAGTTAGTGCAGCATTTAGGTTCATAAGCGTAGCCAGGGGGCCCAGTACCCTCTCCCCACCCCCCAATTAAAATGCCAGCAATGATAAAAATGTGACAAAAAAGCCTAATTGAAGCGTTAAGAGGCAAAAGTTGTTATGTTACAAAATCAAGTTTTGGAGAAAAACGAATTTTTATAATGAAACGTAATTTAAAAATCAGAAAAAGAATTTATTCCAAATATTTTTTGATATTTTTGATCATCTAGATCTAACATAACTTTTTGTCAGGAATTTAGAAAATTGAACCTGAAACACGCGCGCTACACGTAAAAAAGTGTTGCACTTTACAACTTTTTCTTCAAATTCTATGATAATTCTTAAATAAAAAGTGAAAGAAAACAGCTTTCCGAAAATTTTTTTGATAATTTTGAACATGTGGGGCAAGCGAACCGTTAACTCAAAAATTTTTGTAGATTGAAGCGCAAACACGCGCGCTGCAGATGAAAAAGTGTTGTACATGAAAACTTTTACTCATAATCTCTCGGCAAGCATATTGTTCAAGAGTTGAGCTGTTGCGTCACAATTCAATACTCACAGGCAATGCTTGTAAATTTTGTTTCGTCACACTTGATAAATGCTTGCTTTTAAAATTTGAAATGGTATTTTTAGATTTTAGTTTGCTCGCTTTCAAAAATTATTCAAGTTGATTCCAGGCAGTCATTTATACAGTTTTTATTGTTGAAGATAATAACAACAGACTGTATTCGTAAACCAACACCAACATGTTTGATAATTGAAGTACTTTTGAATTTAAAATCTTCAGTGAGCTTTTCCTGGGCCAGTAGGCCTATTTTCTAAACATTGGAAGCAATATAGCCAATGCTTAACGTTCTTCAAAGATGCCCAAAATGCATATTTTGAATTCATTGCAATTTCTTTACAATATTTTGTTGTAAACAGAGATTTTTAGCTCTAAATTAGTTGCGATTAAGATGGCATTTTACTCTACGTAGGGGTCCGCAACCTACGGCCCGCTAGCCGGATGCGGCCCGCCAAGATGTTTTTCCCGGCCCGCGATCTCTGATTGTCATCCGGCCAGCGACTTTTTTTGTTTTTTCACGATAGATATGCAGCAATAAACCACCGAAATGATTCTCATCCCATGGCGAAAATCTTTTTTTGTGGTCTACGCCACCGATTCGTCCGGAAAAAGGCCTTAATTTCTGGCGAAGATTCTTCTCTTCTAGTCCGCTGGAATGGTGGCGGGCCAATAGCACTTTGGTAGGACTGAATGTGGCCCAGTAGTTCAAAAGTTTGCCGACCCCTGCTCTACGCCGTTAATTTAGTTCCTAATGTTACTATGAATAATATAATTTAGTTCCTAATGTTACTAATGTTAATATGGCAGATTCGCACTTTTTGAATTATTTTTGATTTTTGACAAAGTTTTTTCTCTCGAAAAAGAAAGTAGAAAATGACAGTAATGCGAATAATAAATTTACTGACTTTAAATATTTCAAAAATATGATTTTTTTATTGAGCTGAATTAGGTGAGTAGCCAGAAATTCGCAATGGGGGGCTGTTTTGGGGGTCTGGGCGCGGAGCCCCCAGCGCTCGAAAATTTTCCTTTTTTTTGCAAAAACAACTTAATTTTAGGGCTATTTTAGTCAATAAGAATGCTTTTAAAACGTGGCATAGAAATTGGCAGAGCAACATAATTCAACTGGTTGCATTAATGGGCTATGTGGGAGGTGGCTAATGATGACACTGTAGTTCTCTTGTTTCATGCTGGTAAATCATAAAATCCTACTATTTAATAAAACTCACACCGAGTAGTCTATTTCGGGTATATTTCATAAAAAAAAATTGGGGGGGGTGCTAATGGAAAGATATTTGATAGAAGTGATTGGTAATTAACTAACACTAAATAGCCCCCCCCCCCCCTTTTATTCCTGAGTTTATAATACATTTGTTGATAAAACCTATGTTTGGCATTTTTACACTAGCGATCAAATTTCATTGTTTATTTTCGGACATTTTTAAAAGTTTTCATTGATTTGTGACCTTAATTTTTGACAAATTAGCCCCTACTCTGAATATATGTTTTAAAAGTTGCTTTAAATCACTTTTTAGTCCATTCCAGCGCAAAAAAAACAGCCTCCGTAGAACCATAAATGTGGTATTTTTCTTATTCTGCGTTTTGATTGACAGGCCAATGCTATGGCCCCCCCACCACCCCTCCCCCGGCTACGCTACTGAGCTTAATAAGCAAGAGTAAGCTGTAAACAGTGATTGTCAATGAGTCAGTGATGCTCCGTAAATTGCCATTGTTACCAAATAAACTTTTTCAAACTGGCAATTTGTTTGAAAAGAACCTTTGCAATAGTTAAGTAAAGAAGAGTAGAGTTAACGGCACTTAAATCAAATGTCTATTTATCCTCTTAATTTTTGTCATTGGTTTAGACTTGATTGGCCTTCTTTATTGCAGTTTTAAATTGCACAAGCCAGATTGAATAACTTTATGTTGCAATAGATTCAGACTATTTTAGTTTTTGAATTGGCACGTCTCCACCACCGGTCGAAAAAGCAAATACGCGCCTTCATCTTGGAGCTAAACTACATATTGTTGGCTAATATGCACCTTGGTTGCTTCCAGGAGAGAGGTACGAGGTACCGTGTCAACATCTTACAATTCCCAGCAGTCCAACTCTAAAAATAACTTCTGGTAGTTGCTATTGTGCTAGTTGAATAGTTCATTTCGTTTCAAATGTAAACTTCTTATCAAAAAAGAGAAAATTTCTTTTTCACCGTCTTTGAGGAGCATAGCCATCGCTAAACATTCAAATTTGCCAAATTACCTCGCTGATTTTTGATCATTCAAATTTGCCAAATTACCTAATTTGCCAAATTACCTTGCCTAATTTTTTTAAAATACACTGTCCATTTTTATTACTTGCAAAACATCAATGTAAGCAAAAAAGAGTCTAAGTCTGGTTTTAAATAACACGCTATATTTTTTTAACTGCACTGTATTCAAGTAAAAAGCAACAACTTTACAAAAGTTAGATAGAAAGCAAGCTCAATGAACCACCGACGTCTGTTAAATAATGTGATTTTCAATAAACCTTTGGCTTCTTCATTAAGAGATTAATGCAAAAATATTTTTGTTTGGGCCCTCAAAAAACTTACAATCCAGAGGTAGGCAGTACCGAATCCCACTACCGAATTACTTTTTCATTGCCAGTACCAACAGTACATTTGTTGCTGAGTAATAGTACCCTCTTAAATGTCTACTGATATCAAAAGAATCAGCTCTCTTGTTTAAACCGTTTAAAAAATTGATTTTCGAAAAATCTGATTTGGAGGATGGCACCCAAAACTATGTCAAAATATTTATCTTATAAACGTTTACTAATATCAAAAAAATTAGCACTCAAGCCTAAGCTGTATAAAGAAATCGATAATGGGTAGTTCATTTGGTGGTCGCCGGAGGAGGGGTTTGCATCTCCAAACTATGTCTAAGCAAAATAAGTATATTTGTCTCATAGCTATCTAGTGATATCAAACAGATCATTTTGGAGTTATAAACAAATAAACAACTTTATACGTCTCAAATTTCCAAACAAAAATAAGAGTTCTACGGTCGCACTCGTCGCAAAGTCCAATTAAGTTTCTATAATATTTCTTTCAGTTGACTGTTCATCATCTGTTGGATCAGTATTGTTGGTGAAAACAACAATCATAAAACGTGGCGTGATGTGGTAGGGCTACAGCTATTAAAAGAGCACCTATATTTTCAAGCTTCGGCTTAGAAATAGGGATGAAATCTTTGAAAGCTTCAGCATTCAAAAAAGCGGCATTTAAGTCAGCAATCGTTCTGCCTAGCTTAAGCAATTTTTTTCAGTAGGATGAACATTGTCCAGCGTACAAAGACGTGTCATGCTAGTATTACTTGATGATCGGAACAAAGCTCCTTTGATTCATTGAGACTTTGCTTCAATTACTGGCTCTAATTTTGCTTTGAAATTACGGACTGAAATTACAGGAGTACCATACAAAACCATATCGTCTGTTGGGGGGTAAAAATCATTAACTGTGATATGACATTCAAAGGATTCCTTCCTCTCAAGCTTTAGTGGCGCTGACTTTTTTTGCCTTCTTTTGATCTGAAGAAAATAATGCAACAAAATCTGAGCTAATTTTTATTTAAAATATACCTTTCTCCAATTTACCTCTACACGTTAAATTTTTAAAAAAGAATTTTCGTTGCAATTGGTATTTGCGCCACATTTTATGCCAAAAGTTTCGATAAGTTTCTTCTTCCTTTTTTCGAACAGAAAAAGTGGGCAAAATATTAACAATTTTTACAGCAAATAGAAAAAACTAGCAAAACTTTTAAACCGTTGAAATTGGAAAGTTGGGATTCGTAACGTAGATGTGTATTAGTCAAAAGTGTATAATTACTGTTTGGCAAATTCTAAGGTTAATCAGTTACGGAATTTGGCGTTTTAGGCAGAAAAAAATCGTTATAACAAGTCAAAGTGTGGAAATTTTGGTATTATATTTTTCTTTTTTTTTTTGTTTCTAAAATTGTTTGATGGTACAGAACTTGAGAATTGCTTTAATTAGGATGTTTTTTTTCTGAAGCTTTTCGTCTGACACTAGTCAAGAAGAATCGTCAGAATAGAGTCAGGAAAAATCTCCATTCTGACCATTCTTTTTGGCAGGTGTCAGACGAAAAGCTTCGAAGAAATGAGCACACTAATCAAATCAAATTTTTGTGACCGCATAAATCAATACTAGTTGAATTCACAAAAAATTTTAATTAAAAAAAAAAACAACTTACAGTAGGTAGCTTTTTTTTTCTTTTATTGTTAGAAGTGTTTTGTCGTACTTGGTTTCAAAAAAACGAGTCCCAGAATTATTGCTTTTTTGGCTTTCATTACTTATAGTAGCTTGATTTCGTATCAGTTGGGATTTACGCGCTATTATACAAGTTATGGTCTGTTTACTATTCTGCAAAATTTAGTAGAATTAGAATATTCTGCTATGCCTCACTGTAGCAAAACGAACTGCACTTTCTGCTTTTGAGAACCAGTAAATTTGAGTTGAGACCAGCTGTTCTTGAATTTTCGAGAACTTTCACCCTCATTTGTTCTTAACTTGATCATGGAATGAAGAGATACCAAACTATTCTCGGTTGGTTAAAAATCGTCCTATGTTATTATACATTGATTACTGCTAGACAAATCAACAATAGCAATTTTAGACAGGCGAAAAAAAACTTGTTGATTACCCACAATTGTGTTGCATTAGTCTGTATACTTAATTATTTTTTATGCTGAGTTTGTTCATAACTAGCTTTTAAACTTTTGAGCAAAACTGAGCCCCAAGGTCTTTTAAAAATGTTCTATTAAAAACAAATAAAAATAATTTACCCAGAAGCAGTGACAAAAAAACGTAGTCATTCTTTTAGTGGAACAATAAACTTATCATCACATCAATTTTTTTATTTGATTCTGACGCAGTATTGGATTATATTTGACCAAAGACTCTTCAGCTCATTCAACAGCCTACTGAAATAAACATACAATACTTATCGTTGAACATAAGATCTAAAATCTAAAATGTATTTTTTTTAATTTGTAACTTTTTTGAAATTTGAGTTTTCATATAATCATTTTGAACAAAGTAATAACAGCTAGAGTCTACACTTAATCCGAAAGAAACATTTTATGTTGTGCAGTAATTTAAATATTTTTCTTTATTTTAACTTGCAATTTCTAACTCAAATTTGCATAACCGTTTCGTTGAAAAAAAAACAAAATCTTCCATATTGTAATCATCTTACTTGTTTTGGTTGTATACTTCCTTGCAAATATTGGCTTTGCAGAACATGATCCCCAAGGGAGTTGAATGCGTGAAGAATTTTTTTCTTTGTAGGTGTGTCAATCTTTTTCAAGCATTTGTCTCAACAACTCCACTTCGAAATTTGTCTTTTTGAAACTTTTTCAAATTCGTATAGTAAGGCAAGCCTAAAATGTAATAAATATTTCATTATTCAATTTTATTTTTTTGAAATTCACTGTAAGAAGTGATTGTTATTATCGAACGATCTACTTGAGGAAAGAGTGGAAAAGATTGATAGTCCGAAAATTAACCTTATTTTACACGGTGGAAGGAGCATTCACTTGAAATGTGACAACCACAAACCTGTTAGTGAAACATGATAAAATTAAAAAGCAATATATCTGATTATCAACAACCATAATCTTACAAACCCATCCAATGCAATTTGGGTGCTATTGTTGGGTTGAAAGAGGACTGCAGCCTTAAAAGTTAAGGCAATCGCATTAGATTAGATTGGCGTTGACCCCATTCTTTTATACTCAGCCATTCCAGAGAAGTTCTACTTCAAACATGAAGTAATTTTTCCTCGATTTTTGACGACTTTATTGGCAACACTGAGGTCGATTATTGTTTATGCTGCCAGATCCGAGTTCTAACGTAAGTCAATGGCATGCTGGTGCCGATTAGGATAAACTACATCGAGTAGTTTTGTTGTATGCAATTGCTTTACAAAAATTCCGATTATGGCGGCGCCAACGTTGATTAAGGTCATTGATGTCAATAGAATTGTCAAAATCCAAGAAAATGTTACTTTGTGTTTAAAATAGAATATCTTTGGAACGGCTGAGTCCAGAAGAATGGGACCATAGCCATTTAATCTAACGCCTAACTTTTGATACTCCCCCATTGATTTTGCCTGCAGTCCTTTTTTAAGTTTTAAGTTTAGTAAAGTTTGGTAATGTCTCGAAGTCCCCGGATATTGCTTGCGATGTCTCATTCTAGTTATTTTATCAGAACGCTAAGGCAGCAATTCAAGCGCTGGATTGGCTGATTCTAATTTGCGATGTCTACAAGTTTAAATAATAGCGCAATGACCTTCAATATTAGCGCACTAATATTGAACAATTTTAGCGCACTAATATTGAATCTTCAATATTAGCGCACTAATATTGAACTTCAATTTTTAAAAATACAAAAGTTCCCTTATTTACCTAAACCTTTCTTCCTTTTCGCTTCACTTCTTTTCCATTTTGTGGGAGTTTTCTTTTGGATGTTTGGTCGGGTTGAAGGAAGATTTGTTTTTCTGTTGTAGCAAACATAAGGTGTCAAAGATTGCTCTGCAAAAAAAGTTGTAAATCGGTTGGACTTCAAATGTATTTTCTTGCAGTACATTTCAACGAGGCGTGGTGGCTTAGTAGGTAAAACGTGGTAGTGCTACCAGACTTCTATCAAGGATCGGGTAGCAGAGGAACTCCGCGAAGACCCAAAAGTCGGCCATACCCTTAGGTCTGAAACAAAGGTCGAAGAGTGTAAGGCCGAAAATAGATTCGCGTTGAACCTTAGAGGAAGGTCAGTCTAAAAGGAAAGCATTGGCATCCTAAAGAGAGTGTCCAGAATTCACAGGCCCTGCAGGAAGAGTTCTTCTTACGACTAATCCTGTGTAGATCAGTAGAAATGTGCAAAGCCCTTCCCCTTGGTTACGTCACTGGGCATCACCCATACTATATATGTGCAGTATCGAGACTATTCAAATGAAAATGAAACAAATTAATAGTATCAAAGTTTTATGCGGTTTTCAATTACTTGTACACACTGCAATGTAGGCCTATTACCAAGGATGGCAGTACGGTACGGTACGGTACGTAGGTACGGTACGGTACGCCTCAATTTTTGCCAAGAAGTACGGTACGCTGGTACGGTACGCTTTTTTTGTAATGGTACGGGTACGCTACGTTGGTACGGTACGCCTTTTGTGCGATGGTACGGGTACGGTACGTTGGTACGCTGTTTGAATTTCAGAATTTGCCTACTAAACGTTTTATGTGCAAAGTGCGGCCGTCAATGAAGATTCGTGCGACCGTGCCCAACGTGCATATAGTCTAGGCTATTCTCAAGTAATGATTGTTATAGCCTGGTAATTTGTCGTTAAAATTGCATTATAATGTCACAAGTCACACTCACAACAGTCACAAGTATGACCAATTGTGATGTCATAACTATTGTTCATAGATGCTAGGGCTATCGTGGCATGTCATATGTAGAAGAAAAATTTGAACGGAAATAACTGCGATACTTTAGCTCATGGCGTACAATAGTACAGGCCATTTCCCATTTCATCGTGCAAGCGTCGACTAAAACTGGAGGAGGCTATGAAATTTTCCTTCGTGTTTTCGGCTTCGCCTCTGTGACAAATTGATGAAAGCAATTGAACCGTAATGCGCGTCATCCTAAAATGACCAGAAAATCTATTAATAACAATTTTTCGAATGCTGTGTTAGAATTTTCTCGGTTCTACAGAGTCAGCAAGCAGCAGTCTTACATATAAAGGAACTGTAATACAAGTTAGTTAACTGTTGAATAATTTTGGTTAAACGAAAGACAGTTTTAAGTTAAGTGATACAGAACATCTGGACATCAGCAAAAATTAATTGAAACTAAAATGTGTTGTAGAAATTTATTCACTTCCGTTGACAATCTAAATTTTGAGGTTGAGAATTTAAAGTCTGCAAACGAAATACTGATTGATAAGTTACGAACATTGGAGAGAATAGTTAAGAGTAATGAATAATAAACCTAGATAAAGAAGAATATTATGCCTTTCAAGTTTAAAGTGCGATAATTTTGCGACTTGTTTTCACTGTTCTCTGTTACGTTTTCACGATATATTTGTGTTCTATCAAATACCGTACTTTAATAATTCATACCAACACTATTAACTTATTATCTTCTATCGTTGCTGAGCAAAATCAGAGCGAAAGAGATTATTCCGTAGTGCGGTTTCGCATAAAAAATATGTCGATTTGACAGAACATCAAATAAAATGTCTTCCGGAATGTAGTTTTGTTGCAATGGTATAGTTACGATATGTTGAATGAACACTAGAACAGAACAGACCTTTGGCAACAGGAATGTTAAAGTCTGATGCAGATAGTTTTTACGCATTCTGTGGAGATGCAGATAATTGTTTAATAAACTTGGCGAAAGTTTAATAAATGCGATTTTTGAAGCAGGAAAGACGAAAAGTATTTTATTTTATTAACTTGAACTGCATTGATTAAATTAAAAAATTAGTATATATAACGTTTTTTGGATGGGATAAATCAAAAACACTAGCGTAGCCAGGGGGAGGGGCGAGGAGCTATAGACTCCCCCTCATTGGCCTGCCGACCAAAATGCAGAATAAAGGAAATACCACGTTTTTAGCACTTCTGAGATTGTATTTTACACTGGAATTAACTCAAAAAATGATTTAAAGCATAACTTGAAATGTTTATTTTGGGGGCTAATTTGTCAAAAACAAAACATAAATCAGAAAAAAATTTGAAAAACAGCCAAAAATTGGTATTGAATTTTGATCGCTTATTGAAAAATGCTTAACATGGGAATTATCAAAAAATATATAAGTTCAGGAATGTGGGAGGGGGACTTTTTGGTATTACTGTAGTTAATTACCAATCACTTCTCTCAAACTTTTTTCCTTTAGCCCCCCAAATTATATCTTTCTCTATAAAATATTGACGAAATAGATTACTCCTTCAGAGTTTTATTGAACTACCGGTATTGTATTTTACGATTTATCAGCTTGTGAATAAGAGAACTGAAATTCTAGCAATAGCTATCTCCCACATGGCCCATATATGCAACTAGTATAATCATGTTTTCGCACTGCTAATTTCTATGCCACGTTTTAACAGCATTAATTTCTATCAAAATGGGCCTAAAATTAAGATATTTTTCCTAAAAAAATACAAAATTTTCGAGCGCTGTGCCTCCGGCGGCTGGGGGCTTTGCCCCTAGACCCCCCCAGCCTGTGACAGATGAGGGCTTCGTCCCCACACCCCCAAATCTCTTTAACAGTCCTCAATTGCAAATTTTTGGCTACGCGCCTGATCAAAAAAATGCCGAACAAAGTTCGCGCGAGGTCAAGAACAGAAATCATCACCATTTAAATTTGTGATTATATACAATTTGTGCTTATAAATTTTATCATCCCCCCAACAAATTTTCTGGATCCGCCACCGCAAGGATGGCAGTACGGTACGGTACGTAGGTACGGTACGGTACGCCTCAATTTTTGCTAAGAAGTACGGTACGCTGGTACGGTACGCTTTTTTTGTAATGGTACAGATACGGGACGTTAGTACGGTACGGTTCAAGGTGCGAAGTACGTAGAACGCAAATTCTGAACGTACCGTACCGTACTGCCATCCTTGCCTATTTCTAACGGAGCTGTCCCAATGGCGAGTTTTCAATTGTATAGGTCCTCGTAGATTGTTGAATCTTCGCAAACATTATTGCGGTTTTTGGTGTTTTGGCCATGTTAAAGAAAACCACACATAACGTAAAGTTTTCAAAGTATTGAGACTAAAGACAGTAAGACCTGGAAATTAAACAAAAAATAACATAGCAAAAGTTCAGATTATTGCAGGCTCCTTGTCGCAAGCAAAAAAAAGCACCATACGCCTGGACGAGTGCACCGTACCACTACACCGTAATTTCGATAAATTCTGGTACACCTTTCAAGAGGAACAAAAATAAATTACCTACCGGTACCTTTTGTTATAACGGTAGCTTTTTTCTTCTTTGAAAGTTCTAAGATTTTTAACCCACGAGAATGGAAATACATAAAGGAATTTACTCAGAAAAACGTACAAATAAATTAATCATAAGTTATTACAGTATCCAGAGTTTAAGATTTACATCAAAATTATGACTGACAGCCGAAGATATCCTGTTTTGCAATCGACTTTCGATCTAAGTAATAACTGTTAGTCTGCAGTGCTTAGATCGTCTTTATGGCCGCGGCATGAATACGTCCTGTTAAATTACGCTTGATTGGTGTCTATTGTGAGATTTAATAATCGTCTGTTTCTTGAACAAAGTGCTATTTAAGTTAACATCGTAGAAAAACGGGCATCTAAAGAAATTAAAAAAGAGCTAAACATTTGAGGATATGTCCAAAAATAGCTTTACAACGAAGTGCTGACTTCTACGACCAACTTTCCTTTTGTGATCTTGGCCACCTCATTTGGCTGGCCTTTTAAATCTTTTCAAAATCAGATTGATTAATATTATAAAATAGCAAAATCTGAACAAAAATTTCAATCCAAAACCGTTTAGTGATTCAAGTATATTTACAAGAACAATTTAATTTTGGAAGAATACGACTATCAAATTTAAGTACAAATTAGGATCAATGCCAGCCTCAGCATGAAAAAATAAAGGTGAATTTACACAGTATGCGTTTTTCGTACGATTTCGTACGTTTTTGTCCGTTTTTTTACGTTTTTGCTTCTCCTTGAAAAAGTATGCGCTTTTTCATTCGCATTTTTATAAGTCCATATCCGCACTAAGTAGACTATTATATATATTTTGTTCAAAAATTTTGTGTATGAACGATAAGAGCGATATTTCGAAATAAAGCTGTACTCATTTACTAAAAAATTTTTTCAGAAAACGTTTGTCCAGTATGTGACTGTCTGGTTAGTGCGGATATGGACACATAAAACTGCGGATGAAAAAGCGCATACTTTGTCAAGGAGAAGCAAAAACGTAAAAAAACGGACGAAAAACGGATACTGTGTAAATTCACCTTAAGAAAATGGTCTAGCTCTAGCGCAAGGGAATACAGTAGGTCTAGTTAGAAATTAGCTCAGTTTTCTTGCTTTTTGTATGTTGTCTTTGCTGCTTTTTTTTTAACAGTAGTTATGATTTTACAAAAAAGGTACCGCATATCTTTTGGTCCGTCGCGAATGATGGCGAACGTATGTTGAGTTCTCGACCGGGTCTTTGGCGTCGAAGCAGCAGACCTACTAAACTTCTACAACGATAGTCTAGATTCACTCGAAAATTTGCAAGGAAATCCTTTCGCTATTGATAATCCAAACACGATGTTAACCTTCACTAATTGTCGTCACCACACTCATATAGGCTAAACTTGAAAATCCACCAAGATGTAGGCAAATACGTTTGAGCAACAGAGTTATCCTGGATTGATGTTCAGCAACAGTTCAAGTGTTATTGGGCTTTTTGAGCCTTCCTATTCAAGCATTTCCGAGCAAAGAACAACTTATTTGTTCCTGGGTCTACTTGACGCTAGTCTCCCGTCAACTGCCTCTAGGCTATTGCTAAACACATACTGCGTCAAGTGTAGTTGTTACGTCACAGTAAGGCATTGAAATAATAGTAATTAATTAAAGAACTTAAACACAGCCAAAGGGTGCGTCCGGAACATCTTTTAACCAAGCAAAAATAAACATTTGCGTTATTCTCTTCGAAAAAGTTAGAAACAAATTAAAAACAAGCGAGGCTGAAAATTCGTGAAAATTTACTGGTTCTCAAACAAAAAGTGTTTAGGTATTTTACAGCTGTATAGTTCTAGAGTTAATAAACAAGCACCTAATTGCTTATTTAAAAAAGGCCTACCGTAGGCCACTTTATTGAGATAATCAAATAAAAGAGATAAAAACTTCTCTGGGCGTCAAGTACTGCCAATTGAGTCCTGTTTAAATAACTTTTCAGTAGGCTATAGATTCAATCTAAGGCAAATCTGAGCAGTGGCGGATCCACAAAATCTTGGTGGGGGGTTGGCGGATAAAATTTATTAGCACAAATTGTGTATAATCTTAACATTTCGGATGTTTATGGTCATAAACTCAAAATTTCGGATGTTTCTGATCCACGATTCCGCCATTATTTTCTCCTGACTTTGAAGTGATCTCAAAAAAAAAAAAAATGGTCGTCACAGAATAATGAGTTGACTTTGACCGCAGTTGGCTGGTTGCTTTTTTTGGTCTTTGTAAAATAAGTTGAATATTATTCATATGCACGTTATTAGATTTAGGCTGGGGGGATGCATCCCCCATCCCCCCGAATCGCCACTAATGCTGGGCTGTTCCAGGCTGGCCGATGCTTACCTGGACTCTCAAACCACTCAACTGACAAAAGAGCTTGCGGCAGCCGCAAGACTACTTAAATAGTAGCTAAGCATCGTACCATCTATTTGTATTTTCAGTCCTTTTCGTTACCATTTTTTGTAGATAGCCTACTTTTAATTGGGCTACCGGTGACTTCCTCAATCCAACTAGCATAGAAAAAGCAGTACCGGTACTTTTGCTGTAATTTTAGATTACAAATTGGGCTAATCTGTGCTTAAAAACAAACTTTGCTATAACCTAAGATACTGCCGTTGGCTATTAGTTTACTGCAGTTTATCATAACTGAAAAAGCCTGCTTCCTAAAAAGTGTTATAAAACTTAGCCTAATTAGCCTAGTGTTCATTACTGTATCTAGACCTAGGTAGACTATTGAAACACTATCTTACTGTTCTAGCCTATTTGTAGTGAGTAAGCTTCTAGGCTAGTTTTTTAAATTAAGTCAGATTTCCAATGCTCAGCAAAAAACAGTCTAAAACTACGATTTTACAATATTTTTCAAAAAATTTTGCTAAGTTTCGCCAAGACATTTTTTTTTCATTACCACTAATGATCGGAACGGTTAATATTACTTCATCTTGCCATAGTCACAGTATAAATTACTGTGCCATAGGCTTAATTTAAACCATTGTTAAAGCAATAATGACGGACAATGGTATAACTCGGACTAAACCTAAACAACGTTTAAACACGATGTTTACCTAATAAAAGCATAAAATTTATTTTTAGAAAGTCTATTGCCATGAATTATAACAGATGTGACCAGTGCACTATCTTGATGTCCTTCATGGTCGACTCCTGGGAAGCCTTGTCAACTTCCGTGTCAACTTCAAGATTTCCGTGGTCACGCAGAGGGGAATCCTTGTAGTAGGGATAGTCTATGGCTGTCCTTACTTCAAGGATCCAGCGACTTTTTCACTTGTTTCTAAAGTACCACAAGTGAAAAAATCGTTTATTCCCTACTAAAGCATCTGCCTCTGTGCAAGCCAATAAGGTTTGCCAGTTAGGCCAAGATGTTTGTTCAGCTGGGATAGCTGAGGGCTGCCGATGAGAGCTAAAAGCTCGAAACAGCGCTGTCCAGCTCTGTGCTTAGATGTGACCAGTTTTAGGGTTATTAAAGAATATCCAGTTGCCCGTCACTGTTTGTTACGGTCTCAACTCAAAAGATCGCTTTTTGTCACATAACAACATTTGCCTCTCAATATTTGTCACATAGCAACATTTGCCTCTCAAACGCAAAATTTCAATAAAAAAAATTTGTTTGGTCTACTTTTTTTACAAGAGTTCCATTAGCCACAAATTAACCCAAAAGTGCTCATAACTCAAAAACTCATCTTTTTGTCACATAACAACATTTGCCTCTCAACGCCAAAATAATACAGAAAGATAAGGAATTTTTCTCCAATTTTTTTATACAAGTTGTAAAGTATCAGGCACACTTAACCCCAAACTACTTTTGATTCAAAAGCCCAGTTTAGGCCACAAAACAACTTTTTTCGTTCAATTTTTGTCACATAACAACATTTGCCTCTCAACGGCAAAACTTTTATCAAAAAAAAATTTTTTTTTCTTTAATTCTTTTACATGAATTGTATTAGTTACAAATTAACCCAAAACTGTTCATAACTCAAAAACTCAATTTTTGTCACATAGCAACATTTGCCTCTCAACGCATCAATTGTTTCTTCAGTGTCAGTTTTCTTTAGCATTTTCTGTGTATAACATACACATGTACAGCAGCAATTAGCAATGATATTGACAACCAGAGGGCCCGGGCTCCCTAAATTAATTTTTTGCCAAGCAATTTATATGCGTAACCCGGATAAAATTAAGGGTTTTGTCCTAAAAGCTGCTAACTCTGGCCCTCATGTAACTTTTTATGAACGTAATGCAATAATCAGGGGCGGACTTACCATAATGCGCAGTGCCAGGGGTCTCGTGCATAATAAGACCTTTTTTTGGCAAATCTTTAAAGTGCCAGGGGCTATGAGCAATGTAAATCCGGCTCGGTCCAGTCAATAACATGGTTAGTAAGCGCAACCATCTATTGCAATATTTTTCAATAACAATTCATCTCTACCTTGTCAGTTTTTACGCGACAATACACTTTTCAAAAAAAAATTAGCTGTGGAAATTTTCATTGAACAAATTATTGAATTGAGGGATCCTGGGCCCATTGGCCGTATATGTGCCTTTATAACTGGTTATTTTCATAACTGACAAAACAAAAATAAAGAATAATGTCGTGTGAATTATTTTATTATTTACTGCTGAAATATTGCAAGAGGCAATGTTCCTGACTTCCCCCTAACTTGGCTAAATCACGTACAAACTTTAATTCCAAAGTTCAAGATTTTAAACGTGTTTTGGACTTGAATTGAAAGTAAATGGAGGATTACACAATTTAGGTTTTTGAACTGGCTTTCAAATGTTTAAATCTAGTTCTTTCAAATGGCTCTGAACATATGCGGAATGTGATCCAATGGCATTGAAATAGCTTGTTTTTCAAAAAATTTGCCCAGCTTCTGGGACTCCAGCCTCAGACACCCATCCTTGATACGTTTGAGATAGATTAGTTTACCCCTACACATTTCCTAATTGAGACATTCATCGTTAATTTTGGTAAATCACAGCACGGCTACAGGTCATCCATTCTACGATACCTTTGTCCCACCAAAAGCTCCTCTTTCGAAAGTTTCTAATGACGTCACTGCATGTGATTTGTGATTCTCCCCCAATAAAAATCCTGGCTACGCCTATATTTTGGTTGTCGTGTTTTTGGGCAAAGTTGATTTTGAAATTTATTTTAATTGATAAAATTGTAGTTGGGTTAAAATAGCAACGTAAAACTAAAACTCTATACCACTCTGAATAATCCCGGAGCTGGAGCCGCAGCGGAGCAGCTTTTTTTAATCAGCTCCGGAGCTGGAGCCGGAGCAATGACAGGATAACGAAGAGTTCCGGAGCAGAAGCTGGAGCACCTCCAAAATCATTGATATTTGTTTAAAATTCAATTGCTGCAATGCTAAAGTACGAGGTGCCAAAAAAACGGTGCGTTTTGTCAACTCTTTTTTTCATCGTTGGGGAAACAGGTCAATTCCAATCTCAAACTTCCTCAAAGTAAAAACAAAGCCTACACTCTCAGCATGTTAAACACCATCCTTAAACGCGCTTAGTGTCGCTTTTGACACATGGGTAAAATCTAAACATGTTTAAGCGCCACAGCCAAGTGTTTAAACGAAACATTTCTTAAACGTACCGAACGGTTTTAACCCGTTTATTTGTGTCGTTTTCAGCACCTATCATTCTGTAAACATTTTGAATGATTTTTTTGAAACGTATAAATTAATGGCTATTTTCGAAAGTTTTCGCCATACATTTTTGATATAGTTACAGTGATAACAATATTTGTGTTGTCGCTGACTAAGACAAACTTTTGCTGCATTTCTGTAGCTGAAACTGACGTGAAGTTACTTAATTGCCTAATACAATGTATAAAAAGATAAAAATGATGCTTTCCACATGCAGCAGAGCCCGCAGGAAGCGAACAGTGGCAAATTAAGAACTTTTCGTCAATTTCTCCAACGAACTTCACCAAAATTGTACTTTGAACAAAGACAACAAAGATATGACTATCACTGTAACTGTATCAAAATCGCACAGCAAAAACTTTCATTAAATGCCATTAATTTTAAAAATATAGCGATTAAATATTATTAATAAATTAAACATTAAGAAATTAAAAATAAACGAAGGTGTGTCATTCATCACAATGATAGTTTATTGTTTAACAAATGGAAGCAAGCATTAAATAATTTCACTTTAGTAACATTTTTGCTTAAAATTTAAACAACGCCTGAGGATCAATCGAAGTTTGAATTTACTTTTATTTTCCACAACAAACAAAACTTAAATCACATCAGATAAGCTAGAACCAAAAAACACTTCTATGGTATACAGAACAAAAAGAATATATTGCCAAAATATTAATTATCTGCAAACAACGAGTGATTTTGTTTCCATGCAGCAACAAAATAGAGCACAGCTGTATTGCTCATGCAGATTCACATGATTGCAAGCAGCGGGCAGCTGTTCAGCGAAATAAAACTATAGTTGGAAGCAATTATACGCGGACAAAAACACTGTCAAAACTCATTGCCATGGCCCACGATATCCTTTTTTTAAATCAGGAGTTTCTAAGTGCTACCTAAACAAACAAAAAATGTAGATATATATTAAAAACTTCAGTTCTGCAATACAATAATATTCCTTTTCGAACTTTATAGCAACACTATTTTTTGCATTGCCTATTATTACATCATTGTTTGCTTAAAATGGAACTTAGAACGAAACTAGGCGGAGTCGAAACATTAAAAATATAAGGGATAAAACTCGCAGGATGCCATTAAAATGCAATTAAGCCACAGAAAAGAAATAAATTTACGCCCTGACGTACTGCCCAGAGTCCAACTTGGCAATCACAGGAACGTTTAGACTGAAAAGCTTAATTTGGGAATAAACGTTTCATACGTGACCAAGATTATACCAACCACATCTTCTCAGCCTACAGTTAAACCTCACAATCATAACTAAGACCTTAAGCAAACGAACAAAAGAAGTGAAACTTTAATTATTGACACTCGACCTTGTTTTTCGTTTTTTACCAACAAAAAGTTAATGCTGTCATCGAACCGAGCACAGAACATTTTTGAGGACGTAAAGACTTCGAGACAAATGACATGAGCTTTGATGTCAAGGCCAAGGACTTCAAAAAATACTCTTCTGGACGTCCTCCAGCTAGTACATCCTACAGGACTTCACTTCTGCTTTATGGCTGAACTTTATTGCGACATCAAGCCGAAGTTTTAATTGTATTTCAAGTTCAAACACCACAGCATATAAAACAACTTTGCAACGTGAAACACCAGGCATGCAAATTTTACTAACGCTTAATTGTGCAGCACTGTTCTGTTAAGTTGCTGTTGTGCTTCATTGGTGTTAGATCAGATAACACTTTTATTCCGAATATCTGTTTTGATTTTAAATTGGTTACATTTTCAGCTGCATCTGCATCCGAAAATTTTTTGAATGGTGATGATAATTTCTCTAGATTTTCTGGGTCTGGTGAATCGAGAGCCGGTAAGAATCATTGCTTTTATCAATTTCGTTAATGTATGCATTGGATGAATGCGGACAATAAAGTGAGCTGCTACAAGCTGTAGAATGTGGACACGACATTAAACTTGCGTGGCACACTATTCGGCTATTCTTTTTGCTTACTGATTCTGGTGCAGTTTGTCGTATATTGAGCACAAACCACTCTTAAAAATTTCAATAACTTACGGAAATATACATTTAAAAGTTGCTTGAAAAAGTGCGTCTACCTCAAATTGTCCGTGTTAAGACATTCTTTGAATGGCAAGAAGTTATATAAAACTCGTAATGCCCATAGTCAAATTTTAGATATCTTTTTTTTTAGTAAACGAACAATACTATCAAATTGACCTAGAATAATTCTCCAATCACGAATGTGAAAACTGAAAATTTGTTATGCTTCCACTTCCAGCTGCTTTTGAGATGTCATGTTTCCAAGTCCGGTTCCACTTTCTCGCTCTTGCAATTTTTTGCTTCTGCTACCAACTCTATAGAAATTTAGTTGCTTTCGAGACCGCTTCCACTTTCAGCTTAGTTTGTCAAAAACCTTCCGTTTGTAGACAAATTCTGCCACTTCCAGAATCTGGTTCTACATTTTTCAAAATTGGAGTACTTGTATGCAAATTCATTGCTTTTATGTTCATTAATTGCTCAGCATGAAGCAAAAAATTAGTGTAAAGAAAAGCGAGCAATTTCATTCGTTAGCCTGATAAAGTATTCTTTTAACAATCAACTTTTTTTTTTCATCCGTGAAACTAAACGTTTTTTTCTCTGAATCAATATTTTCAGAATTCAATTTCTTAATAATATCGGAAACGCAGCGTGGTTGAAAAGTAACCGGGCAATAAAAATTGCAGATGTTTATTTTAGCCGCTAAATTTCAGTCAAAAACAACCATATTAGGCAAAAAACACTCATTGGGATTACATGTTTTTCAGTTTTCGTTGTTGGTTTGTGTTGTTTATGGTTCGTGATGTAGCATTTTTGAAAATGACCTCTCGCTTGACCATTTAGAAGTGAGTCAAAATTGCAGCACTTTATGAAGTGTGGAAAGTCATTGTTGTGGTGTTAGTGATAGCGGCGTACGTTGAAGTGTAAGTATGCACCACTACGTCCGGAGACAATAAGAAGTGGTCATGCAAAACTCATGAATGCAGGGTCTGTAAATTATTAACGAAGGAGCGGTGTCAATCCACAATTAAAACTCCACATAAGGAGGTAGAACTGCAGGAAATGTTTGATTAGAGCCCACAAAAATCAACTTGTAATAATAAGTCAATTAAGATGTTTTTTGACGTTTGCAGGCCAGAGTTTTAATATTTTAATCGTTTTGCGTGATTCTGGCCTAAAGGCTACCTGCTCGGAAGCCTAGGGAAGAGCCACCAGAACGGCGACTACTTAAAACAAACAATGCGAAAAATTGTCTTCCCACAGGAATCGAACCTGCAGCCTTTGGATTACCGGTTCGCTGCTCTACCACTTGAGCTAGAGAAGACGCCTTCTCGCATGCTTAATTTTGGCTATTTAAACCCAGCAACTTGCTTGTTGTATGATTGTAATAATAAGTCAATTAAGGTGTTTTTTGACGTTTGCAAACCAGAGTTTTAATATTTTAATCGTTTTGCGTGCTTCTGGCCTAAAGGCTACCAGCTCGGAAGCCTAGGGAAGAGCCACCAAAACGGCGACTACTTAAAAGAAGCAATGCGAAAAATTGTCTTCCCACAGGAAGACAATTTTTGTGGTTGTATTGATTCCTGCAGGTTCGATTCCTGTGGTTGTATTGATTTCCTGCAGGTTCGATTCCTGTGGGAAGACAATTTTTCGCATTGCTTCTTTTAAGTAGTCGCCGTTTTGGTGGCTCTTCCCTAGGCTTCCGAGCTGGTAGCCTTTAGGCCAGAAGCACGCAAAACGATTAAAATATTAAAACTCTGGCCTGCAAACGTCAAAAAACACCTTAATTGACTTATTATTACAATCATACAACAAGCAAGCTGCTGGGTTTTAATAGCCAAAATTAAGCATGCGAGAAGGCGTCTTCTCTAGCTCAAGTGGTAGAGCAGTGGACCGGTAATCCAAAGGCTGCAGGTTCGATTCCTGTGGGAAGACAATTTTTCGCATTGCTTGTTTTAAGTAGTCGCCGTTCTGGTGGCTCTTCCCTAGGCTTCCGAGCTGGTAGCCTTTAGGCCAGAAGCACGCAAAAGGATTGAAAAAAAAATCAACTTGTCAAGCAGCTCATGGAAGTGGACTTGACTGTGGGGATTACACAAAAGAGGAAGTGTACAAGAGAATACCTCCCGCATTGAAAGATGTGAAGTTAAGAACTTAAAAAGTTTTCAAAGTAATCCTAAAGACATTTATTTAAAGGTTGTTTGTTTTGTCCCTGGTCGTTTCATGAAGCTAGTTGACGCAAACAGGACATCCGTTTATCATGTTCAATCATATTCAATATTTGATCTTGTTTATAAATTTTGATGAGTATACTTCTCCGTATAATAGTCAATATGCTTTGATTAATTTTAATCAACTGACTTTTCTGTCAAATTTTGGGATATACTGTAATATAAACTTTTTATGTCTGGTTACTTTGCAATCACACTGTAGAAAAGTCAAGCAAGCTAAGTAATTATCTTGGAAAGTTATTACTTTGTAGCTAAGTAATTATCTAGGAAAGTTATTAATTATCTTGGAAAGTTATTACTATTATTAGTACTCTGAACTGTAAATTGTGAAATGCGAATTCTAAATTTTTGACAGATCCATTTGTAATGGCACTGGCCGTGCTATATACATGACGTGATATTTTAAAATTACTGCAACATACCAGTGACCGCTCAGCGAAGCAAAGCGTCCTCAAAGCTTTGCATCAGTAAGCGTTATCAGAGGCTTAGCTTTCTATTTTTTTAAGTTACTCTATTGTTTGTGCTAGCGGTCTTAACCAAGGTTGTTAATACCTAAAAAAGAATTCAACCCTTTTATGAAAAACGGAGAAAAACTCTTAAAAATGAAGTTTACCAACACGACCTCGTAGCGATTCTTGCAGCTCATTAGGCTTTAAGTTCACCGCTTGCGTGACAGTGTATAAAAACCCCGTTTATTATCTAAGTAATATTTGTTGCTGCAGCGACCTCGGTATAGTTAATATGGCTGCTTTTTAACTATTATAATCAATTTTTGTCTAAATACCCAGAAAGCTGCATTGAATATAGCGCATATTGTATTTAATATATGTTACTATATTTTAGACACATTCAAGAGTTCTTCGTAACGCCAGTCGCAGGGCTGGGACAGACAGACAAAGACATTTATTTTGCCACAAAAGTTAAACTTCGATTAATTAATTTGCTTTCAACAATAAATCAATAAATATAAACATTTAGCGACCAGAAGTCTGCAAAGGTCTTTTCAGTCGTCGGGTCAACAAACTCCTGTTGGCATATGCAATTGGTTAAATCAAGAGTTGTGGTTTGCAAAGTTACTTTTTTTGCATCCTAATAAATTATAAGTTATGCAAAGTTTTGCAAGCATTACTTATTCGATTACGTTTTTCACAAATAGACGGCAGCTCTTTTTGAATTTTGCAAAGGAAAGAGTTTTTATGCTTTTTGATAAAAAATTCCAGATTTTAACCCCGTTGTATTTTATTAAATTTTGACCTGATTTTTTTTTAATATGGGTAGATATATAGTAGAGTTTGTCGTCATTCACACTTCTCAAGCAGTGTTTACTAACATTAGTCACAAATTTGTAGTAATCATCAAATATCGCAGGCTGTAGACGATGCACACAGTAATATATAAATTTGGCTACTATTGACTTCATTAATATATAAATTGACTTCATTCGAGCAAAAACGCTTCTACAGTTCAGACGCTTTTTCGAATGTGTCTTTAATTCAAAGCAAACAGCAGCTACAAGTTGTAAGCTCTCAGACCAAAATCAGTGATTAAGTTAGTGCAGATTTTCAATAATCTTTAAAAAAGAAATTCAAGGATTGAATGTACAAAATGACTGACATTGCAAAAAAATTAGATTTCATCATTAATTCTCTCAATTCGGTTGAGCAAAAATTGGAAAAGCTAGAAAATCGATTTACCTGTTTTGAAAAGAGGTTGACTACACACGAAACTAGAATTGAAAAACTTGAGAAAGATCAAATTGAAGATCAGAAAACAAATTCCGAACTTCAAAACCAGATAAATGAAATCAAAATGGAAAGTGATCAAGTAAAAAGGAGAGCAAAACATCAAGAACTACTTAGTGAACTCTACAGCAAAAGATTCAATTATCTAATTTACGGCATTGATGAAATTGCCTGGGAGAAAAGAGAACAAACAGAAAAGCTGTTTAGAAATTTCCCAAAGGAGGGCTTAAAATAGAGGACCCGAATGCCATTCCACTAGCTGATATTCATCGTCTCCCGCAACATCCCATTTTCAATAAAGAACATAAAAAGATTACTCGGCCCATAATCATTAAATTTATAAATATTTCCGACAAACACCAATTTACACAAAATTTGAGAAACTTAAAAGAATATAACGCTAAGCGAAAGGCGAAGCATGCGACTGCCTCCTACGTCTACGCTACCGTGCATCTTCCAAAAGAACTGCAAAAGCAAAAGAAGGCATTAATGCCATTGTTTCTTGAGGCAAAAAAAAATAAGCAAAAAACTGCTTGGAAGTTACAAGACTGCGAATACCGACTTTATGTTGACAACGAGCGAGTGGATCAACCAATAAAGAATCAATCACTCATAGAAGGTGAACATTCCGGCAGTGACCAGTATAGCAGTGACTTTTCTGATGAAAATTAATAACTGGCTTATTATTAGCTAATTATCTTGGTGAATTAATTCTAAGAATGAGATTTGTGTTATTACTGTCACTGACTGATTTAACACTCATAAAGAGTTATTTCTTTTTCTAAAATTATATTAAAGTATCCCTTGTAATTGGCATTGTTTGTCAGAAATATTTGTTCATCTTCTATAGATTGCACCTAAATTAAATCGTTAATGTTCATCTCAAAGAGCAAAGTTGTTAAAATTTGGATAGTTTAAGTGATTACACACTTACTATAAGACTATTGGTACTGTTTCACTCTGCATTGATACACAAAACCTACATTTTACTTATCTGCACCTTATATTTATATTCTACAAAACGTGAGTTTACGCAACTTGGTAGCTGCCTGTTTGATTGCTTCTGTTTCGTTACTTTGCTTAGTGATTAATTTCTGTGCTTTTTTATACCTCTTCATTGTTTTTTTTTTTTTTTTCTTCTGTTTTTTGCTCGGTCATGGCGCTACGTTTATCGTGTAATGGGGAGTTGTCAGAGGCCCCGTGCATGAGTCAAGCAGCCGACCCCACAAATGAACCCAGTAATATGTGCAACCAAATTTTTAATACTATAACTACCAACATTGCCGATTGTGATACTCTTGACATTTGCGACAACAAGTCAATCCCAAGTCAGGATAGTGACTCCCTGATACTAATGCATCTTAATATTAGATCTCTTCATAAAAACTTTGATGACTTGCATGAATTTGTCAGCTTGCTTCCCTTCAAACCAGATATGATATGTCTGTCTGAATCCCGGATAAATCAACCTTTGAAAAATATCCAACTACAAGGTTATCATTTTTTCTATGCGAAACCCAGCAAAAAAGCGGGCGGCGTCGCCGTCTATGCGAATACGAAGCTTAAAATCACCCAACTTGAAAGTTTTCAATTGTTTGGTACGGAATCCATATGGCTAAAAATCGTGACTAACAATTCTTCAAAATCGTTTATAATTGGCTCTATCTACCGGCATCCAGCCGAAGACGTTGTTAAGTTTATAGACGAGTTTTCGGAATGTTTGGAAAAACTTGGAAATGAAAAGAAAACTTTTTACATTCTGGGCGATATGAACATTAACATCAACAAAACCAATCAAAATTATCCTCAGGCTGACAGATACATGCAAGCAATAACAAGTAATGGAGCGTTTTCACTTATAACTAAACCAACCAGAGTCACGGACAAAACGGCAACGGTTATTGACCATATTATCACCAATGATTCAGCGCACTCAATATTACCGCGTGTAGTTCTTAGCGCTATAACTGATCACTATCCAATAATGTGTAAAATTAGTAAAATTGATACTTTTTGCACAAAATCACCAATTCCACTATATAGAAATAAAAAGAATTTTTGTTCAGAAGCGTTCTCAAATGATTTAGATAAGGAATTAGGCAACCTAATTTCTAGTAAATTCCCTCTGAATACCGACAATTTTGATGAAATGTTTGATCTGTTTGTAAATTTAATTGCCAAAATCATTGACAAACATGCTCCACTCGAACGAATGAGTCGGAAGCAAAGAAAACTTGCTAGCAAGCCTTGGATTACCAATGGAATATTGATCTCCATACGAAAAAAAAACGCAATGTTTAGAACTCATTTTGTCAAAGGTAATTTAACTGAAAAAACTTTCTTTCGGCATTATTCCAATACACTTACTAGAATCAAAGCTTTATCTAAAAAGATTCATTTTCATTCCGAATTTGAACGCAACAAAAAGAATTCACGCAAAACGTGGGAGATAATAAGATCAGTTTTGCCAAGTAAACCGAGCCGTGATCCTCCCGCCATGTTAAAAATTAATGAACTAGTCACACAGGACCCAAATGTCATTGCTAATCAATTTAATGATTTTTTCTGTAGCATTGGACCAAAATTGGCAGATAACATAAATTATGCCACGGGTAAACAATCAAAGGACTTTCTCAAAAAAAAGGTCGCGGATTCCATTTATCTTGTACCACCAACTAATAATGAAGTTTTAAATCTAATAACTTCCTTGAAAAACAAAGCAGTGGGTCATGACAACATCCAGCCCTTTTTTTTTAAAACAGCCAGATTTGTTATTGCCCCTTATCTTAACTTATTTCTGAACTTTGTTTTCACTGAAGGTATTTTTCCTTCCAATTGCAAAATTGCCAGGGTCGTCCCCGTTCACAAATCTGGAGCCCAAGATGACATGAATAATTATCGGCCCATCTCCATACTTACTTGTTTCTCTAAAATTATTGAAAAAATTTTGTATGCACGACTTTACAATTTTTTCAAAAAGCACAGCGTAATCTATGAAAATCAATATGGTTTCCAAAGTAACATATCTACAATACATGCAATGCTGGATGTTGTCACTTCTTGCTACGATGGCATTAATGATTCTTGTTACACAGCTTTATCTTTTGTGGATTTACGGAAAGCTTTCGATACTGTGTCGCATCAAACACTTCTGGTAAAACTTAGCAACTATGGCGTTAGAGGAGTTGCGTACAATTTGATTCATTCCTATCTCTATAACAGGCAACAATTCGTTTCTATTAATCAAAGAAGGTCTGACCTAAAATTAGTTCATTGTGGGGTACCCCAGGGTTCGTCGCTTGGCCCCTTGTTTTTTCTAATTTATATCAACGACCTAAATTATGCTTTAGTGAGCCAACCAAGACTTTTTGCCGACGACACCTGTTTAATAGTGAAGGACTCGAATTGCGAACAATTACAAACAAAAATCAATGTAGAATTACAAAACTTTCATCAATGGTGCTGCGTAAATAAACTTTCCATTAATCCCACCAAAACCAACGTCATAATTATTCCTCCGAAACAAACAAAAGTAACAATTTCTCCAAATCTTTCCTTGACAAGTAATGGATCCCCAGTAAATATAGTCGATAGCGCTAAATATCTGGGAGTAATAATAGACAACGATCTTAATTTTAAACAACACATTAAAATGTTAGAGGGAAAGGTAGCTCGTTCAGTTGGAATATTAACCAAATTAAAGTACATTTTTCCTCAAAAAGTTATGCTACAACTCTATTATGCATTAGTGTATCCATTCCTATCTTACGGTTTAATAATCTGGGGATACACATATCCTACATACATTAAAAGATTGAAATCCTTACATAATCAAGCTGTAAGGGTGGTCGCCAGATGTCATTACCGAGATGACGTCAAACCGTAATATTTTAAATTTAATATCTTGCAACTTGATGATTTATTTAAGCATGAAATTGCCAAATTTGTTTATCGCTATTTAACTAACAAAACTCCAAATTCGTTCCGTAAATATTTTTGTAAAACCCTTGAACATTCAAGCCGAGTTACGAGACAATCTAGTGATAATTCTAATTTACACATACCACGCTACCGGACTAATAGATTACAAAGATGCATTAAATATCAGGGAGTCAAAGTATGGAATTCCATTCCCCAAAAAATAAGGGTATTATCATACAAGAAATTTAATGTTGAGTATAAAAATGTTCTGCTCAATGGATCTAGTCATTAGATTTGCCTGCAAGTCTTGAATATATTATCTATCTTGTATTCACATCTTCTTGGAAGCTTGACAATACGGCTGATCAAGCAAACAAAATAACATAAAATCGGTGCACTTCACTTAAAAATTGAAATTTCAATATCATTGACTAACTCAGTCTCCTCGACATATAGGGTGGTTGTTTGACTCGATGACCGCGAGGTCTTTTCGCAACTTCCCTGTCGCAATTCTATCTTAAATTTTATATTACTGTCTTTATATTGTTCCTGAGCGACTAAAATAAACTATCTTATCTTATCTTATCTTCTTTAAATTGTAGAAGCTATATTTCGTAGAAGTGTTTAAGTTGCCAATCATTAATAACTCGAAGACAATTGCTTTTCAGTATTTAAAGTCCTTTTAGAAGATAGTTTGATTAATAGTCCCATACAATTATTCCATAGCATAAATCATAAATGAGAGAAAACTAAAGAATAGTAAACCGAGATCAACATCTGTTTAGGGGCAAAATGTTGAAGTGATATTTTGGCCTCAATTTTGTTAATTTGATATGTAAATAACAAGGTTGAATTGATTTCTATGCCCAGATACTTGGCTGCTAAAGTGATATTAATCGGGGTAATGTTGATAGCCAAATTAATAGACTTAAGATTATTTTATGATGATAAATTAGCAAACCTTGAGTTTTATAAGGATTAAGAGCCCAACGATTCAAAGTCATCCACTAGCAGACGTGAATTAATTCGCTGTTACAGAATCGTACCAAACCATCAAGACTAGTATCACCAATCAAAAGACAAGTATCATCTGCGAATAATTTAGGGGACGTTTTTAAAGCATTTGACAGATCATTTACAAAATAAATGAAAAGTATTGGCCCTAGAATCGATCCTTGGAGGACTCTGCTAACTAATCTAGTAGAAAAAATGGCCACCCCACGAATATCGTAATGATTCAATCTGCTTAATAAAATTTCTTGATTTACGGTATCAAAAGCATTTGGAATATCTAGTAGAATTAGATAAGGAAGTTTTTTTGCAGTCGAGATTATCATAACATTTGGAAACTATGTAATTTATAGCTTGTATGGTTCAATAATTTTTTTCTAAAACTTGGCTGGTATGTTTTAGTAATAGGCCTTAAAGTAACTAGGCCCTAGCTAGGCTAGTCCTGGCTACCAGTAAATATTTTCTAAGTTACTGGAAAATGTTACAAGAATAAAGTTACAAAACGTTGATTATGTTTCCTTTGCTGTTGTGTAGAAATAGAATCCAGAATCGTATCATTTGAGTGAGTCGAGTCTACAAGGCTAACAACGTCTAAGAGAAAAAAAATGTTATGTTTTCCTCTTAAAAGCCAATTTGCAGGCCACTTTGTTCCAAGCAGATTGAGCAATAAATCAGTTTTGTAAATTTTTCTTATTTGGTCTTGCTATGAAGGCATACCTGACTTCTATCTTTGGAGCATATGGCAAGTGCTGAAGGTATATAGGTAAATGAATTATGGGAAAACTAATATTTAAATTCAGGAGATTCGATGCTTTCTTGAAGCGTTTTGGCCGCCAAGAGCTAGCAAAGTCTTCGGAATCAAGATAAACGCTTAATGTTTTAGGCAAAGTATTTTAGCCTTGCCCATTGCTTACTGCAGGTAACTTATCTGAAGAAATGATTGCTTGTTGGAAGCTAAAGCTTTATACCGGATTTGATCTTAAGACTTATGAGGTTCCGATTTTTAGTACGTCAAAAAGTTTTATGCAATTATCGCGCAATCATTTGAGGCCTAAAGGTCAGAAGGCCAGTTAGACTTTCACCTATTGGGATAGTAAACTTCATTGCAAAGCATTTTAGGTGTTTCACAAATATTAACTACTTTGAGTCTCTGAAAACAAGTCGATGTTTATTTAAAAAAATAGCCAGACCCAAAAGCCTAACCTAACATTTTTCCTATAAGTTTACTACGGTTATCATCACGTACCTACGAAGCCACTGCCTTGCTAGCAAGAGCTGTAGTCAGTAATTTGGTACGGTTTTGAAGCCATTCTGTTTGATTCGGTAATGCTCCGAAAGCGTTTTCCTCTCGTGTAAAGGAAAAAAAATAGCGAGTATCGTATGATTTCTAATTTCTTAGCTGAAGACAAACAAATTTGGTGCAAAAATTTTGCTTTTAAATTGGCAAACTTGTTTCGCCATAGTTTCAGAGCAAACTTTTCAAAATAAAAATATCCTGAATGGCCTGTTGAGTCTGCAAATGCTTAGAATAAAATGCTCAAAATCAGCCATTATCTTATGAAACGTTTTAACCACTTTAGCATATTTTTGGCAACCCATCAGAGTGATCATTCAGGGAGAGCATTTTTTATCTCCATTTTATTATTTTTTTTAAGCAAGAATGTCAAGTACGAACGTAAGATTTTATTAGTTTTTGTTGCTCTCATCAATAAACAATAAAACATATTACGTAAAATATTCAAAAGTCACAATATTCTGCGTGGTGACCAGTTTAAGGTCTTTAAGTCAAGCAGTCACCCTAAAAGCGAAAGTTTCCACAATACAACAAAATACAAATATCAGAGCACTACTAAGCAAAGCAGTAAGCATGTTAAAAAAAAACTACTGTAGTTGAAAAACAAGTTTCAAAAAAAATTAATGCTCAAAAAAAAGAGTACTATTTGGCAAAAATATAATATAAGCGTACTATTATAGGCAAAAAACATGTTGCAAATTTTAAAGCAGGCTATAGTGACTTAAATGTACAAATGGTATTACCAGCAAAAATATACACTAATAGAGTGAATTTGGATTTCTTATTGTATTAAAGTAATCTATAATAAAGCGCAAGTAAACCTTGTTTGTACTTTTTCTTGAAAACCTTAAAGTAACTACTTCTAATAGAATTACCTCTTGTAATATTGTGATTATTTTATATTTTGGGGAAAAAAAATGTTTCATGATCTGGTTAATTTGCGATTCTTTGCCTTTCTACGCTCATGTTCATACCTGTAGTCCTAGCTATACTGACGAGGAATAAAAGACGAATGTCGATTCCGAAACAGTATGTATTAGGCTATTATAATCAAAGGTTTGATTGTGCCTATAAGACTCTGTATACTGTCTATAGCTTATTATTAATTTTCTCAGTACATTGTTCTTAATAACTATTTCTAATTTCAGACGAAATAGAGTCCCAGATCTTAATTCCACCACATTTTATAGAATTTAGCAGTCAAGATGTATTGTATCGCGGAATAGCAAACTTACCAGCTAAATTTTGTCTCCTTCTTAATTTTTCTACAGTATCCGCTTTACACAAGTATTTCGAAAAAATATTGGAAGTTTCATATTGCAACTTTTTAAATTTAGATATCTGATAATTTCAGTATTTTATTTTGCTTGTTAAATAAAGCCACACTTACGAAGGGTGGATAGGATGTGAAATTATTAATAATTAATCTTAAGTCTTTATTTTGTCAAAATAAAAGTCTTTGCATGATTTATAGGTTGATCCCCAAGCCATAATACCATGCAACAGATGAGGATGAAGTATAGCATAGTATAGTGTAAATAAAATTGAGGTAGGAGCACAATGATTTAGCTAAATAAACTCTATTTGATATTAGCTAATCTATTTATTTAGCTAAATAAACTGGCCTACTTGAATTGGTTTTCGAAGAAAAACAAATTCATTTTATTTAAGTAAAATTGTAAATTGATTTGTAACCGAAATTAAATCCATTAAGATTTGCGACAGTAAACAAACTCATTTTATTTACTGCAGCTTCGTACCTAAATCAAATGGATTTGTGCGAAACAACAAATTCTTTGTATTTAACCAAAATCATAAATTGATTTGGAACAGAATGCAAATCAATTTTATTTGACCTAAAAATACGGCAAATCAAAGAGATTTGTCAAAGAAAATAAATCCACTTGATTTAACAAAAAATGATGCTAAATCAAAGAGATTTGTCAAACAAATAAATCCATTTGATTTAACAAAAAATGGAGGTTAAATAAAATGGATTTGAACCTTTACACATGGTACCCCACATACTATA
Organism: Trididemnum nubilum; assembly: GCA_963965965.1. Lineage (NCBI taxonomy): Eukaryota > Metazoa > Chordata > Ascidiacea > Aplousobranchia > Didemnidae > Trididemnum > Trididemnum nubilum. The sequence goes on from OZ014471.1 coordinate 51,999,869, forward strand.
CCTACTGGTGTTACTCACACCTCACGCACTATCATTGATAATTTTATAACCAATGACCCCAAGCTGCCATTTCCAGGAGTCATTCAAACCAACGTGAGCAATCATTATCTTGTTTTCTTCTTAACTCTTACCAACTCTTTGCCCAAATCCAACCCTGAAAACATTTTTCGGAGATAAAAGTACATTTAATCTTTAAATTTTTCGTATTGAACTAGAATCGAATCTTCAGTTACTTTCTCCATTATTATTTTGCTACTGCTAATAAGAATAATTTTAATCAACTTTTTTCCGAGTTTATCAAGATAATAGAAAATACCATTGAAATTGATGCACCACTAAAAAAACTTTCAAGAAAGCAGCGCAAACTTCAAACCAAACCTTGGATTACAAAAGAACTTTTAAGTAACATCCAACAAAAAAGAAAATTGTACAGAAGTTTTTACTTGAATGGTGATGAAACAGAGAAACAGATTTACAAAAGTTTTGCTAACAAGCTTAACAAAGCTAAAACAATAGCAAAATAGACTTATTTTAGACAACAATTCTTGGATAATAAACACAATCCAAGAAAAACCTAGCAATTAATTAAGTTTGCAATCCCTTTCAGCAAACCAAAAACGGTCAACAAAAAAATCGACCGATTAATTTACAACGATCAAGAATTAGTTGAAAAATCAACAAATTGCCGAGAAATTTAATGAACTTTTTACTTAAGTTGGAATCAAGCTGGCGAACAGAATGCATTGCCTTGCTAATTCTTATCGCAAATTTCTGCCAAAACGCGAATTCCCCTTCATTTTTCCTGAACCACCTCGATATAATGAAATCTATAATGCAATTCATTCCCTCGGCCTTCGTAAGTCTTCCGGTTATGATGCTATTGATGCTTGTTTCATTTGTACTGCAAGCCACATTATTAACCCGTATTTAACTCATTTATGTTTTTTTTTTTCTTTTGCATTTGGTATATTTCCTGAAAGCCCACAATTCGCTAAACTTATACCTACATAAACTGGACCTATGACGGAGGTGAATTACTACCGTACTATTTTCATATTATCTAACTTCACAAAAATCTTTGAAAAACTTGTTGTTGCTATACTAACTAATTTTCTTCAAAAACAGAATATTTTGCACGATAATCAGTACGGTTTTTGTCCAAAATTATCTACTACACATCCAATGCTTGACGTTATAAATGGAATAAACACCAATATGAGCAAAAATCAATTTACTGGTTTAATTTGTCTTGATTTGAAAAAAGCGTTTGACACCGTATCACACTCCATACTGTCACATAAACTTGAACATTATGGCATGCATGGAAACATGCTCGACCTAGTTACTTCCTATTTGACTGAACGTAAACAAGTATGTTTCTGTAAATGGTTCTTGGTCATCAGTAAAAATTGTAAAAACCGGAGTGCCTCAGGGATCGAATCTTGGCCCTATACTTTTCCCAGTATACGTTAATGACATCTTTATTCATTTCAAACCAACCCCAGTTTTGTACGGGGATGATACATGCTTAAACGTCAAAGCACACAAACCCGACTTACTTGAAACTCTAATGAATCAGGAAATGGAAATAGCACGACAATGGATGCTTACGAACAAATTAACAATAAATTAAAGTAAAACTAAAGCCATGGTAATCTCTCGCAAAATGAAAAAATCAACATTTGACTATTCTATTAAATGTGGGGAGTCACTGATCTCTGTACGACAAAACATCAAATATCTCGGTCTGAATATTGACGATAAATTTAATTTAAAGGAACACATAAAAATAGTTGAACTAAAAGCTGTTTGTGCAGTCGACATTCTTGCAAAATTAAAGCATTATCTTTCTCGATATATACTATTGCAACTTTACCATGCTTTAATTGATTGTCACCTAATTTATGCAATTCCTGTATGGGGTTCCACCTTTCACACATATTTCGACAAATATATTGCTAACCAAAATAAAGCTGTAAAAACTATAGCTAAGCTAAATGGAATGATTCTCTGTACAACGATTTGCGTATACTTAAACTCGCTAAAATGTATCAACTCGAAGTTGCAAAAATTATGCACCGCATCGATGCAAAAAAACATTCTCCTTCTTTAATAAGATATTTTCAAAAGGCAGGTCGCTCACGTTCTTACTCAACTCGTACAGTTAGCTCTTCTCAATTGCATATCCCTTTATTTAAAACTGCCTAATTACAAAAATCTTTCCTCTACTAAGGCGTTAAAATTTGGATTTCTGAACCCTCGAACATAAAACTGTTATCTTATCCTGAATTTAAATCATTGTTTAAACAAATGTTATTTGACGATTAATGACGTGTTACTGTCTTCTTTTTTCATCGTGGCTGTTACAGTATATAACTACTTAACCAGATCTTAAACTTATACTTTAACTCTATCTACCTTTATGCTCATTTATGTAAGACTTAATCTTTAGTCGGTGGCTGTTTGACTCGAAGACTCCTCGTGGGTCTCTTTATAGTCCCCGGTCGGAAATTTTTATTTAAACTACTTATTATATTTGTATTGTTATGCAGTTTTCGACAAATAAATATTTGAATTGGTGGTCCTTATTTTGAAATTTTGGAAAGCTATAGGCTAAGGGAAACGGGTTAAATTTGTTCCTTTTTGATAAAAAACTGTATACGTAAAATATCTTGGAAAAAATTGAAGTTTACAGGTTGCACATGAACAGCAAAAATTTGAGATTTTTAATATGCTACAGTATACACAATTATACATCACGAGACGAGCACGGCCCTATCAGAACGGTTCTAGCAGATGTAACCTTTGTTTAGCAATCACATGGTTTGATATTGTTTGATAAATTTGCATCGATAAAGTCAGTCAAATCAAACGAACTAAAATTCCTGACATCATCTGATGTAGCAAGTGCTGTCAGGCCCTCAAACCGGTCTCGTTGCGCATCAGCTTTGGAAGAAGCGAGATTTGTTACTACCATTTAGCTGTACAAAAAAAAAAAAAAATAATAACCAACAGAAACAAAGCTAGTTAGCCTAATAACAGTATATACCATTAATGTAAAATATTATTTCGGCTATAACTTTGGTTATACAGCACAAAGCACAGTTTCAGTCTGTGGAGTCATAGTCCAAGCACATCTTCGGTTCTTGATTGCATTCAAGACTAACATTAATTACAAGTCCAGACTTAGATGATCAATGCGGCAAATTCTGAAAGTTTTACATTAGAATTACGGAGGTGTCGTTTTCGATACTACGATTTTTTATTTTGTTGTACTGTATCTCCAAATATTTGCTGTACAAGGCGTAACTGTTTTTTCAACTGTTCTTAAAATTTATTATTAATGCAAATCATCCATAACATTTTATTACAAAACGTTTCTTTTTATTAATTACTTTCGATGTGTTAACTCTCTCACCCTATTGTTACGGAGGTGTCATTTTCGACACTACATCATTTCTGCTTGCTAAAAGTTCTGAAGTTCATCAAATGCGCTTTTTTGCCTAGTTTCTGTTTGCTCACTTTTGTTTGAGAGTCTATGTCTAATTATGAGTTTTATAATCATATTTGTCAACAAAACTGCGGTGAGAAACCGTTTAGTTCTGACATGGACTTCTAACCAGGGATGTGGAAGCGAAAGAGAAAGCTGGAAGCAGAAGCGGTTAATTGTTTGTGGAAGAGGAAGCACTTTGATGAAAGAGATTGGAAGCGGAAGCGAAATCGGAAGCGAAAGTGTTGAAAAGGAGCCGGAAACGGAAGCAATTTTTTAAAATCAGGCGCTTCCGGATTTTCAACCTGGCTACAACCGTTAAGGTAAATGTTACAAAAATAATAATAATATAAAATCGACAACCAGGGCATGGTATGGAATGGAAAATGGAATGAAATGGAATAGAAATTTTGGTATGTAATATGGAAGATGCCAGAATGGAATGGAATGGAAGATTTTAAGAATGAAATGTAAGACAATCTTCCATAATTCCATACCAATTTTATACTAAAATGTATTTACATAAAAATACATACCGATGTCGGGTGATGATAAATAATATTGTCACAGAAGTATTCAACTTCAATATCTACGGGTAGCATTTGTCGACAAATCGCGGTACTTTGGTTGTTTATATTGCGCAAACAGTGTAAGTATTGCATCATTGTAAGCACATTGCAATTTGCAGCATTGAAGTTATAGTAGACGACTTTGACAGGTTTGATTTGTTTTTTTGTTTTTTTTGAGATTGACAATTTGCCAAGTCCTAAATTTTGTTTTCTTACATCGTCACGAAAACTTGTATTTGTTATTTCAATCCCGCTTCAGCTCAATTTTATTTCAATTTTTACTTTTTCAGCTCACAATAATTCTTTTTGGTGTTAAAGCTTGCTATTTCTATTACGGGAAATGTTCTTTAGCAGTTTGGTTATGACAAATCTTAGAGTTGACATGAGCGCAAACTTGTACGGTAATCATTAGACCATAAACGTATCCAGAGGGCCCAGGCCCTCTGTCTCCGCCCCAATTGAAATGCTACCAATGATAAAAATGATGACACAGAGCCTATTTATTCAGTTTTTTTAGCATTTTTTGGGAGCAACAGTAAATGCCCACAACAGCAATTAGCAGTAACTTAATATTGACGACAAGAGGGTCCGGGCCCTCTCAATTTAAATTTTTGCCTACCAATTTAAATGTGCAAGCCGGGAAAAATTCTATGGTTTTGTTTTAAAAGGTGCAATCTCAGCCCCTCATCTAACTTTTTTACGCAATAATACGTTTTGAGCCCCCAGCTAACTCTTATATTGCAATAACATGATTAGTAACCATTTATTGCATCTAATGTACCTACTTAAAATAACTTTAAATTCCACCTTTACCACCTACCTACTTTACATAACCATCCAACTCCATCTCGTAAGTTTTCACGCGACAAAATGCTTTTGAAAAAAATTGGCTTGGGGAAATGCTTATTGAACAAATTATTGAAGTTGAATCGAGGGTGCTTGGGATCCGGTCGTACATATCCCTAAAACTGGTTATTTTTATAACTCAACAAAAATTTTCAAAGGCAAATCTTCGAGTGAACGATTTAATGCTAAAAATGTTACAAAAAGCGATGTACCTTGATTCCTCAGACCAGGCCAAGTCACAAAATTTAACCCCAAAATGAAAGATTTTATTCGTGTTTTGGACTTGACTTGAAGTAAAGGGAGGGATTTGTTCAATTGGCTTTCAAATCTCAAAAATTTTGTTCTTTCAAATGGCTCTGAAAACGTGAGAAATGTGATCCAAATGGCATTAAAATAGCCATTTCTTTCCAAAAACTCAAAAAAAATTGCCCAGCGGCTGGGTGGTTCGCCCCCAGACTCTCATAGCCTCCGGCGGTTGGTGGCTCCGCACCCAGGCCCTGTTTGTGACAAATTTGAGTTGCACTAATTTGCTCACCACGTCTCCCAATTTCGATACGTTAGTAAAAATTTTTAACTTGCGGTTTTAGTCTTTTCCCTTTATCAAATCCTGGTTACGTGCTAAAGCAGACCCCAAGGTTTTGATCTTGGATTTTTTGTACGATAAAAATTCTCTCTTTTCAAAAATTTTTGATGACGTCATTGCATGTGATTTACGATTTAGTCCTACCCATGGCGCCCTCAACAACAGGCCATGACATTGTGCAAGCGGCGGCTGTTTGTGGAGGCTGACTGCGAAAATTCGCTATTGTTACAAAATTGCTGATTCAATGATTTTTAACGTGATATTCAATGGTTTAGCACTCCTCTTTCGCAAAGTAAACTTAAAACCATCAAATTGTATTGAAAATAATTGATATTAAAAAACTTCACAAACAGTTCACTAATAAATTGCAACAATACTTAACTAAGCTAATAACAGTTGTCAAAACGTACCCTATATTCAAAAGCACAGCACAGCAACAAGTACGCTTGGCAAAGCATAGTAAAAGTAATCTTTAGTTATTGTCACAGCATAGTAAGGGCGTATGCAGGGCGTAAGCAAAGACGTACGCAGGTTTAACCTCCCCCCCCCATTGGTCTGTCGGATAAAATGCACAATAAAGAAAATATCACGTTTTTAGCACTTCTGAGCCTGGTTTTGTTGTTTTTTTTTGCAATGAAATGGATTCCAATATGATTTAAAGCAACTTTTGAAACATTTAGAGTTTCTTGGGGGGGTCATTTGTCAAAGATGGAACTTACAGATCAGTAACAACTTTAAAAACTTGCCAAAATTAGCTTAACATTGGCTTCATCAAAAATATGGAGATGGGGTTTCAGTATTTGTTAATTAATCAGTATTAGTTAATTATTAATCCACTCAAATATTGTTCCATTAGCCCCTCTCAATCCCCAACGTCTACTCTATAAACTACAGAATATAAATGGTTGTAAGTTTTTTCAACTTAAGATTTTGTGATTTATCGGCTTGTAAATTAGAGTACTGAAAAGTTACCATTAGTCACCGCCCATATAGCCTATTTATGCAAACAGTTTGATCAGGTTTGCACTACCAATTTCTATGCCACGTTTTAAAAGCATTATTTTTTATTAAAATAGCCCTAAAATTAAGTTACTTTTGACAAAAAAAATGCAAAATTTTCAAACGTTAGGGGCTCCGCCCCCACACCCTCAAACACAGTTCCCCATAGCCAATTTCTGGGTACGCACCTGGCAACTTTGTACTGCTTATAATTATGAGCGTTTTTCGTAGTTTTTGTTTTGAACAATTTTTTCTTGATCGTTCAGTTGCAAACCTTATGATGTTAATTATAGAGGTATGCCTAATGCTTAATTGTTTTTTGTTTGAAAAGTTTTATTTGCATTACGCACTGTATGACTTTGATTCCATCTTGTGACATTGCACTAAATTATTTATTTGCCAAAGTATAGATCGCGAACATTTTGATGTCATTTTTGAACCTCCCCCCCATTGAAAAATCCTGCGTTTGCCACTGCAGCATAGTAAAAAGTACGCTACAGTCATTGACACAGCATAGCAAAAGGTTACCTGCAGTTTGTACCACAGCATAGCAAAAGGTAACCTACAGTTTTTACCACAGCATAGCAAAAAGTAATCCACAGTTACTACCACATCTTAGTAAAAAGTACGCAACAGTCATTGACGCAGCTTGGCAAAAAGTAATCTACAGTTATTACCACAGCTTAGTAAAAAGTATGTTGCAGTCATTAGCACATCATAGCAGAAAGTACTTGAATTAAATCCAGATCACTGAGCATGGAGTCACGAAATGCCTTCACATTGGCAAGTTATAGTTACATATCGTCCAGCAAAGCAGTTTCATTATCCAATGCAACTGCGAAAATTGATTGAGGGAGCTTTTTGAGCTGGATAATCAATTCATCTTTTAAAACCAAAAATAAAACGGCATCTTTCAACAAAAACAAATTTAATTTATCATCTTTTGAATTTCTAACGGCACTTGATGTTCGCTTTGTTGTGCGTTTCGGTGCTGAAGGAGTAGTAATCTGGGAGGATAGTACTCCTGGCCAAACAGAAAGAGGATTTTTTGGTCTAAGCTTTCCACCCCGAACTTCAATAGTTAAAATTTTTTTCGGCCAATGGAGTTCTCATAAAACAGCATAGCTATTTACAGTGAGATTAGCGTTTAGCACTGCTTATATTAATTTTCTTCGTTCCTCAGTATCAGCAGGCAAGCGATACACAGATAGTTTTTTAACAGGGTCTTCAGTTTTAATTTTTTCACAATCATACTGTAGTTAACGCAACATGCGTAAGCACAACATTTTCTAGGCATTAGGATATCTGATATACTTAATCTAATTAAGCTGCAAAAACAATCATCTGTATAATAGGCATTGGCAATTTTAACAAGACTGTATCTACAATAATCCTCATTTATTCTTAAAGAACTGTAAAACTAAGGAATGCTAGCAACTGGTAAAACGTACTCTAAAGACTAGCATAAAGATATGGTTTTGAACCGCCTAGTGGGTACCTACTACCTAGACGGCTATCTGCAGCTTGTGCATGATGTCTCAAACTCCCAATGCAGTCAGCGCTCTTCATTAGATTCCAACTAACAGACTTGTACGCTACTGGCACTCAAGATGTAGTTTAAAACTTACATTAGCCTGTTGCTTTTTACATCATGTTTTTAGCTAACAGAGGCCTGCATACAGGCATATACAGTAAGCTTTATAATTACAAACTTTTCTTCAATGCAATTGGTTAAGTCTAATTTAAACCAGATCAGTAAACTACACTGTAAGCAAAACTCTATTTTTGCGATTTAATTATTTTCTACCAACTGGGTCATCAACTGTAACAACTTCACCACAAAATCTCCTACTTAGTTGGTGTAGTGAACCAATCTACCAGTTTACAAAATCGTTTCGTTGACTGCGAGTCTATAGTGAGCATGCAGAGCGTGACAAAATAGAGCAAAACCGCGTGCCGTGTGCAGAATGCAAATCGTGCGCAAAATTAGAGTCAGCCTCCACAAACAGCCGCCGCTTGCACGATGTCATGGCCTGTTGTTGAGGTCGCCATGGTCCTCCCCCAATCCAAAATCCTGGCTACGACTATGCATTAAACCATGTGTAACGCGCATGCCAAATACCGGTTGTGGCATCTTAGCATTGTTGACGCACCTTCACGAGCGGCAAACACGGACTTACAACATTGCAAACATGCATAGCAGCAAAATAAACGTTGCATTGCTTCCAGTCCACACTTTCTTTGGTATGAAAGTAAGGAATGGAATATGGAAGAAAATTTTTGTATGGAATGAAATGTGGAATGGAAGACTTTTAGCATGGAATCGAAATGGAATGGACGAAAATTGCCAGTATGGAACATGGAAAAATCGTCTTCCATTCCATATCATGCCCTGTCGACAACACAAGTCAAATAAAATACTCCCGTCATTTTGCAAAAGGGATCAATTTTAATTTTTCAATTTTAACTTTCCGAGATAATCCAGTTTTTATGCGCCTTTGTTGTCAAACTATGACGTAATAAATACAATGTTGAATAAGGAAAAATCTGAATGTTTCCTGTTGCTAAATTAAAAACCGGTTTTTAAGTTGAAAAAGATATGTTCCCTTTTGCCAAATTAAAAAACGCGTTTTAGATTAAATAAAACATGCCCTAGTTTGTTTAAATTGTCAAGAAATCTTCGAATAACCAAACATTTAACGGCGTAAAATCTCTTCAAAGTTAAAATCTAAAAATCAAGTCTAATTTGAATGATATTGCTTTGTGTAGAAGTTATTTGGTGTCTAACTAACTATTTATGCTTAGAGAAAAATTTTACAAAAATGCAGTTGGTGATTAATTTCAATTTACATTTTTTTTTGTTTTTCGTTATATTTTAGGAGTTTGCAACTATCATGGCCGACAACATGTACTGATGTTGATATAAAAAACGCGGACATTTTGCATACTCCCAGTAGCATTCAACCAAAGTGAACGCAGCAAAATAGAATTTATACTAAAAAAAACTGCTAGGATTTTTTGGAGCGCTTTGACTGAAGCCAGAGATTGAATAAGATGAAATAGCGGAACCCGCAGTTGTCTTAAAATGAGCATCTTCGTAGCTTGAAAATGACAAAATTTAGGAGTTCGACGTTAGAGGATTTCCCCTAAAAATAAAGTGTGTTTGTTTATCACGCTGTAGATAAACCAAATTTTCGGAATAGGTGAGTATAAAAGAGATGTAAAATATAAAAAGTAAAGATTTCACGACGGTGGGACACCCCAAACAAGTCCTTTAAAATGTGAACTTTTAAGTATTTGAAATAAGCAAACAAAATTTTAAGGATAGGTTGATGTAACTGTATATAAATGATATATAATCATTTTGGAGGATTGGGGAAGATTGAGTTGGTCCACCTAATGAGCCCTCCAAAATTTATAAGATTTTTAACCGCTCGAACTAGACTCTGCATTATTATTGATAAATGATAAGAATTTGATTTGTATTTGTAAATTTCGCCCGCGTTCTTAACTTATATCTTTTTCCAAGATGATTACTCAGACAGACATTGCAGAGATGGAAACCGGTCGGGTCGAGATTCTTCGACCGGCCGGTCAAGCCGGTTGAAAAACCGGTCAAATTCTCCTTTCTGTCAACTAAAAGACATCTTAGCACCAACCGAAATATACTTGAATATTTTATCATAAATAAAACTTTTTATAAAAAAAAACAGTATTAACAAACCACATTTTTCGAAAACACTTGTTGAATGGTTTCAAACTGTGACTTATATGCTGTGACCATTAAGACATGTACATCCAGGGACGTATTTAGGGTGGGAGTATTGAGCCATGCCCCCCACTTTGGGCCACGGCACAAAGCAAAAAAGTGCAAAATATACGTTAAAATCGCGTAATCAGATTCTACTAAAGCATGCATGTGGAAGAGGCTTGCGCTACCTGGCATTTTAGCATCATTTTAATCAGCTTAAGAGTGGAAGTGGCGCAGATTTCAGATTTTTTAATACATGCTAAAATCTTGCCGCTTTGAAAAGCTTTTTTTTACTTAAATTTTCTACAGTCTACACTGGGCAAGGAAGACATATCTCTTTTTTTTTTATATCTAACTATCCATGGTTTGTTCTGAAGTAGTAGCATTTCTACAAACTGCTGGGGCACAATATATTTCGAAAGTTATCTAGCCAATGTCATTACAGTTTAGTGTTTTCAACGAAAATAACGGATGCGTTGCGTTCATCGGGATATAGTTATTCATAACCACTTCGAACTACCAATAAGTTTATTTATTGGTTTGATGTTTTGCTTCCCAAACAGGGAAGCTTCTTCAGAACAATTTTCGGCAGTGCTGCCTTCGCAGTTGCAAAAAGATAAATGAGAAAAAAATAACAGCAGAATATAGGTAACAGTAAAAACATACGAACATTACAATACTTGTCCTATCATACCCAAAAACATTAAAATGATGGAGCAATAACATTATATAAAATTGAAAATTATGTCACTAACTGCGTGAAAAAAGGAATACTGAAAAATTATGTCACTAACAACGTGAAAAAAATTAATAATATAACAACTAGGCTGCTTTACTAGCAGTTTGAGAAAGTATGAGAAGGATCTATTGCAAAACATTATGTACTGGAAAAGGTGTTTAGCTCCATAGAGATTTATATACGGACTGAACAATTAATATAAATCTCTGTGGAGCTAAACACCTTTTCCATCAGTACATATTGTGTTGCAATAGATCCATCTCATGCTTTCTCAAACTGCTGGTGAAGCAGCCTAGTTGCTATGAATATTATTAATTTTTTTCACGCTGTTAGTGACATAATTTTCAATTTTATATAATGTTATTGCTCCATCATTTTAATGTTTTTGGGTATAATAGCGCAAGTATTGTAATGTTCGTATGCTTTTACTGTCACCTATCTTTTGCTGTTATTTTTTTCTCATTTATCTTTTTGTAACTGTAAAGGCTGCACTGCCGAAAAAAAGTTTAGTGTTTGCTGCTCGGCAGATTGCAAATAATCTGTCGCCTATAGCTAAAAAATTGTAACTTCATTTTCTGGTCTTTCGCAAGATATCATTAGAAAGAACGTCTAATAATTTAGCTTATGCCCTCCAGTGCTTTTTATGCTTATTTTTGTGCACGTTTTGCGCTGCTCAAAACAGGTCTTTCAAACCGAAACTTAACCAAAAAAGTTCTTAAAATTGAGTCATTTTTGCAAAAATGCAAAAATTTTTTGCGTTTTTTTTTCTGAGACCACCGTCTAAAGTCACAAATTTTAGCACCTCAGCCATGCCCCCCCCTTTGAAAATTTTTCATTAAATACATTGAATAGTAAAGAAAAACTTCTGTGAAAAAACCGGTCGACCGGGCCGGTCGACCGGCCGGTCAACCGGCGATGATTTTGAAATTTACCGGTCGGGTTGAGAAAATCCTGACCGGTTCCATCTCTGAGACATTGTTCTGATTTTGTTGTTAAAATTTGAGCAGACTGTCCATATAATATAGTGCTTTTAAAAAAATGCCGCAACATGCCATTTGTGAATTGTGGGTGCAGGATCGGGTTTTAGGAAAATATCGCATGTCAAATTTTTTGTCAACTATTTAAGTTACAAAATCCGCATCAAGTTACAAAATAATATTACCGGTAATGGTTCTGCTGCCTGTTGATCAAAAAGTTTGTTGCTACTTGCAAAGCTACCGACATCATAAAAGGCATTTCCACACCTTCTGTTCTATTTTTTTTTTGGTTTGCCAAGATAGTAACTGGCGATGTTTGACATAATCAATTATCTTGCATTCAATGATTTCTCTTGAAAGTTTGTTTGTTAATATGCTTACGTCCAGGGGCGTATTTAGGGGAGTCGCCAGGATAGTAAAATCAGCATAGCAAAAGTATGTAAAATTGGGGCATGGCCCCCCCTTTGCCAGTTGGGCAGAAGCTTTGATCACACAATAGGTCTGCTTGGAACATTTGGTTCAGGCTTGCACCCTATAGTTTTGTCAAAAGTCGGACCAAATTTGAGTGAAGACCTTTTTTTTTTGCTCTTCACCTAATTTTGGGCAAAAAATTGGACGAATTTTGGGTGAAACAATTTACATTCTGATGTATGTTCTTCTCAAATTTTCTGAAGTTTCTGCCCCCCCCCCCCCCCCCCCTTTTCAAAATTCTGCGTACGCTACTGCTTACGTCATCTTTGACAGTACCGATGTGTTGATTGTTTCAATCTTCTTCATTATTTCAAGAAAAAGCGACAGTGCAGCTAATTCTTTTGGACCAATCCGCATTTGCTCAGCGAGCCCGTAGCCATTGATAAAATTAGGAAGAGGTATTTAGATTTTTGAGGTGTGGGAAGGCGAAGCAAAAATTTTTGATAAATCAAGTATTTATTGCTATGTATTGGATGCAGAGATCTGGGGTCAAAGCCTCCAGCCTCTCTGAAATTTTGTTTATTTTAATTAACTTTTAATGGACTATTTTTCCGGATTTATGTTTTTATTAACTGAAAGTTGAAGTTCTGCGTCGGAGCCTGAGGAAAAGCCTAGCAATTGTGTTATCGTTTCGGAGAAAAAAAAATTTAACGTAACTTGGAAGAATAACTCAAGTTAGTTTGTGGACCTCACGCATACTGTAGATCTGGGATAGAACTCTCAACTACCAGAAGTTAGGAGTTTGGAACGGAAGCCCGCCTATAACCACTCGCATTACAGCTTTAAAAAAAATTCATTCTTTAACCGTGCTATAGCTGAATTTTTTTGAGTTTTGCTGATTTTTTAAGCTAATAGTGAAAATTTGGACTGTCTATTTTTCCTAGTGTTTGAGATATTGACTTTTTTCAAAAGTAATTTTGCAAAAGGGAACATATGCTCACATCTTATTACGTAATAAAGGATCCTTTTACAATGAAAATTTTTAATTTCTTGTGCGCTTGAAAACAAATTGAAAATCAAGGACGGCAGTACGGTACAGTACGTAGGTACGGTACGGTACGCCTCAACTTTTGCTAAGAAGTACGGTACGCTGGTACGGTAAGCCTTTTTGCAATGGTACTGGTATAGTACGTTCGTACGCTGTTTGAATTTGCCTACTAAACGTTTTATGTGCAACGTGCGCCGTAATGAAGATTCGTGCGACCGTGTCCGGCGTGTACATAGTCTAGGCTATTGTCAAATAATCATTATAGCCTCTTAATTTGTCGTTACAATTATGTTATGATGTCACAAGGCACAGTCACAATTATGGCCAATTTTGATGTCATTATACTTTTGTCTATATAGATGCTAGGAGCCAAGGACTATCGTGGCATGCCATATATTGCAGAAAAATTTGAACGGAAACCACTGCGACACTTCAGCTGAATACGCAGTGGTTTAAAAATCCCAGACTTTTTGCACATTGCGCCGGATTTTTGTATGCAGAGGCAAAAGATAGCTGAAGCGGAAGCGAAATGTGTGAATTGAAATTTATTGGCTAGTGATTTCAAAGTTAGTTAAAGTTGCAAGTATTTAAAAGCAAGAATGGCAGTTCGGTACGGTATGATACGTAAGTACGGTACGGTATGATACGTAAGTACGGTACGGTGCGCCTCATTTTTTGGTAAGAAGTACGGTACGCTGGTATGGCATGCCATTTTTGTAACGGTATACGGGTACGGTACAATGGTACGGTACGCTTCAAAAATTTAACTGACCTGCGGCACGCTGGTGCGGTACGGTTGAGGGTGCGAGGTACGTAGTACGCAAATTCTGAACGCACCGTACCGTACTGCCAATCTTGTTGAAAATAATAATTGACCGAGTGATGAGATTGTCAAAATGTGACTGAGTGGTATTTTGCGAATCAAACTCAACAATCGAATCAAAACTGAAAATTAAATTGCCACTGAAGACAAAAACTAAGTTTACAGTTTTTCGTTTTTTAAGCTATTGCGTGTTGCTGCAAATTGTTTCCTTCTATAAGTTCGTGGATTAATTCCCGAGACTTGATTAATTTGGTCAAATAGCATGAGCTTCAAGGGGATAGCTCTGTTTGACAAGTCGTGAAACTTGGATATGGATTGCGGCAAATACGCAAATCTCAATTTTTTTTGTGATTTTTCATACCATTAACCATCGCATTATACCTTTTTCAAGCAAATTTTCATTATTTTTAGTAAAATAAACCCAGTTAAAACTGAATATTTTTTTCAGTTTATGCTGATTTGCTAGATAATAGTTAAAATTTGAAGTTTCTGTCTTTCCTAGTTTTTGAGATATCGACTGTTTTCGAAAATAATTTTGCAAAAAGGAACATTTGCTCACATCTTATTACGTAATAAAGGATACTTTTGCAATAAAAACTTGAAAATTCTTCGTGCGCCGGAAAACAAAATAATAAAACGCCTGACAGAGTGATAAAATTAACGAAATATGACTGGATGGTGTTTTAGGAAAAAATCAAAATTCAAATTGGAGTAAAACTTTTAAAAATTGATTTTTGTTGTGAAAAATAATGTCTTTTTGTTTTGTGTGAAGAATTATGGCGTAATTTCAACTCAGTTTGGTCAAAAACAGACAAAAATAAAAATTTCAAAACGATAATTTCATTTCATTGTCAAAGATTATTTTTCATATATTTCTGCATTTTATCAACAAAAAAAAAAATTATCTTACGTTGATAAAATATTGTAAAATTTTTTTTTCTCGCGTTTTTCACTTGGCTTGTTAGTAAGAGGAAGGGGATGGCTTGAAGGGGCTGGGCAATTTAATTCTTCAACTGGCTTTCAAGTTTTAGCAATTTAATTCTTTCAAATGCCTGTAAAACATTGATTCTCAGTTTTGCTCTTGGTTCTCATGTTGCTCTTGGTTATCCTCTCTGCAGCTTTCATTAACTTGAAAGTGAATCTGTTTTGCCTTGTTTATGTAAGCTTAATGAACCATTTTTCATTTTAATAGTAAAACCAAAGCTATTACAACAATAAATTTAGTCAATTTTTTTATTATTTGCTTATGATCATCCCTTTAGCCAACAGTCGAGGATAACATTGAACAGTTCTACTTGGAGGTACTGGATGTTAGTGTTAGCGCATTGGCTTGGTGTTTTAGCTTCGTTCTCATTTCCTAATGGAAGTTTTATTCTAATAATTTGCAAAACGGAAGAGGAAGCCCTTATTTAATCTTTCGAAAGGTTGTAAGACTGAAGTTGCCAAATACTGGGCTAAGGCAGTAACAAAACTAAAAGGATCTAAAAGAGCTGAACAGCCGTGTAACCTGTAAGATTGAACATGAGCAATTTTTGTAATATTTCCGCAAAAATTTCCGTTTTAGCACCATTAGGATCACAATTTGCACGTTTTTATTACAGCCATTTGAAAAAAACTAAATTTTGAAGGTCATAACATACTGAAATCGCCCATCCCCTTCAGCCCCCCGTTACGTTCAGGTCAATCCAAAAACCGCTTAAATGCTTGTATTTTGGGATAAATATGCTAAATGACGTGACTTTGCTGCGCCACTGAGGATGAGCCCCCTTTAAACACGTCACTTAAACCCAAATATGCATGGTTTTGAACTTAGTTTGAACTTGAACAGGAAGTAAGGGAGCTGAAGAGGCTAAATTTATTTCTATCCAAAGGTTTCCAAATACTAGCATTTAATTCTTTTAGTTTCAGATGGCTCTGCAAATGTCAAAAATGCCATGTAATAATTACGTTGAAAGAATAATTTTTTCAAAAAATAATGAAATTTGCACAGGGGCTGGGGGTACCGCCCGAGGTCCCCCTCTGTGTGAGACGTAGATAAGTTTTAGTCTTATATTCAAGTCTCTCTGAGTAAAATCCTGTTCGAGACTTGCGCAAATGCTGTAATAATGATTTTTAAAAATTTTGTGATAGTTTTTAGCTCAGCGCATTGCCGTGAAGCTAGCTAGCTACAATGGGTTGGTGAAATGTTTCAATAACTTAAAAAAATACAAGCCTGCAGCAGTTGCACCAAACTAATTGAAAATTTTCGTTTATTTGGTTGGGGCTCCTGTAAACTTTAAGGTTTAAAATTTGGCTCAGGACCAAAAAAAGGTTGAGAACCACTGCTCTAAAAGGTACCAAACTTGATTTGAATGGTGTTAAAATGGCAATTTTGTTCTGAAAAAAAAAAAAAGAAAAACAAAAAAGATATAATTGCTTGGCAGCCGGGGGCTTCTCCATAGCTCCTCTGTGATGCGCATAAGTTAAGCCCCTTTGCATAGTACGGTGCCCAGTTGCGCAACGTTTGGCAACAAAATGAAATTATTATTTTCAAAGTTTTGTTTTTGTCCTTTCTGACCAAATTGAGTTGATATCGATTTTTGTATTTGCCATTAAACAGCTATTTGACGGTGAAATAAAAATATTCATTTCTTGTCTTACTGTGGTTAATTGGTCACAAGGAAAAATTAATGCATATAGCAAAAAGCTTTCATTTTCGCTGTGTTTTATCATAATACATCATCTAGTAAATGTTCAATAAGAATTTAAAAATTGCCGATAATATTACAACTTAATTATTTTTGCAAGTACTCGAAAAAAAATGCCGAAATTATGGAAATTTTTGCGTTGGGAATGTCACACTCGTAATAAACGGTCTCAATTTTATCTAAACTGACTGTCAGATCATGGATCCTACAATAACATAGATCCTACAATTATTATAGGGTCTATGGTCAGATCCAGGCTATAATCTAGTGTGGGAAGAAAAAATGTCACGAAATCAATCAATGCATTAAGACTTAGAAAATTACATTGTTTGAGCCTTCTTTTACATGACAAAAACACGCAATCACTACAATAATGTTTGGCGTTTGACCAGTTTTAAAAAGTTTAGCAAAGTTTGTTAGTTCAATTTTGCCAAAAAAAAATTGCATCTTGTTGCAAGCGAAATTACCGTGAGACAGCATCTAAATTTAACATGTATATTTACTGAAGAAACAAAAGTTATCGAAAAGATTTTTTAGCCCAGACTATGCCCACCAGTACATTTTCCTCGGTCACATTCAGCGGTATCAAAAAATAAAAATAAAAAATAAACTCTGTTTTGCTGAACGCCGTCACTCAAGAAATAAGAGGCATGGGCTCCCTCCTCCTTTAAACACGCTACTGTGAAGGTGCTATTTACTGTTGAAAAATAAAAAATAAAAACTGCTAAAATCTGAAATTACGGTTAACGGCCGAAATTTTTCTAGGGCTTGGTATACTTCTGCGCGACAAACTGACGAACATTTTTACATTAGCAAGTATTTTCTTTTATTTTTTATTTTTTTGAGTAGACCAAAGGGTTAGCGAAGATTTCAGCTGTTGGGGCGAAATTGATTTCTTTAATTAAACAAAATTCACAATACTGTATTATCAAATACCATAACTTCATTTGATGCATTGATTTATTTTTGTAAAATTTTTATTCCCTCATAAGATTATACAGTCTTGCCCTGACAATCAGTTTAGTTAAAATTGAGACCGTTTATTACGAGTGTGACATTCCCAAAGACAAAAAACCCATAGTTTTGGCGTTTTTTCAATCGCCTATTTGCTAAAAAATTAAATTGTAATATTATCGGCACTTTTTAAATCCTTATTGAACTTGCGTTAGTTGATGTATTATGACGAAACACGGCGAAAATGAAACATGTTTGCAATATGCATTTTTATTGCGACAAACCAAAATAAGGCAAGAAATGAATATTTTTGTTTCATCGTCAAATAACTATTGTTCATTGGCAAAAGGCATTAAATTGAGTTCAACTCAGTTTGGTCAAAAAAAGACAAAAATAAAATTTTGAAAATAATAATTTCATTTTGTGGCCAGACATTGCGCTATTGGGCACCGTGCTAAGCAAAGGAGCGTAACCCATGCGCATCACAGACGGGGTTTGGTCGTGGATAAACAGACAGACAGAATTAATTTACTAGCCAAGTTGCAGAAAACCAACTATATTTAAATAATTGAAACAAAACAACAATAAACAGCAAGATATCTTACATAAACTAGGTACTACAATCTCGGCAGGAGACTGCGAAGTGACCAGCATTTCTGGTCTTCGCGTCAAGCAGCCACCCTAAAATTGAAGTCGCTTGAAGCGACATTATTTTTGAAAAAATTACTTGCTAATTGATTACGATGATAATATAAAATGTGGCAAATTAACAATAGCTTTCAAGTAATTTCTTATCATACTCAATTTTAAATTGTGGAAAGTTAGTTGTTTAATTTAAGTTGGGATCGAATACCACATTTTAGCTACTTGATATTTAAAAGATTTTTGGAAACGTGCTGTAGAAAATTTTGGAATGTAAAGTTTGTTTTCAGTTTTTGCTCTGGTAAATTGCTCATGTACTGAAGAAATAGGGTTGAAGAACGTAGAAAATGGCTGAAGAAGGGTATGGTGGGAATTTGGTGCATAAGTTTAGCTATTTCCAAATTATAAAGCTCAGACAGTTTCAGTATTCCTAGTTTGTAATATTGGGGTTAGTAGGCATTCTTAACTTGGAGTCAGTAATAAGTCGCATTGCTTTGTTTTGCAAACGCTGTTGTCAATTGAGGAAAGATTGGTTGGCGTTTCCGCACAATGGGAAACCAAATAAAAGATGAGGGTTAATAAGAGAATGCTATACCAAAAGTAGTGCAGAAGAAGGAAATAGGTAACGAAGCTTGCTTTAAATGCCGACAGATCTGGCCACTTTGTTTTCGATAATGCATATGTGGGATTTGAAAGTAAGTTTGTTATCAAGGTTTACACCAAGATATTTTGAGGATTCAAAACACTTAATCGGGCGTTCGTTATGAAATATACTCAGGATTGTTGTTTGTGCAGTTAATTTAGAGGGAATCACAATTATTGCGAATTTTTCAGGGTTTATCTGAAGTTCGTTAGCACTAAACCGTATTTGCAGTTTATTTATTTTTTTGTTACTATCATTTTCCAAAACAGTTACTGAAGGGCTACTCACTAGAAAACAAGTATCAACGGCGAAAAGGCGAGGATTGCAAGATACAGAATTTGGAATGTCATTTACATCACGGCTTCCCAAATTTTTTTGCTCGTGACCCCCTTTAGTCTTATAAAGATTTTCGCGACCCCTTTTCATCTTATAAAATTCTCGCGACTCTTCACGGTTAAAATAATAAGCACTATTAGTTGTGTATTTGTGGTAATTATTAAATCGAAAAAAATAATAAAAAGGCCCTGGTACCCATTGCGTACTAAACGCAAATACATTTGCAAACACACTTTATGCATTTATTGCTTTGGGGGTGTCACACTCGCAATAAACGGTCTCAATTTTAACTAAACTGACCGTCAGATCAAGACTATGTCGCACGGCAATATGTCGCACGGAATGTTATAACAAGAATAGAATTACCAAGCCGTAGAAAGAATACGGCCGTTAACCTTAATTTAAGTTTAAACAGTTGTTTTGTTCTTTCAAGAGCAAAAAGCACCTATAGCTTCACAGTGGCGTGCAGGCTATAAGGTAGGAGGGCATAGCACCTTTACTCTATGCCCGCCAGCATATTTTCCATGGTTACAACGTTGTCGCAAAAAACAACTACTTTATTTTGCTGTAAGCAGTGCCGTCGCCAGAGCAACGGAAGTGATGTGCACTAGCCGAAAGTGAGGGAGCACTAAAACTAAAACCAACAGTTACAGAACTTTTTGCACATAAAAACTGATAATTTACGGCTACAAATTATGCTCTATTTTAACAATTTTGCGTTCATGCCTGAAAAACAGACGTATTAGGCCGGCAGCGTTTCTTAGCTCGTTTTGATGTTTTGTGTCCGGCCAATATAATCACTTGAAAAATCTGCCTGCAGCAGTGAGTGCGACCGAAAGCGCAACCAGGATTTTTCTACGAGGGAGGGGGCTTAAACCAAAAGTAATTCCTTTTTGCACAAAAATTGTCTAATTTAGGCCCTGTGCTGAACAAACTGATGCAACTCAAGCGTATCACAAAGGGGGCCTGGGAAAGAGGGAGGTTCTGGAAGAGCCTCCAGCCCCTGGGCGATTTTTGTAATTTTACAAAAAAAATGGTGATTTTAACGCCATTTTAGTCACATTTCGCACGTTTTTGAAGCTATATAAATGAATACAGTAAATTGCTAAAATTCAAAAGTCTTTGAAAGAATTAAATTGGCTATAGCCCCTTCTGCCCCCTTTATACTTCAGGTAAAGTCCAAAACATGTTTAAATCCTTGTATTTTTGATAACTTTTCTAAATGACTTGGCTTAGGGGGTTGAAGCCCATCCCCCTGGTTGTGCAACTGACTGCGTTTTAAAAAAAGCTTGAGTGTGCTGGCCTTTTAAAAAAACAGCTGGCCTTTTAAAAAAATGTTTTTACGTATTGTTTAAGGTCATAATCACCAACAAAGTACCGGTACCGGTAATGATTCTGTAGGCTTACAGCTCTTTTCCGCGACATATCCGCCAAGGCATGATAATACGACGGATTATTGCTTCACATTTATGCACAGCAGTTGGTTGCCAGCAATTTGGCAAAGAATCGAGAAAACTTCGAACGAGAATTATGTTTGAACATTACTATTTCTTTTTCCAATACTGTCTGTTATCTTGCTGTTACGTGATGTTCCAAAAACGTGTTCTGAGTAAACCGAAATGAGGGCGCTCAAGCAGTCGGTAGGGTGGAACGGCTCCCCTCGCCCCCCTGTAGCGACGGCACTGGCTGTAAGTCGTGACTCAAGAGATAAGAGGCAAAGGCTCTCTCCTCCTTTGCGCGCGTCACTGTGAACCTGGGTCTTTTTACTCTTGAAAGAACAAACCAACTCTTGAAAACTTAAATTACGGTTAACGGCCAGAGTTTTTTCGGAGCTTGGTAGTGTTTTTTTGATATAGCATTCTATGCGACGTACTGCCTTGCAGTTTTTTATTATTAAGTAATTTTTTTTTCTTTTTTTTTAGTAAAAATAGCCAGCGAAGATTTCAGCTGTTGGGGACCAAAATTGATTTCTTTGATTACAAAATCTTCACAATACCGCATTGACAAAGCCATAATTTCATTTAACGTATTGATTGATTTCGTAAAATTTTTTCCCGCATTATAGATTATACAGTTTTGCCCTGACAGTCAGTTTAGTCAAAAATTGAGACCGTTTATTACGAGTGTGACACCCCCAAAGGAATAAAATCCATAATTTCGGCGTTTTTTCAATCGCCTATTTGCTAAAAAATTAAATTGTAATATTATCGGCAATTTTTAAATTCTGATTGAACTTGTATTAGTTGATGTATTATGACAAAACACAGCGAAAATAAAACATGTTTGCAATATGCATTTTTATTGCGACAAACCAAAATAAGGCAAGAAATGAATATTTTTGTTTCATCGTCAAATAACTATTGTTCATTGGCAAAAGGCATGAAATCGAGTTCAACTCAGTTTGATAAAAAAAAGACAAAAATAAAATTTTGAAAACAATAATTTCATTTTGTGGCCAAACGTTGCGCTATAATTGGGCACCGTGCTAAGCAAAGGAGCGTAACCCATGCGCATCACAGACGCGGTCTGGGGATGGAGCCTCCAGCTGCCGGGCAATTACGTTCTTTTTAATTGCCATTTGAAAACCATTTGTATCAAGTTTCGTACCTTTTAGAGCCATTTGAAGGAATTTAATTGCAAAAATGTGAAGGCCGGCTAAAGAATTGAATTGCCCTGCCTCTTCGAGCCCCCTCCTCCTCCTAACTTACAGGCCAAGTAAAAAATGAGAGACAACATAATTTCAAAATGTTTTATCAACGTATGGTAATTTTTTTTTTTTTGGTAAAATGTAGTAAATATATGAGAAAGAATGTTAGGCCACAAAATGAAATTATTGTTTTCAAAGTTTTGTTTTTTGTCTTTTTTTGGCTAAACTGAGTTGAAATCGATTTATGCTTTTGCCAATAAACAGTTATTCTACGATTTATTTCCTGCTGTATTTCGGTTTGTCACAATAAATATGCATGTAGCAAAAGGTTTTCATTTTTGCCGTGTTTTGTTATAATGCATCAACTAATAGAAGTTCAATAAGATTTTAAAAATTGCAGATATTTTTGTTGATGGGGGGTATCTAACGTTACATCAGTCGTATTAGATTAGATTAGTTTTGACTCCATCCTTCTTGACCAACCCGTTCCAGACCAGGGCCAGTAACTAACAACCAGGGGGCTCCGGGGCCCCTAACTGAAAACCAGAGGGTCCTGGGGCCTCTAACTGACAACCAGGGGGCCCTCTAGCCTCTAACTGATGAACAGGGGGCCCTGGGGCCCCTAATTGACAACCAGGGCCCCCAACTAACAACCAGAGGGCTCCGGGGCCCTTAACTGACAACCAGGGGACCCTGGGGCCCCTAACTGAAGACCAGGGGGCCCCGAACTAATGACTAAGGGTTCCGGGCCAGGGGTCCCGTAATTCAAATTTTTAACAATTTATATGCAAAACTTGTAAAAAGAGTTTTGTGCTAAAAGTTACAATCCCAGGCCCTCGTTTAACGTTATTATGAACTTAATGCTATAACACAGGCGTTAATGCAAAACCTTAATTGAGATACTACCAATGATGAATATAATGAGAGCACAGCCAGTATGTTTTTCCTTATCCGGAATTGCAGTTTCTTTAGTTTAGAATTTACGCGTACAAAAGTAAGTAATAATAATGACGACCACCTGTCCACGTCATAATAATGTCATATAATTCCTGCAGGTTTCAAAAAACTGTCAAGTGACTTGATTCAAGTCCTCCACGATTAGAAAAAAAGTTATTTTAATTTCGCTTTAAGTGTTCTTTTTTATGAAAGAACTTAAGGCCACGATCTTATCTTAAAATCATAGGCGTAGCCAGGGGGGTGGCCTAGGGTCTCGGGCTTCTTCAATTGAAATGCCACCAATGACAAAAATTTGCCAAGAAAACTTGTTTCTTCATTTTCAGTTTCTTGTAGCATCTTTGGGTACAACAGTACACTCGTACAACAGTAATTAACAATAAATAATATTGACAACCATGGGGCCCTGCGCACCCCCTTAATTCAATTTTTTCAAACCAATTTAAACGTCTAAACAGGGTGAAATCAAGGGTTTTTGTCCTAAGAGTTGCTACCTCAGGCCCTCATCTAAACTTTTTATGAACGTAATGCAATAACCAGCGCCGTATTTGCCATATGGGACAGTGCCAGAGCCCAGCGCTCAGATAGTAGAACTTTTTTTGGTCTTCGTTTACATTTGGCAGGAAGATGTTGCAAAAATTCCCTAAGTGCCAGGAGCCTCGCGCAATGTAAATTCGGCCCAGAAATAACATGTTTAGTAAGCGTAACCATCTATTGTACCATTTTTCAATAACGATTCACCTCCACTTCGCCAGTTTTAACGCACAAAATACTTTTAAAAAAATAGCTTGGGAATATGCTCAATAAACAAATTATTGAATATCAATTGAGAGGGCCTGGGCCCCATGGCCGTACATGTACTACAACTGGTTAACTTTACGACAAAACAAAAATCCTGAAGGAAAATCTTCGAGTGGTTACTATTTACTGCTAAAATATTGCAGGAGGCATTATGCTTAACTTCCCGCTACATGGACCAAATCACTTGCAATTAAAATTTTACGCTATAATACAAGATTTTTAAACGTGTTTTGAACTTTAATGGCAAGTAAATGGAGGATTGAACACTTAAATTTTTTGGATTGGCTTTCAGATGTTAAAAATCTAGTTCTTTGAAATGGCTTTGAACACGTGCGAAATGTGATCCAATGGGATTAAAATGGCTTTTTTTTCCAAAAACTTATAAAAATCGCCCAGCGGCTGGGAGCTTTGCCCCCAGACCCACATAGCCTTCGGCGGCCCCCAGACCCCCCTCTGTAATACGTTTGAGTACACTAGCTTACTCAACACGTCTCCTAAGTTAGATTTGCACTTTCCAACTATTAGTTTTCGTCCTTTCTCTTCACCAATATTCTGGTTAAGTGTCAACGGGCTACAGCTTCAAATCTTCCATTCTACGATATCTTTGCCCCACAAAAAGTTCCTTTTTTGCAAATTTCTGATGACGTCATTTCATGCGATTTGTGGTTTGGGCCCCCCCAATCAAAAATCCTGGCTACGCTTATGGCTCGCGACCCCCTTTGATCTTATAAAGATTTTCGCGACCCATTTTCATCTTATAAAATTCTCGCGACTCTTCACGGTTAAAATAATAAGCACTATTAGGTGTGCATCTGTGGTAATTATTAAATCGAAAAAAATAATAACAAGGCCCTGGTACCCAATGCGTACTAAACGCAAACACATTTGCAAACACCCTTTTTTGCATATGCCTTTACTGCTGCTTCAACGTCATCTGCAGTAGGCTTGTTACCGTTATCGTTCGCGTTTTTTTTAACTTACTATCGATTGATTACAATGTAACCGGTAGTAGTAGTACGGTAGTTATAGCTGTGCTCAACTATGTTATATTACGTCCCTACTCCTCCACCAAACTATCGGTACTACAGCCAGGCGGGTAGCCAGAATTCTGCAGTGGGCAAGGGGGTGTTATAGGGGTCTGGGTACGTAGCCCCCAGCGCTCGAAAATTGTGTAACTTGGGGGTCAAAAATAATTACATTTTAGGCCTGTTTTGATAAAAATTAATGCTATTAAAACGTGACATAGAAATTAGCAGTACAAAAACTTTAATAAAATACTAGCGTAAATGGGCTATGAGGGAGGTAGCTATTGCTAGAATTTCAGTTTTCTTTTTACAAGCTGGTAAATCATAACATTCTACAGTATACCGGCAGTTCAATAAAACTTTCAAGGAGTTATCCATAGGTGGGCAAGGTAATGCAAAACGTTAGCTTCGTTAACCACTAGTCCGTTAACAAACTTTACACCTCCGTTAACGTTAATCCGTTATTTTCAGCTTTGATTAACGGAAGTTAATAAAGTCCGTTAATTCGTTAACATTTTGCGTGTAATTTGCATTTCTTGTTATTCATTCGCTTCTGGAACACGTATTGACGTTGTTGAGCTAAATGTAAGGAAATCGTTATTGCTATGGTAGTCTTTTTGTGTTTTGGAAGTTACGTTTTACAGTTTAATCTAATTTCAATATAAAAAATATGTTCAAATGCACTAACAAAGCTAGCTGCGATCGGAAAACCTTTAAAAATTGTGAACAGCGATATTTAATAGATCTATGAGGCTGTAGCTTATTATTTGCCACAAAAAAGAGCTCCTTTCTTCCATAACACTTGTGCTAATACGCAATAAGTGTTACCAGTGCAAACTGGTTTGTACCGTTACGATGAATGAATAGTGCAAGATATTAACGATCAAACCTTAACGGAAGTTAACAGAACTTAACGGAAGTTAATTTAGTCCGTTAACATGAAAAATCTTTTTAACGAATTAACGAGTTAATGAAAAAGTTAGCTATGTTATTAACGGATTAACGATTAACGGACTTGTGCCCACCTATGGAGTTATCTATTTAGCCTATGTTTTATAGAGAAAGATATAATTAGAGGGGCTAACGGAAGTTTGAGAGAAGTGATTGGTAATTAAGTAATACTGAGTATTCGTCATCCCCCCCCCCCCACTCCTGAGCTTATATACAGTACATTTTTGATGAAACCTATGTTAAGCATTTTTCAATATGCGATCAAATTTGAATACCGATTTTTGGCTATGTTTTAATTTTTTTTCTGATTTATGAGTTTTATTTTTGACAAATTAGCCCCCCTCCTTCTAAATGACCGTTTCAAAATATGGCTTGAATCATTTTTTGAGTCTATTCCAGTGCAAAAGACAGTCTCAGTAATGCTAAAACGTGGTATTTTCCTTCTTCTGCATTTTGTTCAGGCATCCAGCTGTTAAAGCACAAGTTAGGCATCCAGCTGTGCTACATGATATGAATAGGGAAAAACAATCTGCTGTCTTTTTATATAATACGTTGTTCACCGAAGTCTTACTATTTAACAATGTCTATTTAAGTAGAATCTAAGGTTAAGTTAAGAACGACGTTTTGCAGAATTACAGGAGCTTTTAATGACAGTCAGGGTTTGCTGAAAGTAGTAAAAATTGATATACTCTTTGCGACCCCTTGAGGCCCTATACGCGACTCATTGGGGGTCGCGACCCCCAGTTTTAGAAGCCTTGGCGTAATCCACAGGGCCTATATTAATCTCTACCGTACTGTAATAATAAAAAAAACAATTAAACTGTTAAAATAGTGCCCCCAACAAGCAGTTTCGCCCCAACGCTCTTCGGGATACCCTATACTGTATATTTGAAAGATCTCTGTGGCTTGACCCAATTGAGATTTTGTGTTAGCGCGTAGTTGGGACTTTGCGTTAGCGCGTTGTACCTTTTTAGTTTTTGTTCAAGACTTTTGGCAGACGAGAATTGATTTGCTCATAACGAGCTAACGGTTAAATCTAGAAAGTTGAAATTGGGACTCAACATGAAATTATGGAAAGCGTTTTGTGTACCAATTTTTGGGACACTAGGTCACATGATCGTGAATTGACACACAAATAAACATAAAAAATTGGCAATTTTTGGTTTGAAAAGTTATTAATTCGCCTATAACTCATAACTACAAAAAATCAGCAATCGAATTGCAGTGAAAGTTTTTTATTCATTTCTATGTGAAAAAAATTGACTATGTGTTTGCTGTGCTTAAAGCTAATTAATTACGGTTTGATGTGAATTTTTATTGGCAAAATGCATATCAATTTGCCAATCCCGATGAATTTCTCCAGTGTTAAGTTAAGCTTCTAACTGTGTTTGGCAAACATTTAAGCTGGTAAGTCCTTAGGGAAAAAAAATTCAATTTTAAAGCGATTTTATAACCCGAAATATCGCATCTCTGAAAACTGTTTTTCACGCATGTCGCTTCCGCATAACAAAAAAATAAAAACGAGCTGAAGTTGAATATTTTTTGAAGTTTACGTTGATTTAAAACGTTATGGTGAAAATTTGAAGTGTTAATCTTTCCTAGTTTTTGAGATACCGACTTTTTTCAAAAGTAATTTTGCAAAAGGGAACATCTGCTCACATCTTATTACGTAATAAAGGATACATTTGCAATAGAAAAATTTTAAATTTCTTGTACGCTTGAAAGCAAACTCAAAAAACGCTTAACCGAGTGATAAGATTATCTAAATGTGACAAGCAGTAGCGTAGTCAGGGGGTCGGGGGGGCTATAGCCCCCCCCCATAGGCATGTCGACCAAAATGCAGAGTAAGAAATATACCACGTTTTTAGCACTTTTAAGACTGCTTTATGCGCTAGAATAGATTAAAATAGTGATTTAAAACATTTTTTGAAACATATATTCAGGAAGGGGATAATTTGTCAAAAATAAAACTCACAAATGCATGAAAACTTTGAAAAATGGCCAAAAATAAGCAATCAAATTTGATCGGTAGTGTAAAAATGCTTAACATTAGTGCTATCGAGAAATTTGCTATAAATTTAGGAATGGGGAGGGAGCTATTCAGTATTAGTTAATTACCAATCATTTTTCTATAACCTCTTTTCATTAGCCCCCCCCCCCCAATTATTTTTCTCTTTAAACTGTGGACGGAATAAATCACTCAATGTGAGTTTTTTGGAACTATACGATTTTATAATTTAGCATTTAAACAAGAAAACTAAAATTTTACCATTAGCCACCTCCCAAATAGCCCATGTATGCAACCAGTTTAATCGCATTTGTACTGCCAATTTCTATGCCACGCTTTAAAAGCATTATTTTTTTATCAAAATAGTCCTAAAATTAAGTTAGTTTTGCAAAAAAAGGAAAATTTTCAAGCGCTGGGGACTCCACCTCCAGACCTCCAAACACAGCCCCACATCACGAATTTCTGGCAACGCGCCTGGTGACAAGAGGGTGTTTTAGGGAAAAATCAACAACCGAATTGCAGTGAAAGTTTATGATTCATTTCTATGTGAAAAAAATTGACTATGTATTTGCTGTGCTTAAAGCTAATTAATTACGGTTTGGTGTGAATTTTTATTGGCAAAGTGCATGTCAAGTCGCCAAACTCTATGAATTTTACCAGTGTTAAACAAAGCTTGCAAATTATTTGACAAATGTTTAAGCTGGTGAGTCCTTCGGGAAAAAAAATTCAATTTTAAAGCGATTTTATAACCCGAAATATCGCATCTCTGAAAACTGTTTTTCACGCATGTCGCATCCACATACCAAAAAATAAAAACAAGCTGAAGTTAAATATTTTTTGAAGTTTACACTGATTTTAAACGTTATGGCGAAAATTCGAAGTGTTAATCTTTCCTAGTTTTTGAGATATCGACTATTTTCAAAAGTAATTTTGCAAAAGGGAACATCTGCTCACATCTTATTACGTAATAAAGGATACATTTGCAATAGAAAAATTTTAAATTTCTTGTACGCTTGAAAACAAATTAATAAAATTTGACCGAGGAATGAAATTTTGCAATAGAAACTTTTTAAATTTTTTGTACGCTTGAAAACAAACTCATAAAACGCTTGACCAAGTGATGAAATTATCTAATGTGACAATAGAGTGTTTTAGGGAAAAATCAACAATCGGCGAAAGTTTTTTATTCATTACTATGTACAAAATTGACAATGCGTTTGCTGTGCTGGAAGCTAATTAATTACAGTTTGGTGTGGATTTTTACTAGAAAAATACATATGATGTTGCCAAGCTCGATGGATTTTGCTCGTGTTAAGTTAAGCTTGTAGCTGTGTTCGGCAAACATTTAAGCTGGTAAGGTCTAAGAGACAAAATGCTATTTCGATGCGATTTTATAACCCGAAATATCGCAGCTTTGGAAACTGTTTTTCGCGCATGTCGCTTCCGCATAACAGAAAAATAAAAACGATCTAAAGTTAAATTTTTTTGGAAGTTAAGGCTGATTTTAAACGCTATGGTGAAAATTTGAAGTGTCGATCTTTCCTAGTTTTTGAGATATCGACTTTTTTCAAAAGTAATTTTGCAAAAGGGAACATCTGCTCACATCTTATTACGTAATAAAGGATACATTTGCAATAGAAAAATTTTAAATTTCTTGTACGCTTGAAAACAAATCCTTTTTTTATTTTAAGAATTTTACGTTTTGTGGCGTGTTCTTTTGTTGCATTTTTTTTTGTTGATAAAATGCATTCAAAATTGCCGAAACCTGATTGGTTTACCAGCAGTCAGCGCGTAAAAGCTGTTAGTCTGTTAAGCAAGTCTTATTACAATGCCTTATAATAAATAAATGAGAGTGAACCATAGCATATTACAATTTACGAAGAGCTGTTAAACGTTGAACGTTTCTAAATTTAGACAAAATACCTACTTAGATCTAATTTTGAAATTTTGAGAAAGGCTAAGACAAGGGTCATACTCAAGAGATTACTCCAAACTTTTTGCCCACAACTTACCGACGACCATTACCCAGTAGGCTAAGATCTAAATATTACTTAGATAAAAATAAAATAGGCTACTTGGAAAAATAGGCTACTTAGATCTAAATACAAATATTCAGTAGGCTACTTATTACCCAGTTGCCTACTTAGATCTAAATATTTTACATGTTGCGTTGATAATATGTTGTGCAAAGCTTAATTTTTATTAATTGTAATGCCCAAATGTTTCACTGCTTTATTGGCAGAAACTGGATTATTGTTGAAAAGTACAGTATTTTGATTGTTGAGATAGGATTGATGATTTTTAAGGGGGTGCAATGTTACCGCTGAAGATCTTTTAGGATTAACAGTTATTTTGCTGGCTTTCGTCCATTCTAGTCCACTCTGTAACTCATGATTTCTCTTATCACGCAAAATTAATGGATTGTCGGCATGGATATTACTAGACACGTATTATCAACAAATAATCTGGGGGTTGGGTTTAAGGCATTAATGATGCCATTTATATTAAAATCAAAAAAATAAATGGCCCAAGTTACATGCTTTAAAGCACTCCAAATTGATTGTTGACTATTTCGAATTGCAGATCCTGATGGGCACGATTTTTTTGTCTGGGCTAGACGTTTTTGTTTTCCAGATAAAAAGAAGCTTATAAATTTGTGCGCAACTTCTCGGTTATCATGATGTTTAAGTTAACTTAATATTAACATATGACAAACAGTATCAAAAGCTTTTTGGAAATTTAATAGTACTGTGCAAGTAAAATTGTTATCATTAATGTGGTCGTAAGAGGTGGTCAAAACATCGACAATAACATAGGTTGTAGACATATAGATCACTTTAAAAACCGTAATGAGACTAAATCAATACAGAATGGTTTTGAAAAAATTTTGTTTGTTGCTTGCTCATTAACTTTTCAAAATTTTTTAAAAAACGCATTAAAATTGATACGGGTCCGTAGTTGTTTAAGTTGACTTACTCTTACCATTTTACAACTACACGGAAATATTTCAATAGATTCAAAGACAAGAATGCTTTGTTGAAATACTCCAAAAGCAAGTCATTTTTCAGTTTAATTATTATTTATTATTACGTGTTTATTCCACACGCAAGCGGCAAGCATATACAGCATAAAGCAAGGTCTATTGTAGTAAACAACCCAAAAAAATAAATGAATGAAAATCCACATAAACAAAGACCAACAAGCATGACTGAAAGACTATTTAAACTTATACAGAAGCATACAGCAAATTGTTGTAATTGACGTGAATCAAGCTTCGTAAATCCCCAAGATTTTTAAAAAACAACAAATATTGCATCTCAAAATATTTGCATTTTGCTTTGCTTTTACAAGCTATACGCTTTAAACATCGGATTGTCTGCATCAATGACTGCCGCATATAAAATTTTTAAGTTTTCAATTGTAAAAAACAGCTGTTGTGACGTAATAGTTGACATGAAGATGTTCCTTTTGCAAAATTATTTCTCGAGATAATCGATAACTCGCAAACTAAACGAGTTAGAGACTTGAAAATTTTACCAGACCTGGAACAGGGTCTTAAAACAAAAATATCAATTTTTGCAAAAGGGAACATTTTGAGATGTTCCCTTTTGCAAAATGACGGGAGAATAGCTTACAAAGTAAACTTGCCTGCTTTTTTTTTAAACTAAATACAATTAGCTGTTTTACACTGAGCAGGGATGTGGAAGCGGAAGTGGTGGAAGCGGTTAAATTTTTGTGAAAGCGGAAGCACTTTGATAAAAAAGACTGGAAGCAGAAGCGAACTCGGAAGCAAATAATTCTATCCGGAGCCGGAAGCGGAAGCAAAAAATTCCAAAGGTGAAAAAGCGAAAGCAAACTCGGAAGCATAAAACTTCAAGAGGAGCTGAAAGCGGAAGCATTAAAAATTTGACTGCTTTCACATCCCTGCTTCTAACTAGTAGCGGTTTTGTTTATCAAATCAAACGGTAAAAATATGTTAATTTTTGAATGGTTCACTAAAGATACAGATTAAGTTTTCAAATGTTCGAGGTTCAAGCACAGCTTTACACAGCTTGATATTTGTAAATTGTAAAAATGTTCAGGTAGCTTATAGACTGCAGAAGAGCGTTTTTATTACAAGCTATAAAGAAAAACTAGTTTACTTAGCACGCTTTCATAAAACAAAAAATGCCCTATTTTTTGTTTCTTTGTTACGTTCTTTAGGAGGAATTTATGCTTCGAATTATTTAATTTTTAATAAGTTATATTAAAAATTAGGTTTATTGTTGTATCTACATGCATAGAGTAATAAACTAATACTACTCTGATTTTTTATTGGGCACTGTACTAGAGACTGAAGAGGTCAGGTTCAGCAAATGCACATGGGATGCTGACAGCAAAGCTTTACTGTTTATTGAACTGATAAAATAGGCAAGTTGTAGTTTGTTCGTTTCTAGAGCATGATGATTTGCAAAACTGTTTTAGACGCAAAAATTGTTTTAAAAATTTGTTTACTTTTTTGGTTGATTTTTATTTTAATGACGAGTTAGAGACATTTACATTGTTGCAATCGGTCAAAGATTTTATGAATCACCAACCGCACACTGCAGCAGAAGTTTCCGATTTGATTACTGACTGGTTCACTGATGATGATTTATCAGATGAGGAAGAAGATCAACAAGGAGACGAAAATCTTTCATCAATTGTTGATGCTGCAAGACAAAGACAAGATAGGCGTCTGCTTAGCAGCAGTTCGGACAGCTATGAAAGTAACGAATCCAGCAATTCGGATTTAGCTATTTATAATCTCTCTGTTGGATCAAATGCTAATGATGCTTCAACACATTTAGAAAATGACAAGACGGTATGGAAAAATAGTCCAACTTCAGTCGTTGGAAGAACTCCTGCCCAAAATGTATATACAGCAGGGTGTTTCATTTTTTAAATTTTTTCAAATTTCCTATGGATAGTAATTTTCTGATGCCAAATGGGTTAACTTCATGAATGTTAAAAACATTTTTGAAAAAATTTGACGTTTTAGCTTCCCACACCTCTACTTTCAAAACGAGAAGGATCCAGTTTACAAAATCACTATAACTCTGAGCAGGATCACCACATCAAGCTGATATTTGTGTCAAACGAACCAGAATGGGCAAGTTTATATCGAACTGCAAAAGGAATTGTGGGTTAACTTCCTTATTTTTCGAGTTATTAACAAAAATGTGAACTTTTTCTTAATTTTGTTACATTTCTCTCCTATTTTCTCTAAACATTGACTCAAATTTACACAAACACCTCATGTTTTTTCAAAACAATGGACAACAGTTTATAGCAGTTTTGCTAATGGAAAATCGATATGCTGGTCCTTTGCCGACTTAAAGCTGATTCTGTTGCCTAAAGTAACCACAAAGAACTTGTGCTAATGTTGGAAAAGTGTGTAACTGTTTGAGCTCCTCCATAACGCTGACTTTATTCAACATGATTTCACGCAGCATGTTTAGCACATTAACCAATTTTATATGCACGGTGTACACAGATACACTTACTAAATATTATTTTCATCAAATTATTCTTATTAGATACTAATAATAACAACTAACAGCAAGATAAAAGTCATTTTAATGATTTATATTACAATTGAAAATACAAACGTTTTCGCTTTCATTAGATCTCTTCAGGTATTAGTTAAATTATAGCCATGTTAACTTCAGACTAACTGGAAAAAATAAAGTACCAAAATTAAGCGATATCAAGGTTTAAAGTCACCGAAAACAATAAAGATAGATCATCAATCGCATTTAACAGGTCAACAGCTCATCTACTAATAGCAAATAAAGAAATTCGTGGGGAAAAAACAGCACTTTAATCAATTGGTGTTACTATTATTTGGAGACATTTAACAGAAAGGACGGGCCATGAGCATTTAATTGTTCGTTTAAACTAGGTCTATATTTCTTTATTAATAAAGCTTCATGAATTTTGGCACAATTAAATAACATTATTTGGCATAATTAATAAAACACAAGTAAATAACTTTTCTTGCTATTCCCAACAATTCAAACCTGGCCTGCAAACTGTCTATCGCTAACAATTTTAACTCCTGCCAACTGAACTGCAGGAGTCAAAACTTCAACTTTGTTTAAATATTTAGAATGTGTCTGCGTTTTTGCACCAAAATTTTGGTTATTACCCTCCAAAAAAAAAAAAATACTGATCGAATAAAAATAAGAAAGTACCGGTGGTATCGGTACGAAAAAAGTAATTTGGTACAGTAGTTTATTACAAAAGTAATTTGGAACTGCCCACCTTTGATTGTTGGGTGGTTGCTTTTGAATGATATTCTTTATTATGTTTAATTTCAGATCGATCGCACCATTGGAAATTTCAATATGATTTAAGTAAGTGAGCTTGATGTATGAAAATAACAGACTGGGCCGAAACCTGACATAAGGGTGCCGGACATAAGGGCGCAGAAAAAAGGGTGCAGGACATAAACGCGCAGACATAAGAGCTCAAGGACATAATGGCACAGGGACATAAGGGTGCACAGACATAAATCTGTAATCTGCGGTAACATTTTTGTGCTGCGACAAATAATTATGTAATCAAAGCAGCGAACTTGACTAATGAGCACTTTATTTCATTTTTGAAAGCTAAGTTTTGAAAAAGTTTTTTGAATTCACTTCCTACCTTTTGGGTTCCGCCAACTCCTCACACGAATTTGGCGGAATAAAGCTAGAAAATGAGTGATTTCATTTGATTTGGCTTCGCACGGGAACAAAAGACTAATTAGAATTGTTTGTTAAACAGATTAACTACAACCGTTAAATGACTGCGTTTGAAAACAACCGCCGACGTAGTTAAGAAAAGCAAATAAATTCATTGAGAATAAACATTTCTTTTTAAAGGTTTGTTCAAGATTAGTGTACGGCGACTTACAGTAAAAACGGTTTAGGGGTAGTGCTTTGTGTGATAATTGAAAACTGAAAAAAGGAAGCAAATTCAAAAACTTCTTTCAAAATTTGGCTGTCAAAAATTAAATAAAGTACTCATTAATCAAGTTCGTTTTTTCGATTATATATTTTCCGAAGCACGAAAATGTTATCGCTGATTACAGATTTACGTCTCTGTGCCCCTCTGCCGTGATTTGAAAATATCGAACTTCAAGATTTTTGGTCAAAAAAAATTTTTTTCATCATTTTTTTTCTTATGATTTTCTTTATCTTTTACTGAAAGAACGAAGTTTCTAAGTGCTGTAGTTCGGAAATAGAAAAAATCTGAAAATATCGAACTTGAAAGTAATCTGAAAATATCGAACTTCAATGTTTATTACGTCACAGAAAAATTTTATTACAATCGAAAAATCAATTTTTTCAATGTCCTAGCGACAAGATGACAAATTGTAACTGAAACTTCAAGTCATATCGTTGCGGCATATTGGCAGATTAAGTGACAGAGCAAAAAACGTAGACTTGATTTTTTCGAAAAATTTAGCGAATTTTTTTTGAAAAATAGTTGCAAAATTTTTGCCTTAAATCATTTAGTGTTGAGCCGTGGAGAACTGAGCTGGTTAAATTAACTAACCTAAAAGCTTACCCATAAAGTAAGTAGGCTTGAAATAAAACAGTATGACAGAGTCAATACCTAGGCGGACATTAGATCGTATGATCGGCAACTTATGGCCTACGGACCTAATCGGGCTCGCCAAAAAAATCATCCCGCTGGCGATTTCGGCAATTTTTAGCAATATGGAGCTGTATTGCGAATGGAGCACGAGATAAAAGCAAAATATTAGTGCTTGATATAGCATATAAAAATATTTTGAATGAAAATAAGCATGCCACGGTTTCAATGTTTGGCAGTATTTATTTAGCGTGCAAAATTTTAATTAATGAAAGTCACCAACCAATGGCATTTTGCAAGATTTCTAATCGTTTACGTGCAATCCGGCCTAAAGGATTCCGGGCTGGTAGCCTGCTGGCCAGATAGCACGTAAACGATCAAACATTAAAACTCTGGCTCCGCAAACGTCAAAACATTAAATCAAATTATAGGAATTTTGCAAGATGTTATGCTTTTACTGCTTCTAAATTACCACTGGACTTACCGTACGTAAACTTTTCAGCCCAAAATAACATCAAATATTTAATTGTATGTTGTGGCATTATTGAGGGCATGACAACATCAAGCTTCTCATAATAAAAGGCATTGGAACTCGCAAAAGAGCTACCACCAATGGGATCTTAATCACGAAAAATGAATGATTATTAACGCTATAGTTTGCATTGGAACTCGCAAAAGAGCTACCACCAATGGGATCTTAATCACGAAAAATGAATGATTATTAACGCTATAGTTTGCACAGGCAATTGGACCAACTCATTTTACATGGTGATAAGGGGGGCAAAAATGCCTTTCTACCTAATTCCTAAACCGGAAAGTGCTCAAACACCAAATTCGGCTTGTAGGTTGTTGTTCACCAATTTTTTAGAAAAATCCAATTTTGAGTTGATGACGTCACCGCAATGACATCATGGCCATATTTTGGAAAAATGACGTAATTGGAGTGTATTATTCAGTATTAAAAAATAGGAGGTCAAAAATTATTCAGTGTTCTAAAAAATTCTAAAATTGTTTAGCAAAACTTTGCCCCAGCTTTCATGTGGTGTAGGAAAAGAGATTTGGTAGCCGAATGATATGCTTTGAGAGACCAGAATTACAGCTAATGCTGAAGCTTAATTGATTTTCAAACAACTTCAAATACTTTCGAAACGAAAATAAACCAACTACTAGTGGCGCAACCAGGCGGAGGGGGGGAGTTATGGAGCTTCAGTCCTTAAACTAAGATATTTTAACAATTTTACCCAAAAAAGCAAACGTTCAAAATGTGTTTTGGACCTGACCTGTTAGTAAACGGGTGGTTGAAGGGGCTGAGTAGTTTAATTCTGCAACTGGCTTAAAAAGCCATGCAATGAACATGAATTCTTTTAAATGGCTATAAAAATGTTCAAAATTTGATCTGAATTACGTTAAATTGGCAATTTTTTGGAAAAAAAATTCAAAAATCGCCCAACGGTTGGAGGTTTGACTCCCGAGACCCCAATGGTTTCCCGTGACTGGGAGCTCTGTTCCCAGACTTTCTTCTGTGACGCCCTTACGTTGCACGAGTTTGCTCTGCACCCTGCTCAAAAACGACATTTTTTTGACAAAAAAATTTAATTTTTGTTCAAGCCCCTTCCCCCTCAGCAAAGTCCTTGTTGCGCTTGAAACAAACGTATTTTCATCATTTTGTGCGAACGAGTTATTTATCCAAAGCAACAGTGTTTCTGTTGAATCTGCACTCAGTTAAAATACGTCAAATTGTCTTAATATTATCTAAAATCACACTTTTGAAGGATCAAATTGTTAGTAAAAATATGTTACGGCCCATCGAGATCTTACTGATTTGGTTTTTGAATCACTACAACGCAAAGTTGCCGACGCCTGGTATAGACAGAGAACGCTGTTCTACGCTTGATAGCCAAGTTTGAGGTTTACAAAAAATTTTTGTACACATCAAACCTATGGCAATACTTCAACATCTTTGGCCGAACTTTTTTTTCTGGGTTTCATGACCAATCCCTGTGCTCGAAGTTCTACCCAAGATATAAAGCCTTACAGTCCATTGCTATCGCTTTTCGGGGTCCATTCAAAGAATTCTTTTCCTCCTCTACAAGCTTTTGCAATATCTGCGCTTTAAACAGGATGTTTCTCCCGGATGCTAAATCCCCTTCCTATGCAAAACGCTATTTACCAACCAAAAATTCTCCTCTGAGCTGCACAGGGTCATTGCTGGATACTTTTCCTCCACCCCACCTCATTGCTTCTTCTTAATAGCCATCTTCTTTTTGAAATAACCCAGCACTAGCATGCTTTAAACGTGTTCTGCGTCTTCTTCCAGAATCATCATTTTATTCTGAAAGCGTTTGTCTCAGAACTGGTGATCAGCCGGTTAATAAGTAACCATCCCAAAAACATTTTGCATATCAACGGAACCACTTCCATCCTGAACGCCAATCAAGTTCACAATATCATCCTCCATACCTTACTGCAAGGGCCCCAGAGAATTCCGCCTTGCATCTTCCAGTAGGCGTTTGTCCTACCTTCCTCCAGAGGTTCATGTATAAGACTGACAAATTTGTCTCTTCCACTTTTAGACCGCATGGTGCTAAAGCGTACGCCGTAATTATACTCCATATGCAATACATATGACTCCTTTACCTTGTCTTCTGGATCATAGGACCAATCGCTTCCAGTTTCATAGCAGAAATCCACCTCTAGACTAGACCGAAACGCGTCTGATGTGACAACCAAATGATATTCTGTCACTACAAGTCCTTTCTCTTTCTCACGGTTTCCCACTCGTTTTTTTTTTTCTTTACTTTTATCGGCCCCTCATAATCTCCTGACAAAGTCCCCTTGGAGGGTTTGATGGTTATGGTAGGGTGCAGATGATTAGAATCTCAAAGCGCAAATTCCGCAATTGCGGAAGTTCACTTAATTTTTTATTTTGAAACATTGTGGAAGTTACGTGGCGGACTAAAGTCTTTAAAATTTGTTGCGCTTTAATTGCGCTGCGCTTTCAATTTTTTTTCGGTTTCAAGCACAATTCTATATATTGAACTTAAATTAGTTCCACTTCGACAGTCTAATATCGGCCTTTTTTACAAATTACGTACTCTTTTTCTGACTAAAATCGCAAAAAATGCGGTGTTTGAATTGTGTTGTAAAATTTCAATTGCGGAAGTTAGGTTTCATTTTAACTTAGTACGAAATTGCAGTTCCGCAATTGCGGAATTCCATTGCGCTTCAACTGAATCAAAAAATTCATTACGGAAGCTGCGCTTCAAAAATTAAAAAGATTAAATTGCGCATTTTACGCTTCGCTTTTACTAGTTGAAAAGATCGTTGTGCTTTGTTGCGATGCGCTTTTGATCTATTGTTATTTGTGCACACCTCTGGTAGGCTGACCATATTTTTATCTCTAAAATGGACACAATTTTCCAAGTATTATAATCAACGTACCGATCTAGCTTAAGCTAGCTTAGCCCTTTAAATTTAAGTGTTAAACAAAAAGAAGTTTTTACTAGGATTTCTTTGCTTTTTTTGTTAAATTTGATGCAGACCAAAAAATGGAAGAATAATCACTTTTTGTTAAAAAGGAGGATATCTCCTCCAAAAAGAGGATGAATGGTGACCTGAGTGTCTTGTGCCACGCCTCATCTTCACTCTCCAGCAACGTCATTTTAAACTTTTAATGGGTCTCTCCCTAGTCACGCTAGTATCCTGAAAATGAGCATGCTGATTTCCTGGCCAAAGCTGTTGTCCAACGCGTTGGTTCCTGGCTCTTTATCCCCTGCTAGTTCCAAAATCCAATACATCAAGTATATGTAAAGCCGCATTTACACGGGCGACTTTTTTGCGTACGATTTTTTGGTAAAAATGGATCTGACAAAGTTGCGTTTTCTCAACAGCGGTTTTGATCATGATAATTGGGACCTTACTGATGGAAATAATTGTCTTAAATTGTCTTCATACCAATATTGGTATAATTGAAACCTTTAAAGGAGAATCGGTGCTGCGATAAAAAATTGCAGCGAGATCATCTCTGATTTTGCTTTAAAAAGGTTTAGATTATAACTATCAGAATGGAAACAACTTGAGGCATTCATTTTCTGCAGAAAGGTAACTTTTGTCACAATGAGAACCATTATTGAATATGTGCAACTTTACCACATCCATTTTTATCAAAAAATCGCTCGTAAAAACGTCGCCCCAGTAAATGCAGCTTAATAGAGACGTCACATCTTGTCTGTCAATTTCCTTCAGTTTCTTCAGAAGAATTGGACCGATCAAATCCCATACTCTGTGAGCTCTCCCGCCTTTGCTGTTACAGCACAGTTTATAAATTATTAGACTATCATCATATCTCGTAATTATTGCTATTACAAATTACAATATCTACACAGAATTAGTCATAAATAGAACTCTTCCTGAGCGCCTGTGTACAGCCTCTATGGGATGTCATTCAACTCTTTCTTACCGTTCTGTCTCTGAGCCTGAGCGGAAATTCATTATTGGGTCTACTGTATCTTAAACTTTTGGTCCAGACATTGGTTGGGAGTGCGGCCCGACTGTTGGATTTCCGCTGAGTTTCTCTGCGCTTCCATTAATCGGGAAGCGGTCAAAAACACGGCCACTATCCCAATCCAATTCACTAAAATATGTTGTGCATGCAAATTCATTAAAATTTATTATGATTAAACTGACTAAAAATTAGTGGTTAATAGGGATTAAAATTATGCTGTGAAACAAGCGCTCGATGGCTACCACTGTTTAATATAACCAACAAAAATCTTTTTTTAGGATAATTTGTACGGTGAGGTTGCAAGGCATATATAATATTTGGTCCCATGGAAAATAAGCTTTATGTGTTTTTCCGTGAATACAATGACAAATCACCAGTTCAATAATCAAACGTGGAGCCAGCAACCTTTTGATTACCGGTACCAGTGCCGTCGCCAGAGCAAACGAAGTGAGGGAGCATTGGCCGAAAGGGGGGGGGGCACTAAAATGAACTGACCTTTTGCGTATAAAAACTGATAATCAGATCTTGTACGGCCGCAAATATGTGCAATTTTAAAAACACGACCGGCAGCGTTTTATAGCTCGTTTTGTCTGCGGCCCATAATTGAATTGAAAAATTTATTTGCAGCAGTGACTACTACCAGACATGCAACAAGCATTTTGCTAAAAGGGGTGAACCAAAAGTAAATTTTTTTGCCCCAAAATCGCCTGATTTAGTCCCCGTGCTAGATAAGGCTAATGACAGGTTGACACGTGCTAGATAAGGCAAGGCCGCACAGATAAGGCTAATGACTGGTTGCACTTTAATCTGATCAATATCATTAGTAAAGGAAAACAATATTTTCGATGTTGACTTGAAAGAACCCCATGCTTTTTGAATACACGTGTTTGAGTGTTTCACTATGATTTGCATAATTTCATGAGAAACGATAGCTTCCACGCTTTCAAAGAGTCCAACGTTTTTTTTTGCTTTACCAAAGAGGTCAAGTTGTCCAATTATGACAGAACTTCTGGAACAAACACCAATAAATAGTTATTTCTTGTTAGACTACGTAACTGGCTTAGCAGAATACTGTTGCTTTTCCGAACAAGCAGTGTAGAGTTTTGAGTTATGACTTCAGCAGTTTTATTTTATAATAATAAGTCAATTAAGATGTTTTTTGACGTTTGCAGGCCAGAGTTTTAATATTTTAATCGTTTTGCGTGCTTCTGGCCTAAAGGCTACCAGCTCGGAAGCCTAGGGAAGAGCCACCAGAACGGCGACTACTTAAAACAAGCTACTTGAAACAAACAAAAAAAAAAAGTTTTATTTTAGTTGGCCGTAGATAAAGGAGATTCTAATTCGTGAAATAATATTGTTCTGCAATACGATGCTCTGTTTCTGAGAGCGAAAATGACTTTTTCAGTATCAGAATTGTCACAACTATTCGGTTCTAAGTCGGAAAACGGGACTTTAGGCAAATTATCCTTCCTTTCGCCATCAGAATAAAATTCTTCGGTTTCAATTTCATCGTCTAAATGTCGCAAAAACTTTTCATCTGATTCTCAGCAGTGTATTGTTGCATTGACATGCCAATATTGATTTTTCAGAACAAAATTAAGTTGTTGTTGTTTTTTTTACTTTCTGCAGTAGAGATCACTAGAC
Organism: Trididemnum nubilum; assembly: GCA_963965965.1. Taxonomy (NCBI): domain Eukaryota; kingdom Metazoa; phylum Chordata; class Ascidiacea; order Aplousobranchia; family Didemnidae; genus Trididemnum; species Trididemnum nubilum. The sequence continues at coordinate 52,041,503 of OZ014471.1, forward strand.
AAAAACAAAGCCACAATATTACAAAAAGACCAAGCTTACTAATCAATATACAAAAATCCGATAAAAAAGCTACCGCGCTGAAAATATTGTAATGTTATGGAGCAGAAAGTTTTATTTATTTATTAATTTTTTTATTGAAATGAACAAATCTGTAACCATGCAGTTTAGTATAGCGTTATTATTTTAGTTTTTCCGTCCTTTGGAGAACTAAAATTTACGTTACTATTTTATTATAATACATATCGGCACGCACCAGATTGAAGTAAGGATGGCAATGGACGTAAACCACCTTTCTTGTACTTTAATGCTGTCGCCACACAATCTAAGAAATTCTGCTTTTCAAACATGACAGGAGATTTTGCTACTTTAGTTCCTGAAATAAAAGAAAAAAAGAAAGATATCTTCTTCTTCTTCTTTCTTCATTGCCTGCTTTTCCGTGAGGGTTGCGGGAGCAGTACTGCCGTGATTTGAAAATATCGAACTTTGAGATTTTTGGTCAAAAAAATTTTTTTTCATCATTTTTTTCTTATGTTTTTGTCTATCTTTTGCTGAAAGAACGAAGTTTCTAAGTGCTGTAGTTTCGGAGATAGAAAAAATCTGAAAATGTCGAACTTGAAAGTAATCTGAAAATATCGAACTTCAACATTTATTACTTCACAAAAAAATTTTATTACAATCGAAAAATCAATTTTTTCAATGTTCAAGCGACAAGAAGACATATTGTAATTGACACCTCAAGTCATATCGTTGCGACATATTGGCAGATTAAGTGAAAAAGCAAAAAACGAACACTTTATTCTTTCGAAAAATTTAGCGAAATGTTTTGAAAAATAGTTGTAAAATTTTGACTTAAAATGACGTAGTGTTGAGCAGTGGAGAACTGAGCTGATTAAATCAACTAGCCTACAAGCTTATACCCATGAAATAAGTAGGCTTGAAATAAAACAGGACGACAGAGTCAATACCTAGGTGGACATCAGATCACGTGGTCGGCAACCTATGGCCCACTGGCCTAATCCGGCCGGCCAAAAAAAAATCATCCGCTTGCGATCTCTGCGATTGCGGCAGTTTGTCGCAATATTGAGCTGTGTTGCCAGTGGAGCACGCATAAAAGCAAAATATTAGGGCTTGATATAGCATATAAAAATATTTTGAATGAAAACAAGCATGCCACGGTGTCAATGTTTGGCAGTATTTATTTAGCGTGCAAAATTTCAATCAATGAAAGTCACCAACCTATAGAAATTTGAAAGATTTTTCATCGTTTACGTGCAATCCGGCCTAAAGGATTTCGAGCTGGTAGCCTGCAGGCCAGATAACACGTAAACGATTAAAACATTGAAACTCTGGCCCCGCAAACGTCAAAACAGTATATTAAATTATTAGTATTTTGCAAGATGCTATGCTTTTACTGCTTCCAAATTACCACTGGACTTACCGTACGTAAACTTTTCAGGCCCGGCGCCAGGATAGCATGACTAGGGGGGGAAATAAATTTTGGGGGCCACGAGAAGTTTATTTATGTGAATTCGAGAAGAGCACGAGGGCACGAGAAATTTATTCCAGTGTGGATGGAACGAAAAAGGTGAAGACCAAAAAAAAAGATCTTCATCCCAAAAGTTTTATGAAATCCGGTATGAGTCCACAAAAATTACGAAAATATGGGCGGTAAACACTAATTTGGGAGTCTTAGTAGCCCCGAGCCTGTTAATTTTTTCGGGACACAGTCCTCGCTTGGGGGGCACAATTTTTGTTTCCGGGGCACAAGCAGTCATTTGGGGGGCACGGTCCCGGAATGCCCCCCCGTGGCGCCGGGCCTGAAACTTTTAAGCCCAAAATAACATCAAATAATTTATTTTATGTTTTGACATTATTGAGGGCTTGACAGCATCAAGTTTCTCATAATAAAGGGCATTAAAACTCGCAAAAGAACTCCACCAATGAGATCTTAATCACAAAAAATAAATAATTATTAACGCTAGTTTGCACAGGCAATTGGACCAACTCATTTTACGTGGTGGAGAGGAGGGCAAAATGCCCTCTACCTAATTGCTAAACCGGAAATCGAGTGAACACCAATTTCGGCATGAAGGTTGTTGTTCACCAATTATTTAAAAAAATCCAATTTTGAGCTGATGACCTCAGCGCTAGGACATCATGGCCATATTTTGGAAAAATGACGTTATACGAGTATATAAAATAGGGTTAAAAATTAATTAGTTTTCCAAAAAATTCTAAAAATGTTTACGGAAAGTTTGCCCCAGCTTTCATGTGGTATAAAAAAAATAGATTTGGTAGCCAATGATAAGCTATGATAGACCAGAATTAAAGCAAATCCTGTTGCTTTATTAATTTTCAAGCAATTTTAAATGCTTTTGAAACAAAAATAAACTAACTATTGACGCAACCAGGCGGGGGAGTTTAGGAGTTTCAGTCTCTTAACTAAGATATTAAAAAAAATTAACTCAAAAAGGCAAACGTTCAAAATGTGCTTTGGACCTGATCTGTAAGTAAACGGGAGGTTAAAGGGCCTGAGCAGTTTAATTCTTCAGCTGGCTTAGAAAGCCATGCAACGTATAGTTCTTTTACATGGCTCTAAAAATGAGCGAAATTTGATCTGAATGACGTTAAATTGGCAATTTTTTTGAAAAAATTACAAAAATTGCCCAGCGGTTGGAGGTTTGACTCCCGATACCTCGATGGTTTCCGGTGACTGCGAGCTTTGTCCCCAGACTTTCGTCTGTGAAACCCTTCAGTTGCACAAGTTTGCTCTGCACCCTGCTCAAAAAAGACATTTTTTTGACAAAAAATTTTAATTTTGCGTTCAAGCCCCTTCCCCTCAGCAAAGTCCTGGTTGCGCTTGAAACAAACATATTTTCATCATTTTGTGCAAACTAGTTGTTTATTAAAAGCAACAAAGTTTCTGCTGAATCTGCACTCAGTTAAAATACGTCAAAATGTCTTAGTATTATTTAAAATCATAATTTTGAAGGATCAAATTATTAGTAAAAATATGTTACGGCCCTCCGAGACCTTACTGATTTGGTTTTTGGCTTGCAACTACGTAAAGTTGCCGACCCCTGGTCTAGACTGAGAACGCTGTTTTACGCTTGATAGCCAAGTTTGATATTTATAAAATGTGTGCAAAATTTATGTACGTTATATTTTTTTTAATTCAATTTACGCTTAACGAGCGACCTACGGCGATACTTCAGCACCTTTAACCAAACTTTTTTTTCTGGGTATCATGACCAATCCCTGTGCTCCAAGTTTTACCCAAGACATAAACCCTTCCGGTCCATTGCTATCGCTTTTCGGGGTTCCTCCAAAATATCCCCTTCCTCCTCTACAAGCTTTTGTAATATCTGTGCAATAAACAGTATGCTTCTCCCGAATGCTGGTTCCCATTCCTGTGCAACACGCTGATTAACCAATAAGAAATTCTCTTCTGAGCTGCACAGGGTCATTGCTAGATGCCTCTCCTCCACCCAACTTCATTGCTTCTTTTTAAAAGCCATCTTCCTTTTGAAAATAACCAAGCACTAACATGCTTTAAACGTGTTCTGCGGCTTCTTCCAGAATCATCATTTTATTCTCAAAGCGTTTGCCTCAGAATTAGTGACAAGCCGGTTAAATAAGAAATCATCCCAAAAACATTTTGCATCCCAGCGGAATCTCTTCCATCCTAAACGCCAATCAAGTTCATAATATCATCCTCCATACCTAACTGCACTGACACCAGATAATTCCGCGTTGCATCTCCCGGTAGGCGTTTGTCCTTTCTTCCTCCTTCAGAGGTTTATGCATAAGACTGGCGGATTGTCTCTTCCATCTTTAGACCGGATGGTGCTGGAGTGTACGCCGTAAATATACTCCATATGCAATATCTATGACTCCCTTACCTTGACAGCTGGACCATAGAACCAATCGCTTCCAGTTTCACAGCAGAAATCCACCTCTAGACTAGACTGAAACGCGTTTGGTGTAACAACCAAATGATATTCTGTCACTACAAGTCAGTTCTCTTTCTCACGATCTTCCACTCGTTCTTTTTTTACTTTTATCGGCCTCCACATAATCTCCTGACACAGTCCTCTTGGAGGATTTGGTGGTTATGGTACGGTGCAGAGGTGGGCAAAGCGCAATTAGAAGCTCAAAGCGCAACTTCCGCAACCTCCGCAATTGCAGAAGTTGCGTTAAGCTTTAATTTTTTATTTTGAAACATTGTGGAAGTTGCGTGGCGAACTAAAGTCTTTAAAATTTGTTGCGCTTTAATTGCGCTGCGCTTTCAATTTTTTTTTCGGTTTCAAGTGCAACTCTATACATTAAACTTAATTTAGTTCCATTTCGATAGTTTAATATTGATAAATATTGGCCTTCTTTTGCAAATTACTTACTTTTTTTCTGTCTAAAATCGCAAAAAAATGCAGTGTTGAATTTTGTTGTGAAATTTCAATTGCGGAAGTTAGGTTTCACTTTAACTTGGTACGAAATTGCCGTTCCGCAATTGCGGAATTCCATTGCTTTTTAACTGAATCAAAAAGTTCATTGCAGAAGCTGCGCTTCAGAAATAAAAAAAAAATTAAATTGCGCATTTTACAGTACGCTTTTACTGGTTGAAAAGATCGTTGCGCTTTGTTGCGATGCGCTTTCGATATATTGTTATTTGTGCATACCTTTGGTAGGGTGACCTTATTTTTATCACTAAAAAGTACACAATTTTCCAAGTATTATAATCAACCTGCCGATCTAGCTTAAGCCTTTAAATTTAGTTGTAGAACAAAAAAAAGTTTTTGCCAAGATTTCTTTGCATTTTGTCGTTAAATTTGAATGCAGACCAAAAAATGGAAGAATAATCACTTTTTGTTGAAAAGGAGGACATCTCCTCCAAAAAGAGGACGTATTGTGTCCTGAATGTCTAGTCCCACCCCTCATCTTTACTCTTCAGCAATGTCACTTTAAACTTTGAATGGGTCTCTTCCTAGTTACGCTAGTGTCCTGAAATTGCGCCTGCTGATTTCCTGGCCATAGCTGTTGCCCAACGCGTTGGTTCCTGGCTCTTTATCCTCTGCAATTTCCAAATTTCAATACACCAAGTATTTCCAATGGAGGCGTCACATCTTGTTTGTCAATTTCCTTTAATTTCTTCAGAAGAAATGGTCCTATCAAAACCCATACTCTGTGAGCTCTCCTGCCTTTGCTGTTACGGCACAGTCTATAAATTATTAGACTATCATCATATCTATTCATTACCGTTATTACAAATTACAATATCACTAGTCATAAAGAGAACTTTTCCTGATCGTCTGTGTACACCCTCTACGGGATGTCATTCAACTCTTTCTTACTGTTCTGTCTTTGAGCCTGCGCTCAAATCTGTTATTGGGTCTACTGTATCTTCAACTTTTGGTCCAGATATTGGGTGGGGGTGCGGCCCGACTATTGGGTTTCCGCTGAGTTTCTCTGCGTTTCCATTAATCGCGAAGAGGTCAAATAGCACGGCCACTATCCCAATCCAATTCATTAAAATTTGTTGGGCAATCAATTTCATTAAAATTCATATGATTAAACTGATCAAAAACAAGTGTTCAATGGGAATTGAAATTATGCTGTGAAACAAGCGCTCAATGTTTACCTCTGTACAGCATAACCAACAAAACTTTTTTAGGATTAATTTGTACTGAGAGGCTGCGCGGCATATATAACATTTGGCCCCATGGAAATAAGCTATGTGTGTTTTTCCATGAATACAACGACAAATCGCCCGTTCTATAATCAAACGTGGAGCCAGTAACCTTTTGATTACCGGTGCTATGTCTCGACGTTTACCTACTAAGCTAAAATACCAGTATACCATGAAAAATTTTTTGTTTAAAGGTATTCAGTTTAAAAAATATTGATCATATATAATAATTAAGAAAAAAAACGTGGGTAATGAGGGTGTTTCATAATTTTCGGGGTATCTAAAATACCCACACCACCGTTTCATAACTTTCTAGTTAATACCTATTCTTATAGCATTACCTCATAATTTATCTGCAATGTTTGATGATGCTATAAATAATTATAAGCAAAAGATTATGATACAAACTAGTGCTTTTAAATTTATTCATCGAACCATTATTGCGTTGGGTTCGTTAAGTAAGCCATTCATTTAAATGGCACAAAATAGTTTTTAAAACAGCTAAAATTTGTGGAACCCCTCCAGCATAAACAAACTAAACAATTATTAAAAAGATTCGAAACGTAAAAGCCACTATGCTGGTCTGCTATCCTATTTTTGATTTTACGTACTTGATAGTTTTTTAAGAAACTACAGCTTATTTTTCTAAATGCCTTAGTGGCGGTTGGTAGCGCTATAAATTCTAACATTTTCGAGTAATTTTTAAATAAAAATTGGCCAAAATGTTGTTTATTTTAAGCAGATGCGTTGCGTTGAAAACTGACATTAATAGGTAAGAAAATACCAAAAAATTACAGTAAACCTACCCGATCGCTAGCATTACAGCAGTGTTGCCGTTTTAAGCAAATAAGTTTTTGGTATACTGTAAGTCTAACCAAGAGTAACGACAAAAATTGGTTTTGTAGGGTCCAAAGTAAAACGATTTTTTCCAAACTTGGCTTGTGTTCACATTCGTTCCATCGCACTCTACAACCTGCATATTGCCCATGTTTACAAGCGTACAAGACGACCAGGAGGCCCAGGCTCCCTCAATTCAATTTTTGCCGGTCAATTTAAATGTATAACTCGGGTGAAATTAAGAGTTTTTGTCCTAAAAGTTCTAAAATCTAAGCGGTTACGGTGTTACACTACTCTACAAATTGTCTGTTTGTAAGAAGCGCAAACAACCTTTATTGTATTTTATGGAACCCTGCGGAGCAAGCAATTTCAATTAAAAAGAAAGCTACTCGTAATATCTGGAATCCTTTTGAAGAACAGTAATGCTGTATTAGCTAAATCAGCAATGCTAATGGTTGACTGAGACTAAGTTACAGTAAGCTACACAAAAATGCATTTTCATCGAAGTGATAAACCTGTTTATTATTACGTCATAACGGTTTTACCATTGTGTTTGTTAAAACACAGTTCGTTTATTATAACGTCATAGAGGTTCATACGGAAGTCACACTGTGCTTATGCTCTTGACCAAAATTTGTTAGCGACTTTCTCGAACCCTTTATCAATAAAATTAAAACTTTGCAGGGGGCGATCAAAAAATTGTTCAAAACAAAAAATATTTTGCATGTTTGTTATTATGCCTATTACGCACCTTTTTCACATACTAGCTTTAAAAAATAAAATTTTTTGACATTTCGATCCACCCTATTAGTCACTGGCAAGGTAACATAATTTTACTTCCACTTGTATAATTGTATATCCAACCTTTTTTATTAACTCCCTAACTTTGTTTCGGATTGAACTAGGGAGGGCTCTTAAAGATTCCAGATCTGATTTCTTGTCCGTAGTTTTTCCAATTGTAACCACGCCAAACTTTTTCACCCCAGCTCTGCATTTTTTCTCTACTAAGTTTCCAATGTTACTCGTTATTCTTTTAGTGATTTTATCTTCCAATTTTTTCAATACTTTTCCAGGTAATTTTAAGTTATTTTGATACGGCATTTTGAGTTTGTGATGCAATAGACTGCAAAATGGCTGAACACGTTGCAAGATAAACGATAGTTGAAACCAGGTTAAACTTCTCTTTCACTTTTTTCAAATATTAACTATTTTCCTCTACGTAATTTCTTCGACAATTCTAACAAATAGTTTCCTGAAAACTTTTAGTCTTTCTGTCAGCAATTTAGCTTTTGCAAACTATTTTTTAATAATTTTTTTTGATTGTTCAGTCATTCCGCAGATAAAACGCGTCTACACGCATAATCTCCGTCAAACTCTAGATATATTTTCCAATGGGTGAAAATAATGCTTACGGAAAATTAATAGCAGTACATTGCAAGAGTATAACTTTTGTAAATCGAAAATGGGAGATACCATCATATTTCAACATATAAGCTTAATTCATTTTTGGTGTTTTTTCTCTCAAATTTGGTAGATATTTCCACCTTATAGAAAAAATATCTATCCAATAGCTAAAAATAAGCTAAAGGTGAAATTAATATTGTTATATTTTCATCTTGTTCAAATGAAAGGTTCAAGGAACCGCCATATTGCAATATTGGTCTTCTTTTTTGGTGGCCAGAGCATGGAATGGAATGAAATGGAATATGGAATGAACGGAAGTTTCGGTGTAAAATATGGAAAATGCCAGAATGGAATGAAAAGATTTCAAGAATCGAATGGAAAACAATCTTCCATACTTCCATATCAATTCCATACTAAATTTCTTTCATGACATTTACAGAAACATAGTTATGGATAGTGATTACTAAAAATATGTGGAAGCGTTTAGCAGCTAATCATTTGTAGACAAATTAACAGGATAATTCGGTCACGAACAATGAACATTGCGTAAACAGTGTACGCATGGCATCATTAGATCATAGAATAAAAAATCTAACTGCAGCAATGACTGCGACCTAAACAACCCTGAGTGTGCTCTAAAAAAACAAAAACAGCTGGTCTTTAAAAAAAAAAAACAGTTTGTTGGTCTACATTTCTACACTCCGACACACCAACTAACAGGCGTGCAACCAAGATTTTGCCAATGGGAGGGGGCTTGTAAGTTAACATTTTTTTGTTTGAAAAATGCCTTGATTGGGCGGCAAGGTGAGCAAAGTGGTACAGCACAATCATTGCCTAAAGGCGAGGGTCTGGAGACGTAGCCTCTGTCGTTGGGCAATTTTTTGATTTTTCAAGAAAAAATGACTTAGTTATTTCAACGCCTTTTGCATCACAGTGTGCAAGCTTTTAAAGCTATTTGAAAAAATTTAATTGCTAAGATTTAAAGACCGGTAGAAAAATTAAATTGCCCAACCCATTCAGCCCCTACTTTACTTTCAGGCCAATTCAAAAACACGTTTAACTGCTTGCAGTTTAGGATTAAATTCTTTGAGTGACTTTGCTATGGAGGCTTCAGCCCTCTTTGCCCTCGTAGTTGCGCCACTATATCTGTAAACGCTTAGCGGCCTGTTGTGCATCCCTACCCATAGTTTGAGAAACACTGGCTTCGGTTTTAGAATACTTTGAATTGAATACGATGTAAGCATTTATGATTTTAAAATTGCTACCATCAGCTTAATTATTTGATGACCTACTAGGTTCAGAGGTGTAAATTTTGAATGTTAAACCTGGTGTTTGAAACTTGAACCAATAAACCTTCCCTGTTTAATAACTTCAGCATACTGCTAATGGAAGTAACTTTAGTCAAATAGATATATAGAATTGAATGTTATTACTCTCTTTTGCATCATTGTCAGTTTTCTTGTCGTTACATGATGCATCAAAACAGCATTTTAGTAAACCATTTTTAGTCAACGAAAAGTTTTTAACAAGCGACTACTTGCAAATGTAAGCAATATGATACGATGCATAAATGCCTAACGCGACTACTTGCAAAGGTACGCTAAACGTTACAAAATTATAATACAAATTAAGCATAGAACAATTACACGGACTTAACTTATGTATGGAATTTGGTATGGAAGTATGGAAAGGAATACGGAAGAAAATTTTAATGTGGCTATATGGAATATGAAATGGAAGATTTTAGTATGAAATGGAAATGGAATGGAAGATAATTGCCAGTATGAATTATGGAAAAAACGTCTTCCATTCCTTAATAAATAAAAACTTAACTAAAAATTAGCATCAAATTAGAATCATTAAAATTTTTTTATTATTCAATGATTGTCAACCTAAAACTATAGCTTTTCATGTTTAAACCAGTAACTTAGGCCATCCTCACGGCTAGCACTTAGAAGCATAAGTTATTCATCTATACAATTTATTATTGCAATATACAGTGCGAATGAACTATCGCGACGCGTTTCGACCTTGCTCAAGGGTCTTATCATTCCATTCCATTCTTCCATTCCATTTTACACCATGCCTTGTTAGTGGCATTTTTTCAAATTCAGTTAGTACTTCCACTTTCCATCAGTTTGATATATTTACAACTTTCCTTAGTTAAAATCTTCCATTCCGCTAAATTTGGTTAATATTTCCACCTAATTGGCAAAAATGCTGTTTGGTGTGGAATCAATAAGCAAAAGATGCCCACATAGTGCAACGTAAAATTTCTTGACGACGTTTTTCTCAAATGAAATTGACCATCCCATAAGGGAAATTTATTTACCGAGTAAGAAAAAATGCTGCTTGCGGTGAAATTAATACCAATATATTTACACTTTATTCTAATCATGAAGTGGAAAGCACCACCCCATTGCAACTCTTTTTGATGGTGTATTTCTCAACTGAAGTAGATATTTCCATCTTACAGAGGAAATATCTATGCAGTGGATGGAAATGCTGCTTTGGGTGGAATCAATACCAATATATTTCCATCTAAATTGAATTAACCCATCAATGCCCAGAAAAAATGTTTTAATTTTGGAATTTTTTTATACAATGTACAAAGAGTATCAAGTACTGAGTCATCAAGCGTTGAAAAAATTTTTGCGTCATTTGAACTTGACGAGATATGACCCGTGCCATATACGTTCCACTGGGCATTAACGTGTACACATTTTGCTTTAGTGAGCCACTAATCTGCATTCTAATTGCACAAACGACTCTATTTACGCCGCTACATGACAATAATTTGGTTTTTTGTTTACATTTATTTAATCCCTTTGCAAAACAAACAACACAGTACTGTGTTACGAACAAGATGGTGTTAAGCACAGATACAGTGATGAACAATATTACAAAATATAGAGTTGTTTATAGGTTTTTGAAAAATGATCATTGCGATATTGTTCGCTTTCGTATTGCTTATACTTTTATAAAAGGACAATTTACACCCTAAAAATAAACCAAGATCGCATTTAGAGCACTGGCTAGAAACACGTTTAGTACAATTGTACCCTGCTCATCTTCTCCGCGATTTTGCTAGAGTCTCAATAAAACAGTGATCAATGCCATTGCACTGCAGTTCATACACAACACGCTTTCTTCCGCCGCTATGACAACATTTTGTTCATGCTTTGATCTTGGTGATCAGTTCCTCCCATATGCTTGTTATAATCGTGAAATATATAGAGTATAAACTGGATTTCGTACCAAAAGTAAATTGCCATGTTTCCAGTTTAGTTATTGGTAAATTTGCTCCACATCGATAATTTATTGTTTCGGTCAGTTTGACAAATTTTTATTCGCCGTCTATCTGAAAGCAAAGCTTCAACTGGTGGACTGAGTTGACTTCCGGCCAAATTGTCATTTAGACATCCATCATTTTTGTTAGCAGAGTCTTCATCTGAAGCACAACCATTATTCGGCTTCATAAAAATTACTGCTGATGTGTCTTCATCTTCCAAAATAGATATTTTTTCATGGCACGTATATCGAAGAAAGCACAAAAAAATGTACTCGTATCTGCCTATTGGTACGTACATGCTCCAGAAATTTAAACGCAAATACCGTAAGTGCAGAAAAAATAAATATCAAATTTTGGGTATTGGTTAGCATTTGATATTAGCCTTTAACAATATTTAAATACAAAAAATTCGAAATGTTATTCTAAGTTTGAAATAATAACCAAACACTAAAATTTACCTTTCTGTAGCGGCCATTTTTCCAGAAAAATTTGGTTGGACTCTATCTGTCTGACTGATTTCACGCTACTAGTTGCAACTACCGAATAAAATCATAAAAACATCTTAAATGCAGTCTCAGACATTCCAAAAACTCAATAGAATAGTTTTTAAAATTTTAGCTGCGCTAATTAAAAGCAATTTAATTCGACCGTTTGTAATGGAACATCTATGTTCTACTGGGCTGATTCGGGTTAATTTGAAATGAGGGTAAAAAGTACTACCATATTGCTGCTAATAGTAGTTTCGTTTTGAAGTATTTTTCTTAAACTTAGTAAATATTTCTATCTTGAAGCGGAAACTTCTACCCCCAAAAAAAATTGTTTAAGGGTGAAAACTTCTGCCCTAAAACAGAAAATTTTTAAGAGTGTAAATAACAGCTCTTTTCCACATAAACCACTTTTTTTATGGAGAGGATTATAGTGATTGTGACAAAAAAATTTTCCAGTTGATACATATAAAAACAAATTTAATTGTAAAGAAATAAAAAAAAAAAAAAATAAGCAATGCCAAAGCCACGTTTTCTACTCGAAACAAGCTTCGAAAAGAATATTGCTTGTTTTAAATGGCAAATGTGACTTTGGAATTGCTGGTGAAAAAAATAGTCAATATTAGAAAAAAATTTACCCCACGATTTGTGCAAGAAAACTTGTTCAATTAAATTTAGTGAAATTTTCACAAATAGTTTTCAAAGCATTATTTTAATGTGCTTGAATCCGAATTTGAAATTTCTATCTATTTTAATGTACCCTGATTGATTTCATAAATATTCCTCAAACTTTTATCCCGAACCCAGTCGGATCCCAAAAACTCGGACCCAATCCACGTTGTTGTAGGATCGCTAAAAGCGCAAAGTGATTGCTCAAAGCGATCATCACACTGGTTTTCAACTCATTCAATGATGTGTTTAGGCAAGTGTCATGATGATAGTTGCTTGGAAAACAAGAAGTTTAATTGCGACTGCCGCAGAAGTGTCACTAGCTCCACACAATTTACAACGAAATCGAGATGTATTAAATTTGCGCATGTTTGCGATGGAACACCCGACTGTAGCGATGGATCGGACGAAGTAGATTGCTTTTGTTCCGACGGTCAGTTTCAATGCAGTCGTTGCAAACGCGGTGAAGCACGTTGCATCGAACCATTTTACTGCTTACTTGATGCGAACGTTGGCGATGGAAAAACAGATTGCTTGGAAAAAAATGAGGAAACGTAAGAAATAACTGCTAAACAATCTGTTGCTAAGGCATGTGTAATTAAAGATAAAGAAATTAAATATCAAAATATTTCTAAAGTGAAATAGGCAGAACTAATTTAATTGTTCACGTAGACATTGTGTCTTACAATCCTACTTCATTTGACAACACTTTAATGCTGTCTCCACGTCTAAATGGGTAATCATTTCAACCCCTAGTGACGCAGGTGAGGCAAAGCACCCATAGCGGGAGCATTCCCGTGTTTCGAAGTCAATTGGCTTCATCATCATTGTGAAGAGGAGTCAACACGAGGCAAAGAGTTTTAATTACTGAATTAGGCTAACTTAACCGGTAAATTTGAATAACCAAGCTATCGGTATACAAGGCTATTATCTTCATTGCGAAACTTCAGCTACTAAAAAGGCAGACCTAAGTTTTTTCCCACGTACTGCCCTGGACTCGAGTTTCGCGTACTACAAACGCTCATCAGCAGGGCTGACGTTCAAACCGAAATTCAAAAGCTAAACTAAGCTGGCCTACAAATAAAAATTCAAAATTTGACTAAACTAGCCCACAAAATTAAAATCAAACTATGATTTTGAAAACTAATTCAAATATGATTGTGAAAACTAATTCCAATTGTAACTATGGTAACCCGAGAAAAAAGTTACTCTAGGAAGGGGACTAAGTGGGCTAATAAACAGGGATAAAAATTAAATAAATAAAATGGGCAAGGGGACCAAGTGGATAAGAGAGCCAGTTAGTTAAAGGACAGAGATAAACAATTCACCCACTGCAAATACGATGTTTATGTAGGCAGAACTAATTCAAAAGTTCACAAGACATTACGTCATAAGTGATATTGCACCCGAGCTGTTTATGTAGTAAACAATCTCTCAACCAAAAACAATGATAATTTAACAATTTAAATTACTCCTAAAGTTAAATAGGCAGAATTAATTTAATAGTTCACAGAGACATCACGTCTTGCAATTCTACTTTAGTTAAATAGTATTAGACAATAAAAATGATCAGAATGCTTTATTTTGCTGTTTTTTATTCGAAAGATAGCTTTAGTTGAATGCATTTATGAAAAAAAAAATACCTCTTACCCCTAACAAATTGTAACAAAAGAATTCTGGACTGAATTCAATTATATCAGCTTTCCTAAATTACGAACCAAAATTCTACTAAAAAACCTGAGCCCACAAAATGGATTGGCTCTGCGACCAAATTTTGGATGTGGACAGCATTTTATCAAAATCTGAAATTTAAAATCTATAATTTAAAATCCAAACTTAAACATTTTTAATCCAAAAATTTTAAGTTTTAAAGATTAAACGATTCAAACACTTAAACATTGGTTACCCGTTTTGTTAAAGGTGCCTCATCCGATTTTTGGGCAGGCTAAAGTTCGCCAAACTAACGGAGGATATCTGAAACTTGCACAATAATTTAGTATCTCTTTTGTGTTTCAAATTCAAGTTTTTAAAGAATATTGAGTTTTGCTGAAATCAAATTCGCTATTAAACAATATAGATACTTTGTGATACTTCGTAATTTAAATTTCCATTACAATATTGCGTATATCAGCCAGAAATTTAAAGTTTTATGAAAGCTCCATTTTTTTCAATTTCTTGTTTTTCCAGCATCATCACAATTGATACACAGATTTTTTTTTGAACCATCAAACTTTTTCATTATCTTAGAGCTTCATCTCATCTTCTGCCCAAAGGTTTGCTGAACTTAGTTGAAAATTCAATCGAAAGCATTAGTTTAATTTCATAATTTAGTTTTTGATATAATTTTGCATTTTAAACACTAAAAAGATCCGCTTAAATAAGCTTTTTAAGTGTAATAGGTAGTTCAAATATTTTCGGGTTTATTGGGTACCGTTTAGATTAATGCAATGTTGCATATACTTACTTGTATTTAATTTGCGATAAACACACAAAAATAAGCTGTATTTATAAATTGAAACTTGACTACAACGTGAAAAAATCAAATTCGCTCTTTGGTAAAATTTTAGGTTCTAATAAATGTCGCAACTAAATGACGTCATTGGCAATAATGTGTATAAAGATTGAGGCTTGTTGGGATTTTGCGTCATGAATTAGAACATTATTTATGAATAAAAAAATGGGTAAAATAAGCTGAACATTAACAGTGTTTGTTTATTTTTAATCACTAGGGGGGAAATAAAAAAATTTAGATAAAAACAGGGACACCTAATTTTAATGTCCAAGGTCGTCATAGTGACATCAAGCTTAGGATGCTGGAATATGCTTAGAAGTACCCAGAACATTCAAAACATTTTAAGCGTTCCAAAATTATCTTTTTTTTTTCTTTTTTCTTCATTGCCTGCTTTTCCGTGAGGGTTGCGGGGGCAGTAGCTCAAGATTAAACCTCCGCACCTCACGGTCTTCCATCACCTCCATTATTTTGCTTGGGTGAAGTCCCAAGCGATTCTATCCTAGATCTTCAATGCAAACGGTCCATCTAGTTCTAGGTCGTCCGACTGGTCTTCTCCCATTTGCTTTGGCAAGCAAAGCTTGTTTGGGGAGTCTTTCCTGAGGCATTCTGCTTACATAGCCAAACCATTTAAGCTGAAATCTTTCAATTCGGAGAAGTAACCGCTCGATGTTAAGAGATTTTTGAATTTCAGAGCTCAGAGCTACTTACCTTGTTAAACTGTGTAACTCCTTCGATTCTTCGTAAAAACATCATTTCGGACGCTTGCATTGGTGATCGCATTCTTTCGCTCATTACCAACGAACTGCTTTGAAAATTGAGAGCTTTGCCTATTTTGACAATTCTCGTTTCATGACTACCGAATAGTGCAAAGCTCGCATTACTGCACTAGCCTTGCCTTTTCGGGTATCGAGTTCTTCGTCTTGCCTTCCGTCACTCGTAAATGCAACCCCAAGATACTTGAACTTCTCTACCTGCTTCCGTGTCGCTCCATTCACTTGCAATACGCACCGATCAGGGTTTCTTGAACGATGAAGTACCTCAGTTTTGGCCGTGCTTATTTTCATTCCGGCGGTGTTGCATGCATCTGCAAAGCTATTTAATGCGCGCTGGAGGCCAGATTCTGTGGATGAAAGCAATCATTAGCGAATAACCAAATCATTTGCGAATAGCAGGCGACTGATTTTGCCATTTCCAATTGTGGCACACTCATCAGCTTGGCTGCATTTGTCGATCCAATGCATGTTAACAATGAAAAGGAGAGGTGACAAAACGCACCCTTGCCGGAGTTCAACGCCCATTTGCTTTAGTGTGAAGATTTGGTCCGTGGTGCTGCGACCCGGACGAAAACTACAGTGACCATCTTCCAGTTTTGATTCCACTATTTCTCGGCATTTCCTTTCAAGGCATTTGGCATATACGTTTCCTGGCAAACTAAGGAGTGATATCCTTCTGTAGTTTGTACATTGCTTGCGATCTCCTTTCTTGAATATCGGAATAATCACACCTGTTTGCCAATCTCTGAGAGTTTTGCCAAGCTTCCACGCAATTTGACACACTTGAGTTAACCAGAGAATTTCTTCTCCAGTCAGCGCTTTGAACATGTCGGGTCTGATTTCATCTTAACTAGCAGCTTTTCCAGATTTTATCCCTTTAATTGCAGTTGCCACTTCTTTGTCCTCCCCTAGATGTGACACTTCGTGTGTGTCACGAGTCGATGCCTTTACAGAATTCAAAAGATCTTCAAGGTATTCTCTCCATCGTGAAAGGATTTCATTCTCATCCGTTAGAATGTTACCGTCAGAATCCTTGATGGAGTACGCGATACTCGATCTTTTGCCACGTAAACGGCGAATGGTCTGCCAAAATACTTTGTTTGCCGAAAAACAGTTGGAATCCAATCGACGACCAAACTCTTTCCATGACTTCTCCTTGGATTTTTTTACTGTCGAAGTTGCCGCTTTTTGCGCCTCAGTGTACCGGGATTGCAAATCAGATGACGATCTGTCCTGTAGCCAGGCCTTGAACGTATCTTTCTTTGCTCGAATAACTTCTTTAACCTCTTGGTTCCACCAAGGCGTTCTTTTCTCACCACCTAGGGGGGCCCGAACTCAAAGGGCCCGTAAGAGTTCGGGTTTCCACGTTAAGGTTTGGTATCGCACCGTAACACCGTAATCAAACTTGCCTACAGCAAAAATATCAGTCAGCCTATTCAGTACTGGTAATTGGTCGCTATTTTAGCTACACGGCCTTTAGGGCATCCAATAGTGGCCGATTTGATTTTAAAAAAGAAGAAAATGTACCAAAAGCCATACACTTGCACCGAAATTAACGTTTTGTTACATTTCTCTGACTTGAGAGCTCTAATTCTACGGTATAACAATGTACGAGAGCCCACATTTCCAGAGATTCAAAAGCACTTCAACTTAAGAGAGCGGGGTCAAAGTTTACATACTACACTAGTATCATTAAGTAACTCACTCTATCTGTGCTCAATATGCCTTATTTGCCCTCTATGTCTATCTAGCCTGTAGCTCAATCTAGGCACTGGTATGTTAACCGTATATTAACAAATAAACTTATTGCCAACATAATCAAGATTTTGGTTGGGAATATTTTATCCGACTAGATAAATTGATAAAACTTTTATCAGTAAAATATTTGGATTTGCAGTATTGAAGTCATTATATTGTATAATATTGTGTCAATGTCATCATCCCCACTTCACATACTTTCTTTTATGTATATCACGTTTTCTGCTTGTCGGTTTAAGCAAGTTTGATGCTAGGATGTTGATCAATTGCTGTATTTTACCCTCGAGAAACATAAACAGTGCTAAAGCTTCTGGAGCTCTGCCTCGGACCCCATTGGGGGAGGTCACAGCGCTCCCCCAAACCCCCGAGCTGAATTTAAACCAATTTTATGTCTAGATGTGTTTTTCATAGGTCCTAACTCTATGCGATATATCGCTATTTGCTCACTTCTAAATGAAGACCCACATCCGTCAGACAAAAAATAATTTAACAACATGGGCCCCAAATAAAGCTTGGGGGG
Source organism: Trididemnum nubilum (assembly GCA_963965965.1). NCBI lineage: Eukaryota > Metazoa > Chordata > Ascidiacea > Aplousobranchia > Didemnidae > Trididemnum > Trididemnum nubilum. Next base: position 52,059,436 of record OZ014471.1, read on the forward strand.
CCCAATAAGATTTGGGGGCCCGGTATCGACCTTCGTACCCCCTAGAAAATTTTCTCTCTGAGGCCCTGGCTGCCACTAGGGCTGCTGGTAGAGATTGTCGCTTATTTTTCGAACGAGCCTCTCTGCATACGACTCGAACACCATAGGGGTTTCGCTGAATGACAACTTGGGAGTCCCTAGGCGCTCCCCTGCCGGACGAGGGTCAAAATCATTCCCAATGACTGACTAGATTATAGCAGCTGTTGAGGAAGTGGCTTCGTAGGTATCTGCTGATAACCGTTGCAAACTTAAACGAAAAATGCGAACTAAAATGCTTTGCATTGAAGCTTGGAATTGCATATTTACGTGAAAAATTAACTGGCCTTCTGACTTTGAGGCCTAAACCAATTGCGCAATAATCACATAAAACTTACTGGCTCACTAAAAACTGGAATCTTAGTCAAGATGTAGTCAGCTACGATGCTTTAGCCTTCAACATGCAATCATTTTTTTGGATTGGCTATCTATAATAAGCAATAGTCACAAAGACTATAGGCTACTAAGCCTAAAGCACCAAAACCTTATCTTGATTCCAAATAATTTGCTAGCACTTGGCGGAAAAAGCACACTAGGAAAGCATCTAACCTCTCTGAATTCAAACAGTAGTTGTTCCGCTAAATTTATTTACCTGTACCTTTAGCACTCATCTAGTTCCAAAAAGCCCGGTACTTAGCAAGACTCGAAATAAAAGTTACACACTGATTTATTGCACATTCAACTTGAAACGAGATGGCTGAAATTTGGATTCTAAGGGGAAAACATGAAATATTTTCTCTTAAACTTTCTTAACCTGATGAGTTGTAAGAATCGCAATGGGGTCACGTTGGTAGACATATTTTTTAAGCTTTTTTCTCAGTTTTTCAAAATTCGGGTTGAATGCCCTTTTAAGTAATTAGTCGAAACGCATCATTTTAGATGAAATGTTTACGACAGCTTTGGCTCTTTTATTCTCAGTGAAACAATTATAAAGAATTTTACTAAATTTGCTTAATTTCAAAATTCATTTGAAAGATTTAAGTTGCTTCGTCCCTTAGCCTCCTCCTTCTTACTAACAGATCAAGTTTAAATCACGTTTAAGTGCTTGCATTGTGGGGTGCTGGGGTTAAATTTTCTAAGTGACTTGGCAAAATAAGGGATCTGATAGCTCTTTTCCCCATGCTTGCGCCATTGTAAAATACTAAAACTTAAACGTTCTTACTGGAATTATCAGCTCAGTAATGGCCTGAGAAATGTGCATTTGTGCACTGCCCCATTCTCCGCTTTTTAAAGACTCTGCATTTCAATTGTTACACGGGTAAAATTTAAACCCGTTTTGGACTCTTTGCAAAATACGAGATGAAAGCTAAAGCTTATGCAGGTCTATATAAGACTTACTAAGTTTCAGCTTGTTTGCACTTTTTAACCCTCGAACCTTGAATCATCCTCAAAAAGCTGTTAAATTTAAATCGCAAGTTGCTCCATTCTCCGGCAATTAAAAGCACAATCCAGAGAAAAACGCTTTGGCTCCAACGATCGCCATAACAAAAACGTTTTCTCAAAAGTAAAAACAGCAAAATTATTGCTGAAAAGCATTAATAAGTTTTTGTTGTTTTTTTTTCCTTTAAACGTGAGCATTTTTGCTGAGGCTTTGCTTTCCCACAAACAGTAGCTTGTGGTGCAGAAGAGAAAAACATTAAGCAGTACTACAGTTCATGTACTTCAAACCGTTAGGGAAACTATAGGAAAATGTGCTGCTGCATAAACCATAGGATTACTCTATCGGTATTTTTAAATTTATACTCAACTTAGCAATTCAGTAATTTCTTTTTCAATATTTTTTACAAAAGCTACGAAATACGTAATTATTTTGGTAGAAAATCACAAAAATCGGCTAGTGATTAGGACAGAAGCCCTTGAACTTATGCCTGTACTGCAATTGTAGCTGGTTTTCTGGTTACTTCTTTTATTGCTTCCGAATCTATAAAGCTTTAAGTTGCACAACCTAACGGTGGGCTTAATGAGCTGAAGCTCTCTTAACCGACTTGCTTAATTCGAAAATATTAACCAAACATGCGTGCTTTAATACATATTTCGCAAACTGCAAAGCATTGCAAACATTTCAGGTTTTTATTGATTGACAAACTCTTATTCTTAACTATATGCATGTAGAATCAGACGTGCTGATATTTTTATCTTTTATTTTTTTCATCATAACGGAGCAATTTTATACTCTTTTTCAAAATTTTTTTGAAACGCTTTACATTTTTTTAGTTTAAATTTTAAATTAAACATTTTTAAAATTAAAAAAATCCGTTTCCTTTAAGCTAAATTTACCAAAAAATCTCAAACTTTCTTATATGCTACAATTTCTTTGACTTTTGTAACTGGTTCGTGCAAACCGGTTAAACAGCACCTCTGACTTCATCCGTAGCCTCTGAACGATTTGGCAATTTTTCTAGAAAAAACAACCCATTTAATGTCACTAAAATGCATAGGTGGGCACAAGTCCGTTAATCGTTAATCCGTCAATAACAAAGCTAACTTTTTCATTAACTCGTTAATAACGAAGCTAACTTTTTCATGTTAACAGACTAAATTAACTTCCGTTAAGTTCTATTAACTTCTGTTAAGGTTTTTGTCGTTAATATCTTGTACCATTCATTCATCGTACCGGTACAAACCAGTTTTCACTGGTAACACTTGCTGCATATTAGCACACGTTTTTTAGAAGGAAGCAAAGAAAGCAGGTCTTTTGAGTTTTGTGTTGTTTTTTGTGTTGTTTTTCTGCAGTTTTGTGTTTGTATAGGAACTGTTTCATATTATGTGACACCCCAAAGCGAAAACTAAGCAAGCAAGCGCTTTGCAGCTCCGCAGCATGCTACTGACGCAGCGACACCTTTATGATTTTCACAAATTGCTCATTTTTCTTTGCTTGATTGCTCATTTTTTAATTCAAGCTTTTAATCGAGCTCATTGTCAATTTAGTGATTACATGTAATTGTATTTGACGATGAAAGCCGCCTCTTGAAAGTTCCACCCGGCACCTTTGAACAATTTTTTTACAGTAACACTTTAATTTGTCCCGACTCTGCGTATAATATACAGTTGTGATGCTTTACTCGCAATGGTAGACCAGCCTTCAGTTAAAACCAAATATGAGCTTATAGTGTGTTAATATTCTAGTATGCTTAGCACTCATCAAGTTTCAAGTTTATTTTCGTTACGAAAACAAAACAATAAAATAATTTTTTTAAACCACTGCAAAATGACCAGGATAAAGTAATTTATCGACTGAAAAAAAAGGTGTATTGCATTTATTAACAAATAATAAGATTACTGGCTCAGGGCGATTAAGCTTATTGCAATTTGCACTTGATAGTCGATGACATTTTTTTGCTAAAGCATTGGTTCCTTCAGTTTTGATTTGAAACACTGCCTACTATATTACAGGCCTTGCCAATCTACAATGTCATTGTAAAAGCTGGGGGCTCATTATGACGTCACATTTCAATTGTCTACAATGGATTTGCTAATATAGTCGCCAGTTTCAAAAACCAACAGCCTAATCTATCAAGGAAAAAAAAGCCGGTTTTTGGAGTTGAAATTGAAAAATTAATTTTGGTAGCGGCTTGGAATACCAATGTGTAATAGGCTAGGCTTGAAGCAAGCATTTAGAAGATGCGAAATTAGTCAGTGCAACGAAAAAAAATTCGCTATTGACTCGTAAATCTCGGCTAGGCTAACCAGAAAGTTTTCACTTTAAACTGTTTAGGCAGTTCAATTTATCCATCAAGTAGGCAAATGCTCAAAAAATGAAATAACAAAATAAACCACTTAGGAGGCACCGAGAGGACTATGCGGCCACGTAGTGTGGTGCTACCCCACCAAAGCATATCCAAACTTATGAAGTTGACCTACAAACCCTTTTCATTCAAAAAAATAAAAGTCAAAAATTGTAGGCTTTGTACAAAGAATAGGTAACACAATCCATGTATCCTTACAATAACAACATATCATGCACAGTGCAAATTTGCTTTTTTTCTCATGCAATTTTGCGTGTTCGTCTGGCTCCCCTAGCGGTAAGCGGGATATTTAGCAAAAAATACCTCGAATACAATGCAATTAAATGGGACTAAGCAGTGTCAAGTTTACTAAAAGACTAAAGTAAACTGCGTTAAACGATTTGGACAGATTTAAAGTTGAGTTTGCTTTTGTTAGACCTATTAGTGGTCTGTCGAACAAAAACTTAAGTTGCGAAGATGTGTAGAAGTTAAAGAAATCAGTAGCATAAGCAGCCGACTGTACCAAACAAAAGTAGCCTACTTCGTAAATAACATGTAATTTCAGCCTTCTGATATACTTTTATTTATTTGAAATACAACACAATGGTGCTTGATTCACATCCGAGCACACTTACATGTGAGGCAAAATACACGCAGAAAGCAAAAACGCGTTACTAACCAAACAAGTTAGTATTTTAAATTGGCAATATTGCGGAGATCAAATTTGTGAAGACGTCGTTTGAAAATAGGTAAAATTTCAGCACTTATGATACTTTTGGGAAAATTGTTCCATATATTAACAATGCGATTGAAGAAAAAATAACGATACTGCTCATATTTAGGATGAAATAAAGATTCAACTGTAAGAGAATGTTGACGTAAATTGCATCTACCTTTGCAAAGTTCGAAAAACTCATAAAAATTTATATCACACAGGTTATGACATATTTTGAACATGAGAATAAGGTCAAATTCCAATCGGCGATATTCTAACGAATTAATATTAAGCTTAGATTAACGATCACTCTATGAATTAAAACTAATTTTACATCGAATACAAATATGACGCGTAAATTTCTTTTGAACAGATTCAACAAGATTAATGTCTTTGTGCAAAAAAAGAACTCCAAACAACAGCGTTGTACTCAAGTTTGGGTCTGACGTAAGTGGTGTAGGCTTTGAGCAAGGTCCATATATTTTTGGATGAAAAATAATGCAAAACTTGAAAAGCACACATTGAAGCAACATTGTAAATGTAGCTAACATGACATGACCATTTGAGATTATATCACATATTTATACCCAGATCTTTAACAACAGAAACAGATTTGATAATTGATATTATGAAAAACTAGATTAAATATATTGTTAGCAGGCGATTTGTGCTTGCGAGCAATAGTTAAATGTTCACACTCGGAAGGAGCTAGAGAATGTTGTCGATCATTAACCCAAGCATGAATACTATCTAATGCAGTTTGCAATTCACGTGGTACATCACTGAACAGCTTAGCATCGTCCGCAAAAAGATAAATCCCATTAGCAGTTGTACGAGTTAATGAAGCAGCATTTACTAAGTCATCAATATATACAACAAAAAGTAATGGCCCAAGGACACTGCCTTGGAGAACACCACTGTACACTTCCAAAGTAGATGAAAAAGAATTGGTCACACATAGTTTTTGATCACGATTACAAAGAAAAACACATTAATCCATTTAAGTAAATTGCCAATAACGCCAAAAAATTTTAGAACAGAAATAAGCTAAGAATGGCTAACATTATCAAAAGCTTTTGCTATATCAGTGTAAACGATATCCACTTTGTCATTATTGTCATATTTAGAAAACCATTTGTTAATGACAGTAAGTAATTGTGAGTAAGAAGAACGACCAGGTAGAAAGCCAAACTGATTAACAGAAAGAAGATTTTTACAGTGAAAATGATGAAGTAATTTATTAGCAATGATATGCTCCAAGACACGGCATAAAACACAGGTGAAAAAAATTGGACGGTAGTTACCGGGATGATCCCTAGAGTCTTTTTTATGAATGGGTATAACAATAGCAGATTTCCACTGAATGGGGAGTGTGCCTTGCGAAAGACAAAGAGAGAAAAGTAACCGTAGCAAGTTAAGGATAGAAAAGGAAATCTTTTTTCAAAAGTAGGCTGGAATACCATCTGGAGATCTAGAAAGCTTATCTGGAATCAAATGTATGGCTTGAATAATGCCTTCTGAGGAAATATCAATGTCTCGTATCCAGTTTTCGGGCACAACAGAGCAATTCAAAAACAAGCTTTGGCCATCATCTATTCGAAATACCTTTTGGAAGGTCAAATTAAGAAGGTTGGCTTTTTCCACATTAGTTTCTGCAAGTGTGTCATCATCAGATTTCAGAGGAGGTATAAAAGCATGTGATTTTAATTTATTCTTGGCAAAACCATAAAATTTGGCAGAGTTTGGGTTTTCACAAATAACATTTTCAATTTTGTCACACCATAGTTTCATGGCTTCATCATAGTTTTTAGAAACTTTTTTGTAGACAGCCTTGTTGACCGAGTAAAGTCTTTTCTTTAAGTATTTGCCAAACATAGTAGGGAATAGCAGGCTTAGAATGGATAGGTTTAGGTGGAACATGGTGACCAATGGATAAACTGACTTTGTCAAAAATGGCACCATAAAAAAGTTTAACGTCATTATTGCAGCAAGAGACAACAGCATCCCATTCCTGACAAGACAATTCATCACAGATAGCAGCATAGTTTGCGGATTTGAAATTGGGCATGTGTACATGCTTACGAGAAGTAGAAGAAAACCGAATCTTAAATGAGATAACAGAATGATCACAAGTGTACGAAAAAGGAGCACAAACCTCAAAGAATAAAAGTGAGGATGAGCTATGAGAGTTGCACAGAAGAAGATCAAGAATGTTGCCGCTATTATGGGTGGGTACACATATATGCTGAACGAGGTTGAGATCATTACACAATTCAACTAAGTAGTCATGGGCGGAATTACCTACACCAACAGGAAAACTTCAGTCAATATTGGGCAAGTTAAAATCACCACAAACAAAGTGAGGAAAGCAAGTAGTATGGCAGTCACAAAGACACTTACAGACATAATAAAAATCATTATAAGAAACAACAGTGCTGGGAAGAATATAAAAGCAGGCAGTAGCGTAGCCAGGGATGGGCTATAGCCCCCTATTGGCATCTCGACCAAAATGCAGAATGAAAAAAACACTACGTTTTTAGCACTTCTGAGGCTGTTTTATGCACTGAAGTGGACTAAATAGTAATTTAAAACATCTTTTGAAACATATGATCAGGGGGGTCTAATTTTTCAAAAATAAAACTAACAAATAAATGAAAGCTTTGAAAAATGGTCAAAAATAAGCAATTAAATTTGATCGCAAGTGTAAAAATCCTAAACATAGATGTCATCAACAAATATACTATAAACTAAGGAATAGGGGGGGCTATTCAGTATTAGTTAATTACCAATAATTTCTCTCAAATCTCTTTTTACTGGCCCCCCCCCCAATTATTTTTCTCTATAAATTGTATACGAAACAGAATACTACGCATGAATTTTATTGAACTATTCAATTTTATAATTTAACAGCATCTGAACAAAAGAACTAACATTTTACCATTAGCCACCTCCCAAATAGCCCATTTATGCCACCAATATAATCATGTTTGCACTGCCAATTTCTAAGCCACGTTTTCAAAGCATTATTTTTTAATCAAATTGCCCTAAAATGAAGTTATTTTTGCAAAAAAATGCAAAATTTGGGAGCGCTGGGGGCTCCGCCCCCAGACCCCAACGGATAAAACCCCCAACACACAGCCCCCCATTGCGAATTTCTGGCTGCGCACCTAAAAGCAGGTAAAACGTAAGCATTTTTTATTAGCAAAACACATCAACAGATATGAATTCAAACAGCTTATTTTCTGCAAATAAAAGAGGAATGTACCTATTTACTCACAAATGATTTTTGTATTGGAGAATAACACCACCTCCTTTACTATATCTTCTGTCATCTCTTAGTACATTGTAATCCCTATGACAGATCATAGAGTCTAAAAAGTTAATGCTCAGCCAAGTTTCAGTGACAAAAATCAGATCAATGTTACAAGTAAGAAAAGCATTAAGTGTGTTAAGTTTGTTTACTATGGAGCGAGCATTGAAGCAGTATATGCTTAGTGAGGTTGACTCGAGATAGACAGGGGTAGATTGAGGAAAAGTCTTATTCATCAAGTAGCTGAGACTAGATAGCCTAGGCTAATGATCGAAAAAAAATTTCAGACTTATTGGCAATTTTATTGTTCTTTATTATCAAATCACTTTCACCATTGTTCTTGCGAACTCTAAGTTCATCCAGAAGACATTGCCTGTCTTTGCGCTGTAGTGCGGTGCGATCTAATGAGAAATAAACTGGATAGCTAATGCGCCTTTCAACAGTTTCATGTCTTTTGATAGTTTGAGAATGTCCCATTTGATTTGTTCTGTTGCAAATTTGATCAAGAAAGGTCGATATTTATTATTAGACTTTGAGCCTATCCGGAATGCATTAATGATGTCATCTTTCGCAAACTTAGACTTGTCATGGAGTAAAGGTTTGAAAGATTTGCAGTCATCAAGTAGTTGATCTTCAGGAGCAAATTCCGCAGATTCAGGAACACCAAATAGAATCAGGTTAATCTTCCTTCTGTTGCGGTCATGCTCTTCGTTAATTCCACTGGGATGTTGAAATGCTGAAGGAGTGGAGCTTGGTGCACTTGCAGATGAAGCCAAACTAGGACAATCCACAACTTTAACCAGTTTAGTTTCAATAGAGTCTTTGGACTTGAGAGCTGCAGAGTATGATTTACCATTGGCATACCGGTAATTTCCCATTTCTTGTTGCTTGAGAAGATTTTCAGCACAAGCATTGACAATTGCTGGAATGGACTTTGCCACCATCGTCTCCACCATTTTCGTTGCTTGATCATTTTTTTTCTGAAGTTGAGATGTAAGCTTTGGATAACTGGATATCGCACATTTAGGGCAGATCCAGGGACAGGTCTGACAAAAGTGTATTTGTTTTTTTGATAAACATTCACTTAACTTACCACATACTGTGTGCCACCAGGAGCAACAATCATCGTTTGTGCATTGAGTCCAGTGAGAACCCAATTTGGTATCTTCACAAGCAATGCAAATATTGTCATCATCTAAAGATTAATTTCTTGGAGAACCATGCATGACAGAAAGATTACAAATTCAGTATTTTACCTTTATTCAAATACCTAATCTTATTTGTCTTTGACTAGGCCTACCATAGGTACCTTATTCAAATAGAATGCTTATTTGCATGTATACTTGTTTGCTATCATAGGTCTGAACTATTAATATAAAAAAATAGGCTTCCCAGCATCCAGTACCACAATAAATATGATGAGTTAGTGTGGAAAATAAATAGGAAAATAAATCTTGTAGCCTAGTTCGATAGGTTGAGTACCGGTATTTACCGGTAGGCCTATTTACCTATTAGTTACAGTGGCCTGATGAAACTTCCGATATCCATGTGTAATTTTGGGTGATATAAAGTGGTAACAACTGGCAATCTAATACGTTTTTTTGCAGACCAGAATTAAGCTTTTTGAACTGTTAAAATAATAATTTACAATTCTAGCCTAGGAACAACTTTATTAGTGTAATTGTGACAATGACCAAAACTTTTTGCAGCAAAGCCACAATTAGAATTATCATACTAAAAAGTTAAGTATAAACCATAGGCGGTTGGAAACGAAAAGCCTATTTGATTTCCACTTGAAAGTTTAGTGTTTATGCTGTCTATAATACTAGCTTAGATATGGTAACTTCCCATGGTTGTCAGGCTTCGTGCCGCAATTTCATTTTAAAATTCATTTTTTAGACTAGCTTATGCTGCAAATACATTATTGGTATGATGCATTAGTAGTTGCATAATACAAAATGGTGGCTTAAGAATTTTTGTGTTGTTTGACTTGTTTCAGAATCCTATTTGGAAAACCTGTCTAGTGTAATTTATTTCAGTTGTTGCTGCGCAGTTTGTAACTTGGTGTTATGATAATTAGAAAAAATTGTTAACTTTAATTTGATGATAATGTGAATAATCATAAATCAAGAAGCTATTCAGCAAACGACAAACTCTAAGCAAACAATGAACTCCCAGGCACAGCTTAGTAAATGACAAGTAAGTGACTAGATTTATTGCGACGCTTTCGGTATATATTCAATACGCAGACAGTGTATAATGCATTTTCCAGTAAGAAATGTGCTAAGTGGCTGTGATTTTGTATTGCATTGAGTTTCATTTGTACTGAGCTCAGTGTAATTGGGTTCGCAGCTGCTTTGAAAAGTCAACATGTGATCAAGATGCAAGACAAGTCTACGTACAAAAAACATTTTAGAACAGTTTAAGTGCAGTTAGTAGTGTGCGACAAGGTAATGAGCTAGTTGGTAGCATGCAAAATATTGTAGTAGCTTATTTTTAGCTTTAACAACAGTTATCTGTATGACTACAACAATAGTAGCCCATCTCAGGTCTGATTGCCTGTTTGGTAGTAATTTAAGCAAGACAACAGTAGGAAAGGAATGGCAGTGGTGGAATATTGTAACGCGGGTATAAAATTTGAAATAAAATTGTAAGCTTGATTTTCAACAGCTTCTCTTGGCGAGTACATAAAACTTTGAGTCTGGATTGTGAGCATTGGTTTTTGATAACAGATGCGATATTAATTTCCGATAATAAACTCAGTTACGATTACGCAATATCAATTTGTGATGAAGGACATCGTTTCGATTATGCGATGCCAATTTTGAAGCGAAAACATCAAAAGTGATGTTGATTTCTGATAATGAGCGTCTAACACTTCTTTCGTGATGACTATTACATTGATGAAAGTCGAAAGCAGCTCTATATGCCTCAGATATTGAGGGTTAAAAAATCCCACAACCGCTGGCATACTGGTTTGTAGAGCAACTTTGTACGGTAATTACTGCAGCAACTAATTCTGACTTTGTGTAGGCTGTTTTCATAGCCAAAACCGCTTTTTCATGCAATACGATTATCCAACATGTTTGATGTCTTCCCACTGACACAAAATGAAGTTTCATCGTAATACTCCATGCTGCTATTAATTTGGTAATGATAGCTTACTAATTTCATTATTTCTGAAAAACACATACTTAATTAAAATTTTAACTCAAAGTTGTTTTTTTAGCTTAGAACAACAGGATCAAGATGAAATCGGCAAAGTCATTTGGAAAAAATTCGCATATCAAAAAGGATACTGTTTATTATTTATTTATTTATTTATTTTTGACCAAAATCTGGTACCTAAGTCAAAACAAAATACCACAGTATTATAATTTATTTGGTAAGCAATGAAAAAGAGATGAAGTTGTTGCGTTTCCATAGTCACCCAAAGAGGTAGCAACACGACATCGTTAAACTTTTTGGTATAGCAGGGCTTTTCACCGCTGGGCAGTCCTATTACACCTGCTCGGAGAAGAAATATAAGAGAGAAGTATAAGCTAACTTTTAGTAGAAGCGAAATACCGTAGCTTGGTGTGAGCATCTTTTGAAAGAAAGCAACCCGAGACATTGAGTTGAATGTAAAAAGCAGTGAACTGCTTTGCATGTCGCATTGTTGGGCTTGACATCAACCACAGACTGATTAAGTCTTGATATGAAAATATAATAGCACTTTCAAAACAAATAGCATAAAAAAAGAAAGAAAAAAAGAGCACCTAGCATTTGATGATGCTTGATGACAGGTGACAGGAGGATAAACATGCACATTAACAAAATGAAAATAACAACACGATATACCCAGTACTTAAATTGTAAAGTTTTGCATAGGGGGAAGCTTTTGCAGTCTTGACCAAACTTCAGTGGAATTTATGTAATCCCATCCCCTCAATTGAAGTGTTTTTTCCCCGAAACCAGGTGAAGACCAAAAAAAAAAGGTCTTCACCGTAATTTGGGACTATATTTGGCAGGAATTTGTAGGATTTATTCGTGCTGGCTGCCTCTTGATTGTTTCATCATCCAGCGCTCAAATCTCGATGGTTGGACGTCTAAATCTTAATGGGATGACGCTAAATATCGATGTGAGGACGCTAAATTTCGATGGGAGGACGCTAACTCTCGATGGGGACGCGTCCCCCATACAATTTAACTACTGGATATACCTTATCATACTCCTTAGTATAACTGACTTAAAATTTAAAAATATACCTTAAATATGCTCACTTTTTGTAATGTCATTTTCTAAGAAGTATTTGCTGCATATGAAGACTTTACGATTTTCAATTAGTTTTTTAAAACTTTTAGTTTCAAAAGAATAAATTAAATAGGCCTGCAAGAGCTCAATAGTATTCTACCTCCATTTTGCAGTGTCATAACCACGGATATTTTCCACATGGCGCAGAACAAAAAGTCACAAAAGAATTGTCATTTGCTCCTATAGCCTACTATCCGGAATGCTACAGCAGAGTTTTGGTTTTTGACTCATTTCAAATCTACTTGTTTCCCTGTAGTAAGCTGACAAAAACAAAAAGATCAAAAAATATCTACAACCAACTTGTAAATGAAACTGCAATATGTAAATGCTAGCTGCAATGTTCCAACTGGTTAACTACTGTAGCTATGCTGAAATTTTAAATTGTTGAAAATTTATAGTATCAAGCATCAAATTGACCAACCGACCACTGACTACCTCAAAAATAAAGAACAAATAAGCAAATAAAACAACAACAATGAACAAATAATCTGCCAATACAAAGCTGGGTTTATTTTTTAAAATTGACCTGTTTTGTAGTGGTAAAGTATCTTTTTTAATTAATTCAATCTATTTATAAATCCTTGATCTATCTAGCCTGTAGTCTATGATTTAACAGTAATAAAAACCTAACTAGTAGGCAGGGCCTGTGAGAGGAGGGTTCAGGGGGTACATCGTACCCGGGCCTAGGGGGGCCCGGGCTTAAGGGGCCCGGAAGAGTTCGGGTTTCTGCGTTAAGTTTTGGTATCGCACCATATCACCGTAATCAAATTTGCCTAGAGCAAACATATTAGTCAGGCTATTTAGTACTGGTAATTGGTCGCTATTTTTGCTGCACAGCCTTTAGGACATCCAATTGTTGGGGATTTGATTAAAAGAAAAGAAAAATGTATCAAAAGCCATACACTTGCACCAAACTTAACGTTTTGTTACATTTCTTTGACTTGAGATCCCTAATTCTATGGTATAACAATGTGCGAGGGCCCACATTTCCAGAGATCCAAAAGCGTTTCAACCTCAGAGAGCGGAGTCAAAGTTGTCATTCTATACTACTGTAATATCATTAAGTAACTCTCCATATCTTTGCTCAATATGCCTTATTTGACTTCTATGTCTATCTAGCCTCTAGCTCAATCTTGGCACTGGTATATTATCCATAATCCATATATATAAACTTATTGCCAAGAGGATCAAGATTTTGGGTGGGAAATATTTTATCCGACTAGCTAAATTGATAAAACTTTTATTAGTAAAATATTTGGATTTGCAGTATTAAAGTCATTATATTGTATAATATCATCATCCCCACTTCAAATAATTTCTTTCATGTATATCACGTTTTCTGCTCGTCGGTTTAAGCAAGTTTGGTGATGGGATGTTGATCAATTGCTGTATTTTACCCTCTAGAAACGAAAAAAAGTGCTAAAGCTTCCAGGGCTTTGCCTCGGACCCCGCTGGGGGAGCTCACAGCGCTCCACCAGACTACCTAGCTGGATTTAAACCAATTTTATGTCTAGATGTGTTTTTCATAGATCCTAACTGTATGCGAATATCGTTATCCCCTCACTTTTAAATGAAGATCATCCACTCCCATTCGACAAAAAATGATTTAACCTCATGGGCCTCAATTCGCTACTGTAGTGCAGAAAGGTTGTAAGTGAAAAAACATGAAACTGAGAAAAACAGATTTTAATGTTTGAGAACAAAAAAGAAATGCAAGCAATTAATTTTCAAACTTGGTTTCTTAATAAAAGTTTATGATTCACAATGAAATACGAATGCATAATAGAGTTATTGGAAATAGGAGTCCGGTTTCAGGGCAAAGGCAGATACAACCTTTTACCTCTAACGAAAAGTCAAGAATCATAATAATCACAAGGCTGTAACTGAAGATTTTTTGCAGCAAACAGTTTTGTTCTCAGCTTTGTAAAGCTATATTTGAACCTTTTATTTGTCACCATTGTGATTTTCATGGTCTTCAATATCTGGTTCAGTTAAACAGTCTCTAATGAACAATTGGTGATTGAGATTTTCGTAAAAATCACGATGATTTGATTGAATGTGACCTTTTCTGCGCAACTTAAGAAAATCTTTGTTCTTCGCATCTGCGATGCTTGCCTTGCTTCGCTTCTCTTCGTACGCATTGCATGGTTGTACATTTGTTACGGTTTTAACGCGTCTTTATTTTGTTCTCGATTGATAATGATAAAACTTAATTCCATATTATTAAGCTAGTGTATCTTTGTCGGTTTATCTTTTTTATATTGCCGCCATTTCACTTTCATCCTTGACATGCTACCTCGATCTGCGGTTGATTTTCCATTCGTAAAACATTCATCAGCTACTTTTTTAAAATCTAAAACATTAGATGTACTCTCTTCTATAACTTCATATTTGAGTTGTGTACGTTTTGATAAACAAACAGCAGTGTACCACTCTGATGGTATTTAAATATCGGAATATTTCGTAGCTCGCTTTTTTGTAAAGTGCACTGAGTTAATCTCCGTTTGAGATTGCCGACTTTCAAAATATTTGTGATTGATATTTACTAATAACACCTACTCTATAGCATGCAGAATGCAGGCACATCACGGAGAAGTTGCAACTTCTTTGTTGTTTACTGAAAGTATCACTGTAAAAAGCTTATTTCTTTCATCGATGAAGGTAGAGCTTTTATGTAATCGTAGACCAGGGGTTCTCAACCTTTTTGTAACCGAGGTCCATTTTTATTTAAAAAATTTTCTATCGCCCTTTCTCGCAATCTTTTGCGAACTTTCAAACGATCTCAAAAAAAAGATCATTGCGTAGGATTCCGCAATTTTTTGCCAATTTTTAAACGATCTACAAATACAAAATAAAAAGTCATCGCTTGAGAGTCCGCAATTTTTTTGCCATGTTTTAAACGATCTTCAAAAAGAAAAAGGTCATTACGTGGCAATTTGCAATTTTTTGCCACTTTATAAACGATCTCAAAATAAAGAGTAGAAATAAAAGGTAATCGCGTCGGAATGCGCGAGTTTTTGCACAAAAGTACTTTTTTGAACCAAATAGTCAATTTTTTAAATAGCTTTGTGGCCCAGCGCAAAATGCCCTATTGCCCACCAGTGAGCCATGGGCCCCATGGTTGAGAACCACTTTTATAAATAAATGATGCAATGTTATTCGGCCTCTTTTTGCCAATCCTTCATGCCACATGTAACACATGGCTGCTTTGGATGCCATGCCGTATGTAGAAAATTGTACGTGGATAATTTTCCGCTGTAATAAAGGTTTGATACCTTCATTTGTGGCGCCCGCAAAATTTTTTGCTAGTTAAAAATTATTGACCTAATGGAAATTTGGATTTTCAATCGTACATTGCCTATCAATAGCCCTTGGGCTGTCGTGTTTGCTCCTTTCGTGTTTGGTGCCCTTGATGTGTGGTCATCAAGAATTCTTTCTCATATATCGCAAAGGCTGCACTCATTTCTTTTTTTGATTTATGAAAACTTTAATTACAATCCGAATAGAATATGGACTTGTAGAAAAAAAATTTTTGCTGGGTTTCATCCTTCTTCTTCACAGTGACCTCTGCACAGATCAAACATTGACTTACGTTAAGGTTGCTGTCCAAGTATTTGCAAGAGGTCGTCTTTCTGCTGGCAGTAGTGAGCGTTAACGCAAGAAATCATTCTATATGCAATTTCACAAATGCTCTGACATGATCGCTGATTGTATTTGGAGATGCGTTCTTCCCTCGACGATCCGGTGAAACAAAACCTTCAGTTGTTGCAGAAGCACATCCGTCAAGTTTGCCTTCATGAGCATAATACGCTGTCCGCTGATTGATATCAAGTTCATTTAAGAAAAATTGTTAGCAGACTTTGATGGTTTCATTGTTTGACGTCAAATCATATTGGTACGTTTTGTTTCGGCGTGTTCATATCACGTCGGAATCACCACTGCAGAAGGAACACAATCAACTAAACTCATTTAAAGCAGTTACAAAACAAAAGTACTTGCAATTACATCTTCATTGTCTTTATTCCTCAAATCCAAAACCACAGAGCAGCAGACCGCTTATTTTCGACCATGTTAGCCAAAACAAAAATCTCGCGACAATAATTATAATGGCTACGGTAATATTTCACAAAGATAAAAAAAAAAAACGCCACAGCAGTAGCCCTATTCATTTATTCCGTATTCATTCAGCAAGTCAGAGTTGAAGCATTCACTTTTACTATGCAGTTGGTAGACCTAAACTTCTCTCGTCTAGTTTCTGGTCAAAAATGATGCAAATAATCCAAAAAAAATCTAGTCCGTTTAAAAGCAAAAAGGTTTTGCTTGAAAAGCAACAAAAGCATCCTAACTGCCTGCGCACAATACCAAATTGCTATATTTTAGAAATAAAATTTCAAACCTGAATTTCTCTCGTCTTGTTTCTGGTTAAAAGTGATGCAAATAATGCAAAAAAAATCTTTTCCGTTTAAAAGTAAAAAAAGTTTTGCGTGAAAAGCAAAAAAAGCATACTAACTGCCTAGGCACAATATAAAATTGCTATTATTTCAGAGATAAAATTTCAGTTACAACCTTTCACCACTGAAGCAACAGCACTTACAATCTTTCTCTGCTAACAGTTTTGCAACTTTTGCACTTACACCATTTTTGCATTGCACAATACAAGAACACAAAGCAAGCAACAGTTTCAATCTTTTGCCAGTGAATTCTTTGAACCCTGAAAGATGCAAAAACACCCGTAACTCAAATTCTAAAAAATGTCAGTTACAACCTTTCTGCACTAAGGTAGCGAATTGGGCTTGGGGGCCCAATAAGATTTGGGGGCCTGGTATCGACCTTGGTAACCCCTGGAAAATTTTCTCTCTGAGGCTCTGCTAGTAGGCCTAACTACTGTTTGTGTTTTAGATTTTTGATTTGAAATTACTATAGTAATTAATCTTATTACCGGTACCTAAACGACTGGTAATAGGCTATTTCTGATGCAGCACTTTGTCTTATCTTGGATTGGTCCAACCGTTTGTTTATTAGGCTGCGACACAAGATTAATAGGCCTACCACTAAGACCACCGTACTAAAACATTTCTTCAAATTTTTTTACAAACTACCCGTGTACAGAGAAGCGATACCACAGACTGCCAGATCATCAATGACGATATCTGCATCCAATTGGAACTAGGCTACAAGATAGCCTATTTATTTTCCACACTACCTCATCAGATTTATTGTGGTACCGGCGGCTGGGAAGCCAATTACTTCATATTAATACTTCAGACCTATGATAGCAAATAAGTATACCAGAAGGCTGAAATTACATGTTATTTACGAAGTAGGCTACCTTTGTTTGGTACAGTCGGCTACTTATGCTACTGATTTCTCTAAGTTTTATACATCTTCGCAACTTAAGTTTTTGTTTGACAGACCACTATCAGGTTCTACAAAAGCAAACTCAACTTGAAATCTGTTTAAATCGTTTAACCCAGTTTACTTTAGTCTTTTAGTAAACTTGACACTTCTTAGTCCCATTTAATTGCATTGTATTTGCGGTATTTTTTGCTAAATAGCCCGCTTACCGCTAGGGGAGCCAGACGAACACGCAAAACGCTTCGCCTGATATGTTGTAATTATAGAATCCATGCACAATCAGTGGTAAAATAAGCAGATAATTTAACCTTGGTTAGGTACTGTAAGCGTTTACAAAAAATTGTTGCTGGTTGAAAGTTTAAGTTATAGGCTGGCCAGCGGTTTGTAGACCATGGTCGACCGGTCGGCTAAACTCTTTCAACCAAACTTGAATAGCCTATAGCAGTGGCAAGAGCAAGTCCACGTGGGACCACTTCCTAACTGCTAACTGCAGCCAAGGCAGTAGCTGATACTTCACGTCGGATCGACACAATGAGGACTGTTTTCATTGTTAGCTATAGGTGCTGGTAGCTTAACTGCAGAACCGCAATCTTTATAAAGAAAACTCATGTAAGTAGGCCTATCATGCAGTGTTTATCGTGCAACCTAAATATAAGGGCCTGTCTACACTGTGCGTAAAATCGTCAGCTTACGAGCGTAACCTTAGTTTGTTTTAAAGGAAAATTTCGTAAGCCCAGGCGTAACACTTTGCGGGCGTAGCATCTTACAAGACTAAAATTGCCAGCGAAAAAAATTTGCTAAAAGTACAAATTTTTTTCGCAGGTACGCTCGTAAGCTCACGATCTGCATGAATTTTCAAAAACTGGTTTGCCAGGTCTCGAGGTATGTTAAAATTAGCTTCATAAGTTTTGTTGAAACAAAGTTGATTTTTAAAAGTAAGAGTATGCGTGTTGGTTTGAAATAGCCTAATTTAACGTGAAAATGGTCAATTTGGACTCTATAAGAAAAAACTTGCAAAGAAGAGGCCTAGGTCGATAGGCCCAAAAGTAAATTATGATGAATTATGAATTGTTTTTTGTTATGTGACATTTGGTTAGCCTATTCCAAGTAAAAAAAATTTGAAAATAAAACCGATGTGTGGTGTGGCAATGCAGATCACAGTCCAGATCAAGGGAACTTGTTTAGGCCAAAACCAGTACTGCAACTCTAGGCCTACCAGTATGGTACGATAGGTTTACATCTTGGTGGTACCCGTACCTAGCGTGTATTATACCACTTTGTCAAAGTAAACTAGTAATCCTAGCCTGATAGCTGCTCTAGGCTAGTTTACTTCAAAAGGTTTAACCTACTGATGCACTTTGCTGGTGCAGTGCAGAGTGATGCTGTATAACAGATATGCAAAGTTAAAAAATTAGTCTGCCAATAAAATCTAGGCTCTATCTTTTTAATATCAATGAAACTCAAGACTATCAGAGAATACAGTATCAGTTAGCGTACATTAATAAAAGTAGAATTAAAATGTAATAATCTATGCGTACCCCAGTACTAGTTTACTGCTATGATGGGCTGTGCAGTAGCAGCTATATAGGCATGTAAAATTATTCTATTTAAAGATGTCCGCACTTATTATTTAGCAACTATTAGGTTTTGATTAGACTTTTACAAATAATTGAATTGCAGACACTCTCAAGCCAATAAGTTTAGCCTACTGTCAGTGTCAATAAAATAGTGACGTCAAAAGTTTTATATTCTGCAATTTCTTTTCAGAATTGTAAATTAAGGCTCTATTAGCAAGTTTTTATTGTTGGGAACAACTAGTAACTGTCAGTGCTTGGAATTTAGCAAACTTATCAATGATACGTTACTTTTGGTCCAGACTCAAAGAGACTTTTACAAATAATTGAATTGCAGACTAGACTTTTACAAATAATAAGTCTTATTGATGAACTTGTGAAGCAATGTCGATCTTTAATGCTCAAAGATTTCGAGAATGATGACTAATCTAACAGTGGCATTGTCAGGTTTTCAAGGTTAGTTATGTGTGTTCCTAGATTGACAATCTTTACCAGTTATTTGAGCTTTTATGTAAAAAAACAAAATTTCAAGCAAAACTTAACTACACAATTTCAAGTTTCTTGTAACATTTGAGTAGCATTGCTTGTTTTTCTTAGGTGCAACTAAGATTTTAAAGTGTCATATTTTTCAAACCATAAGGTGCCACACTGATACTTAAAGCCTGGTCAAATCAAACACAGCGTTGCCTGCGGCTCTGTATCGTTGCGACATTTCTTTGAAGGCAGCTATGTTACTCGAGTGCAATGATGCTGTGGTGAGACCTGCCAACTTTTTATCATCTATATAGCACATGTATAATGAAAGATTTGATTCCTTTTATAATTTCATTTCAGAGTTACACCATTTAGATTAAAAAAAAGTTTTTTAGAGTTTAATAAATTTAATGTAATGTAGTGCATCTTATAGTTTGGTGCACTTTGTGCCTAAAACCAAAAGCGATCGAAGCCATTTGTACTCTTTTGTGCCAGAAAATAATAATTATAGAAGCCATTTATCAATACTATGACAGCACGCCAATTAACAGTTTCATGTTCCAGTTTGCTGCGCCTTATGGTCTAAAAAATGCTCTAGTGCAGTGCTCTTCAACCTTTTTTTCTGTAGTATACCTTTTACAATTTTTCAAGAACTTTGTATACCCAGTATCCAGTAATGAGTAATGTGTAATTGTGCACAAAAAAAACTTACAAGCAAACAAAAACTTACAAACAGAAAACTTCGATCACATGATGTTAAACACGCAAACTACAAAAAATGAAGTTTAATACTTTGTTTAATGGCTTGCTTGTTCTTGCATAGTTTCGGCAATTTGGAGGAAACGCGGTGTTATTTCTTTCTCAATCCCTCCTCGCATTAAAGAATCGATGTCAAGTATTGAGTTTCTTTTCTTTGATTTGATTTCCACAAGACTGGAAAACCCTTCTTCACATAAATAAGTTGTAGGCATCTGAACTAAGACATCAATGGCACGTTTTGCAAGATTTTTATATTCCAAAAATTCAAGAAGGTAAACCCAAAACTCTGAGTAATCCATTTCTCGAAAAGCAATCTTTTGGTTTAAATCAGCGCGGAGCTCCAGCAATTCCTCATCCTCTGTTGGTTCTTTATTAAATGGCTGAATAATCCAAGAGTTTGCTTCCAGACATTTGTAATTGGCTTCAGGAAAGTATGCACACAAATTATCATCAAGCAAGTTTAAGTGAGCAACGATAAGTGTCGACAGGTTGTCTTCTGTGGAAGCGTCCTGAAACTCCCATTCAGACTCTTTCATGTACTGGCTCAATAAAGAAAAGTCGTTAAAGTTCCCTGATGCAGCATTCTTTTTCCACAGTGGAATTTTCAATTTGAGCGCGTTGACTTTGCTACTTGATCGAAAAATATCGCCTCCTTTACCTTGAAGACTGAGGTTCACTTGATTTAAACGATCAAAAATCGATGCAAGGTAGGCCAATTTAGCAACCCAGTAGATGTTACTAAACTTGGAAGCTCGTGGGTCTCCGCGTTCAATGCAAAACGTCTCTATTTCTGCTCTAAGTTCAAATACACGGGAAAGAACTTTTCTTCGCGATAGCCATCGAACCTCTGAATGAAGAATAAGTTTTTTCGAAGAGGCGTTCATTTCTTCGCAGAGTTTTGAAAAAATTCTCTGTTGTTTTGCACTTTTGCGAATAGAATTAACAATTTCTACAACTTCTCGTAGAACATCACTCAATTCGTTTTCTTGACCATTAGCCTCGCTTGCATTCAACTTAAGTTTCTTCAAAGCTAAAGCTTCGCGGTGGAGAATGCAATGTATCCCCACGCATTTTGGAGACAATTGTTTTATTCTCTTTACCACCCCTGTCTGCGAACCCTGCATAGCTGCAGCACCATCTGTGGTTACAGCTCTACACTTTGACCAATCTAACCCCTCTCTTTCAAAAAACTCATTCATTTTCTGGAAAATCGCTTCAGCTGTTGCTTTTTCTCCCACTGGTTTACAGAATAGGTAATGCTCAACTACTCTCTTAGCTTCTGCATCTGGAAACCTACAGAACACCATGAGCTGTGACTCACCGGTTATGTCAGTGCTTTCATCTAACTGTATGCCGAAAGAGGGGGCTTTCAAGAGCTTGTTAATAAGTTGTTGCTTTAAATCTTCAGATAATATGGCACATCGTCGTCCAACTGTAGTGTCAGAAAGTGGAATTTGTTTAATTTTATCTACTGCCTTTTTTCCGCCGTGAATTAGCTCCGCTGCAATTTCTAAACACGGTAGCACTACACGCTCAAGTTCGGTGTATGGGCGTTTCGCTTTCATCATGTGATGTGACATTTGTAACGATGCCAATAGCATGTTCTTGTTCTGAGTTATCTGGTGTCCCATTTGCTGATCAAACAAATGGCTCTGTTTATTCTGAGCATCTAGATGTGACTGAAAGAATTTTGTAGATTTGTTTTGGTGCTCTGGATGCTGTTTCGTTAGGTGACTTAAAAGCTTTGACTTAACGACATTAATATTGCCAAAACTGGTTGAACAAAAAAGACACTGGGCAGAAGAATAGAGATTATTCTCTTCACCAATTGGGCGGCGAAATCCATAATTAATAAAGTCTTCGTTCCATTTTCGGCGTTTAGAGGTTATTTTCTGCCGTTTAGCTGGTTGAAGCCCAACTTCATTCGCGGAAGGCGAGGCTAGCGCTGTATCAGGGCTAGATTCTCTTCTACTTTCGTTACTAAAGTATTTAAGCAAAGACATTGCAACCTAAAGATTTTATTTAGATTATTATTTCTACATGTCTCTTGTCTTAAAATTCTCACTATCATAAAAATTCTCACTTATATCATAAAAATTCTCACTTAGCCTACTAAACAAGCATTTGTCTCCACTAGACTGACATGTGATTTTTCTAAGGCGAAGAGAAATGTTTCCAACAATGCAAAAGCTTTATGACGCAATAAGCCACACCACAAACAGACTTTCTGTGAGCATTTCTAAACACAAACAAAAATGTTGGAAGAGGAAGCAACAAGCATATGCCATACGAGAACGAGCTGAAGAAACAAAGCAGACTGACAAGCAGTGCTGCCACGCCTAGAGAAATTTCACTAGATCTAGTGAAATTTATTTCCATTCTAGTGAAATTTTATTGTTTTACGAGCATAAATTTGCAGCAAAAATTGGCAAAATATGTCGAAGAATTGCTGAAAAGTGCAATCTAGCCCAAAAGTCTGTGGCAGCAATGTTGACAAGTGACAAGTCGTGATAATGAAACATTGGTACATCTGATGAAAAGTTTATAAGCTTTGTCTTTAATGATGTACCTGTAATGCTGCTCGTATACCCCTCGTATACCTCAGTCCATCTGTATACCCCAAATTTGTTCTCGTATACACTTGGGTATACCGTATACCCGGTTGAATAGCACTGCTCTAGTGAAGGCTTTGCTAGAATTAATTTTGATAGAGTATTCTTTGTTTAGTGTTAAAAAGAGTTGTTTTTTTTACTTTAATTTTGCTTACTTGATTTGATAGCCTTGTTCTGTAATGTGGTACCGTTACTTTTCTAAGATTAAATGTGACTGGTTTGATGCAAAAAGATTTGATGCAGCTGCGATATGGTTAGGGTTTTGCATCAAACATCTTTCTGGTCTGCTTTGGATTAAGATTATAGTTGGCCAAGTTAATTGTCTTGTGTCAACTGGTTACCTCTAAAAATTTTCGACTCTTCTCTGAGTGCAAGTGTTTTATGCATAATTGGTACGTTTTTTGATATGTCTACTGCTAATGACGGTTTTGGACACTTTGCAGAATTTTGAACTTTTTTGGTAGGAGTAATTATTATTTGCTTTACTCTAGGTCCTCCAATCAGTAGAAGATAATTGGAAAACTGTTGGAACTGCATGATTAAAAACCAGAAGTTAAGCCATCAAGTTCCATTAATGTTTGAGGTGTATTTCTACAACATGCTTCATGGTCAACACTCCATACTGGAAAATTGATCATGGTTTGGGTTAATTTCTGTTGACTAAACATGTGATATTTTCTATTTTAGTGAAAAGTGTGGAAAGCAGAAGTAAAGCCATCAAATTTTATTAATGTTTGTTTTGTACTTCTTCAACATGCCTCATGGTCAACACACCGTAATGAAAATTGCTCATGGTTTTGGTTAAGTGCTGTTGGCTGAACTTGTGACATTTTCTGCTTTTCCCACCATGAAATCAACCAAGATGTTGGTGATTATTAATGCTTCGTAGAATTGCTGCTTGACTTTTCCAGAATCTAGACATTACTCATTTCCAAGTTTTATAATCAAAATGTTGGTGATGTATAATAAAATATCTGCTTTCTGAGACTGATTGGGCATTAATATCATTTTTAATTCTGTGGTTATTTTTTGCTACAAGTTTTGATTAAACCTATGAGACAGCTTTTGCTTTAAGCAAAACTCTTGAGATGAACTTTCCAACAAGTTTTGATTAAATCTCTGAGGTAGCTTTCGCTTTACACTTATTTATACATCAATAGTAATATGTGCTTGTCTAATCTGCGCTGATATCTACGTGAAGCGACAAGCAGATGAAAGATTCCTCCCTCCCTCCAAAGCATTGAAATCGTCAGAGATACCCGATGTGTTATTTTCTGAAATATTAATTGCTTACGCTTAGAATTTTGTACTTTTGCTTGCAACAAGATTAGTTTATTGAGTTTTTGAAATTATTGAATACAGTTGCATCACAAAAGTTGCAATATCTGTCTTATTGAGAGAATACAAAAGTTCCTCCTTGGAGTACTGTGAATTTAATGAATGCTCTAGTCGCACAATCAGCTTTCTGCAATTTCAGTGGTAATAATATTACTGCAGTATGGGGTAATTGAAATTTTTTAGCTACCATAGTTTGCCATATTTTCGTTTTATGTTTTATGGAAGTGCAATTAGCTGGACATCCGTGACATTTCTCTCAATCTTCGGCTAATGCAGCCAGAGTAAGCATTTCTCCCAAAAAGTTCAGGTTTAGCGGGTGAAGGATTGAATCCAAAACTTTTATTATCAAATTCTTGTGCGTTACTGTGATCCAAAACTACCAAAGTGTAGTAAAAAAAAACTTTCAGTGGAAGCATTTGCGTGAAAAGAAAAGATGAATGCTGTAATAAGCATGTTAACAAAAATTTTAGTTATGAAGTCAGGAGTTATAACCCTTATCAGAACATCTGTTGACATTTGTCAACATCGATTTTTGTTTGTTTGATTGCACTACCCCCCTATATGCTAGCTCAGCGCCATTCACCGACGAAGGAGAACTTCTTATTAGCATACTATTGCAGTGATATCAAAATTTCAAATTGTTTCTACGATGAGTTATTTGCGTTTTATCTTAATCGGAACACCTGTTGACAAATGTCAACAAATAGAAACAATAGCAGATTAACCAAGACATACGGCTTTTGGGATTTTAGTTTACTATGAATGAATGACGCTTTTGTTGTAACTAAGTAATTATTGTTTCAGCTAATAATTCGCTATTGTTTCAACACAACTACCAGCAGCTGTAAGAAATTTGCATCTGCATTTAGTGAAATGAGTTTTGGCTGGAGAATGTCAAGTTTCTGTCAGCAGTTCTTATATCTCAGACGTAGTAGCACCCTAAGTACATGTCAAAATACATAGCTAGATATTAGTAGTTTTAGTACCAGTCAGAATTTAAAACATAAAATCAATCTCAATGCCAGTAGATAGCCATACACTGTACTAGGCTTGAAGTACTCAGTAGGCCTAACGCAATTAGAGCTGCCGTCGAGGGTAGGCTTGGTCTTCCTTCCTTCCTTTTTTGGCAGAGAAAGCTCAGGTAGGCTCTGCCCCTTTGAGCTTGGTTGTAATTGATGGAAACTTTTGGACAAACCTATTGAATTTTCGTGAATTTTTTTTTTCTTTGGTCTTTGCCCGAATTAGACGAAAAACGACTACTGAGACTGAATTCTGGTGAAACCTTTTTCCTTACCTTGGCGAAGAAAGCCACAGAGACCAGGGGCGACAAGACAGAACGTGCTAACGAGCTCGTAAAGGCCATTCTCGCTCGCTAAAAAGCGCTAACGCGCAAAAAATCTTCGTCGACCTACTGCCATTTCTGAGCCGTCTCGCCCAACACGCGTTAAAACGGCTCGCTCGAATTTCTTCGCGAGATGTTTGTAACTTGTGTTAGTACGTAATAAATACCCCATTGTGACATCAGATGCATTTCTACTTCAAAATAATGCCTTCAAGCGTATTGTATGTACTGCATTGTTGAGGAAAAAGATATTTTAAGCAATGCGTGATTATTCTACGCAAGCAAATTCTTCAACTGATAACAATTAGTAAATGAACGACAGAAGTTAATTATATTTTTGAATCAATGTAAAATAAAAACAACTTTTTCCATACTATAATTTTTTAAATGAAGTAAAGCGCCCTTGAGGTTGTTGGTGGGTAAACTCATATGTTAACAGTAATTTTAGGTCTTAAGGTTTCAAAATTTTTCAAAAGTGAGCAAGTCGAAGTACAGTTGCTTTTTAGTACCGGTAAATCTTGAGTTTAGACTGGTTGTTTTTAATTTTTTGTCAATAATCAATCAGTCACATTTGTTCTTGATTTTGTAAAAATTTTGAAAGCATCGATGTCAATTTCAGCAGGCATCTTTGAAACACTGTTTAATTCCTATAGCTCTGTCTGCTTAAGACTTAAGTGAAGGCTTTTTTCTTGCTTTTGCAGCATCGTAAAATTGCAAAAGCATAAAAGCAAGCTTTTTTCAAGTTGAACAACTGTCGAAAAAATTTCTCAATTGCTTGCACAGAGCAACAGTTTATAACCTTGAATAGTTACAATTTTGCTTGCAAACACAAGAAAATCACTGAAATTTTATCGTTTTAAATCAGCTCGAATTTTAGTTTCTTTGATTAGTTTGAATTTTTTTTTGGTTTGTTTTGCTGCCGAGGCTGGCAGTGCTTTTAATTTGTTCTTAAAGTTTGAGCAAAAATGAGCCTCGTGTTTTAGAAAATCGTTCTTATAAAAGGAGTGTGTTACTATTTTTGTCAACTTGCACTACTTAGCATTTCTGTATCAATCGAAACAGCAAATGGTTCTCAATACAATTCGCTTTTTTTAGCAGTCTAATAGCAAACATGGCGACGATTTGAATTAATTTTCAGCAAAAATTCGCATGAGTTGAAAGTTTTCAACATTTCGCCATTAAATTTCTAAACCAAAAGATTTCTCGCACGCTTAAAGAGTGCTTCAAGATCCTCTTTAAGTTGGCGAGGAAAATGTGACGTTTTTTTACTCGAACTGCTTTCCGCAATCGCTCAAAGCAAGTTAGCAAGAAAGAATGACGTAACGGATTTCGTAAGACTTTACATACACGTGCAAAAATGACCTCTTACGTTTAGCGAGTATTTCGTTCGTTAGCGCCTCTTAAAAAAAACTTCTTATTAAAGCGAACGAGGAAATGTCTGTCATGTGCCCCCAGGTACTCAACGCAAATCTCCGGCCAGAGGTTGTCGGAACCTACTCACTTCTTGGTCCAAGCCTACCCACTTCTTGTTGTCAGGGCCAAACCCACTTCCTTTGGTTGGAGTATACCTACTTTTTTGTTTAGGAAGGCAACACTGAATGCAACTCCTCTATATATATTGCTTGGGTAACTTAGCTAGAATTTTGCTTATGGATAGGCAGAGAAGATTTACGTTTCAAGAGGCCCTCAAACAACTGCAGATAGTTTCTGATGATTTGAACAACGATTCTGATGCTGAGGCCACAAGCAGCAGTGAAACGGAATCTATTGTTGATGATGAAAAGGTTCCTTTGGAAGAGGAGCTTTCTGACATAGAGGTGTTTGAGGAAGAAAATGAAGATGCTAGTAGTGATGAATACCAAGAACTCAATGACAATCATGATAGCTCAGAAGATGAAGCTCAAGTAGCAATAACAGCTGGAAATGCAACTTATTATAACAATCCCTTTCCCAGCAGGCTCAGAAGAAGAAATATATTGGCACAACAACCACGAATTAGTGCTGCACCTGAACATGTAGTTGATGCTTTCAAAATATTTTACGGACCTGAAATTTTACTTTAGATAGAACGTGAGACGAATAGAAAGGTAACAGATGTAAGACATGAGTGTAAATTGTCGCTAAACTCTGTCTACAAAAACTTTATCTCCCAAGAAGTTGAAGCCGGTCTTGCGATTATGATTCGTGCTGGCTTGGATAGAGATAACTTTACAGACTTACATCGCTTGTGGGACCCTATTGACAGTAAACCATTTCATAGAGTCACAATGGCATTGAACCGATTCAAATTTCTGCTACGTTGCATGCGGTTCGATAATTATCGTAATCGACCAGCAAGACAAAGAAACGATAGATTAGCTGCTATCCGAGAAGTATGGGAAACATTCAACAGTAATCTGCGCAACATCTACATCCCAAATGATGCCTTGACTGTGGATGAACAACTCGTTGGGTATCGTGGCAAGATTCCCGGAAGAACGTACATGCCATCAAAACCAAGGAAATACGGTGTTAAGTTTTTTTGGCTGTGTGAAGCAACAACGGGTTTTGCTTTGAAAGGCATGATTTATTTTGGAAGGGATTTTGACTCTGGACCTCATAGAAACCTAGCCAATGATATTGTAATGAAACTGTGCTCAGTTTATTTTGGTACAGGTTGAGACGTATATGTTGACCGGTATTTTACCTCTCTTGGCTTGGTGTGCAACCTCTTACAGCAAAACCTGAAACTAGTAGAAACAATTATGGCTAATCGGCGTGAAGTGCCATCAAAATTCAAAGCATCAAAAGGAAGAGAGATTGAAAGCACTCAGGCATTGTATGACCATTCTAACAAAATTCTGCTATTGTCATATGTCCCCAAACGCAACAAGAATGTGCTTATGATGTCCTCTTCACACTCTTCTATTTCAATCACGGACTGCCACAAGAAACCTACAGTTATCACAGACTACAATCAGCATAAAGGAGGAGTTGACACCCTTGATGAAAATTGTGAAGAATTCAGTCGCTTGAGGAAAATGAATCGTTGGCCAATGGTTATCAATTACAATTTGATAAACGTTACCACTAACAACGCCTTTATCGTAATGAGAGGCAGTGGAAAATGTGACAGAAAAACAGATTTTCTCAAGCAACTGAGCTTTCAGCTTGCTCAACCATACGTAATCAACCGAAAATTGAGAAGTGAAACAAAAGTACTTGCCGAAAAGATGGGGTTTATTGATGCTGCTTCCAACAGCATAAGCCGTTCAGTTCAAGGCATCAAAAGGGGAAGATTTTACAGATGTGGAAAGCATACTCGCCTTGCATGCTTGGTTTGCCGCCGACGTGTTTGCCCGCAACACAGAAAAATACCAAAAAACGCATATTGCCTAGAATTCTGAACAATTTGTGAGTGACTACATGCTTGTGTTTTTAGTGTTTGAAATACAACCTTCGTTTGTTGAAATTTTGTTGTTCTTTAGCTAAGAGCTAAACAAGTTAAAATCATATCTCAAATAGGAAGCATACGTTGGATTTTAGATTCAAAATCGTAATGCTTTATCAAAATCAAATTAATAGTAAAATCAATAGATTACATGGTGCGATCAATCAACTGCGCTGTAAGATTGATCAATCGCTCACGCCGATCATAAGAAAACAAAATAATAGTTGAAAACACCGCGCATTAGCATTGAAAAACACATAAAAACGGCATGTTGACAAATGTCAACATATGTTCCGATTAAGTTACGCAAAAACACTGTTCTGATAAGGGATAATGCAATTGAATCTGATTGATTACAAGGAGTTAACACAAACCGCTTGGGGGGAGGAGTCAACACAACAATGATAAAATTCGTGTTGTTTTTGCACAAGGTATTAAATGCAGAAAAGATTGTAGTTGATTGTGATATTGCATTACTTAATTACGCATTATTCGTGCAGTCAAACCGTTTGACAATTCGAGAGAATAACCTATACCTGCATGCTATGCATCATGCACCGTCTATTGTGTTTCCAGGGGTGGACTGGATAAAGTTTATATAAAAGTTGATATGGGAGAGAGGCAAAAGACGCTCAAAATTTGGCTTTAACGGACACAGGACAAAGATGGAGTCGAGGGCACAAGGCTCGAGGCCAAGAACACAAAAAAAATATCCGAGGCCAAAGACATCTTTTCCGAGGACAGACCCTTTCTAGAGCAAGGATTTAGGCGCAAGTGTTCTCCCAAAAAATAATAATAATAAGGTCTTCTAAAATTTTATTCACGCGTTTCAAAAAAAAAAAAGGTCTTCAAAAATTTTTTTCAGGTGATATCAAAAAAACAAATTTTTCTATAAAAAACGATCTACAAAATTTTAAGGATTAGAAACATACTGCTGTCCTTGAGCCGAGGTCAGAGCAATTTTCGAGGACTTGAAGCTTCGAGGCCAAGGACTTCAAAATGTGTCTTCTAGGACTTCACCTCTGTAAACGGAATGTAACAGTAGAACTGAAAAGCATTTAAAAGCTGAAAACAAAATGTACGCAGCAAAACTTTGCGATTAGATCTTTGCATCGAGTCATCCTCCGCTAAGAGGAATTCAAAAGAGGAAGAACCGGAGCTCTGAAACCAGCCTATAGTGCCCAAAAGAGGAAGAACCGAACCTTTAAAACCAGCCTCTAGTGCCCATCAGTGCAGGCCCGGCGCCACGGGGGGCATTCCGGGGCCTTTCCCCCCCAAGTGAGAACTGTGCCTCAAAAAAATTAACAGGCTCGGGGCTACTAGAGTGCAAATCGAGGCCTAAGACTCCCAAATTGGTGCTTATCACCCTAGAATTCGCTAGCAAGAACTGTTTTTTAGTAGTTTTTGTAAACTCACACCGGATTTCATGAAACTTTGTGGACGAAGACTTTTTTTTGCTCTTCACCAGAGGTGGAGTCCTTTAAGACGTCCTTGGCCTCGAAGACACATTTTGAAGATTTTTGCCTTGGCCTCGAAGCTTCAAGTCTTCGAAAATTGCCCTGTCCTCGGCTCGAAAAAAGCACTATTTTTTGAACCGTTAAAGTTTGCTGGAAAACGCCAAAATCCTCGCGGAAAATTTTCGAAGACCTTTTTATGCTTCCCTCAAGTGGAGATTGCTTAAAAAAATTCTTTTGAAGACCTTTTTTTGAGATCACCTGAAAAAAAATTTTAAAGACCTTTTTTTGGAGAACACTTGCGCCTGAGTCCTTGGTCCTTGGCCTGGAGAGGGTCTGTCCTTGGCCTCGGAATTTTTTTGTGTCCTTGGCCTTGGCCTCGAACCTTGTGTCCTTAGCCTTGGCCTTGAGTCTTGTGTGTTCGACTCCACCTCTGGTCTTCACTTTAGAATTCGTGAAAAATTGCAAGAATTTTGAGATGAAAACCAGAGTTTGTGGAAATTTTGAACTGAAGACCTTTTTTTTTTTGGTTTTCACCTTTTTCGTTTGATCCACACTCTTGAATTCACATAAATAAACTTCTCGTGCCCCCCAAATTTTTTTCTGTCCCCCCAGTTACACTATCTTGGTGCCTGGCCTGCATCAGTTGCCTATAAGTTAATTTTTGTAATTTTGTTGTATTTACCAAGTTGCTTTGGCCAGGAGACAGGAAAGGAACCTTTTGGTCTTCGAGTTAAGCTGCCACTTCTTGTCTAACACAAACTGTGGCGTCTTCACGCCGTCCCTTTTTATTTCTGAACGCTAAGCAAACACCTTCGACGTACAAGCGTAAAAAATTTGGTAATTTTGTGCGCACAATGTAGACAGGCCCTAATAGGCCTAGTGGTTGTGTAAAAAACCTAAAAGTAATAGCCTAGCATATTTGGGTCACTTAGGGAATTTTATGTTGAAGCAAAGATAGTAATGATAGCCAAAGCATTTTTTGCCACTTTTTGGAACGCTTTTTATAGTTTTTTTATTACAGTGTAAGCTTTGGTTTAACTTTTCAATATGATGAAAAAATGCTGTGTTTTCAACTGTAACGGAAACTATAATGAAGCCAATAAAGTTAAGACATTTCGTCTTCCTCGAAATGAAACAAAACGCAACAGATGGCCTGCAGCAATACCCAGGGACAATATACCGGACGCTGATGAAACAGTTGTATGTGAGAGGCATTAGCCAGAAAATTATTTAAAAGTATTTGTTTTTGGAAAACCCCGACCAGCTAATCCACCTTCAGTATTTCCAGGTGCCCCTAAAAGTCAAATTCCTACTCAACCAAATTTGCGGGGAACTACCAAAATAACTTCTTGTGAATCAAAGAAACGTTATTCCAGACAAATCTCTTGCATTTAATGAAAAAGATATGTTTTCCAGTTTTGAAGAATTAGCCACGCAAGCTCGATATTAAGAAATTCCTTTTTTGTATTGCACCTCTTTATTTATCTTTCAAAACAAGCAGAAAATCATATTTCAATCTCAAGCGTTTTTAGAAGATACTGGCATTTCATGATATATAAACTGGCATTTCATTAACCCATCAGTAATCGAGTGGATAGAGCGTCTGCTACTGAAGCGGTAGACTCGGGTTCAATTCCCGGTCGGATCAAACCAAAGACTATAAAAATTGGTATTTACAGCTTCCCTGCTTGACGTTCAGCAATTAAAAGGAAAGTGTGAAGCCTCCGCCATGTGTGGTAGACAGGTGGGCAGGTGGCAGCTTAACTCAAAGACCGAAAGGTCCCTTGGCTGTTTCCTGGCCAAGGCAACTTGGTGAATAAAATGTAATTACAATTACAACAATTACAATAAATATTTTGGCTTAAAGACAATATGACTTTCGAAGCCTTTCATTGCGGAGTAAAGTGTTCCGTTACCACATTATCTTCAAACAGAATTATTATTGTTTCAAGACGGTCGCAAATTGTAAAAGCGATTTGATTTTTAAAACATTCAGAATTGAATGATAAAAAAGAATTTTTTCACCAGCAAATAAAATCAATGAACTCAAACAAAATCACATATCGAAAGTAATCTGTCGAAACAATTTTAAGGGATTTTGGGTATTATTGTTTGTCTAGAAGTTATTACAGCAGACTGAGAAGGGATTTTGAACTTTCTAGCATGTCCGCTAGGGTGGAGTGAAAAAAACTTTTTCTTTGATATCAATTTACTTGGGGTCAGAAAACTTAGCAAATGGGCTAAAAACACCATTAAATCTGTTTTTGTGGAATTGCATGCAGAAATGTCCGTGCTGCCGCCATCTAGTGCTTCGGTTGCCCCTAATTTTCAAAAATTTGCTTTAACTTTTGATTCTGACATCGCAGAAACATGAAACTTATGTCAAAAGTAGCAGAACACCATAGTTTATATACACTTTAAAGAAACTTTTCTTTCTATTTCCATCAGAAAATGAGTTATTCAATAAAAAACATAATTTTTATGATGTTCATTGTTCAATGTAAAATCTGAAAATATAACGATGCCAAAAATATTTCTGCTTATTCTCTTTTTGCTGATATAACAATAGTAAACTGTCACACATTTATTTGACAAAAACTAATGTCTGCAAGAAGAACAACCGATATTTTTTAGATTGTTACATGATTTAGGTTACTAACATAGATACAATAAATAGCTAAAACAGACATACCTAGTACTGCAAAATTGTTGCAAATAGGACTACAGCAATGAAACGTAAGTTTCTTGATATATTATTAAGTTTCTTGACATTCTATGCATTCAGCAAGATTTTTAGACCAGTTATGATTGACTATAGTTTGAGTAGATATGTCTTCTAGGTATAGCTTGAACAAAAGCAAAGGTTTAACAGAGTTTTTGAAAATGTTTGAGCAATCTAAGTGTTTACTGATCAACATCAAGATTGATGCTTCATGATCAACGGTCGTCAGATAAGTATTCAACAGGTGGTTTAACAAGAAAATTGTTTCTTGGCATCAAATCTTTTTATCAAATGCATGGATTTCATCCGTTGTCTAATGAGCCCCATCAAGACCAGCAGGCTCAGCTGTAACTGACAAAGTCTCAGCTGCAAGTTTGATGTGACATTTAACTGCATGATTGCAACATGAATGCGATACTTTTAGGGGCGCACTCCTTACGTTTAGAATTTCTATCAAAGATAGACTTTGAAGTAGTGGTGGCTCTGCGATCTTCTCAGCATCAATGTTTGCCATGTTACGATATGATTGGAGTTTGCAATTAATTTGTGTCATCTCAAAACGACGAATAGCCAAGTTTTTGCTGCCTTCTTCAATCAGTTCTGTTGCTATTGCTCCACGATTTTTGATATGCATCACAATCTTCTCAACTGCAGCATTACGAATACTTTCATCTGAATCAGCCAACGTACCTAATAGAATATATTCTGGTTGAGCAAAATTGGCATTCCTTTCAATAACTTTTAGAACTATGCTTTTGACTTTGAGATCGAAAAAATTTTGATTTGTTTTTATACAAATCAAACAAATTTTTGGTCCATCGGTGAGTTTATGTTTGGATTTAATCTGAAACCAAGATGGAAAGTATACTTGCACACAAAATTTGGTAAGAGTGGCAAGAGTTGTTGAAGGCTTTTGTTCCGACACATAACAACATAATATTCTGCATGCTAAGGTGTGCCATCAAGTATGAACGATTGGACTAACTTTAACCATTGAGAAGTCACTATTCAGTTTACCAGAAATGATAGCCAAACAGTCGCATCTTTTCGGCCATCCATACATACGTACAGTATGCCATTGATGTAAGAAAATTGCAAGCCGTTATTCGTTCTCAATGCTTCACGATACTTCACTTTTTCTCACCTCAGTTTGCTTCTATCAGTAGTGAGACTGTCATCATATTTGGTTCAAAGGTTGCTTGAATAAAGGTCCTTGATGACTGCATTTGCCACAGCAGCTACCGCCTGATCTGAGAGTTGAAATCAATCAATCAATCAATCAATCATATTTATTTTGTCACAAAATTATTACAATAATACACGAGATCAGTTATTATGCATTTAAGTGAAATAGACTAGGAGGGCTGCGAAGTGACCTGCTGGTCTTTGGGTCAAGCAGCCACCTAACTTTTGTAGGTCAATAGTTATTGCTTAATAACTATTAGCTCGTGATTTACTTCATGTTATGTTAATTTAACGGAATTGATTTTATACAATAATTTTATATCAAGTTGCATACTGTCGGGGGAAAAGTTGAACAGAAAAAAAAAATACATATATTTTTTTATCCTTGCAGAAATCATATCACTTGTGAGATCTAGTGCTTTTTGTGGATTTTTTTAAAAGTTGAAAAATTACCGTTGCTATTCTTAATTTCGTTAGGTATATCGTTCCATACTTTAACTCCTCTAAATTTGATGGATCTTTGTAATCTGTTTGTGCGGAATCTAGGAATATAAAGTTGATTTTTCTTTTGTGAAGCTCTCGTACTTCTTTTGTTAATTGCCATGACACTATTAAAATAGTTATTGAATTGAACAGGAAGTAGCTTGTGAATGAATTTATACATAAATTTGGCTGTTTCTTGACTTAATAAACTATTTAAATTAAGTATATTGTGATCTTTGTAGAGTAAATGCGCACTCTGAAACCTAGTTGCGCCAGAAAGTATATATCAAGGCAAATCTTTCACATATCAAGGCAAAGTTTGATAGATTGATCCTAGCTTGTTGCAGCTTTGAATCACGGTAACCCATAAAAAGCAATGAATCATCTAATTAGCTTGTGAAAAATCACTATCAGAATCTGAGTCTGACAAATGGATAATGTTATCACTCGAGACTCTTTCTTATTCAAATCTTTTGCTTTCTGATAGCGATTCTAATGATGCTGCTCTTTGTTTAAATCGTATGTTACCTGTTGTCAGTTTTTCAACTGCAGCAGTGCATTTTGCAGCTCTTGTTGTTTTCTGGTCGGTGTAAAAGGCATAATCTTTCTCACACATGCGAAGCCAGTATACATTTTCTAAATGACTTCTTTGAGCATTATTTTTACAAAAAATATCAAAAAAACTCTCCTTTTTTTCTATAAACGTTGCTTCTTTTTGCAGAAATGTTGTACCACGTGTGGTTTTGGGATATCTGTCCATGTTACTAAATTATTTTATTAGTTGTTGTATTTTACTTCCAAATGCGGTTATGCTATTGGTGTAGACATTGCTTCAAATTCACAACTGAACAAATTCTTTTGGCATTGTATGAGCAGCTTCATACTGTAAAAATTTTTTCTTTATTTAGTACTCGACAGAAAACTTCTCTATTTGTTGGTAAGACTTCTGGAGGATATTCTCTGATGTTTTTGAAGGTGTGTCCACAATGCAAAACTTTTGTCACTTTAACAGCTTGGTTTCTTGTTCTATATTTTGCAGTAAAAGACAACTAAAAACTTTTTTAACTAACTGTGCTGCAGTACTACAATCCAGAATTTGAAATGCCTAAAAATATACAATATGTAAACTGCACTTGTTTCTATGTATCCTGTATGCTGCAATATTAATCATCATTTAGTTTATCAAATAAATAGTCCTTTAATTTATTATAACTACTTTTATCTTCCCAGCTGGATGCTTTGCTTTCATAATTTCCTGTCAATAACTTTAGTTAGCGGTCTGCTTTCTTATCACAGACCAATGTTTTTGCAGCCTTCTATTACTTTGTTACATCTTAAAGGCTACATAGAACCAATTTCTGCTATCATACAAACGTTCTGATCAACGTAGATCATAGCACATCAACTATTGACATACAGTGAGTTTCATATTATTGTATACAACCATCAGAATCCAGCAAATATCAAAAAATTAGTTTTTTCTAAATAACTTTTTTTCTGATGGAAATAGAAAGAAAAGTTCTTTTAAAGCGTATATAAACTATGGTGTTCTGCTACTTTTGACATAAGTTTCATGTTTCTGCGATGTCAGAATCAAAAGTTAAAGCAAATTTTTGAAAATTAGGGGCCACCGAAGCACTAAATGGCGGCAGCACGGACATTTCTGCATGCAATTCCACAAAAACAGATTTAATGGTGTTTTTAGCCCATTTGCTAAGTTTTCTGACCCCAAGTAAATTGATATCAAAGAAAAAGTTTTTTTCACTCCACCCTAATGTCCGCTTTCCACGTTAAAAGAAAAAACACAACAACAAAGCTTGATGTTTTATCCCCTTTATTATGTCGATAGTTTTGCTTTGCCAATATTCATCAAAGTCGTTGAAATGCCAAAGAACAAAAAGCTTTTTGAGCCACGCAAGTAATTAATGTTTTATGCAGAGACGGGGGTTGCTATGAGTCGTTGTACTGCAATGGAAGGATAGATTGCCTCTGGCTAACGCCGAATGATGAAGCGAATTGCATGAGCTGTCCGTCAAAGTACCCCAACCGATGCGATTGCAATGTTGCAGGAAACTTCACTTGCGAGTGGCATGATGATGGAAACGATCGTTTCACATGTTTTTCTGATTATTGTAAGTAAACTTGTCATAGTGAGAGTTTGGATGACTAATGTTATGCATTATGTGCGTGATGTTGAAAGGAAGCAAAAAACAAACAAACTAAACAATGTTTGAAAATATACGCGTTTCCCGAGAACTTAAACAAGCAGTTCTCATAAAGACCGGTATTGATGTTGGGGTGGATTGCACTATCATGTTAGCTTTTTTTATGCACAAAGCAAAATAATAAGGTTCAATGTTAAAATGTCTAATGGCTGAAATAAACAATCAAGTTTTTTCTGCAAGAACGCTCGCAGAAGCGTTGATGCAACTTTTTTCTGTGTGTAAATGGTCTAGCAAGAATACTGTGCAACAATTGAAGAAACGTTGCAGAAGAGTTTTCTTGCGACGTGTAAATGGCGTCCTGCAAGATTTCGGAAAACTTTCCGCAACATTAAAATAACTTCGGCAGCATTTCAACTTGCTGCAAGTTTTTTGAATTCTCGTGTTATGTACAATGCTATTAACATTGCCATACCTATCTACTTGGACACTTTTAGACTTTATCGCATTGTCTTGCTTCAAGACAATGCAAAATACTGCACAATTACTGTACATTACAAGCATCCCTGTATTTGGACAGCATTATGATATATAAGCGTTGATAAGTGAATTTGAAGTTAGCCCTGCAATTTGGAATGTATTGACACCTGAATATAGAGACAGAGTAAAAAAAGGACTGCTTAAGAGCAAAAAGATGTAGGTACGGTATTACGTTGTCAACAGTATATAAATAAATTGCTGGATGTTAATAATATTTTAACAATTTTGTGTTAAGCAGTTCCTTCTATATGCAATAAATTCTATTAGTCTACATTTTTATAATACCTCGGTTCGCACTTTAATAGCAACTTTTTTTGATGCTATGAATGCTGGGTTTGTTTAGGAGACAATGTTTACGTGAACGTGACTCTTTGTTGTTAACCTGTTTACGACTATTACTGTTTGTGTGTTATACTGGGCAGTAGCCAGAGTTAATGTTAGATTCCGTTAGATTCTATTTCACTAAAATAGAAAATATCATATGTTTAGTCAAAAGGTGGGGCTGGTTTCCATTTCAAAATTTTCACATAGTATTACTGTAAATGCATATGGAAATGTGGATAATTATGTTAGATTCCGCCTGAACTTTATTATCAACATTACCTAAAACGTTTTTTTTTTTCAATAAACATACTATAGATAAAAAAAATTAATTTTTCAGAAGCGGGCACAAATAAAGTTTTACAAAATGCGCAGCGCAACAAAACACAACGACTATTTAAGCCATTAAAAGCGCAGAACAAGAGGCGCACTTTAAATATCAAATTTTCAGAAGCGCAACGCTACTTCTTGCAACAAGCTTTTTGATTCAGTAAAAGTGTAACGCATTTCCACAATTGTGGAACGAGATTTTCATTCCAAATCAAAGCACAACCAAAGTTCTGCAATTAAGTGTAAAACAGACAATGTAATTTACGCATTTTAGTGTTAAACCTGATTCTGGTGTTCTTCCGGTAAAGTCATAGTCACCAGAAGTGGAGTCGAAGACACAATGCTCGAGGCCAAAGACACAAAAAAAATCCGAAGCCAAGGACAGGAATGCTTGAGGCCAAGGACCAAGGACACAGCCGAAAGTATTTTTCAAAAAAAAAAAGTTATCGAAAATTTTTTTTAGGCGATCTCTAAAAAAAGATCTTCGCAAATTTTCCACAAGGTTTCGGACGTTTTCTAACGAAATTTTTATGATTCAAAAAATAGTGCTGTCCTTGGCCGAGGACAGGGCGATTTTCGAAGATTTGTAGGCTTCGAGGCCAAGGCCAAGGACTTCAAAATGTGTCCTCGAGGACTCAACCTCTGATACTCACAGCAAGCTTGATCTCAAAAGCCTTGTTGCTTTTATTCATGTTTCGTTGGTCATGACGACCAGCATCATCCTCCCAATCGGCCCTCTCAATCCTTTCATCAGCCCCCTCTTATCTCCTGCCTGAGTCCCTCTGGAATGTTTGGTCCCTCGCCTCCTCGTTCTCCAACAACACCACCTTAAACTTCCAATGGGTTCCCGGTCTCTCTGGTCTTCCCGGTAATGTAAATGCGGATTTACTTGCCAAAGCTGGTGCCTCCCTGCCTACTGACGCAATTCCATGCCCTCTCCCCACAGTCATTGCCAAAATCCGTTATTTCTAGAACCACACTTGGAGATGTCACATGTCCCACTCCCATCTAAACTACCAAGTACCCAAAGTCTCTTCGGAGGAACTGCTCCTTTCTCGCCCTATTCGCTGTGAACTTTCCCGTCCTCGCTGTCATGGCCACAGTCTTCTTTTATCTTAATATCTTTACAGGATCAGTTGGAAGGAGAATTCTGCTCGTAGTGTCTGTGGACACCATCTAAAGGACCTCAATCATCTCCTACTTGACTGTCCCGCCTCTGAACGTCTTCGTAAATCTATTTTTGGCTTCTCTCTCTATTCTTGACCTATGGTCCAAACTTGGGGTGTGGCCCGACTGTTGGGTCTCCGCGGAGTTTCTCCGCGCCCCCATCCCTCGGAAGGGGTCGGGCAGTACCACCACCACCACCACCACCACCAACATCATCAAAATACGAGCATACGATAAAAAGCTACGACTGAAGCTACGTAGCATCAACATGAACTGTTGAATTTTTTTAAAGTTTTAAATCCGAAACTTAATTATTACATTACAACTATAAAAACAAACTTGTAGAAAAGCGGATAATGTTAAAAGTTTGGTCGCAAAAACTACAGTATAAACTAAAATGATACTAAAGCATCAGAATACTAGAGTAAAGAACGATAAACTACAGGAAAAGATTCACCATCTGAACAATTTATTACTTTTGTTCTAGAAAGAATTAGGCCTAGATCTACACCTACTTTTACGTTTTAGTGATTTTAGACGGAAAAGGAGTAAGTAATATGCTATAGAATGTCGACATTTGTATTACGATCAAAATAAACCAAATTAAGTCTAAAGAATAAAATAGCGGTATTAAAAAAAAATTTAAAAGCGCAGCGCAATTAATCCGCAACAAATTTGAAAAGCATTAGTCCGCACGCGACTTCTGGATTGTTTCAAAATAAAATATTTAAGCGAACTGCAACTTTTACGATATATTGCAGAGGTTGTGCTTGATATTTTCTTGTCTGTGGCAAGAATGCAAAAGATGACTGCCAAATGCTTATTGCTAAAAATTGTCTGTCTTATGACGAAGTCATTTCAAGCAAGCTAGGATTGTATATGCAAGCTAAGTTTTTTAGTTTTTTTTTTCCGTTTTGAAAGCATTTTAAACTACTATTGCTGCTGCCTCTTTTCTTTTTCGAAACATGCCTACTGATAGTTCAGATTATTATAACCAAGTATTCCGACTCTGTCTGCTAGAGTGTTAAAATCGCTACGTATAAATGGATTTTCAAGGTCTTGCAGACCAAATCCACAACACAATTGCTGAAACATTTTTTAGGAAAAAAAAATTGTTGCACTGAGGTGTAAATGGAACTTTTAGTTTCTTGCAGATGATTACTTCCGGCGCCAAAATTTTTCATTGCTGCAAGTAATTTTTCAGAAAAACAGCTTCACGTGTAAATGGAAGTGATAATTGTTGGAGTAGTAAAATTGCAGAAAAAACTTGCTCGTCTATTCCGGCCCTAAGCCAATTAAAAGTAGGGGATCGACATGTATTATTAAATTTTAACTCTTTATATCCCTAGCAATCAAAACAAACTCAAAACAATTTTTTGGCTCTACGCTATCACACCCATCTAAACCTACCGTACCAATTTTTTAATTTTTCGAAACCTGGGTTCAAATCTACGAATTGCTGCAAATCGGTAGCATTGAAATGATAACACAAAAATTTCTAACTTTAATGACTTGTTACGTAAACATAAAAGAAGTTATTTTATTTGGTAAAGGCGTACAAAAGCACTAAAATACAAAAAAGTAATGAATGGGTATTAAAAACAGCACGAATAAAAACATATCGGGGTAGGATGGTATGGGGCTAAACACTTAAACTAATGCATCAAATAAAGATGAGGAAGAGGTAAAAACAAAACGTGACAGCTGAATTCATTTGTTATGAAAACTAAAAAAGTAGTTTTATTCTCTTCTTGGTTTTATTTTCTAGTTTTATTGCGCTCATTTTATTCTTTTCTTGGTCTTGCTTGGCTGCAGGCCCCACTCTTCTGCTTTTCTCTGGCACTGGCGATTGGTGCGCAGTTTGAAAAAGGTCGGGTGAAGCGCTAATAATGTGCTTGCACAGTAATTAACGGTGGTTTAAAGTGAACTAATCTGTATTCATGTTAATGTCATTCGAGTGAAAGCGATATCTTGAAAATTGGAGCTGATTTTACAGGTCTTTAGTAGCCTGTTCAGGGTAGGATCGTGTCCGTTCTTAATCGTTTAAAGAGTGTGAACGAAATAGTCGAAGCCTTACTCATCCGCACCAACATTTTTCATAGGTCATAACTTTTGCTGTAGTCACTTGATCGATCATTCGTATGAGCCAGGCACTTTGCGTCTGTCTTACCACATCAACGCCTAGCACAGGCGTAGCCGGGGAAGGGGGGGGGGGGTGGGGCAAATTAAATTGCCACCAATGGTAAAAATAATGACAACAAAGCCTATTTTCAGCTTAAGTTTATTTTAGCACTTTTGCGTTCAACAGTACAATATTAGTATCCAACCAATGTAAATGTATTATCCGGAAGAAACTCGTGCTTTTTGTCCTAAAGTTGCAACCTCAGTCCCTCATCTAACCTTTTTGTAAACATAATGCAATGACATGACTCGTAACCATGTATTGTACCAACTTTGAATAACAATCCATCTCCATTTCAGAAGTTTTAACGCGACAAAATACTTTTGAAAAAAAATTAGCTTGGGAAAATGCGTAATGAACAAATTATTGCATATGAATTGAGCGAGCCTGGGTGGTGGTCGTTTATGTACTCCTAAAACTGGTTGTTTTTACGATAAAACAAAAATCTCCAAGGCAAATCTTTGCGTGAATTATTATTTACTAGCTGCTAAAAACATTTCAATAGGCATTGCATCTTGCTTCACCCTATCTGGACCAAGCCACTTGCAAAATTTAACCTAAAAATGCAAGATTTTAAACCTGTTTTGGACTTGACCTGAAAGTAAATGGAAGATTGAACAATTTAATTTTTCCAGTTGGCTTTCAAATCTTAAAAATTTCGTGATTTTAAATGGATCTACAAACGTGCGAAATGTGATCCAAATGTGATCCAAATGGTCTTAGAATTGTATTTTTTTCTAAAACATTACAAAAAATTGCCCAGCGGCCGGGGGCTTTGCCCCCAAACCCTAGTCTGTGATACGTTTAAGTTAAACAAGTTTAGGCTACTCGCCATCTCTTCCATTTAACAATTATTTGAAAACTTTTCAAGTTTTGGTTCAAGTCCTGACCCCCTGTAGAAAAATCCTGGTTAAATGGAAACTCTGGCTGGGCCTCCATTGCGGGTAGACCGCTTGGCCCTTATGGGAAATTAGCGTCAAGTGTCTTTCCCAAGGACACAAAGACGTATTGCAGTCACTAATTCTAAAAAAAAGATGCGTTGACGCTTTTTTGCAAGAAGTTGGTAAAATATATGAATCTTCAAAGGTAGAGGGGTTTAAGTTAGACATCAGACGACATTTAGAGTTTTGATCGTATGCTGTAGCTGATAATTTATTTTTGCTTTATCTTGCTGTCACGAAACAACGATGGCGCTGTATATTAGACAAAACCGCATCTGCTTTGGAGTTTCTCTGCGATCAATTTCAAAACATACCCTTGATTTTTCGCTAAATTATTTTGATAAATTCAAATTTTTTTCATTAAAACGACTCAAAATAGACGGTTTTCTTAATGAAAAAAGCAGAAATTTCGTGAGCGGCGACCCTCAAAAATAAAATTTGCAGCCGAAATTTCACGCAAAAATATTATAAAATCAATCTTTTTTGTAAAAAAAGCAAGATTTTTCAGCGGCAAAGACTCCGCATTCCAACGTAGAAGTTAATGCTTTTTTATAAAGATACTTCACCACTGGATAACATATCTTAAAAAAAATAAATTAAAAACGCACAAACTAACTA
Organism: Trididemnum nubilum; assembly: GCA_963965965.1. Lineage (NCBI taxonomy): Eukaryota > Metazoa > Chordata > Ascidiacea > Aplousobranchia > Didemnidae > Trididemnum > Trididemnum nubilum. Next base: position 52,102,547 of record OZ014471.1, read on the forward strand.
ATCATATACACTCTTTTCTAGAACAATTTTATAAAAACACTCGGCTCATTTTTGTTCAAAATTTAAGAACAAATTAAGAAAAACTCCAGCCTCAGCAGCAAAAATAAATCAAGGATAAACGAAAAAGAAAAAAATCCAAATTAATAAAAGAAACTAAATTTTGTACTGATTCAAAACAGTAAAATTTCAGTGGTTTTCTAGTAATTGCGAGCAAAATTGCAACTATTGCGAGATTAAAGAATGCTGTAGCGCTCTATGCGAAAAACTGAGAAAGTTTTTGGCAGTCGTTCAAGTCGAAAAAAGAGCAATTTTGCGTTGCGGAAAAAGCAGTAAAAAACGTTCACTCAAGTTCATATAGCTTTGGGACTAAACAACTTAAACAGTTTAACAAAAATGGTTGCTAAAATTAACACCTTAAACAGTTGTACAAATGTGGTTGCTAAAATTAACATTCGTGTTTTCAAAATTTAAGAACAATTGAGGCTAAAATTCGGCAAACAACTACGAACAGCCAGTCTTAACTTAATATTTATTGGTTCTTACAAAAAAAAAGTATACTATATGCCGTAACAAAACTATGGCAAGTTTTTTTGACATTATTCAATTCAGTTTATTTTTGCCATTTCTGGCATGAAAGCAACGAAAATTAACATACGCTCTTGACTCTTCAAAGTTCAATGCTACCGTAACAACAACACAAAATGAAACATCAAACTAACACTTACATATTTAAAGTAGTTCAACCAATTCAGTGTGAAACATTTCACATATTTGGACTTAGAAAAGCAGAAGAAATGAGAAACCACAACAATAAACAAAAAAAAACAACACTTCATATTTACATTTCAGTAAGCTCGTAACATTAGGTTGTGATAACACTTTGATATTTACGTATTTTACGCAAAACTTACTCAAAAATTGGATTTTGGGGGGTAGTTGACAAAACTTTACATAAATTATGCAAACCAACAACTTCCAGAGACAACAATATTTGTTATAATTGCTACCCTATTGTTAGTTAAGCAAGGCAAAGTCTGCACAATACAGTCACTGTCAGCAGATCAGCGCGCGCAAAGACTAGCAAAAATCCGCATAATAAAGAAGCAAAGAGAAAAAAGAGTAGGAAAAAGAGTTGCGTATGATCTAGTTTTATGTCATTGGCGGATCAAAACAACCCCTTCATATGTTTTGCAATTTCGTTATGAAGCAGTAACGCTACGGCCTTGAAATTTCTTGACTTTTCCTAAAATTTTCTGCTTCAACTATTATTTGCAAAACCATTACCATATGACGGATAGATTTGGAGTTATGAAACCATTTTTAAGTTCGACTACGTGTTTTTAGCAAGATTTTCAGCAATTTAGCGTAATCCTATCTATTTTTATTTTTCATTCATATAATTAGCAATTTCACGCAATTTCTTCAACAGCTGTCAATAAACGTAAACTCAGCAATATCTTAAACTGCATTGTTTGATTTGATTTTGATTTTTGCATTGTTTTATTCGTTTACTCAAGAAATAGAAACAAAAGACCACATTTACGATTTTGCCTGGAGCATAATTTTCACTCCACAATGATGTTTAGAGCTTCGAGCTGAATTCTTTTTAAAGCAGTTGGGTAAGAGTGAATACATTAGTAGAATTGAAAGTTATTGGACCGTAGTAAAAGCATCATGATCATTTTCTGTACAAAACTTTTCTTGCTTTGTTGGGCGAAGTCATGAACTAACGGTTTAGCAAATGGAAGTTGAAATCAAACAAACAAACAAACAAGCAAACAACAAAAAAAAGATCAAGCAAACGGCAATTTCCCTATTTCAGTTTTTCGGCGACTAACTCGTATTTTCCTTGGTGATTATTGAAGAGCAAGAAAAAAAACATAATAAAAATACATGTGAATACATAGCTGCACGAGATACGGTCTTTTTTGTGTGTTATTTTCTATTTAGATTGTTTGTTACTTGATAAAATAACAAAATGCCAAGCATAGTGAACGCTTGCTCTACAGGAAATGAAACAAACAGTAAGAAAGTACGGTATACATTTTATGGATGACGCAGTAGCGCACTTCTCTCGAAATAATTTTTGTTTCCCGCACTGTACCATGACTATTTATTGATGAGAATGATAAACCCACCCTGTGCGTCTGCCTAGCTACACCGAAGCCGAGCACTGTTTTTGGTCCGTTTCAAAGTCTGGGCCACTACAACAGCTCCCATCAGACCGGGTCATTGCAAAATTCTGCAAGATTTGATAAAAGTTCATTGTATCGAAAAATTGATGCGACCAATACTACAAAGAAAAACTCAAACCGCATCGCAAAGTGCCTATTGATTTGATGGTTTAAAAGCAAGATTGGTAAATAAAATCTCTGAAGTAAAACCCACTGCAATAAATTTTTCTAAGAGAGCACCAATTTTTTTTGCACAGTAAAAAAATCTAAATAATCGGTAAAAAAGCTATTAGGGCTTTAGCAGTTTTGAGAATAAATTCAATTTTTTTTTTTTGTATTTTTGTCCCCAGTAATACCACTATGGTAATACTGACAACCGACAAAAAAATATTAGTTTGAAGTAATTATAGTTCAGAAACTTTTTGAAATATATATTTTTGCCTTTATAGTATCAGTAGAGGAGGTAAATCTAAAATCGTTCACTTCCAGAACAAAGAGTGAAATTTGCCAAAAACCTTCTCCAGGGTGAGTGTAAGTATTTCCGAAAAGGAGCCAAACAATTGGGCTTTGGCAACTCCTACAAACGGCTTCCAAAGTAATGCTGTAGCTTCACTTAGTATCTAAAGAACGTTTCGTTGTTGTAAACAAGCTTTCAGGACCACATGATGATTTCATGATTTTATTGTTTTTGCAAACTTGAAAATTTTGGCGTGCTATAACGTCACAGAAGACGTATATATGACATCATTTTTGTCAAAAATGTATGATGACAAGCAAAACATTACTTAGATAGGTGGAATTTTTAACTGATATCAAACTCTGTTAATTGTATCAATAGTTAGATAAACATCTTAGGTAGCCTAATTTACCGTACTTTGTGACGTAATTCATGACCGCAAAAATTCAGCAAAACGATAGCAATAAATTGCTAATTAATAATATTAGTTTAGTGACAACATTTTGCAATACTTCAAGATACAATAGCTTCATGTAGCAGATGACGTCATTTTATGACGTTATTATGAGTTCATGTTTGCCAAAAAACACAATAAAACAAGAGCAATGAAATGTTTGTTAAAAGTATTAGTAATCTACATTTAGTAATCAGCGTATTAATTTGAGTTACAGTACAATAGCTGTTTATAGCAAATGATGTCATTTGGTTATGTCATTGTCTGGTGATGCCATAAATTTTGCGAAGTGTTTCGAATTTCGGACATGGTGGTCGCTTTTTTCTGTCAACTCACTCCGAATTCGTGCCAATTCTTTTGATAAATTATTAGTCGGAGAGCCAGTGAAAGATACGATGGGTCGCAGAAGGATATTTTCTTTGTGCAGTTTTGGGAGACCGTATAACACAAATGCTCGTCTGTTGGAACTTTTAAGTCCGTTGGAATTTTTGAAACTTTCAAGTTGAGCTAATAACCTTGGTTGGATTTTATCTAAATCTAATGGCAATGTTTCAAGAGAACAGATGGTAAGAGTCCTTTGAGTAAGGTCAGGATTACAGTAAGTGTTTCAATTTGCCGAACAGTTTTCCGGTAATTGCTGAATTCTTGAAATGAATGTTTGCTACGACTTGTCAACCAGAACCATTTTGTGTTTTCTGCACGGCAGCAATGCAGAGTTTTATAGCCAAAATCAACAACGTGTACAAAAGCTGCTCCAAACTCTCCAAACCCTTTTTTCTTGGACTAGCTGAACAAATGATTTAATGATCTTTCAATGAAGCTTATTATTATAATGAATGACCAAAAATACTAAAACTAACGTAGTCTCTAAATTCAATATAAAAACCAATTCAGGGTCTTTTTTCCACGTTATATGACTGTTTCCTCACATTCAATACTCCAATCTGGAGAAAAGGGGATTGCTAAATGCAAAATATCCGAGATGAGCAGAATTAACACGTTTCACAAAAACTGACTCTGTTTGCTTGAATCCTTGAAATCAGTTAGTGAGCTCTTCAGGCTCCAAGTACAATTTTTATAGTTATGGAGCGGTGATAGCACGTGATATATTACTTTTATTAAGCATCTGAAAGTCGGAAATTAAACAACAAAGGTCGGCAGCTGGCAATTCAAAGTTGTCCCGAAAAACAAATAAAACAGAAGGTTTTTTAACTCAAGGTAGCGATTCAAAAGACGATCTTTGTAGATGCGTTAATCAACAGCTTATTACTAACAAAGAATTATAATTACCCAGGAATTTGACTTAACGCTGATTAAACAATGACGCCTAATCTTTTCAATTCATGTCACAAGATTGCGAAAAAACAACAATCAATCAGACACAAACGCACAAACAAGATTGAAATTGGGTTGTCAGTTACGATTTGAAATGCAGGGCAGATTATTTTTTTATGATTTTAATTTAAGTTAGTTTTGAGTTTCTGTGGACTGAAGGAATTTCAGCGTAAATCTTGATCGGTGAATGTGGGTTTCCGGTAGATGGAAGTGAAAAACTTCGAAGAAGATTTTTCAAAAAAAACATTCAAAACAGGCTGATCCAGGTTAGATTCTTCTTTAAAAACAAAGCAATAAAGAGAAGGTTGAAGTGAGTTAAGGCTGTGCAAGAATAGCGAGCGTGTTGAGGCTGTCCATATGGCGGTAGTACATCTACGGTTTAGAAGTGGTTTGAAAAAGTTTGGATTCATAGTAGCCAACATAAAATTTGGCTTGGGCTGGTCCAAGAGGTAATCTCATGGCTACTTCGTGGATGTGGCGATGCATGATGTCATCGAAGCCATAATCTACAAAAAAAAAAGCCATCTCCACAAGTTCAACAAATATCTGCCAAGAAAAAGGAGCAGTTTTCCAAACTGTAGAGGGCGTCCACACAGATTTGAATAGTCTCCGCTAGGGAGACATTAATAAATTAACTTGTAATGTCAAAAGAGTGAAGACAGACAAAGAAGGAGTTCAACTTTAAAGTTTTAATGATGTCAGCAAAAGTGAAAGAGTCTAGTAAGCAGTTGCTCGTGTAAAGAGTGAGAACAAGTTCGAGAAAAAAAGAAAGATAGTTGGCCAGCTGGTGTTGCGCTGAACCAATCATAGACAAGATGGGTCAGAGTGGCACATCTTTCTTATATGTTTTGGGTAGGCCGTTGAATGCGCAGCTGCTGAAAGCCAGTTGCTCGAATGAGTTCGTATATAATCGTAGGGAGCAAATCGTGTTTGTGCAACCACAGTAGGATACGTTGTATCTGGAATTCGATCTTTGAGATCCTGTCAATTTTGCTTAATAGACCGAGTGTTTTAACAAAAATGAAATATATTTCTACAAAATACAAAATGCTTGAATGGTTCAAAACAAGTATATTTGTACAAAATGCTTGAAAGCTTAGTCGTTACAAGCGTGCAACCGAGGTTTTGTTAAGGGCTTCTTGATCCCTATAGTCAAGTAGTTTTGTTAAAAAATATTTCAACTGGGCAGCGCGATGAAAAAAGTGGTGGAACTTGCAAGCGTTCGACAAATGGAAGCAGGAACAGTGGTCTCGGAAGCATGTAGGCGAAGCCCGCCGCCGTTGAGCAATTTTTGTAATTGTTTAGAAAATATAGCCATTTTAACTCCTATTTGAATCAAGGCTCTTACCTTTTTAAGTCATTTGAAACAAATCAATTGCTAAAATTGGAAAGCGATTTGAAGAACTAAATTAAAAAGTCCAAAACATGTTTAGCTAAAGGGGAGAAAATGACTCCCCATAGCCTCATTGTTGCGACAACGTGTCGTTGGCATTGGCAGCGAAACAATACAATTTTTACGTCGAGTTGATTACAAAATTATTTCATGCCGACCTACAGCTGTTATTGCTGTTGTAGCGCATATTTACCCTCTTGTGACCGGACAGCAAAAGCCGCTAACTATAGGACGATCTGTCAGAGCTGGGTAAGTCTGCAAGTTAGTCCGCAAATCCGCAAATCCGCAATTGCAGACTTACGAAAAAAGATGCGGACATGCGGACTTGCGGACTTTAGCAGTTTAAATTGCGGACTTGCGGTTGCAGACTATTTTTAATTTTAGTCCGCAATTCCGCAAGTTTTACAAAAATAGAAATTCCCTTCTATTTTCGTAAAATATTCATGTTTTTACCCAGTCAAACATTAGAAATCAATTTAATTTTTTCGAGTTCAAGTTCGGCAGAAATATCAAGTTTTTCGAGTTCAGGCTGACATAAATACTAAGTCTGCTTTTCGACTTAATCGCTTTCTTTTTGTTGACATGCTGTTTGGTAACGTGAGAAACGAATACATGCTGGGTTCTCATCTTTTATGCAAGTAGTTGGTTAATTTTTTAGAACATTTTAGAACCCCCTTTTATGCTTGTTTTAAGAATCTTCTACAACTGTCATCGTGTTAATTTTAACTGTATTGTCTTCAGACGTTTGATATCATAATCTTTAAGTCTGCATCTAGTGCTCAAATTAGACCGTTTTCGACAGCACGAGTGATTTGGTGTCTCAAATTTTCGTAGTTTAGTGTATCCAGTTAGCTGTGTAGTAAGTTGAATACGTAAAATGTTTACGTGCTGATGTTTCTATTTCTATAGTGCGACCTCGAAGCAGTTTTTTAGTAGTATAGTTTAGTATAGTCCAGCATAGTGTCAGTATAATCAATAGCGTATATTTTGGTCTAGTAAATTTTAGTTAATTGATATTGATTTGGCTAGCTAATGATTGACTTCTTGTTTTGCTGGGCTTTTTTTGGATGAATCAAATTTTTGGTGTTCTGTGAGGAATAACATTGTTATATTTATATCCAAAATGTGATATGACTGCAGAAATATGAAGGATATGGTGCGCGGCGAGACAGGTTATTTGGAGCGGGTCTAACCTGATTCAAATTGGAGTCAACACTGTTTTTTCGAGTTCGGCAAAACAACCGACTTTTTTTGAGTTAAGTTGGAATTTACAGCCCTGGTTCAAAGTATCACTTTGTTGTTTTTTACCGTGAGTTCACAAAATTAGCCACCGGGTATCATTTTTTGTACTGGTAGCCAGTGCCGTCGCTATGGGGGGGCCGCGGGGGGCCGTCGCTATGTAGGGGCCAGGGGCGCCGTCCCCCCATAACGACTGCTAGTGCCCCCCCACTTCGTTTCTTTCAGAATGCTTTTTTGGAGCATCGCGTAACAACAAGACGACAGGCAATAATGGAAAAAGGAATAATAATCTTCAAACATGATTCTCGTTTGAAGTTTTCTCGATTGTTCGCAAAATTGCTGGCCACCTACTGCTGTACATTAATGTGACCCAATAGTCCGTTTTATTAATACGCCTTTACGGATGTGTCGCGGAATAGGGATGTACGCCTATAGAAGCGTTACCGGTATTTCGTAAGTGATAACGAGCTAAAACAATACGTGAAAACATTTCTTTTAAAGACCAGCTGTTTTTTTAGAGCTTACTAAAGATTTACTTTAGGTCGCAGTCAGTGGCGCAACCAGTGGAAGGGGCTAAGGAGTCATCAGCCCCCTTTAGCCAAGTCGTTTAGAAAATATAACCAAAAAATTAATTAGCGGTTAAACGTGTTTTGGACTTGACCTGAAATATAAGAGGGCTCAAGAGCCTAGACAATTTAAATCTTTCAATGACTTCTGAATTTTCAGCAATTTACTGTAATTATAGATATGGTTTTAAAACGTGCGAAATGTGATTTAAATGACGTTAAAATCGCAATTTTTGCCACAAAATCGCAAAAATCGCCCAGCAGCTGGTGGCTCTGCCCCCTCTGTAACACGCTTGAGTAGCAACGGTTTGTTCAGCACGGGACCTAAATTAGACAACTTTTGTGCAAAAAACATTTACTTTTGGTTCACGCCCCCTCTCTCTTAGCAAAACCCTGGTTGCGCTTCTGGTTGCTTGCACTCACTCTTGCAGACATATTTTTCAAGCGATTATACCGGCCGCATGCGAAACGAGCTAATAAACGCTGCCGAGCTTATTTACCTCTTTTTTCAAGGATGAATACAAAATAGTAGCTTTAAAATAGATCAGTTTTTATGTGCGAAAATTCAGTCCATTTTACAGTATAGTGCCCTCCATTTTCGGCTAGGGCCCTGTCACTTCGTTTCGTCTGGCGACGGCAGCATGAGATTGTCTCGTTCCTAGAGTATTTTTTGAAACTAGGGATTAAAAATTTAGTAGTGCAATTAGTGATATGAATGCATTTTTGCCTTCTACTGCCTTTACCTTTTCCTGTCTCGAAAAAGATTGTTTTCAAAAAAGATATTGTTGCAAGCGGAAATGCGGATTGCGCTTTGCTATTTGATGGCTTCTCACTGTAATTCAATGGCTTTTAATCTCCGAATCCCTAACTTCATTGTAGCATTTTTAAGGGTTCGTGGATGGGTTGTGCACTATGCTTCCATGCAGTTTAGGCACCTACTGCATGAGCAGCAGCGCAACCAGGAGGGCTGGAGGTACAAACCCTTGGCCAAGTTACTTAAAAACTTTAACCAAAAATACAAGCGCTTAGATGTGTTTTGAGTTGGACCTGAAAGTAAGTCGAGCTGGGCAATTCTTAAGTTTGCCATCCAAAAAAGCAGCTCAATAACAATCCATGCTGTGGTACATTTATTACAATCAACGATTGTGAGTAATTCCTTCTATTGCGTGGAATGTATCCACCATACGCTTGCAATACTTCCCACAAGTCACAACTTTTGACTTATTTTTGATAATCAACTCTGAGCAGGTCACTACGGGTCATGGTTGATTGCAAAACTCTTCTATTCGGTTCATAAAAAGTTGCGGACTTCAAATATTACGAAGATACGGACTTGCAGTTGCGGACTTCAAATATTACGAAGTTGTGGACTTGCTGTTGCGGACTTTAAGAATTACGAAGTTGCGAACTTGCGGTTGCGGACTTCAAAAATTTCGCAGTCGCGAACTTGCGATTGCAGATTCAAGAATCCTGAAACGTCGTTGCGGACTTGCGATTGCGGACTAAGCTTTTAAAGGTCCAATTGCAGACTTGCGGTTGCGGATTAAAGGTGATTTTACACAGTATCCGTTTTTCGTACGTTTTCGTACGTTTTTTTACGTTTTTGCTTCTCCTTGAAATAGTATGCGCTTTTTCATCCGCATTTTTATAAGTCCATATCCGCACTAAGTAGACTGTTATATATAGGTAAAAATTTTGTTCAAAAATTTTGTGTATGAACGATAAGAGCGATATTTCGAAATAGAGCTGTACCCCTTTACAAAAAATTTTTTTCGGAAAACTTTTGTCCAGTATGTGACTGCCCGGTTAGTGCGGATATGGACACATAAAAATGCGGATGAAAAAGCGCATACTTTGTCAAGAAGAAGCAAAAACGTAAAAAAACGTACGAAAAACGGATACTGTGTAAATTCACCTTAAGAAAATTGAAATTCGGTAGCGGATTTGCGAACTGTGGACTTAAAAATAAAACTTGCGGTGCCAGCACTGCCATCTGCACACTTTTTATTACAGTAACTACTTCGTGATTGAAGGAATCCGCACATGCTAAGGAGTTCTCGATGATTTATAGTCTCCGTGAATTTCTTCAAATTCTTGTCCACTAAATTTGTGGCATGTTCGAAGCCACCATGCATAGATAGTCATCACAAATCGTCTTATCCAAGGACGCAACAACGTGACCACGGTGCGGGTTGAACCCAGATCATTCAATCAGGGTCGTTGTAAAACCGACGACTTTACCAATTCGGCAACGTTGCCGACTGTTTGCTTTTCGTATAACTATGCGTCTGTCGCACCAAAATACCAAAATTAACTTATACAAAAGATAGTGGAGAAGTTGACCAAATTATTTTGCTACATAAAAAGCATTTGCAAAAAAGTTTGATTTGTGCAACATCACGCAAATCTAGAGGTCACTGGTGGTGAATGGTGGGGGCATGTTGGGACCCTCTAAATCCGGCCCCAACTACAGCGATTAAATTCAATACCGATAATGTTTAGCAAAAGTTATATAGCTTTGAATACTTCATTCACTGTGGAAAATATAAATCCGTTATAAACATAATATTAGGCTTATAACATGATACAACCCTAAAACAAGGTTTTTTCTTTTAGAAATTAATCAATGTTTTGACAGAAGGGACAGAATTTTACAGAAAGTTACTTAGTATAATGTAGAAAATTACTGATAAGAAAAATCAAAAATTAGATACTTAAGTTATTTATTTCAACAACTGCATAAACTTGCAGATAGATGTCTTGGTTTGGCTATGTGTACCGACGCATCTGATGAAATTGGTTGCAAGTGCTTGGATGACGAATTCACATGCAATTGCATCTCAATGGGAACATGTACTACCGTGGATGGATGCAAAAGAAGAAGAGAACTTGTGAATGGATTCGTTCACTGTCCTGATGAAAGGATACTATTCAGGGATAAAAAACGACTTAACATACACAGATTACACAATGTATCAGAATGCAATGATATTGGGTTTCCTGGCTGCGATAATTCTACTTGTTATCATACTCATTTCCCAACCTGTGTTGATGATAACTGTTATGATTCGCATGTGCTTTGTACTTCATATTGTGATCACGATCTCTGCCGGGGAGTTTTCCAATGCTCTGATAATCGAACAATTTTTATTTCACAATTTTGTGACGGAGTTGTAGATTGCTTAGATAGCAGTGATGAGTTCACAAACCAACCTGGTTTTAAATGCGATAAATGTGTTTTACCACAAAACAATTTGTATGACGATGTTGCGCATTGTGAAAACAATACTGATCTTCATCCTAGTAAACAATATTTTAAATGTTTTGATAATCGTTTATTGATATCAGATCAGCAAGTGTGCGACGGCGTGGGCAATTGTTATGACATGTCTGATGAATGTCTGTGTGAGGCATATTTTCATGCTGAAATGTGTTCGAACATGTTTGAAAAAAAAACTTTTGAATGTTTTGATAATGAAAATCGAGAAACGTGGCGCACTCTTTATAACAATAATCCCTCTTTTATCACAAGCGGATCTAAAAGCAGTTTTGTTAAATGTAGATCAAAGTTCAATAAATCTATTTTTCCGATATTATGTGATGGTAGACCAGATTGTAGAGATTTCAGAGATGAATGTCAATGCTCGAACCCATCGTCATTTTGCTACGACTCTTGCCACTTCTACTTTCCTATGGGCGATCGTTATTGTGACGGAGTTGAAGACCCAGCATGGCAATACATCAACAGGTCTGACTGTCCTCGAGGATTCGATGAAATGTTTTGCCCGAAACGTTACAAATGCAATGCTACTGGCAAAGTTAGTATTGATGTTGTAAATGTTTGTGATGGAACGTCAGATTGTAATGATAACTCTGATGAAAATAATTGTTTTATTGCTGCACAAATTTCTAGTATTTTTTCGTCTGACACGGAAATGATAGCAAACCTTGGGATAAAGTCAGCATTTTGGATAATGGGAATATTGGTCATGGTTGGAAATTCCTATGTCATCATCACAACAATTTTGTTGCTTAAAACAAAGCAAACACTCGAAGGTATCAACTGCCAACATTTTATCATACTCAACATATCAGTTGCCGATTTCATAATGGGATTCTATTTGATCACAATTGCTTTTTATGATGCATCATTTTCTGGATTTTATGGTGCGGTGGATCGTAAATGGAGATCGAGTTTAAAGTGCTCAGTAATTGGAAGCCTGGCGGTTATTTCAAGTGAAACATCTTGTTTTCTTATGGCTGTTTTAACAAGTTTTAGATTGAAAAACATCACTCAACCTGTAGAATCGTTAACTGCTTCCTCGCGTCCTTGGATCATTTGCATCACCACAGCCTGGTTATTTTCTTTCTTACTTGGCATTGTTCCAATGTTACCCCAAACATCTCAGTATTTTCTTCATAGCTTCTCGTATTCAAGTCCATTCCAAAATGGCACTTGGTATATCACTGACCTAGAGCAATTTGCCTGCAGGCTTTCAGTATTAAGCAATAAAACCATTCAATTTACTGGTGATATATTTCAGTCAGTTGAGACGTTTGTAGCAGGAAGTTTTCCCAATGATGCTTCTGTGAATCTTTTTAGCTATTATGGTGAAACCAGTGTGTGCATGCCCAGGTTTTATGTTGCTTACGGCGAAAGTTGTTGGGAATTCACTCTGGCAATGATGACACTCAACTTCCTAAGCTTTGTTTACATTGCTGTTTCGTATTTCATTATTTACAAACATTCCACTTCATCTTCTGCTAATTTGGGAACCAACAGACCCAACACCCAAGCCGCCACAATGCAGAAACGCATTGCTCGCATCATTGCAACCGACTTTTGTTGCTGGATTCCCATTTGTATTATGGCCTATGTGAGACTCGGAGTTGAATTCTCGGAAATCACCTATCAGATCAGCGCTGTTCTGCTGCTCCCAATCAACAGCGCAATGAATCCCATACTTTTCTCCTCACTTTCAGATAAGTTAGTTGCATTGTGTCGTCACATTTTTCAAAGGTTGAAGAATGTGCGTGGTGTGTAGTTGTGTTGTAGTGAGATGAAATACAAAACAAACTGCAAAATACAAAATATTAGCTGAAACGTGCAAGTGCTAAAGCATAAAAGTATTTTAATTTTGTTAAGATTTTTAAAAATTTTGTCTCGAATTTTATTCTTCAATTTCATTGCAGTTTTAAAATCTTTCGCTGTCACTTTCAAATCTTTACTTGAATATTTCGTTTGAAAACCTTTAAAGCTGAAAATTTTCTTAATAACGTGTTACTGTAAATTTTTTTAAAGATTATGTGAGTTTTTAGTATTTTGACTTGAAAAAAAAATTTTTTGAATTAAAATGCTCATATCTTTAAAGCTTTTTGCCAGAAACTAGTAAAAAAGAATCTTCAGAATGGAAAGCGCAGGAAAAAAGTGTCTATTTGTAAGAAAAAGCCGAGCAATGATTGGCTGCAAAAAAAGAGCAATACAAGAGTTCCATATTATCGCCTTAGCCACTTTAGCGCGTCATTAGGCTGGAAAAAGTCCAATGTTAAAGCGTCATTAACCACTTTCATTAAATTTTTAACCCGCTCTCTACCGACATAAAGAATTCGTGTACAACTTAACCCTATTCGGACCAGGCAAAATTTTTTGATTAATGGTCTAGGGGGGTTAATGGCAAAAAATTTTGATTAATGGTATATTAATAGCTGTTCCAATGAACAATTGCATGTGGGGTCCATGTGGGCTACCTACATGGGGCCCACTTGATTTTATTCGCAGGATAAAACTGGGCACCATCTGGGCAGCCAATTAATTTAATGGGCAAACCCACTCACATCCCATGCTTTTACTACTGGGATTTCACTGGGCAGCCCATTAATTCAGTGGGCAAACCCACCTACATCCAATGCTTTTACCACTGGGATTTCACTGGGCAGCCCATTAATTCAGTGGGCAAACCCACCTACATCCAATGCTTTTACCACTGGGATTTCACTGGGCAGCCCATTAATTCAGTGGGCAAACCCACCTACATCCCATGCTCATACCACTGGGATTTCACTGGGCAGCCGAATATTTCAGTAGGCAAACCCACCTACATCCCATGCTCATACCACTGGGATTTCACTGGGCAGCCCATTAATTCAGTGGGCAAACCCACCCGCATCCAATGCTGCAGTACTCGACATCCCAAGTGGTATAAAACTGGTGCAACGAGAATCACAATAATACAAAAACACTACAATCATCAATACTTGAGGGTTTATTTTCACCAAAATACAGTGATTACTGAATTTACGCAAAACAACAGTACACGGAAAAGCAAACACATTACCGATCATTTTAACTTTGAGCTGGCACGGGAGCGCTTTCGAGTCTTTTTATTTTGGACTGGTTTCCGCCTTGATCTCGCGCAATGGTCAACCATTTGACCACTTTGGTTTCCAAATCAACTTTGCTGCATTTACTGGTTGCTAGATTTTTTTTTACAGCATCTGAAAAAACAACAATGGGCAATGAGAAGCAACTACACGAGTCGTTATTGTAGCCGAGAAGGTAAAGGCGTCGTTTTTACAACGACCTTGATTGCATAATCTGAGTTCAACTTGCACCCTGGTCACGTTGTTGCGTCTATGGATAAGACGGATTACAATGATTTATCTCTGCTTGGCAGCTTTTAAACAACCAGCAAATTCAGTGGACAAGAATTCGAAGAAATTTTCAGATTTAAGCATGTAGGTTACAGTTTCCTCCAAGCAAGAAGTAGTTATATTGCAAGAAAAGGTTTGTGCATCATCAAACAGTTAGCTTCTGACAATATTAGGTGACAAAAGATCAATACATTAAATATGCCAGGTGCATAGCCAGGATTTCGCAAAGGGGGGGGGCTTTTTTGAGAGGTGAAAACAGCAGTAAACGAACTTGACCCAAATTTCCATCAGTCTTGAATCAGATTGTGGCGTTTGTTTTGTCAAAATCAGGTAATCTCAAAAAAAAGGTCTTCACCAAAATTGAAACGGTTTTTCCAGCCGAAATTTGGTGATCACCAAAAAAAAAGGTTTAACCAAAATTCAGTCACTTCTCCGCACCAATCTTGGGTGCGCTTCAGAAAAAAAACAACTCCAGTTTTCCGGTCCAAATAACAGGTAGTCCTTCACAACTTCTGCTCCCCAATCCCGTTGGGAGGGCTGTTTTCATTTTTGGAGCAAAAATCGGCCTCAAGAGCACTAAAAACGTGCTATTTTGCATACTTTTCAGACCAATGGGGTGCTAATTGCCCCCCCCCCCCCCCCCCCTTGGCTACGCTAATGAAATATGCACTGCAACACCAAAGATACTGTCACGTCATCTCTCGGACTGTTAGGGCAACATTTTGATTTGAAGAATACAGCTCGCGATGACCAACTTAGCTACGAGCCAAAGACTAGCAGTCAAAGACGTTTAACAATTTAATCTCAGTTGTATCGTCAATAGTGACTACAAGATTTGTTATGTGCTAGAAACAGTACCGGTAGTTCATAAACATTTTGACAAAGAACGCCAATTACTCCACAAATTCGAGTTAAATCACTATTTAAAATTTTGATGTTTAGATACACTGTGCTTTGCTTAAACGAGCTTAAAATATAAAGGTCAATTGTCGTTTTTCATAGTAAAGATACTGCACAGAATTACCATTTCTAGATGAAACCGAAATAGGTTCAAGATAAAATTAAACTGTTTTCGTTCAAACCTTAGCAGTTTCAAAGTCATTTGATGTAGTGAAAAAAAAACATTAGGATATCAACATTCTGCTAGTACAAAAGCAAATAAGAAAAAAAACTTACCATGAAGCACAGATATTATCGACAACTTCTTGAATGGTTCTTTGCTTTTGCGTCCCGTAAGATTGTAAAACAACCTAACTATCAAAAAGTTGAACTGCATAACGCACCAAAAACTTCCATTTACCAAAACGAAAGTGCAAAATTTTTCATCATTAATCTGATATTTGTTGCAAGTCTGAGTTTTTGAGACTTTTGCCGCTCCTTTTCCTAAAAAAACTTGAAACTAATTTCCTAAACTCTGCTTTTTGAAATCTAAAACACTTATTTTAGTCACCATTAATTTAGGTTAATGAAAAACACTACCAACCGCAATGACTGAATTTTTCATGATACTTGACCGCAATAAAACAGTTTTGGGCTCTAACGCAAACTCGCCACGTGAAATTTTCTAAATTCACACTTTTGCGCATGCGCAGAACCTGTCTCGCAACTCTTTTTTTGCGTGCAGGGTTTCAATCAAAAGAATAAAGTTTTACAAAAATATAAAGAAACTTCCAACATATATTTGCCGTCTGAAACCTTTTAACATCGCAAAATAGTTTTTCTATAGTCAACAAATTTATATGATTAAATTTTCTGATTTATTTGACATTATTTTTCAATAAAAAATGTTAAATGAGAAGTTAAATTTAAAATATTTAAAACAATTTTTTAGTCCCAAAAGTTTAACTGTTATTGACATCCCAGCAAACATTGCATTGTCGGGCCAATGTTGGCTAGATACAGTTTCCAACATTTGTCAACCTCGGCCCAACGCTGCAGCCAATGTTGGGGCGATGCGGCTTTGCACCAAAGTCCAGCGTTCAGCCAACATTGGCATTTTGCTGCGGGCCGACATTGGAACCTGCGTCGGGCCAACATAGGCGCAATAATGTTTCCAACGTCGGCTCAGAGTTGGAAAACTGCAGCTAACCAACATCGGAACTGCAGTTAGCCAACATTGGACTGCAAACTGCAGCGAACAACATCAGATCCTGTGTTGCGCCAACAATGGCGGAATAATGTTTCCAACGTTGGAAAAGTCGTCAAACTGCAGTCAGCCTACATTGGAACCTGCATCGTGCCAACCATGGCGGAATAATGTTGCCAACGATGGCCAGAGTCGCGAAACTGCAGCTAGCCAACATCGGAAGCTGCGTGGCTCTGTGTTGTGGAACTACATCCCACTAGCAGGTAATGCCTGCTAGAATCCAGTATTGGCACATATTGTTACAATGACATTGGTGCAATTGTCTAACTTCATCCATCTTGCGTCTTTCATAATACCAATAGGTATAAATAAAGTTTTATAACAAAGCAAAAAAACTGAAGATGGTAAATAACGCAAGAAAAGGCTGAAGACGTAAAATTTTGCAAACTGAAAATAAAAAACACAGCTTCCTTTGAAAATGTTGGTCGTGACTGCCGTTCAAGACCCAGGCTGTGGGTGTGTTGAAGTTAGGATGGATTAGGAAGTTATAGAAACTGCGACAACAAAATATAATTCAATTAAAGCGAATGACATAACTTACGTAACTGTGAATAAATGTTCTCTAGTCTTTCTATAATGAGCATGTAATTCATGAAAATGGTGTATATAAACAGTCTCTGGAAAAACTGGTGAAACGCCTTTCCTAGAGTGTTTTTGTTTCCGACATCCGGCGTGAAAAATTTAACTCTTCATACATTTGACAGTTCACTTACAAGCTTGCAGTTAACGCCATATTGATTAAAACGACAAAGCGTAAGTGAATTTGAATATGAGCAATGAGACTATTAAACAAGGGTAGGCAATCTTTTCATCCCGTGGGCCACATCCAGACCCAGCAAGGTTCCAGCGGACCAAAACAAAAGTCTTCGCCTAAACATTAGGCATTTTACGACCAATTTAATGGCAGTGATCAAAGGAAACGGCATTTCGGCGGGGTTGTAGGTGAATTTCAATCATAAGAAAAAGATCGCGGGCCGGATGAAATTGCTTGGCAGCCCGGATGAAATTGCTTGGCGGGCCGGATCTGGCCTGCGGGCCGTCGGTTGCCAACCCTTGCTTTATAACATGAAGCGTTACTCAACCAGTGTTCCGTTCCCGCACTGGCAATGCGTCGCTATGTCCTTGGGAAAGACACTTCAAACTTATTTGCCACTGGAAGCAAGCAATCCACCCGTTGAGATGGCCCAGTCTGACAAAAGACTAGACAAAAGAAACGCAAAATAAAGGCTCTGCAATAGTTCAGTTATGGTTAGACCGACCTAGAGTGTCTGGTTAATATGAAGGACCTCAACCGATAAGATGGCAATGAGCAAGAAAAATAACTTTGGGCATAAGTTTTGTGTTTTTGACATTAGGAAGTCGCTAGTGTTTGCCTTTTAATAAACCTATGCAGACTCCACTTAGTCAAAGCTAGATATCTTAGATCAATGCTTACAATTATAGACTAATTTTAAGCGAAATTACGATCGGGCGAAACAGTAACTACATAGTGCCGACAGTGAAATATTGAAAAAAGATAAAACTACCTGTAGACTGAGCAGAGGGTTTATTCACGGACTTCTTAATAATAGCATCTGGACTGGAAACGAAAATCGCGGCGCGGACAAGTTGAGGCCAAAGTCAACAAGCCAATTTTGCCGATAAATCGTTTCTACGTTTTTGCGTAGAAGTAGTTTTATTGGCAACTGATATAATAATTTCGAAATCATATTGAAAAGATAGGGACAACACGATATAAACACAAATTTGGAACTTTAAAACATTTTTATTGACTTGTGGCAAACATAAAATTAAAAATATCGCTTGTTGGTACACAAATGAAAACTTTAGCGAATCGTAAAGTAGCACTCGGTACCACAATTTTAATTAGCAAACGCAATGACCTACAAATTGATATTCAACACAAATAGCAATTCACAAATCAACTCGACCTTGTAATCATTTCACAACTTTTACCTAGTCATGTTAAGGGCGCACAGGAATAAAATGCTTCTAAGTACAATAATCATTCATAAACATGATGTAACTTATGCTCAGAATAAAAAAGTAACAACTATGCATTCGCAAAAGTAGCTTTTCAAGCACATTAACCAGCATAAAAACATAAAAATCAAATACTGTACCACAAAAAATTTAACACCGATTGCTATATCACTATATTGAGAGTAATACCAGCAAATTATTAATTTAGTCTTTTAGTGCCATAGAAAAATTGAATATCGACATTGTATAGCGTTTCAGCAGTAAACAAGTCGCAATTTAGTGAGCGACAAATCAGTAGTAAGTATATCAGTGATATTGGGATCTTTTGTTTCACCAGAATAACGAGACCTGCAGTTGAGAGCTGAACAATTATTGACCACAATTAACAAAACTGGTTTTAACTAGAACATAAGCTTTAAAATCATGTTAGATTTAGACTCTAGATTCCTGTAACATAAAAAAGTTTGCTAATCAGGCACGTAGCCAGACTGAAAGTTTCAGGGGGGGAAGCGCAGAACTTGGGGGGAGGGCAATATTTTTTTCCTCAATCTTTGCAATTGTGTGGTTTTAAAACCAATCATTTTTGTTTTGCTCATGTGTTTGCAGAAGCTTCATATTTGTTTGTTATCGCAATGAAAACTTTCCATCGGAGTGCATTTGGTCACACATCGGCTTCATAATTACATGTTGCATGAAATATATTTGTATTTTTTTAGTTTTGTATTTTATTCCACGACCGCCAAAACACAAAGCAACCACACAAAAACTAGCAAAAGATCGAGGAAAAGGCAGAAGCAACAAAAACGATATACGTTATAACGTGCTCACTAACAGTCTAACAATAAAATACAATCCAGCAAACAGAATTGTAGCATGGTTGCTTCACCTGTATAGGCACTACACCAACTATTTACAAGATTTTTACGAACTATTTACAAATCGTAACAAACTAACAAACAAAAGCACAAACAAGGAACAGTAACACGTGCACTACTACAATTGTTTTTGCAGAATATCAAAAACACACAACAAGATAATAACAGCACATCAAGTTTTGTAAATGACCTGTGCTTTTCGAGCGTATGTTGTAACAGTAAGCTAAGACTAACCTAAGAAGTAGCCGAATCATGAATTAGTATGCCTGCTACAATTTAGCCATCGACCATTGATTAGCCAGCCCCTGTATGATTATTAAACAAAGGTTCTACAATATAACAAAACGATTGTAGCCGAAATCATGTACAAGATTTCCCCTTAAGGAGGTCCATCATTTATCTAGATTGAATCCTAACAACATCCGACGAGAATCAAAATCAAATATAATGTGTAATGAAATGATTACACACGTAAAAACATAAAAGATGTAGCCTATATCAATGAAGAAATGTCATTAATTGGAGAAGCTGCACAACGGCTCAGGTGTATAGTTTACTAGGTTGGAACGCTACATTATGCTAATGTATGTTCCCATTGACTTACTAAATTTGAATTTTTTTATAAATTCTTTTACAGTTTGGGAATTTTTGCGTAATTTATGTTAGAAATGACGATGCAACATGGAAACTTTTAGACGGCGCACACATTGTTGGTTTTCACAACTATTGTAGCTTAATTAACATACTGTGCAAAGCCAAATAATACATTTTAAGCTTCGTATAGCCACGTTCAGGGCTGCAAACTCTTCAACTAGAACTCGATCGTTTGACGAGCTTAAAACTCAAAAAAATTTTAGAACTCTAACTTCTCAGACGAGCGAAAATGGGCTGATGTAACCCATGCAAACCAGACACACAAAACTAGCAGTGCTTTCTTAGCTTGTTTCCCTAGCCAATACCGAGTTTTGACCAAATGCTTGACCACCTTCACCCAGTGATGGCCTACTGTAACTTCTTAAATCAAATGTGTCATTGTACTCGCTCTACTACGCCAAAGCGTTTAGCGAGTTAGCGGGGCCCATGTCTGCGTTATTGCGCCCTAGGAACACAGCTCCTCTCAAAGAAATGTTGCAGCGGTGGCAAGCCATTGACAACTTGTGTCCGATTTGAACCTCAGACCTCCAGCTTCATAGACGAACGTGTTACCGCTCGATCAACTGGCCGGTTACTGTAATGTCTAACCAGAAAATTGCACATTTATTTTTGAGTTATTTACTACAGTGTAGAACTGGAAAAATGATTTAATCTAGGATACATTTTTTAATCCAATAACCTACATTATATAATCTTTCTTCTATTGCTTCTACGGCATTATCATAGGTTTCGCTAAATATTACGCTAGTGCCGGTAGTGTAATGCTTGCTTTTGTATTGGTGTAATTTCATCAAAATTTTAACGAATTAATGTTATTGTCTTTTATTTTGAACAATATGCTTCTTCATCCATTAGACGAAGCAGTTCTAGTGTACAAACTTATTCGAGATTTGCAATGCTCATTCGAGATTTGCAATGCTAGTGGAAGGAGCTGAATAAACTCAGCAGCTGCGTTTGCGTTGGTTGTCTACTGCAAAAGAAATTTTCAAACAAAGATTTTTCTATTACTACAGATTTGTAATTCGGGAATTTGCTGGTAAGCAAGATGAGTGAAGATATTGCATTAGGTCAAAAACTTGACAGTATATTAAACTCAATTGTAGTTTAAACGGAAAAAGTTAACAACTTTGACTCTAAATTGTCAGCACTTGGTACACGCTTAGACAAAATTGAAAATACTCTCAGCGATAAAATTAATAAAATGGAAAATCAAATGCTAGAAAAAGCAGACAAAAATGAATTAGAAGAGCTACGATTAAGATTACTTCATGTTTTGGAAGACTCAAAAAAAGACCAAACAGCCTCAGCAGTCATGAAAGAATCGTACGAAAAAAGGTTAAACATTTTGATTCATGGTGTACAAGAAAGCACAGTAAACGCGTGGGAGAGGCCTGATGAGACTTAAGCACATGTGTATGATTTCATGAAAGCGGGTCTTCAAATCAAGGATCCAACTGAGATCGCTCTGGCCGATTGTCATCGATTACCGCAAGGTACAACATTTACTAATAGAAAAGAAAAATTGACTAGGCCAATAATTATTAAATTGATAAACGCTATGGACAAACGTCGAATATTTACAAATTTACACAACCTTAAGCCATATAATCAACGAAGGCGTTTATCCCAACAAAGTGCTGTTTACGTAACAAAGCATCTTCCTAAACAATTTCAGGAGGAACGTGAACAGCTTTTGCCTCGTTTTAAAGAAGCCAAAAGACTATCCAAAAAAACATTCTGGAAGGCAGAAGACGGACACTATGCGCTGTATATTGATAACATCAAGGTGAAATTACACTAATCAATTGTTGAATGAGTACTGGGAACCGACGATTTCTTTAAAAGCCAACCCATTTAATGTGATATACCGTGTTAGTTTTTTCTAAATTTTGTTTAATTATAACCAATCTTGCATCGTTGAATATTTGATTTGGTTGATTATTTGTTGACCCATTTAATTCTGCCTGCTTTAGATACGTCATTTGGTGAGCTGCACGTATCGCAAACAAAGTCTATACGGTAATAACAACAACCTTTTACACTTTTAAGAGCGTAAAAGCTCTCAGAGCGAGCTGTTTCTTGTTTCGCCCCGCATACCGCGTAGTCCACCTTTATAGTAATCAGTATGTTTATGTTTGCGGTGAATTGATTTTGTTAAAAGTTTTCTATACTAGTCTATAGTATAACGATGTATCATCGTATGCAAATGAAATACTAAGGTGATCAAGCATAGAATCGAACTGGCAGGACAAGAACTCATTTAAACCGCAGAATTTATGCAAGCACTCATATAAACCGCATTAGTTGGGTCAAGCTCGAAAAAAAATTAAAAAATTTTTTTTTTTTTGCGTATATGAAACGAACTTTATGTTTCGCCTTGTTGGCGCTCATTTGCATACAAACTCCCAATTCTTATATAGTTATTTAAATGTTTTTTTGTTGTTGTGATGTAGACTTCCAATAGCAGACCATCTTGCTTGGTTGCAGTAACTTTTGTGTTTTAGATGACTGCGATTGCTAATGGCGATTTATTGTGTCAAGCAGGCACCCTTAATGATAAAACAGCTTTCGATGTTGATAATATCTCTAACTTTTTGTCTCAATCATCTCAATCTAATATAAAAAATTGCGAAATTTTTGATTTGAGCGAAAAAAAATATGACTTCAATGATAAAAGCTCACACTTATTTCTGCACGTCAACATCTCTTCTCTACAAGCTCATATGGACGAACTAAATAAATTACAACTAAATATTATAAACTCTCCCTCCATTATCTTTATCTCCGAAACCCGCATTTACAAAACCCCATTAATCAATGTGAATATTCCTGACTATACTTTTGTCCATCTTCCTTTACCTACTAAGGCTGGTGGTGTTGGTGCATACGAGTCAAGGTCTTTGAAATTTTCTGAAAATGAAAGTTTACGCTTGCAAATTCAAGGATGCGAAGACCTTTGGTTTGATGTCGAAATTCCTGGCCTAAAAAGTAAATATGTATTCGCTGTAATTTATCGTCATCCCCGCAACAGTATTAATTCTTTTATTGAAGCTCTTGACGAAAACATGCAACGACTAAATAACAAAAAGGTTAAAGCTCTAATTATGGGGGACATCAATATCGACTTAAATTCAAGTGAATACACTTCTTCTCAAAGTGAATATTTGAATGTGCTAAAAAGCAATGGATTCTCCAATTTGATCACTAAACCAACGCGAGTAACTGCAACATCACAAACCACAATTGACCATATTTTATCCAACGATTATGATTCTGTTCTAACGCCTGGTGTTTTTTCCTACAAGTTAGCTGACCATTATCCAATTGTTTGCAAAATTTCTACCCCATCGATAAATCAAATAACCGTGATGGCATGTTAATGTTTCGAAATAATCAAGCCGTTGATGGTACAAAATTTTGCGATGATTTGGAAGCTGCCCTTATACCCTTAACGTATGATCTTATGCAAACTACTATAACTCCTCAATTACTTGAAAATAGCTTCAAACAACTAGTTTACTTAATTACTGCAATAATCGAGAAGCATGCGCCTCTACAAACAGCTTCCCGAAAACAAAAACGCATTTACAAGAAACCATGGATTAATAGCGAACTGCTAAAAATGATTAAGCGTAAACAAAATTTGTACAAAACCCATTTTGTTAATGGAAACGAATCTGATAAACAATACTTTAAAAAGTTTGCCAACAAACTAACACGTATGAAAACCCAAGCCAAAAGAGCGTATTACCATGCTACCATTTTTGAGAAAAAAAAATATTCCAAAGCAACTGTGGAATTTTATCAATAATATAATTCATATAAAACAGTCATCAACAAATCTCCCATTTAAATTAACACTGGACGGTAATGAAACGGATGAACCAGGTGAAATTTCAGAATGTTTTAATGAATACTTTGTACAAATTGGAGAATTAATTGCCATAAAGGCTAAATTAGTAAATGAAATTAACTTTAAAACCTTCTTAAACAATTCCATATCTCAATCTATTGTATTAGATCCTCCTCAACCCATTGAAATTTATAACATTATTAACTCGTTAAATATCAATAAAGCATGTGGATACGATAATACTTCTTCTTTCTTTTTACGAATGGGAGGGGAAATTTTAGCACCTATATTGTCTCTATGTTTTAGCCGTGCTTTTGATTGGGGAATATTTCCATCCATTTTCAAAATTGCAAAAGTAGTGCCAATTTTTAAATCTGGAAATAAACAAATAGTCAAAAATTATCGTCCTATCTCACTTCTCCCGACTTTATCTAAAATCCTTGAAAAACTTATCAAAACTAGACTGATAAAATTTTTTGACAAGTATCGGGTGCTTTACGAATTTCAGTATGGATTTCGGGAAAAACATAGTGTGTTACACGCTTTACTTGACGTTAACGCATTTGCTTTAGATGCAATTCAAAGCAAACAGCAAACTGGCTTGCTACTAATGGACGTTCGTAAAGCATTTGACACTGTCTCTCATAATATTCTGCTTCAAAAATTGTATCATTACGGAATTCGTGGCACTGCATATACGCTTCTTGAAAGTTATCTCTCGTTTCGAAACCAATTTGTATCCGTGCAAAACCACCACTCCTCTTTAAAACCAATTAATATTGGAGTTCCTCAAGGATCCATACTAGGGCCTCTTTTATTTCTTATATACCGTATGTAAATTACATTCCAAATTCTGTATCATGCAATCCTCGCGTCTTCGCCGATGATACTTGTCTTCTCGTAAGTAGCCCTTAGCCCTTTATTAACTATTCTGGAAAATGAATGTAACAAAGAAATGAATAAACTGCTAATATGGTTTAGAGCTAACGAACTTCAGATAAACCCCGAAAAGTCTGCAATGATTGTGATTCCCTCTAAATTAAATGCACAAACAGCAAATCTGAGTATATTTTATGACGAAAGCCCGATTAATTGTTTTGAAACCTCAAAATATCTTGGTGTAAACCTTGATAACTAACTTAATTTCAAATCCCATATATGCATTATCGAAAACAAAGTGGCCAGATCTGTCGGCATCTTAAGCAAACTTCGCTACCTATTTCCTTCTTCTGCACTTCTTTTACTATATTACTCTCTTATTCACCCTCATCTTTTATTTAGTCTCCCATTGTGGGGAAACGCCAATCAATCTTACCTCAATAGACTACAACGTTTGCAAAACAAAGCAATAAGAATTATTACAGACTCCAAGTTAAGAATGTCTTCTAACCCTCAATATTACAAACTAAGAATATTGAAACTGCCTGAGCTTTACACTTTGGAAATAGCTAAACTTATGCACCAACATTCCCACCATAACTTTCCTCAACCATTTTCTACGTTCTTCACCCCTATTTCCTCAGTACATGAGCCATTTACTAGAGCAAAAACTGAAAACAAACTTTACATTCCAAAATTTTCAACAGCGCGTTCCCAAAAATCTTTTAAATATCAAGGAGCTAAAATATGGAACTCGATCCCAACTGAAATTAAACAACTTACATTCCACAAATTTAAGATTGAGTACAAAAAGAAATTACTTGAAAGCTATTGTTAATTTGCCACATTTATATTATCATTATAATGCATTAGCAAGCAATTTTCTCAAAAATAATGTCGCTTCAAGCGACTGCAATTTTAGGGTGGCTGCTTGACTCGAAGACCTGAAATACAGGTCACTTCGCAGTCTCCTGTCAAGATTGTAGTACCTAGTTTATTTAAGTTATCTTGTTGTTTTTTGTTGTTTTGATTATTTATACATATTTGGTTTTCTGCAACTTGACAAATAAATAAATTAATTCTGTCTGTCTGATACTATACCTCAAATTACAGTTTTTACTTCAGCCAACCAATAGCAAATCGTCTTGTCTTACCAGCTTAATAAAACTAATGATTTCTGATGTAGACTATTGCACGGTTAATAACAAAACTACCTACTTACAGACTACCCAAATAAAGCATAACTAACATTGCACTATTATTGCCTCTAGTATGCAGTACTGTGCTTAGGTCTGCAGTACAAAAGAATTAAGAATTCTAAGGTGGAAAGTTGCTGCTTGTTAACATGCGATAGCGGCTTAGATGCGCAGACGCACTATTGCGCAGGCCTCAACTTGTCCGCCGACACGCTGCTTTTTTCCTTCGTTTCCAGTCCAGATGCTAATATTTAGAAGTCAGTGGTTTATTCTATTAGGTCACGATCATTGATTGCTGAATTCTTTGCCCTGACAGGTCGTCTTTGTAATGAAGTCAAACCTAAATATAATCAAACTCACACTAGCTACGAAAATGTAATTAACTAGTTCAAAAAGCTTCGTTTAAGGAAATCTTAAAACTACCTTTTGTCACAGAAAACTGACTTAAAACTTTGGAAATCGACAGCATAAACGGAGCTAGTAGCAGGCATGGCTTTTTCGACAAACAATTTAATTTTCAAGACGTTGGAAAATAGTTATTTTAAACTTATGATGAAATGTGGCAGTGGATAGTCCAAGGTCTAAAACTTGCTTGAATTAATCAGTGAACTCAATTGATTTAAAGCTTAAAAAAGATTATGGTTCTTTCAAAACCGGTTTTGTCAAATCGCTTGTAACTGTGTCAATAACCAATATACAATACATATTAACTTAGCCTGACTTAGTTTAAGCCAAATTAAATGGAGAACAATAAGACTAACTAAAATAAATTTTTAAAATTAGTGTTATTTCATTTTGCGTTGACACCATATTTTTTGTCCCGGTCTGTTCAAGAAATAGTGTACTTCATGAACCAACAAAAATTTAGGATCTACAAAAACTTAAACACTATTACAGGCAGCATTTGCCGTAGTAAATAACAAAGCTATTAAACGCCAGTTTTTATTGTTTACCAAGTTCTAACTTTTTCAGTCTGAGTTGTAAATTTTTTTTGCTTTGCGTGAATATAAGAAGCTTAAATGCAAATTTTGATAAATTGAATGAACTTTTAACAAATTATGATATCTTACCTGATATCATTGCTATAAGTGAAACCAAACTTAAATTGTTACAGGTATACAATGCAAAGTTAAGTGGGTACCATTTTTACCACAAAGCCACAACTACAAGATGGGGAGGAGTAGGTTTGTTTATTAAGGTGTCTTTATCAATTTCAATTTGCAAGGAGTTTGATTTTAACTTTCCTAACTGTGAAGATATGTGGATTCAACTAGATTTAGGGAATAACAAAAAATGTATAGTGGGGGTAATTTACAGACACCCTAAACAGAAATTATCAGAGTTTTGCAAGAGTTTTGAATTAACCATGGAAAAATTGAATAGTAGAAAATTGATGTATTATATCGGAGGAGACTTCAACGCAGATTTGTTGAAAAGTAACTCTGATATCAATATTAAAGATTTCATGAATTTAACATATAGCTTAGGCTGCATTCCCTTAATTACACACCCGACAAGAATAACCACTACAAGCTCAACTCTTTTAGATCATGTTTATACAAACAATGTAGTGGGTGAACACAAAAGTTTTATTCTGGTGGAAGATGTAAGTGATCACCTGCCAGTAATGGTGTGTTCTAATTTAAGCCTGCCCAAGAGTGAAAAATCAACTGTCACCCTAATTCGTGATACAAAAAATTTTGAAGTTGAAACATTTCTAGACAAATTAACTGAAGGAATGGAGCTATTAGGTGATATCAAAAAGGAATGCATTGACAACTACACTGAAAAGTTTATTGACATTTTTCATAAGACATTAAACGTACATTGCACCATTACGAAAACAAAGCAGAAAGGAAACAAAACTAAAAAACAAACCATGGTTATCCAAAGGAATCCTTATATCAATCCAGAAAAAAAATTTATTGTACAAAAGAGCCATTAAATTAAATGACAGTAATACATGGGCACAATACAAAGTCTATAGAAATAAACTGACTCATATTAAGGAATATGCAAAACGACTTTACATTAAAAATTTAGTGAATGATAATAAGCATGACACCTCGTCGCTTTGGAAAATTATAAATAAAATTATTCACTTGAAAAATGTGAAGAAAAATAACATTCCTAATAAAATGTATTCTTCCAAAGGTGAAAGTGCACAAGGTCCACAGGCCATCAGTAACTTGTTCAATAAATATTTCATAGAGATAGGAGTTAACCTTGCATCTACAATCGAAACACCAGCTATAATTGATGGCAAATTTAATGCCACATCTTTGATTCAGAGTAGTTGCAATTCGTTTTTTCTAGAACCAATAGTTGAAGAAGAAGTAGTGAATTACATCAGAGCTATGAATCCATCAAAAAGTACAGGAAGACATGGAATTCCTGCAAAGTATATAAAAATGTTAGGCTCTGTTATAGCTTCAGTTCTAATTAACATTTTTAATGCATGCATATCAACAGGATATTTTCCAAAAGTGTTAAAAACCGCTGAAGTTGTTCCAATTTTTAAAAAAGGCGAAAGAGAGTTATGCAGTAATTATCGCCCTATTTCTATTTTAAATCCTTTTGCCAAACTTTTTGAAAAGTGTCTGCTTGATCAACTAAACAATTATTTTGTGAGCAATAATTTGATTAGTCCAAACCAGTATGGTTTTAAGAAAAATTGCTCAACAAATGAAGCTGTTTTAGATATTTACAATAAGCTACTTGACAATATGGATAAAAAGCTCATTACATGCTCTAGTTTCTTAGATTTAAGAAAAGCATATGATACCATCAATCACACAATACTGATCAAGAAACTAGAAAAGTATGGAATTAGAGGATTACCATTACAGTTACTAGCAAGTTACCTGACTGACCGTCAACAGTATACAATTGTAAATCAATATAAATCCAGGTCAAGAGATGTTATTTGCGGTATTCCTCAGGGATCAACTCTAGGTCCGTTGTTATTTAATATTTATATCAATGATCTACCACTGGCCTCAAATTCCACAATTCATCTTTTTGCTGATGATACAAACCTTACTCTCTCCCATTCTAATGTTTCAACACTGCAACAAAATATTAATGATGAATTACTCAATGTAAGCAATTGATTCAAGGTGAATAAATCGTCAATTAACTTTAATAAAACTGAGTTTATGGTAGTGACAACAAAACAAAATAAACCTGAACTCAAAGTATCAATAGATAATAATCCAATCAAGCAATCACATCACTTAAAGTATCTAGGTGTTCTCATAGACGACAATCTAAACTGGAAACAACAAATCAAGAAACAATTTTCAAAGGTAGCAAGGGGATCTTGGGCCCTTAATCAATTAAAACACTTTGTAGATGAGCAAACCTTAAGATCTGTTTACCACTGCCTCATATACTCTCATCTACAATACTGCATAAGTAGTTGGGGGACTGCTTCAAAATCAACATTAGCACCTCTCTTTATTCTGCAAAAAAGAAGCATCAGATTGTTACCTGGAAGTGGATATCGTGAGCATACTAATCCTTTGTTCTATCGAGCTAAATGCTTAAAACTCAAGGATATTTACTCTCTGGAAACTGCAAAGCTAATGTACAAAATTCACAATAATGTATTATCTTTTGCAAATTCAGATAAGTTTAACCTAATGAAAAACTGCTATACACATAAGACAAGATTGAGCCACAAAAACAACTTCTTTCTTCCAAGAACTAGAACAAGATTAGGGCAAAATCTCTATCATTCGCAGGAATTAAAGTCTGGAATGAAATTCCAAGCAGTATGAAAGAAGTTTCATTCTACAGATTTAAAAAAGCTGTTAAAGCTCATTTTTTATCAAACTATGAAACCGATAAAAGCTAGAATAACAGCTTTCTATTAGCAATGCAGTAGTAATTACAGGAATCATAGTTGCATATTTATGCTTTAGTTCAACAATAAGCTATTTTTTGCTTGAATAGCATGAGTTTAGTGCATTCATCTATCACACATTTATTACAATACGTCATCTCTCATTTTGATGTCCCCATGAATTATTAGTAATTTTGCAATAACTGACTGAGGTTGATATATACTGGTATTGGAAATTGTACCAGTACTAATGACATATTGCCAAACAATACACAACAAAGCAAGGAGGTTTTTTTTTCCGCTACAATTGCCCACTTTAAATTCTATAAAACATAAATAAGCATTTATGAACTTTATTAATTTTATTTCAATCCAATCTGTAGTTACAGCATTTTTATTTTTTAGTATGCTTAGAGTCAGAACCATTCTAATGTTGTCTTGCATTTTCTTTACATGGTGACTGTGAGTTTTGTGTATACACTGTACAAAGTGTACATATCCTTGCAACACTTTGTTTTAATTTTGCGTAAAATTTTTTATCATAGAAAGTAGCAGACTGAGAAAATCTAGAAGCTGTTTTTTTTTTAACCTTAACTTGGTGAGGTGGCAGTAGACTTAGATGACCTTTCGGTCCTTCGCTGTCTCCTCACCAAGTGACTAAATATCGCTTTGACTCTGCAAGTTTGTGTGTTTGGTTTTAAAGAAATTGCTTATTTCGATGCTTTGGTGATATACCTAGAGGAAGTTGCAGTTTTTTCTTGTGATATGACGTCACTTGGTAAATAAATAAATATGATGATGATGATGATGATGTAGTAGAAGCCGAAATGCCGAGACAAAGTCAATTGACGTCAGCAAGGTAGCAGCTGAATTATTTCAGAAATTTTTTTTTTTAATTTTTGAACTTTGAAATTATCTAAAAAAGATAGGATGAGTTAACCCAAACAGAATAAACTAACAATGACAAGATACTTCGTTTGCTTATTATTAACCATCATTAAGTTTGCAAAGCCATCTGTTTCATATCTGCACGATGCTTACAACCACCACAGCGGTCCTTCCAGTTTCTTTAGCCAATTTCCAATTGCACTTTAACTTGTTACAAAGTGCTGTGTTTACAATTTTTTCTCACTCATCTGAAATAAAAGATACTTGGTAATTTTTTATCATTTGGGTAAAAAGAATTATAGCGTATGACTTTTGTAAAATTAATCAAAATAAGGTACAGTGTTAATCAAAAAATCCTCAGCTGCCGGGGCAAAAATTGATTGATCACTGTTTTACATCTACCACATAACCGCAGTTT
Source organism: Trididemnum nubilum (assembly GCA_963965965.1). NCBI lineage: Eukaryota > Metazoa > Chordata > Ascidiacea > Aplousobranchia > Didemnidae > Trididemnum > Trididemnum nubilum. The sequence goes on from OZ014471.1 coordinate 52,133,555, forward strand.
CTCCCAACTTGGGGCATCCAAGTCAAGTTTTTCATTGTTGACGAAAATGTTGGGAAAAGCCTAAAATATACATTCTTAGCAAAAATGAACTTTTAACATCTTGCCATTTTCAACATACTGCAGTTTAAAGTCAACAGTTTTCTTCTTTTAGTGCTACCGTTCTGCCATTATTGTGGCAGAAGATTAATTTTTGAAAAGTTGGCCAACATTAATTTGAAAAATTTCTAAAGGAAAAAAGCCTTTTCAGTGAAAATCTAAATTACCGTATCATATTTTGGAATCGGAAGGTAGTAGTAACTTAAATTTGGTGAAATTGGTTTTCAGATCTGTTAAAGTTTTTTGAGAGAAAACCAAGCAATTTTTTTTCAATCTGAGTGCCCTTTTGCTGCATATCAGTTTGATTTCTTAGCATATGCCCAGCATTTCTTGCTGATTTTTACATTTATGATACGCAAGAAAAACCATGACAAAAGTTTAAAACACAATTTTCTGAGTCAGTTCAAAGGCCAGATGCATATTTTTATAACTTGATCACCTGATTTCTGATGTCGGTTTGCCACAAATAAAAAAGTACCTTATTGTTGATACTCTTAAAATCGGTCAACGAATTTTAAGTGCAAGGTGTTTAGACGCAGGACGATTATACGCCGGGACTATTAGGTTCCAGGACTTCAAGTCGTATTTAAAAACTTCAGAAAAAAATTTTAATTTTATTTTGAATTCGAAAAAAATGTTTTTGCTCTTGCGTATAAAATTTCTGGGGCCTAAAAGTCCCGGCGACGCATAATCGTCACGATCCGAAATAAAATATGCTTTTTCTAAGATCTTTCCATAGCCATGCATTTCAACTTGTTAGCTGCTACAGTTTTACTTGTAATCAAATGTTTACATGTATTTTAAATTTAACAATTAATTTATCAGATTTAAATAAAAACTTCGTCAAAAATAAACACGTTCAACTATACCTTGGAACTTGAACACTGAACAGAGAGCTTCGTCAACAACAAAATATATCTTCAACTTCATTACATTCAGTTTCTTCATTGTTCAGATCAGATGAAGTAGGAGCATATCATCACTAATGATGACTGACCATCAATAGATTGCAAGAGCTACTTAAAGACTATATCATTAACGTACATTAAGTTAACACAGGTACTAAAAAAAAGGTAAATATGTGGAGATTTTCATTTCTTCAGTTAGAGGTCTTCATTTCTAGAGAATGCGTAAGCAAATTAGAAAGTTTCCCACCATCCGTGCTCTAATTTAAAAGGGCAATTAAATCGGAAATTTTTTTGCTCGATTTTCTCCCAACAAATTTTGACAAATTTGAAGACTAACTTTATTCAATTTGAGATTATTACAATCTTCTATTCCTGAGATATACCAAATTTAATTCTCCCTTAAAAACGCTTTTTCTCTTTGAAATTTTGCCATAGTTGCTGATTCGAAAAAAAATTCAAAAAGTTACCGCATGTTCCTGATTTTCAATAAATGTTTTGGGGCATAGTTGCAAATTTAATCATTTTGAGATTTTCAATAACTGTAAGCCAGTTTTCCAAAAGTTAACTTTCTCTCACCAAACTGACAAAATGGCAACACTGAACGAAGGGGAAAACTGCTAATTTTGAACTGCAATATTTTGAAAACGAGAAGGCATAGAAAGTTCAAATTTGGTGAGAATGCATTAGAGGCTTATCCTAACATTTTGGCCCAAAGTGATTCCCTTTTTAAGTTGTAGAGGAGCTTTTGCGCTGTGCCGAAGATATTTTTGCAATATCTATGCCAAATTGAAGAAAAATTTTAATTTTGTGCGCTAGACTTCTCTGGCACAACCCACATGGTATATGGCAAGCACAGTAAATGTATTTAACAGCAATAACATAGAAAAAAAACTACAGCCGGGTAGCCACTTGGCAGTTTGCAGACATGCATTTTATTCTTTTGAAGACAAAAATCTAACCTTTACACAATGCCAAATTTTTTTCTTTATAAATTGCCACTTTTTACGATGATTAGCTGCCTTTAACCATATCAATTTTTCATCAAAAGTTTCTGGGAAATCTTATCTTTCTTGCAAAGGACTATTTTTTAAGCTCATATATACAGGTAAAGTCAATTCTTGAAAATAAAGTGCATTCAAATTTGGTTTCATAAGTCTTTTCCACAGCACTATGCTCTCAGAACATCGTGTCACTATTGGTTGCATTACTTTTTTATTAGCTTGTTGTAAAAAAACATGGTACAGTTGGGTAGCCACTTTGCAAACATGCCGGAAATTAATCATTTCACGACAGGTTGGAAAGTTTAATTACAATGCGGAACTTTTCCTGCCATCCTTAAACCCATATAATTTTTGCACTGTGCCAAATTAGACAAGTACAATTTGCCTGAATAATTTCTGCATTCTCTTTGCTCTGCGACTTCACGCGGAGATGGCCTTGCCAAGATGTTACTCGCTTCAGCGCAACACACCGAGTATAATGAAAGATTTGATTTTTATTTGTTTAAACATTTAACGAAAAACCCTTCATTGGTAAAGGTTTAAAACTTTGATTTTCGGTAATTGCTTTGGGCTTGACTGAGATCCAGTACAGATGGCATAGAGTCCCAGTTCAAAAAACAGTGCCAGGTCATATGGCATAATTTTATAAAACACTTTCTCTTGAACCAAAGTTTTAGCAAAAAATGCTTTACTTTGGTACACACTAGATTTTCTGCTTAAAAGGTCTATTGCAGGCCGCTGGTATGAAGATAAGGTTACTAATACTTAACTTTGGTACTTGCAGAAGTGTTTCCAAAAAAAGAAAAAAATTTGATAAATAGTAGTTGGCAAAATACATTCAAAACATAGGGGCCAGCTATAGTGATTCATTTCTATGCCATCACTACATATTATCGGACCATGGTGGCTGTCAACTAGATACAAAAACAATGCAGCAAACTCTTAAGAATGCACACTTTAATAGTGGACGCAGTTTTTAAGAAAAGAACTAGGTACTGGAAACAAAAAACAATGGCAATTCATGATTATTTCACGGGCTTTAAAGCTTCAAGGCGACTTTAACAGAACAGTAAAAATTTCTAATCATTCATTTGGTGATAAAAAAGTTAGTTGTGCTTATAAAAAAAAGCGATACAGTTATTATAAGTGAAGCACGTTGTTGCAAAAGTTGATAAATGACATTTTTCAAAGAATGAGTTTTTCATAGATTTTAATTTATTTACTAAAACCAATTTCCCTGAGAAAAAAATTGTTTTAATTTTCAATCAATTTTAGGTAATAAATAGCTTAATATGTCGCACTTGACAACAGGGCCGAATAGAAATTTAAAACTTTAAACGCGATTTATTCGAAACAGCGAAATGCGACTTATCAACTTTTGCCAAAACATGCTTCAATTATTTAGCAGTAAAAATGCGTTTTGGCAACTAGTAGCAAAAAAGCTGCGTTAAGCCGACTTTCAGAATAGGCAAAAAATTTTGAGAAGACATACGAAGCACAATCTCCAACTAACTACTGGTTTCATAGCTAAAATGCTTACTATATAGAAGCTAAATAATTTGTCTAATATCTCTGAAAGGTGACTTTATGAGTAACAAAATTTTTTCTTTTAACTAAACACTTTACCCCTCAACCAAAAATTTACCCTACTTTGCCCCCGAAAAAATGTTTTTCAATTTTATTTAGATTACAACTTACTTGGTACACACACATATTGTTTACGAATAATTTTGGCACTTCTACTGCAGCTCATTTTTGGAACACTGAGGCTTAGCAGGCAACTTTTCTAAATGTGCTTTTTTACCCCCTATAAAAGTTATATATTTACCTACGGTATATAAAGAAATGCCCAAGTCCCTTGAGTACATGAAAAATATTGTACATACCTACCATCTAATATGCAACTTTAGTCAACATATAACAGTGATCAAAATACGTTTCTGATTCTGTATCGAAGTTACCCCCATACCAAAGATATAGGACTTTACGGTACCATGGATGTGAAAAACTGGTAAATTTTTGTTTATAATAAATTAATTGTGGTGTTTTGAGCTGTTTGTAATTTTTGATTGATACATTCAAATCTAATATTATTGGCAGAGGCTTTTAGTGTTATGCTACGCAAAATACTGAATAAGAAAATTGCTACTCTAGGCCTAATTCCAACCCTAACGTTAATCCTAACCTACATTCAAAATCTAACCCAAATCCTCCATAACTTTAAATAAGGATGAATGAGCGCTCACTCTGTGCTCTTTCATTCTCATTATGGGACTTACATAACAACCATAACTTAACACTAACCACTTCCAATATTGCTCAATGACAATACTAGGCTAATGCTATGACGTAACAACAGGACTGTGGGTTAGACCTTTTTGGCATAAACAAATTTTGTGAAAAAATTACAGTCTTTATGTTTTAAAAAGCTATACCAGTGGGCTAACCGAAAAAGCACATTATCTTTCATTATACTCCAAACAAATAATATTCATATTTGTGGATGAAGTATTTTATCTCAATTTTTTTTCTTTTGTGGATTAAGACTACATTAGCTCTGAGCATTTCATTTTCAAAATATCTGCTAAATGGCAACCGGTACCCGACTGAACAGCATCGGAAAGAATTTTTCAATTATTGACTATTTGTACTCGTAGTTCAAAAAACTTAGCCTGCAATTGGTTAAGCTGATCAGCGATGTACCAGTAAGCTACATCAAGCTTCAGACAATTTCAATTGAATTAAACTCAATATTACACTCCAAATCCCAAATCTTCGCTGTATGTAACTACTGTAAAATCTTATTCTTCTCGTTAACTCAAATTTAGTGTCTTTGAAATTATTTGGAAACCAGAATATATTGAAACCCATGCGAAACATTTGTTGTTTTTTTAAGGAAAAACAAAGATTTTTGAGGATAATTTGACTTTAGAGCAGATGCAGACCTTTTTTTATTTTATTCATCATTTTACTTTTAAAACTTTTTAGGATAGAGTTTTTCTGCATCCGATTATTGTGAGTTTTTGCAAAAAAAAAACAACTTTTGTAAAGTTTTGAGGGATTCCAGCTTGGGGATTTTTATCTCGTTGATCTGGAAACAATAAAGTAACTGTAATTACATTTTTAGTTACCAAGTTGCTTTAGCTAAGAGACAGCAAAGGGACATTTTGGTCTTCAAGTCAAGCTGCCACTCGCCCATCTGTCTACACACAGTACAGGCTTCACACTGATCTTTTTTTTAGCTGAACTTCAAACAAGAACGCTGTAAATACTGAGTTTTTATAGTCTTTGCTTTGTTCTGACCAAAATTAAACCCAAGTCTACAGTTTCAGAGGCAAATGCTCTATCCACTCGACTGATGATCAGTGCAGTAGTTGTAAACTACAATATGTCTGTTAAGATAATTTTGAATGATAAAACATTGTTTATATAAACATAAATTTAGAGTTTGGGTTAAAGTTAGAACTAGAATAGCAATTTTCTTATTCTTATTTCCAAAGGTGGGCAAGTTAATGCAAAGCATTAGCTTCGTTAACCGCTAGTCCGTTAACAAACTTCACTCTTCCGTTAACGTTAATCCGTTATTTCCAGCTTTAATTAACGGAAGTTAATAAAGTACTTTATTTCGTTAATATTTTGAGTGCAATTTACATTTCTTTTTATTCACTCGCTTCTAGAAGACGTTTTGACGCTGTTGAGCTGATGGTAAGGAAATATCTATTGCTATGGTGGTCTTTTTGTGTTTTGGAAGTTACATTTTACAGTCTAATGTAATTTCAAGTTAAAAACAAGTTCAAATGCACTAACGAAGCTGCGATTGGAAAATCTTTGGAAGTTGCGAACAGCGATAATTTATAGACCTATGAAGCTGCAGCTTGTTATTTGCCACAAAAAAGAGCTTCTTTCTTCTATAAAACTCGTGCTAATACGCAACAAGTGTTACCAGTGCGAACTGGTTTGTATCGGTAACGATGAATGAATGGTGCAAGAAATTAACGATAAAAACCTTAACGGAAGTTAAAGAACTTAACGGAAGTTAATTTAGTCCGTTAGCATGAAAAAACTTTTTAAAGGATTAACGAGTTAATGAAAAAGTTATTAACGGATTAACGATTATCGGACTTGTGCCCACCTATGCTTATTTCTTACATACTGTAATAGCAGCCTCTACCTATATTTATTAACTGGAACACCATAAGGCTACTGCACGGTCTTCTGGCCAATGGCAACTTGGCAAATAAACCTGTATTATAATTATAATTACAATATTACTATAGGTGCGTTTAAACTGGACGCGAAGCGAAGGTTGGCAACCTTCGCCAACCTTGGCGATTGGTCGATTACGTTACTCGTGAAGGTCGACCACTCGCGAAGGTTGCCAACCTTGGCAAGTGGTTGCTAATCTTTGCGACTGGTTGCTTCATAGGCTAATTTTAATAACTTACTTTTAAAATGTATTCAATAAGCAGAAAGCTTTGTGTACTTTATTATTGAAGCGCTATTATAGTAATCACAGGTTCTGTTTCGTCATAGCGCGCTGGAATTACCGGTAAAACGAAGATTGAGTTTATATTGTGTTATCACGCAATAACCGTGAAGAAGAGTCTAGACTAATAGCTCAGGTTACAAAACAATCTTGAGAAAAAAGTTTGTAAAGTATTTGGTGAAAAACGAAGTACAGTAGATCGAATTGGGAAATGAAAGACTAGTCATTTCTTCAAAAACGTAGTAGTACTTAGCCTATTTACTAGCTATCAATGATTTGTTTAGATTCTTCCACTGAAAACTTGCCATAATCTGTTTTGACAATGACAGTTCTGGGTTTTAATGCAGAAACGCAAAAAGCTAGAAGCAGATGATAAAAGTTCTCTATAGGTGTTTACTCTGTTAACAAATCCTTAAACGCTTTCACCATCCATGTCTGATTATAGTAGTGGTAGATCTACCGGTATCTTGTAGAGTGTAAACCAATAGGCTAGTCTACAGGTACATTTAAAGCACAAACTATGTTGTTTTTTTGATGTGATTTTTCTTTTTCAGGCTACCATGTTATGATACCTGTAGTAAGCTCAAACAGTTGTTTTTATGTGTTATTTAGTGCTGTTTAAGAAGACTCCCAATGTTAACGCTAAGAGTGAAACTGAAAGCTGGATTTGTCATCAGTTATGTAGAGGATTTTTTGCTTATTGTCCAATAGATTGCTGTGTTGATTTGCTGGAGAAAGCATAAAAACATTGCAGTTTTTGCATGATTTGACACTATCATCAAAGGACAAGAATTTAGCGCAGTAATACCAGCAGTTGCTTTGAGGAAAAGTTAGCTTCTAAAACTAAATTGGTATTTTACTCGCTAGCGAAGTGCTTATCAATGTTTAGTGCGAAGTTAAATGCTTTTGAGAGCATTTTATTAGTTTGCATTTTCTTGCGGTACCAGTTGGCTACGTTGCAACGGTTGCGTTTACCTCAAAGGGCTTCGCTCTAAACCACCGTTTGTAAGATACAGACAAGTTTATAGCTGTAAGGTCAAGCCCCCTCATAGCAAGTTTTTGGTTATGCCCCTGATACAAAAACACATTTAGATTTTTTTATGCAAAAATTGTAACTCAAGCATCTGAATAAAAGTGTTGTTAGTTCTCACATTTTCATGTAACTGACGCTTCCTTCCCCAGTCCAATTATTTTTATTATAAATGCTGTATCAAGTTTTTTGTTTAGTGGTGACTAATGAGAATGGAACAATATTAATGAACTTGCTTGGCGGGTACTTCTCTACCAATAATAGTAACCTCAGCAAAAAAATAGAACTGACTTTCTACTGGTTAGATATATGTTGACTTTCTAGTTCATCTAAATACACTGACTGTAATTGTAATGATTGAACTTCAGATTTAAAATTGTGTACTTTGTCACTTTTTTCACCATGCAAAGCAGTAAAAATTTTAAGAGACAGTAAAAATGTTTTGAAATTCACAAACAACTAAATTCAGATATTACACAAAGACACAGTAAATGAATATTTAACACACTTGACACTTCTATTTTCATCAATTAGGACTGGAGTGAAAAATCACTACCAGACTACAATATTCATGATTGTAAAACTTGGGGTAGTCCAAAACCATTGCTTCAAGTTCAACTTGATCACGGTTACAAACCTTCAGAAACAAGAAAACTTTTAAGAGGACACTCAGAAGAAAAAAATCCATGTTTGTAGCTATTCAAAGAAGTGACTACTAATTAGGTCAATCCAAAAGTTCATAGAAATTTTTCGATTTTTTGTATCTATCTAGCTCTTGAATGTAGCAGTGTAGCTTGAAACCAATTCTAAATACAGGTTTATTCACCAAGTTGGCTTGGTCAAGTAGACAATGAAAAAACTTTTGCGAGTTTTCCAGTATTCAAGCAATTGTTCAATTATGGTTACTTTTAAAACAACAAGCTAACAAACAATGAGTAAAAACACTATCAACACATTCAAAACTAGCCTGTTGGTGGGTTATTTTATATTCTGAAAAAAACAACTTCACCAAGTTAGTTTAAGTTTTGTTTAAGACAAAAAAGCAAAAGCTGCTCAGCCAAAAAAACCACTGGACTGATACAATAGCTTCTGCTATGCTGCACAGAATAAAAAGTTTTGTTTTAAAAGCTAGATATCGTGGGGCTAGGCCTACTGCTTTCGTGTATTCATCATAATGAAGCTCTCAGATCCAGCATAGCTATGAAAAATCACTCTAGGGTTTACAGCCTTAGCTGTCTAGATCCAAATTGACTTGGCTAGCCTAGGGCTATCGCGAATCTAATTTTGCCAACAACCTACTCTTTGGACTGATAAATTGGAGCTAAACCATACAAGTATACTATTTACACTATTTTCTAGCAAACTGCGATCATAAAAATCCAATCAGTGATTTAGTAGGTTATCTTACTACAGCCTGCAAGCAAGCGCTGTAGCGCAACTGCTCGCGAAGGTTGCGATCGTTGCAACCTTTCGCGAGCTGTCGATGACGTCAAATTTTGGTTGCTTTGCGTCGCTTCGCGTTGCTTAGCGTCCAGTCTAAACGCACCTTAAAGTGAAAAAATTACCATTTGCGATCCGGCTTATACCGCACAAACAATGCGATGCTTTTCGTAGAATGATGAGTTTTGAAATATTATGTGAGATGATTTCCAAAATCGAAGTTTGAACCCATAATAAACAAAGCTACGGTAATTATTTCCAGAAAATTACTTACTACAGATCATTTCTGGGAAATATCTATTTATTTACTGTAGGAAGTTCCCTTCTTAATTTTGACTGGTTTTTGAAGTTCAATAAAATAAAAATATTAACATAACTAGAAAACTATGCATAAAATTGTTCAAAAAAAAAATACTAAAAATTCAAAAAATATTTTAGTAGTACATTGTAGAACTGTATGATGCCGCATATACAAATACAGCATGCTAACAATATCAAAATAAACAGCCCTTTTTTTACCATGGATACTATTCCGTAGGTCTAGCTATGTAACGTAAGCCTACTCTTAGTTGTTTCTTTATGTTTTTAGGCCTAATCTTTTTGTCAATTTTTCATGATGATTGAAATTCAGTCATGCCTAAACAATTCGTCACTAATCGTAATCCAGTTCTTTTGTTTTTGCTTGCGAGAGAAACTTTTGTTTCTTTCAAGGTACCAGTATGCTAAGCAATAATTTTCTTTGACTTGGCCACCTATCATGATACCAAATCATACATTCATGGCAAAAGACTATGATTAACATTGGCGTTAGTTTGATATTTGAAAACAAAATAGTCTTAAACGCTATTTTGCCTCCAGCTCCTAAATAGCCCAGTAGCCCTAACCCTGAACCGTAACCTCACTGCCTCAGACCTTAACCTAGCCCTAACGCTAACCCCAACTCTTAATCCTAACCCAAAGAGAGGGAAAATACAACCGGTATTTTGCCTCTAGAGAAAAAATAGCTACTTCCACTGAAATTTGATATAAGTACAAGTTACCGCACACGTTTAAATCTTTTCTATTGTAGTGTCTGCTGCACTGGTCTAGTTCTTGATACAAAAACGCTGCTGCACCAGCAGCCAGTTATACTGCTTTTTTTTCATTAATTCAAGATAAATGTGGCACTTTGACGCATCAACTCTGAACTGCGTACTGGTAGCCCCGGTGGTGCAGTGGTAATCGCTCTCGGTGGTTAAACTCAACGTTTGAGTTCCATTTGTGCTGAACGCCCTTGGCTCATCTCACGATTGAGCACAATTATGCTGTGTTATTTCTTTTTCTTCAGAACCTTGCATTAGACTTAGAGTTAGCGGTAGGTTTGGGCAGCAATGCCAGCTTGAGAGATAGTAACTGGAAGTGCAAAAACAAACGATCGGTGCAGCAGCGATTTCACTTTGGAAACCAAGCCGGTACTCTAGACACTGCCTTTTTCTATGAAACGTGACATATGTAGGCCTATTTCATAATACAGCTGCACAAACGTCTGGGGCACAATTTACTGCAAGATAAGTCTGGGAAAAAGTTCCTCCTAGTTCAAATACTGAAATAGGGCTAATTACCGAAACAATAATCAAAATTAAATAGGTAGGCTGATATAAAAACATACCGTACCGTAGCCTACCGGTAATAATTGCAATTTTACCTTGTTTCATGTCGGAAATTACCCTTATTGGCTGAAGTTAGGATTTGGGATCGATTTGGGGATAGTTTTAGATTAAGCATTAGTGTTTGGGTTAGATTTGAGTTAGAAATACTAAAACAGTAGATAAAAATTTTCGGGAAAATAAAACCTTCCAAATATAATACTGGTAGCCTAAGAAATAATAGCCTACTGTAACTTAGTCCAGTAGTCTAGAAGCCATTTTTACAAGACAAATGCTAAATGGCATTTGTAAAACTAATCCCAGCACTGCAACACAAACTGTTAGAACTATTACCTCCAACCCTAAACTTAAACTACCAGTAACTCTTAACAATTGCTTAATCCTGTAAAATTTTGCCTGAAACCATCCACACAAGCACAATTGCTACTGTAAATACTTGAAAAACTATTTGTCATGCTGTTCTACTTCAGTAATTTCATTTTTTCATTTTTGAAATTTGTGAAGATTTTTAGCTCAACCATCTTTTGTTTGACGAAGAAATTACACTAAAATATATAAAAATTACTGATTGGTGTCGCTGATTACTTTGCACAAACGTAAGGCATGAGTTTTTAATAAAGCTTGGCTTCACCATAACAAAGTTTTTTCAAGTGCTTGCTTCTAAAAAATTGCAAAAATGAACTTGGATTTTTGACATAATAACGTCTAGGCCTTGTTTATAATCCAGCTAATTCTGATCCCTGTTCAGCATTTTTGCAATGAACAACCTAAATTAATTACAAAAAATTGTCGGTAGTTAAGAAAAATTTTATCCAGCAATGTTGGCCTGGGGCTGGCATCCAATGTTGGCCCTGTATTGGTTGAAATGCATAATGCCGATGTTGGAAACCGATGTTGAGCCAATTATCCACCAACGTTGGCTGAATCGTAATAAAAAAAAGGTATTTTTGGCAAATTGGATACCTTTATATAAAAAAAAATGGCCCAAAATCATTAAACAATCGTGAAAAAATTCGAGGAAACTTACTACTACAATAATTACGGCTTTTGCAAAGATGTTGGCAAAACATCGGCAACGTTGGCAAAGCGTTGGCAAGTTTGCCGACGTTTTGCCAACCCTGCTAACTGATGGCCAACATTGGCCCGATCTTGCATGTTTGCTGAGATTTTTTATGTTCCGTAACAATTAAAATTCAGTTTACAAAAATTAATACACGTTTAAGAATTAAAATTTTACACCATACAACTACCACGGTGACAGAAAACATAAAGTTTTGACTGGGCTGAGAGTGTGAATAGCGTGGTTACCCCAAAATCAAAACAGTTCAACTTTCTTCGTTTTATTTTGTTACGACTAAAACTAAATGGTTATTTTTAGGCTTTCCACAATCAATAAATTTTATACTAAACGCTAAAACAGATTTTGAAGGAGCCCAATTACACCCATGCAATGCCCACTTGGGTTCCATCTAAATGGCCCACGACTGGGCAAAGAGTGGAAATAGCGTGGGCACCCCAACATCATAAACATTCAGTTTTTTTCGTTTATTTTGTTGCGACAAAAATTAGAAAACTATTTTTATGTTTTATAACAATCAACAGAGCATATGGTAAACGCTGAAAAAGATTTTGATGGAGCCCATTTAGGACCAAGCTAAGCCCAATTGGGCCTCATCAAAATGATCCACGACTGGGCTGAGAATGGAAATAGCGTGAGCACCCCAAAATCAAAAAGTTTTATTTTTCATCGTTTATTTTGTTGCAACAAACACTAAATAGTTATTTTTAGGCTTTTAACTACCAACGGAGCATATACTAAACGCTAAAACAGATTTTGAAGGAGCCCATTTAGGCCCGAGCTAAGCCCACTTGGGCGCCATCAAAATGACCCACGACTGGGCAAAAACTGGGAAAGCGTGGGCACCCCAAAATCAAAAAGTTTTATGTTTCATCGTTTGTTTTGTTGCAACAATAACTCTAAAAATAGCTATTTTTAGACTTATAACAACCAAAGGTGTTTATACTAAATGCTAAAACAAATTTTAACGAAGCCCATATAGGCTCAAGCTAAGCCCACTTGAGCCCCAGAAAAATGGCCCACGACTTGGCCAAGAGTGGAAATAACGTGGGCACCCCAAATTCTAAAAGATTCAATTTTCATCGTTTTATTTTGTTGCGACAAAAAACTAAATTGCTAATTTTGGGCTTTTATCAGCAAACGGCGTTTGTACTACGACTAAAACAGATATTAACAGAGCCCATATAGGCCCATGCTGAGCCTATTTGGGCCCATCAAAATGGCCCAAGATTGGGCTAAGAATGGAAATAGCGTGGGCACCCCACAATCATAAAGATTGAATTTTTTTGTTGCATTTTGCTTCAACAAAAATGAGAAAATTATTTTGGGGCTTTTAACAACCAACGGTGTTTATACTAACCATATAAAATGATTTTAAAGGACTTTTGATGATTTTGATTTTACTTTAAATGATTTTAAACTTTGATTTTAATGATTTTAATGATTTTAATGATTTTAATGATTTTAATGATTTTAATGATTTTAATGATTTTAATGATTTTAATGATTTTAATGATTTTAATGATTTTAATGATTTTAATGATTTTAATGATTTTAATGATTTTAATGATTTTAATGATTTTAATGATTTTAATGATTTTAATGATTTTAATGATTTTATTGATTTGATGATTTTAAATTTAATGATTTTAAATTTTAAATGATTTAAAATTTTGAATTTTGATTTTGATAGGACTTTAAATGATTTTGATTTTAACTTTATGGGCTAGATTTTAAAGGAGTTCATTAAGTCCAAGCTAAGCCCACTATGGCCCCGGCAAAATGGCCCACGCAAAGCCCAGTTGCCCAGTTGCCCACCAAAAACTCATGTGGTCCTTATATGGGCTTGTTCACTGGGGTAGTTAAATCCAGTAACTCATAAATATTTACGAACTAAATCAAAAGCTTATTTCTGTTGTGCTAAAATATTTAAGTGATTTGTTGTTGCGTGAATTTATTGCAAGCAGAATATTTGTTACTTTTCTTGTTTGCTTTGCTAAACACTACAAGTAATGATATTTTTTATACAAAATTTATGAAAGAACAAGCATCAAACCACTATTTTTTCTCATTCACATTTTGTTAGTTAATGTTTATGACATAGCTGTAACAAACGTCAATAAAATTGGCGGAATTTTGATGTAATTTTTAGTAAGCTAAATATTTGTAGTCTAATATAATATAGTAAAAGTTTTCATTTGGAAAACTCGTACTATGGGTTTCATTCTCAGTCTGGTAGATCTGGCGGTGCAAAAATTGCATTTGTTGCTGTACTTGCTAAACCTAATCAAAAGTGCTGCATAGCATTCTGTATATAACAACACTGTTTATCTTATCAATCTATCATATTTTATCTTTAGTCGAGTGGATAAAGCGCTTGCTGATACAGTAGATTTGGGTTCGATTACCGGTCTGGTCAAACTAAAACTTGAAAATGGTTTGTATTTGCATTCAGAATTCCAGCTTTATATTAGCAATAAAATGGGTAGTGTGAAGCTTTTAAAGTGTGTGGTAGACAAGTGGGCAAACGACAGCTTTTTTTCAAAAACTGAACTATGTTTTTGCTGTCTGAAGACAACATGGTAAATAAAAATGCAATTACTTCGAACTTACAAAAAAACTTTCAAAATGTTTTGGACAGTGTTACGTTGTCAAAAACGGTTTAGTTTGCGTCATTGTGATTTCGTGATTTAATTTGCCTCATGATTCTGTTCGACGCACTAATTAGTGATTTTTTGTGATTGAATTTGCGTTTAAATCAATACGCCGCTTTTTCAGTTTATTCACAAACCTTTTCTCATTCTAGTGATTACAGCTGTGAAAGGCGCGACTAAAAACTCAGTCAAAGGAAAACGATTTTTCGAAACCGGTGAAAACTGTTTGCTTGGTTCAGACTGCTTAATACATTTTGAAAATTTATATGAGTACATTTAAAGAGTGCCGAGTTTCTTATGTTAGTCTCGAAGACTGAGCTTGCCGCAATTGAGATTTAACAGACAGCGAGTATTGAATGATAATTTTTTCAAATTGTTTTTTGTACGATTTTTCAAGGACTTTTCAATTTTTAAGAAAAAAAGAAATTGGTCTAACTTGGTACTCGAATTCTTGGTTCATTTTTTAGAATAATAGTTTGGATAATGTGGAGTACTGTAATACATTTTGGAGTCGGATTAGCTTTTTTTTTTTGCTTACTTTGCAAGAGATTACGTTGTCTAATATTGGAGAATATTTTTTCTTAAAAATTCAAAATATCTGCAGTTTTTATGAAGATTTAATAAAAAACCCTACATTCAATTGGTTATTGCTCGTCATCAGATTTTCCAAAACTTTATATAAACATCAAAAATTGGTAGAGCAAACTGTAAAAATGGCAACAGTGTTAATCTTTTTTTTTTTTTTCGTAAAACTTGGTCCAAAATATGATTCCTGTTTTCGCTTGAGTTAGATGTTTTACATTTCTTCTGCATCGTGTTGGACCAAAATACAAACTAAAAACATCAATAACTTTTAGCGCAGACGATAAAGAAAAATAGTAATAATTACTCGAAAGTACAGTATTTGAACATAAAAAATCTCCAAAATGTTTATGAAAAAAATTAATCTTTTTTATATTAATATTTGTTGCAATTAGGTAATCAAAGTATTCTACAATAAATAGATCAATTGTAAAAAGCATACAGCAATAAGGTATAATTAGAAACAGTAAATGGATAAAAAATGCATTGCATTGTTTCAGAATTAGCCAAATAAAGAATACAAAATACTAAAATAAAACAATAAATAAAATTTAGCTTAGTTTAGTTAATTTTTTTGGCGAAATGCAGCAAAGTATTACAATAAATGACACAAAGATGAATGATGAAATTCCAATTTGATGCACTTCGCCACAGTTTCCATGAGAAGTACAAGCAGGTGACTTATAACCACCTCTAAAAATAGAGGTGGAACATGGGAACTGCGACTACAAAACAATAATTGAAAAAGCGTATCAGCATAAAAAAAAAGCAAGGCAAACAGAAAACTATGCGAATCAAAGAAAAAACAAAATAAGGAAATTAAACACAAGAAAATCGCCAATCTATCGTAATCTTAAACTGGGAAAAGTGCAGGGCTGTGATGGAAAAGAGTCAGTTTTTGCTAATGAGATGTTTCTTTAATTTACTACGAAAGCTTGCTAAATTGTGGGAAGAACGATTTTTATCTGGGATATCATTCCAGGTTTTAGCACCATTGTGAAGAATTGATTGGCGACAGATTACTTTTTTCATTAATGGGACATGGATATCGTTACACTTTCTGGTTTGACGCTGGTACATTGCAGAGTTCAGCTTAAATCATTCAGTGAAACATTGGGGGAGCATATGATGGAAAAATTTGTAAACAAATCAGCCAAATTCTAATTTATGAATATCCAATATTTTATAAATTTCAAACTTTTTATATATATCATCACAATTTGAACGAGAGTCATGAAAAAATATAATTCGCAAAATTTTGTTGCAGCATCGTTGTAAGAACTCTAAGAGGCAAAAGTTTGTAGTGCACCATATAGAAATACAATAATTTAAGTGGCTGTAAGCAAAAGAGAAAAATAAAGTTAGCATACATGAGCGTGTTAAATTGTTGCGAGATTTATAAATTAGTGCCAGGCATATGCGGAGTTTGTTTCGAACACAAAGCATGTGAGCTTTCCAGGAAAGATTATTTGAAACAATAATGCCAAAAAATTTAAAGTTATCCACTTAAGAAATTGCGACATTTGCTAATTTTATTTGATATCAGGTTCACAGGTAGTTTTTGTATTGCGGCTTTTGGGGGAAAAATCATGTATTTTGTTTTGGCTGTATTCACAATGAGTTTATTATTTGTCAACCAACTAAAAACGCGAACGAGTTGTTTATTTGCAATGTTTACCACATCAGCTTCAGATTTGCCCGGAGCAATTAAAGTCACTTCATCTGCGTACATTATTAATTTGGCTGTTGTGCTAAGAAACAAATGATTGACGTAAATTAGGAAAAGAAGCGGTCCTAGGTTCGATCCTTGAGGAACACCAGTATCAATTAATTTTACTGCGGAAAGTTTGCCGTGGATATACATTTGTTGCGACCTATTTGCCAAGCAACTTGTTAGCCAAGTGTGCGACAACCAACAAAAATCATTGTGATAAAGTTTGTTAGGGAAAATTTGATGATCTAATACGTCAAATGCTTTGCTTAAATCAAGAAAAACGGTAAATGCAATTTTATTATTTCCGAAATGCTTAGTGATTTTATGTGTTTTGGGAAGGCCGTACATGCGCGGCCGCTGAGAGCCAGTTGGTCGAATAATATCACATAAATTTGCAGGAAGCAAATTGTTTTTGTGCAGCTGCAGCAGGCGGCGTTGTATCCGGGATTCGATCTTTGAAGTGTTGTACTTCTCACTTGATGGGCCGAGTGTCAGAAATTTCGTTTTGTCTTCAAGAATGGAGTTCATTTTTTTGATGTTGTCGGTTTTGTTCAAAATGAATTGGCGTGCTTTCACACTGACTCAACTTCTGCTTTCCACCTACCAGCCCGAAGAGAAAATGGATATTTGCAGAGTTCGAAGTACTAATTGCTCAACTTCAGCACCATCCACCTCAATCTCCCGAAAAAGCACTCCGCTTTAAACGCCAAACTGAGCGATTTGGCGCACGCTTACTGCGGCACGCCTGTTGACGCTGGCGATTTTTTCATGCACAGGGAATGCCTCAGTGCTATCAAATCTCTGCGATCAAACAGCAATATTCTGATTACCAAACCAAACAAAAGATCCGGCGTGGTCATTTTGAACAAAACCGACTACATCAAAAAAATGAACTCCATTCTTGGGGACAAAACGAAATTTCTGACACTCGGCCCATCAAGTAAATAGAATAACACTTCAAAGATCAAATCCCGGATGCAACGCCGCCTGCTGCAGCTGCACCAAGACGATTTGCTCCGTGCAAATTTACATGATCTTATTCGACCGACTGGCTCTGCAATTTTATATAATCTTATTCGACCCTTTTTATCTATGACCGGTTCAGCGCAACACCGGCTGGCCAAATATCTCTCTTCTCTTCTCGAACCTGTTCTCACTCTCTATTCGAGCAACTGCATACAGGACCTTTCACCTTTTGCTGACATCATTAAAATTTGGACCCTTCTTCCGTCTTTCTCTGCTCTTTTGAAATTTCGAGTTTATTTAGTAATGTTCCTCTAGCGGAGACTATTCAAATCTGTGCTGACGCTCTCTATAGTTTGGAACACCCTCCAGCACCTTTTTCACGGCAAATCTTTGTCGAAATTATGGAGATGGCTACTTCTTCTGTTGAGATTAGCTTCAATGACATCGTGCATCGTCAAATCGACGGATTCGCCATGGGATCACTCCTTGGACCAGCCCTTGCCAATATTTTTGTTGGCTACTATGAATCTAAACTTTTTCACACCACTTCCAAACCGGAGATGTATTACCGCTATATGGATGACACCTTCGTAGTATTCAGCAGCGAAGATGAATGCGATCTTTTTTTAGACAGCCTCGAATCGCTTCACCCATCTCTCCGCTTTACTTTCGAAAAATAATCTAACCTGGCTCTTCCATTTCTAGATATTCTTGTTGAAAAATCCCCTTCCAAGTTCATTACTTCCATCTATCGAAAACTCACATTCACCGGTCAATATCTACGCTGGAATTCCTTCAGTCCTCGAAAACGCAAAACTAACTTAATCCTCACATTAACTCACTGAGCTCTTGTCATGTGTTCTCCTGAAAAATTGCCATCGGAAGTAGAAAAAATCCAGTTCATTCTACTGACTAATGGATAACCTGACCCCGTTACCAATTTGTTTATGGCTAGGAAGATGAAGCAATTTCACGCTCTGCCCAAATTTGGACCCGAAAAATGCCCCGTCTATCTACGTCTCCCATGGCTTGGTTCTGTTTCTACCCGGTTTGAAAAGCAAGTTAAATCTGCTGTCAAACACTGCTTTTCGGCTGTGGAACAACGTGTTGTTTACTCTACCAACGAGCATCTCTCCGATACCAACATGAATGTATAGCCTGCTTTACAGAAAAGCAACGTGATTTATCAATTCTCATGCTACTGTGACAGTCGATATGTAGGCCGTACTTCCCAAAGGCTTCAAGACAGCATCAAACGACATGCCTCAAATCTATCCGTTCTTGCTCTTCTTCCAAAAAACGCTTATTTCCTGCTCGTCGGTGCAAATCTTCCACCCAGACTAATACCCAGTCTCTTGCTTCTGATTCAGCCATTGGACATCATCTTTTACGAAATCCTATCTGCGCTCAACATTATAATGACAATAGATTTTCTATTCTT
Organism: Trididemnum nubilum; assembly: GCA_963965965.1. Classification (NCBI taxonomy): domain Eukaryota; kingdom Metazoa; phylum Chordata; class Ascidiacea; order Aplousobranchia; family Didemnidae; genus Trididemnum; species Trididemnum nubilum. Next base: position 52,152,597 of record OZ014471.1, read on the forward strand.
GCCCAAGGCCGCTCACTTTTTCGTCTGTCTGCTCTTGAAACCACTTTCATCAAAACTTCTAACCCCGCCCTCTGCCGACAAAAAGAATTCGTGTACAGCTTAAAGATTGTACACTAATGACGCTTTCTCATTGGTCCTTTTCCAGCCAATCACGGCTCAGCTTTTTCCTATAAATAGCGGCTTATTTTTTTGCGCTCTCCATTCTGATGATTCTTCTTGACAAGTGTCAGACAAATAGCTTCGAAGATATGAACATTTCAATCAAGGCAATTAACATATACCCAGTCATGCGTGCACAACAAGTTACTTTTGCATTTGCCTTAGTGGTTGCCACTGAAATAAAAATATTTAAAAATTTATAAAAAGGTCAAGTTAAATTTTTTGTGATAGTGATTTTAAGACAATATTCTCAGTTTTTGATTTTAGCTAATACAGTATAAACGACATGAGAATAAAATAACTTTACTTTGAAAACTAGTAGCATATTTACTAATAAGTCCTGAGAACAAAACAGGCTCAACAGAAACAGGCTCAACAAAACAGATCAAATGGGAGGCTTTGGAGGACAAAAAAATAAGAAAACAGTTTGCATCCAGTCTATCATCTAAGTTTAGAAAACTTCCTGATGTATCCGAGAACATCGAGACGGATTGGTTGCTGTTCAGATCAGCCATCACTTCATCAGCTGCTGAAAGTTGTGGGCGAAAACGGCTTAGAGTGGCGGGCGATGGTGAGAAAGGAACACCTTGGTGGAACCAAGAGGTTAAAGAAGCTATTCGAGCAAAGAAAGATGCATTCAAGGCCTGGTTACAGGACAGATTGTCATCTGATTTGCAATCCCGGTACACTAAGGCGCGAAAAGCGGCAACTTCGGCAGTAAAAATATCCAACGAGAAGTCATGGGAAGAGTTTGGTCGTCGGTTGGATTCCAACTATTTTTCGGCAAACAAAGTATTTTGGCAGACCATCCGCCGTTTACGTGGCAAAAGATCGAGTATCACGTACTCCATCAAGATTCTGACGGTAACATTCTAACGGATAAGAATGAAATCCTTTCACAATGGAGAGAATACTTTGAAGATCTTTTGAATCCTGTAAAGGCATCGACTCGTGACGCACACGAAGTGACACATCAAGGGAAGGACGAAGTTTTAACTGCAGCAGAAGTGGCAACTGCAATTCAAGGGATAAAATCTGGAAAAGCTGCTGGTGAAGATGAAATCAGACCCGAGATGTTGAAAGCGCTGACTGGAGAAGGAATTCTCTGGTTAACGCGAGTGTATCAAGTTGCGTGGAAGCTTGGCAAAACTCTCAGAGATTGGCAAACAGGTGTGATTATTCCGATATTCAAGAAAGGAGATCGCAAGCAATGTACAAACTACAAAGGGATATCACTCCTTAGTTTGCCAGGAAAATGTACATGCCAAATGCCAGATCTGGGCAAGTCCGCAAGTTAGTCCGCAAGTCCGCAAATCCGCAATTGCGGACTTACGAAAAAAGTTGCTGACATGCGAACTTGCGGACTTTAGCAGTTTAAAATGCGGACTTGTGGTTGCGGACTATTTTTAATTTTAATCCTCAATTCCGCAAGTTTTACAAATATTGAAATTCCTTTCTATTTTCGTAAAATATTCATGTTTTTACCCAGTCAAACATGAGAAATCAATTTAATTTTTTCGAGTTCAAGTTCGGCAAAAATATCGAGTTTTTCGAGTTCAGGCTGACATAAATACTAAGTCTGCTTCCGACTTAATCGCTTTCTTTTTGTTGACATGCTGTTTGGTAACGTGAGAAACGAATACATGCTGGGTTCTCATCTTTTATTCAAATAGTTGGTTAATTTTTTAGAACATTTTAGAACCCCCTTTGGTGCTTGTTTTAAGAATCTTCTACAACTGCCCTTGCGGTAATTTTAACTGCATTGTCTTCAGACGTTTAATATCATAATCTTTAAGTCTACAACTAGTGCTCAAATTAGACCGTTTTCGACAGCACGAGTGATATGGTGTCTCAAATTTTCGTAATTTAGTGTATCAAGTTCGCTGTGTAGTAAGTTGAATACGTAAAATGTTTACGTGCTGATGTTTCTATTTCTATAGTGCGACCTCGAAGCAGTTTTTTAGTAGTATAGTTTAGTATAGTCCAGCATAGTGTCAGTATAATCAATAGCGTATATTTTGGTCTAGTAAACTTTAGTTAATTGATATTGATTTGGCAAGCTAATGATTGACTTCTTGTTTTGCCGTGCTTTTTTCGGATGAATCAAATTTTTGGTGTTCTGTGAGGAATAACATTGTTATATTTATATCCAAAATGTGGTGATGAAGAAATATGAAGGATATGGTGCGCGGCGAGACAGGTTATTTGGAGCGGGTCTAATCTGATTCAAATTGGAGTCAACACTGTTTTTTCGAGTTCGGCAAAACAACCGACTTTTTTTGAGTTAAGTTGGAATTTACAGCCCTGGTTCAAAGTATCACTTTGTTGTTTTTTACCGTGAGTTCACTAAATTAGCCACTGGGGTATCATTTTTTGTACTGGTAGCCAGTGCCGTCGCTATGGTGGGGCCGGCATTGCCGTCGCTACGTAGGGGCCAGGGGCGCCGTCCCCCTATAACGACTGCTAGTGCCCCCTCATTTCGTTTCATTCAGAATGCTTTTTTGGAGCATCACGTAACAAGACGACAGGCAATAGTGGAAAAAGGAATGATAATCTTCAAACATGATTCTCGTTTAAAGTTTTCTCGATTGTTTGCAAAACTGCTGGCCACCAACTGCTGTACATAAATGTGACTCAATAGTTCGTATTATTAACACGCCTTTACGGATGTGTCTCGGAATAGGGATGTATGCCTACAGAAGCGTTACCGGTATTTCGTTAGTGATAACGACCTGAAACAATTCGTGAAAACATTTCTTCTCAAGACCAGCTGTTTTTTTTTAGAGCACACTAAAGATTTACTTTAGGTCGCAGTTAGTAGCGCAACCTGGGGAAGGGGCTAAGGAGTCATCAGCCCCTTTAGCCAAGTCGTTTAGAAAATATAATCAAAAAATTATCTAGCAGTTAAACGTGTTTTGGACTTGACCTGAAATATAAGAGGGCTCAAGAGGCTAGATAATTTAAATCTTTCAATGACTTCTGAATTTTCAGCAATTTACTGTAATTATAGATATGGTTTTAAAACGTGCGAAATGTGATTTAAATGACGTTAAAATCGCAATTTTTGCCACAAAATCGCAGAAATCGCCCAGCAGCTGGTGGCTCTGCCCCCTCTGTAACACGCTTGAGTAGCAACGGTTTGTTCAGCACGGGACCTAAATTAGACAACTTTTGTGCAAAAAACATTTACTTTTGGTTCACGCCCCCTCTCTCTTAGCAAAACCCTGGTTGCGCTTCTGGTTGCTCGCATTCACTCCTGCAAACATATTTTTCAAGCGATTATACCGGCCGCATGCGAAACGAGCTAATCAACGCTGTCGGGCTTATGTGTGTCTTTTTTCAAGGATGAATACAAAATAGTAGCTTTAAAATAGATCAGTTTTTATGTGCGAAAATTCAGTCCATTTTATAGTGCCCTCCATTTTTGGCTAGGGCCCTCTCACTTCGTTTGGTCTGGCGACGGCACTGCTGGTAGCATGAGGTTTTCTCGTTCCTAGAGTATTTTTTGAAACTAGGGATTAAAAATTTAATAATGCGATTAGTGATATGAATGCATTTTTGCCTTCGACTGCCTTTGCCTTTTCCTGTCTCGAAAAAGATTGTTTTCAAAAAATATATTGTTGCAAGCGGAAATGCGAATTGTGCTTTGATATTTGATGGCTTCTCATTGTAATTCAATAGCTTTTAATCTTCGAATTCCTAGCTTCAGAGTAGCATTTTTAAGGGTTCGTCAGTGGGTTGTACACAATGCTTCCATGCAGTTTAGGCACCTACTGTACAGTATAATCAGTAGCGCAACCAGAAGGGCTGGGGGTACAAACCCTTGGCCAAGTCACTTAAAAACGTTAACCAAAATTACAAGCGTTTAAATGTGTTTTGAGTTAGACCTGAAAGTAAGAGGAGCTGGGCAATTCTTAAGTTTGCCATCCGAAAAAGCAGCTCAATAACAAATCATGCTGTGGTACATTTACTACAATCAACAATTGTGAGTAATTCCTTTTATTACGTGAAATGTATCCACCATACGCTTGCAATACTTCCCACAAGTCACAACTTTTCACTTATGTTTGCTAATCAACTCGGAGCAGATCAGTTCGGGACGTGGTTGATAGCAAAACTCTTCTATTCGGTTCATAAAAAGTTGCAGACTTGCGGTGCGGACTTCAAATATTACGAAGTTGCTGACTTGCGGTTGCGGATTCAAAAATCCTGAAACGTCGTTGCGTACTTGCGGTTGCGGACTAAGCTTTTAAACGTCCAATTGCGGACTTGCGGTTTCGGATTAAAAAAATTGAAATTCGGTTGCGGATTTGCGGACTGCGGACTTAAAAAAAACTTGCGGTGCCCAGCACTGCCAAATGCCTTGAAAGGAAATACCGAAAATTAGTGGAATCAAAACTGGAAGATGGTCAGTGCGGTTTTCGTCCGGGTCGCATCACCACGGACCAAATCTTCACTCTAAAGCAAAGCTTCGAGAAAACTTGGGAGTATGGCAAACATCTCTTTGCATGCTTTGTCGATCTTGAAAAAGCATATGACCGAGTTCCTCGGGATAAAATTTGGAAGGTTTTGCAGGAGTATGGCGTTGATGGTCAATTGTTACGCGCTATTAAGTCATTCTACTGCAGACCGTAGGTTTGTGTTCGGGTAAATGGCAAGCAATCAAAGCCGTTCCCTGTGGGTGTTGGACTCCGGCAAGGGTGCGTTTTGTCACCTCTCCTTTTCATTGTTTACATGAATTGAATCGACAAATGCAGCCAAGCTGATGAGTGTGCCACGATTGGAAATGGCAAAATCAGTTGCCTGCTATTCGCTGATGATTTGGTTCTGCTTTCTTCCACAGAATCTGGCCTCCAGCGCGCATTAAATAGCTTTGCAGATGCATGCAACACCGCCGGAATGAAAATAAGCACGGCCAAAACTGAGGTACTTCATCTTTCAAGAAACCCTGATCAGTGCGTGTTACATGTGAATGGAGCGACACTGAAGCAGGTAGAGAAGTTCAAGTATCTTGGGGTTGCATTTACGAGTGACGGAAGGCAAGACGAAGAACTCGATACCCGAATAGGCAAGGCTAGTGCAGTAATGCGAGCTTTGCACTACTCGGTTGTCATGAAACGAGAATTGTCGAAAAAGGCAAAGCTCTCAATTTTCAAAGCAGTTTTTGTCCCCATTCTCACGTATGGTCATGAATCTTGGGTAATGACGGAAAGAATGCGATCACAAGTGCAAGCGTCCGAAATGAGTTTTTTGCGAAGAATCTGTTGCGAAGAATGAGTTTTTTGCGAAGAATCAAGAACGAGTTACACTGTTTAACAAGGTGCGTAGCTCTGAAATTCGAAAATCTCTTAACATCGAGCCGTTACTTCTCCGAATTGAAAGATCACAGCTTAGATGGTTTGGCCATGTAAGCAGAATGTCTCAGGAAAGATTCCCCCAACAAGCTTTACATGCCAAAGCAAATGGGAGAAGACCAGTCGGACGACCTAGAACTAGATGGACCGATTACATTGAGGATCTTGGATGGAATCGCTTGGGACTTTGCCCAAGGGAAATGATGGAAGACCGTGAGGTGTGGCGGCTCAATCTTGAGCTACTGCCCCAGCAACCCTCACGGAAAAGCCGGCAATGAAGAAAGAAGAAGAAGACCATCAAATCCAAATGACACCGCAATCTAAGTAAGTAAAACTTATAAAACAAACAAAAACAATATAGTTGTTAGCAAAATGACATCATCATAATATCTTGCAGTCATAATGTTATGCTTTTTTGTCAAGACTTGATGATACTTTTTCTACACCACTTGAATAAAAATAATGTATCAGTTTTGATCTTTAGCTTTTTTAATCTGCGATTTTATTTGCATCCAAAAGTATTTTTTCTCCAAACCAAGCCATTTTTGCTAATAAATGGCGACACAAGCTTAAATGGGACATCATTATTTTTAATTTATTATTGTTAAAAATTTCAGTGTACTGCATGACTCTGTGCAAAAAATCATTTTGCTAACTCGTGCTAAACAGTAGTTTTGGTGTAAGGCAATAATTATTCATCTCTAATAATATCCTAAAACCCCTCTTTTTGTCCTCTCCCCTAGTTAAACAATTTTATAAGTGACAGGTGGATTTTTATAGACTTTTTGTATGTTATTTTCCACACTCAATAGTACAAAAAATTGTTCAGAAACCATTTCTTGCAATTTTTTCCAGTTTTGAAAGAAGTTTTATTTGACTACTGATTCAAAATTAATGTATGATGTTGATGTTCTAAGAATCAAATCACGTTACTCTAACTCTATAAATCCCAATTTTTTTTTTGTAAAATTCTTATGATTTTCTTGTTTTGAGTTGGCTTTGAAAAAAAACATGTTTTTAAATTTATTTTGAAAAAACTTGTTGTTTTTTTCTTGTTTGAAGGTTTAGCCATGTTTAGATGGTTTGGTTATGTGAGCAGAACGCCTCACGAAAGAATTTTTTAACAAGCTTTACTTACCAAAGTAAGTGATTGTAGACCAGTTGGACGACTAATACCAGATGGACCAATTACATAAGAGATCTTAGTTGGAATCTGATGATGAACGTGAAGAAAAACAGCGAACTGCGGAGGCTTAATCTCCCGCAGCTGTTTCCACAACTCTCATGCAAAAGCGGAAAAAGAAGAAAAAAAAAAAGAGTAACTGGCTACTTTTGTTGCCACTTGGACTTAAAGGAGTCATTTTGCAGAAAAAAATTAAAATAACGAATGTATTTTACAACTCAAATAAAGGTAATGCACACCAAATACGAACTGTCTGCCTAAAAACTTCGAAGGTAGAAAACGGATCAGTTCATTGCATTACGGTTCATTTCATAAAACGGCTAAGTGAATAAACGTACGGGATTTGTAAAAAAATTCTGATACAATAAGTCTTGACAGTTACCATATATTTGATTATTATCATTTTTGTTGGGGGGGGGGGGGATGGGAGAGCAAGCTAAATTTACGATCTACACAGATTTAACTTGGTTGATAGCAGCACAACAGCAAAGGTAATGAATATGATTATTTGGATCATGATAATGTTTTGAAGCAAACCTCATTATGGAGAGGTAGGTCTTTGTAACACTACATTTACAACTTTTTGCTAAACATCGTCCTGATTTTACATAAGCATCTGAAATAACTGGTTGCTCATTGCTCTCGCCAATCATCAATTTTATCTCAGATTATTTCATGCTACCAAATGACAGGAGTGAAGGACTATTTGATAATGACCTTAAAGTTCTAGTTTTTTTTGATACTTGGTGAACCATATTTGTTCAAAATTTTGCAAAAAAAAAAAAAAAAAGAGATACAATTTTATAACCCATTAAGATCTAAAGCAGTTAGTTATTAGGGCGTTTCTTTTCCATTTTTGTTTTTTCTTTCGATTATAGAAAGTAGAGACCCTTTGCAAATTCTATACAGTTACTTGCTTCTAGAGGGCACGCAATTCTGTGCACTTGAGTTCAGGATCGATTTTTGGAGAAGAACGCTAAGTCCTTCACAAGGTCCTCCCTCTAAGAAGCTTTTTCGAAGCAAAACAAGGTTTTCTAAAGTCATATTACCAGAACGTAAAAAAGTCATTTATTGATTTGATAGGCTATTACTAACAAACAGAGTTGGTTTTGCAAAAGCTAACTTTAGTATGGTTTTTAATATCATGTAATTTTTTTCAAATAGAGATTTTACAAAAGGTCCTTTTATGCATCCTCTATGGTATTCCCAACCATCTTTCTATCCCACTTACCCACTCATTTCACCCTCTTGTCACACTAGTTTTCAACAAAATGCCATCTTTGCACTATATTTGCCTTTTAGCTATACTTTATTTTGACATCATTGAAGCTTAATGGCAACCTCAGAGGAGGATTTTGAAACAACTTTATTATTTTTTAGGACTCCGTTTTAATAATAATACATGTCAAAATAGGCGTTTTACACATACCAGAAACCAATTTTAATTGAATTAAGATTACTAGAAATACATTAAACACACCTTGACATCTCGACAAACCGCCACAAAATTTACAGCAGTGCTCAGCTTCAAAAACTCTCAAGAGCCAAAATCAATTTCAATGAAAATTACACGTGAGCCAAATGCATGCAAGCGCTTTGTTGTTAGGATTTATAATTATAGTTTTATTGTTTACACAACAAGAAGCAAGAACAAACGTAACAATCGAGCTACTGGCAACAGATGTTGTAGTTGAGCTTTCATAGGTTAACGCAGAATTGCTTCAAGTTCATTTATGCAATTTAAAAGTTGAAAAAACATTAATTGTGAGCAAATTTATGTCATTTTTGTATCAATTTTTGGCCGTTTTCCATGATATAAGTTAGGAAAAACGGCAAATACTGAAACCGCTTTGTTTCCATTGTCTACTAAACAATGTAGCAAATGATTCGTATTACTGGTACGAAGTTATACGAGCTTTGATTAATTATTATCATTGCACATGATGTGCTTATGTTGCATTATTTTTTGGTTTCAAAATTTTCAAAACTAGGTTTGAAGGAAAAGAACAATTCCCCACAACGTGACGTTTGACGTATAGTTTTTGATAGTCTTTGCTAAGATAAACTTTTCAGTGAGACAGCTTTGCCAAAAAAATTTCAGTGCAAGCAAATTCGCAGATTAGTACAGAATGGAACCAAACTTGCAGATGGTTACGGTTATATTGCTATAATTTCATGTTGTACCCTAGTGGAAATTTCCGTAGTGTAAAAATTTCATAACAAAGCAACAAAACATAACAAGCAAGCCTATTTGCAACATCAATATATGTACCTTTCAAGTTCAACTTTTTACAACAAAATTTTTCAATTTACACGTAATAATTTAGAGCATTTGAATTACTCTTTCAATTTGCTCTATGTCATGTTCTGTACTTCAATTATGTCAAACTTACATAGCTCCCTTCCCCAATTTGCTCAAAGTTTTGATTTTTGTTTGAGTGCTCCTACTCGACTAACTAAACAATCTAAGCTCTTCAAAATTGACATTGCCTTATCAGATGTCTTCATCGTTTTCAGTTTCTTCAAAAATTTGAAAGAGTTCATGTTTTTAACATAGAATATTTGATTCTACAATTTGGGTTTGCATAACTCAATGGTTTTTCTGTGCGTTCTGTTTCAAAGCAAGGTATGAGATACAGAAGAATTTGCCAAATCCGTCACCTCAAGGGGATTAGAAAAAAGTGACAAATTAGGCGAACAGGTAAAAACTCCATAACAGCTTGTTTACTTGACCCTTATTTTCCTTTTAATACATTTTGTTACGTATATTATTGAAAATAATGTACGTTTATTGCTGACTATAAAGCGATATCAACCTACGTAATTACATATTTTATTTAATTTTTTTTTTCTGTAACTTTGCAATAATCCTGAAATGAAACGCAGAAAGCGTCATTACACCGTTTACTCTTAATCGTAACTATTCAAATTGTAGTTGCTCTTTTTTTACACAATCTCTATAATTACTCTTTTAATTTTAATTACTCTAGATTAATCACTCTATATTTAAACTCTTCTAGACTTTCAGCTGATAGCTAATGTTGTGTAGTTAAAACGCGCCTCCATTTTGTGCTTTTATGTTGCTGCAGCGAGATTTTCCTGTCAACCATCAATTCAATTTGGACTTTTTGTTTGTTTGAAATCTCGCACGTGTTGAACTAACCATTGAGACTACGTGAATAAATCAATCATGCAGTTACAAATAAAGTTGTAAATTCAGAAGTTACATAGCAGACTTGAAACATAAAGTTTTTTTTTCACGGTTGTGAGGTAGCACTTACCTCACATATCTGCTTTCCCATTAGGCTAGTGTTTCATCAGCATCTGAATTCACACATAGCCTATCCTGGCATCCCACCCGAACCTTCAAACCACACACGAGGGCAATTTCTACACTTGCCATCGTACCCTCTCACTTCACTTAGCTCAACCGCATTGCGCTAGCATCACTAAGCATGGACACCATATATGACATCACATCAGCAATTTACCACAATAGTACGCTATATGCATATTTCAAACTTGTTTGTTATCATCAGGCGTACATAACTGTGTAAATGCCTATTACAAATTTTGAACCCCAAAAGCCAAAATTAACCTACTTGTCGGTAACCGGTAAAGCAAATTGCTATATACAATGCCAGTCAACGCCCATACGAATAAATTTTCATTTACTCGTATGTGCTTTGTGGTAAATTGCTGATGTGATGTCATATATGGTGTTCATGCTTAGTGATGCTAGCGCACTGCGGTTGAGCTAAGTGAAGTGCCAGTGTGATACTGGTCGAGAATCCTCTTTCTGGTGACCTTGTTGTCAGACTTAGATCAGAGTAATCTGAGAAGAGGGTACGATGGCAAGTGTAGAAATTGCCCTTGTGTGTGGTTTGAAGGTTCGGGTGGGATGCCAGGATAGGCTATGTGTGAATTCAGATGCTGATGAAACACTAGCCTAATGGGAAAGCAGATATGTGAGGTAAGTGCTACCTCACAACCGTGAGAAAAAAGTTGTAATATTTCAGTCCAAATAGACTTCAATTGAAGCATTGAAAGGCAAAAGTTGTTGGGATACAAACATTCATTTTGGAGAAAACCGAACCCAATTTAATTACAAAATCAGATGAAAAATCTACTTCAAATATTTTTTCGATTTTTGACTGCCTATGCTTAGCGCAACCTTAAACCCACCCTCTAATTTTGAATATTAAGCGGTAAGCACGAGCGCTACTAGCATAAAAATGTTTTGCACATGACAACTTTTTCTCAATGTCGCTACACAAACATTTTGCAGACGTTGTGACTGTTGCGTCACGACTTAATATCTCAGTTGTTGAAAGTAAGATTTGATTCGTAACAGCTATTGCAGTAATAATGCTAGGAGAATTTGAATAGTATTTGAGTAAAATTAATGTTTTACCCTGCCAATTTTCTCAGTGTTTATTTGACTTCAGCGACGAATTAAAGTTTTAGCCCCAGGCACTTTTTTATGTCCCGTTGTTAAAGAGATACTGCTTGAGATCAGTTTTTTTTGAAGAAATAAGAACAAATTGAAGTAATAGGGAGCTGCCTCAAAACCCTATTTTGCTATACCCCTTATTTACAAAGATACAATTAGTCCAAAATAAAAAAAATATAGCGAGCCAATTTGCAATACAATCATGTCACTTTTAAGTTCAGTCTGCATTATTTACAAAAAAAATTCAGTATATACTCTATAATTTGCAACATTCGACTTTGCTTTGTTAATTTGCTTTTATTCACCTTACCATAGAAAAAATAAACAAGAAAAATTGAATAAGAGAAAATTTGAAATTGCTCAGAGCTTGAATTTCATAATCATTCGAAAAATCACTTGTCATATTTTGAAACATTATCATCTTTTATCAATGGAAAGCCAAACACTAAAGCAGCAATTAGCAAGAAAAACATTTCGCATTGAAAAAATGGGGAATCTTTCAGTGCTTATAAGAGAAAAACAAAGATCATAATTGCATCTCAAAGTTCAAATAAGTAATTAACAATGCAATTATATTACCCGTTTTTTTTTGCTTTTGAACTTATAGCAGATTCATTAAATTTTAAAGGTGAGATTTATTTGTTAATTATTTTTGTTGATTGATGCTTAGTCTTTAAACTTTTAGTTAATTTTAGATGTATAACGGTTATCTCAGAATTTGCTGGATTAAGTGGAGGTAATCTTCGTTTTATTATCATCATCAGCAGCCTATTTGCTTCACTGCAGGAGAAAGGCCTTTCTCACTTTCCTCCATTTTCACGATTAAGGCTCTTTTGAGTCCAATTGAAGTTAAATTTAAATAGTTCATCACACCACTTAGTGTTTGGTTTTTCTGGTTTTTGCTTTTAACCATATGGTGTCCACTCGATTAATCTTTTCTCGGTTAACGTCGCTTAATTATTATGTTTTTAGTTTTTTTTGTTAATTTGGAAATATTTCAGTTGCTTTTTACGTTACAGTGGTGTGATTTCACACTTTGGGCCGTTTATCAAGTTAGAAATATACTGCCTCTCTTGTTTCAACTTGAAGTCCCAAATACTACTTATTTTCAAATAAAATAACACTGTTTAATTTTTCGCGTCATGACTATTTTAATAGAAGTTTGTGAAGCTGATTCTGTAATGCTGTTCAAAAGGTAATTCTTTGGTTGCATTTTGAGGGTCGTTTTTGAGTTAAGTTTTGTAACCTAGTTATTTTTCCCCAAGAAAATATTGTGCTGCGAGTGTGACGTAACAACATTTTCGCACGCAGCTGTTATCAACATTGCAAGTTGTTTTTCTAAATTGAAAGTTAGTTTGGTGAGAATAGGAGAAATCTTGTTATAATTTACTTAAGTAAAATCAGACTGAAATTGAAGCGTTGAAAAGCAAAAAATAGTATGATACATCTAATTTTGGAAAAAAAAGACTTTATGAATTCAATTTTAATTCAAAACTCTGAAAAAGCATCTACCTTAAATTTTTGTTCATTGTTTTGATCATTTACGCCTAGCAAAAACTGATAAAATTAAGAAAATTTAAACCGCAAACATAGCCGCACCTACATTAAAAAAAGTGTTGCACTTGACAATTCCTTTTTCTCAAAATCGAATGCAATGTTTTCTTCTATTTTTTAATAAATAAACCGTCAAAGTAAGTCTAACTGTTATTCAAAAGTTTTTTTGGATCGTTTTGAATATTTGTGGCTATTGTGCAACTCGCTGCTAATTTGCAAAACTGTCACGCAGTATGTCCCAAATCATGAATTTGAGAAAAATTATTTTTTAGACTTATTTTTCCCCAACTCGAGCAATTCTTAACAAAAATGCTTTTTTTGTTGATTTGGGGTTGACCACTACGCTAGAGAAGATTCTATTACAATTTTAGACAAATCCGACCATTTTTATGGATAAACTTGACTAAAATTTATGATGAAATAAAAGATTTAAGATAGTTCTTTTTTCAACATGAGTGGCTTGTGACGTACGACATTTTGCTCATAACTTAATTGGTAAAATAGAGTAGCGGAAGAACACTTTTGTACGTATTGGTTCTAGATTTGAAGCATTATGCTCATGCAAAATATTGAAATTATGCCAAAAAAGAGCAACCAGATTTATGTATTAACAAGTTACTAAACCATCAAATGTTGGAATTAAGTAACATTTTCAGGCGTTGGTTTATTACAGCAAGTAATTATCATCAGCAACGAATATTTAATACAACCTCTATTTTAATATTGCTTTGTGAATGTTTATGTCTTTAATCGATTTGCTCATAATCAATTTGGTCTTCTTCAAAGAAAACTGTGAAACGTTAGCATTATTTTTAAAGACAAACTAGCAAAAGAGTTACTTTCAAAAACTCGGTAAAGTTTTGCCTTGATTAAAATGTTAATATCTTCAAAGCTTTTCGTCTGACACTTCTCAAAAAAAATTGTCAGAATGGAGAGCGCAGAAAAATGAGCGGCTATTTTTAAGAAAAAGCCGAGCCGAGATTGGCTGGAAAAGGACCAATAAGAGAATGTCGTTAGTGCACAATGTTTACGCTGTATTCGAATTCATTTCGTCGGTCCAGGGCGGGGTAAAAAGTTTTTAATAAAAGTGGCTTCAAGAGCAGATAGATGAAAAGGAGAGCTGCCTTAGTCAAGAGTAGAGAATCTACTGTCATCAAAAAGTTGAGTAAAGACAGGGTTTTGTAAAAGATGAAGTCCAATGGCTGAATCAGAAGCAAGAGAATGGGTGTCAGTCTGAGTAGAAGGTTTGCACCGACGGGCAGAAAGTAAGCTTATCTGGAAAGAAGAGCAAGAGTGGATGTTGTTCTTTTTTCCAAAAACGCTTACTTTCTGCCCGTCGGTGCAAATCTTTTGCTCAGCTAATACCCATTCTCTTGCTTCTGATTCAGCCATTGGACTTCATATTTTACTAAATCCGACCGGCGCTCAACATTCTGATGACAGTAGATTCTCTATTCTTACTTAAAGCCGCTTTCCTTTTCATCTATCTGCTCTTGAAGCCACTTTTATTAAAAACTTCTAACCCCGCCCTGGGCGGGCGAAAAGAATTCGAGTAAAGAGTAAAGATTGTGCACTAACGACATTCTCTCATTGGTCCTTTTCCAGCCAATCTCGGCTCGGCTTTTTCTTAAAAACAGCCGCCCATTTTCCTGTACTCTCTATTCTGACAATTTTTTTTGACAAGTGTCAGACGAAAAGCTTCGAAGATACAAACATTTTAATCAAAGCAATTCTCAAGTTCTGTATTGCCAATCAACTTTGCAGTAGAATTCACTTCAACGCAACAGCCACGGAATTTTAATATAACAATTGTAGGAACTATGCAATGACAGGAAAATAACATCGCATCTACATTCAATACCTAGTTTAGAATATTATTAGAAGTCTGAAATAAAAAAAAGAACACCCACACAAATACATAATATTACATGCTAGTCTCTTAAACATTTAGTAAAACGGAAAACCCATCAGCGTAGAGCTGTCTAATGAGTTGTGGATTGTGTTTTTTTTATGAGTAAAGCTTCTTGTATTTTTATAGCATAATCTGAATCACAAATGCATACAACTTTGAAACTAATCAAATCTGTTCTAAGTAATTTTGCTGCAAACCAAATCTGTATTATTTAGCGTGCAGTGTTGGCATGTTTCAAAGTAATCACGAATTGCTGTTTTTGTGGTGTTGTGGTGCAAATGTATCTGAATTCTAGTGCCAAGATGTCGTGTAGTCGTACCGAATGTTACATTTGTCTCTATTGTCTGCTTATCAAGGTAACGAATGATTTTTATGAATTTTTCGGAGTTATACGGACCTCGATAATCGATACACATGGTTGGTTTCAAAATTTTCAAAACTAGTTTTCAAGAAAAAGGAAAGTTTATGACAAAACAACGTAGTTTTCAAAAGTCTTTGCTAAGCTTTTTAGTAAGACAGCATTACCAAAACATTTGCAGTACAAGCAAACTCGTAGATTGTTACAGTGTAAAAGCAAAACTGCAGATTGTTATCGAATACAAGCAAAGGTGGAGTCCTTAAGCACATACTCTAGGACACATTTTGAAGTCCTTAGCCTTGGCCTTGACGGTAAAGTTCTTGGCCTTGGCCTCAAGTATTCAAAAATTGCCGTGACCTCGGCTCGAGGACAGCACTATTTTTTGAACCGTTAAAATATGTATTACTATTACAATATCATTAATAGGAAGCGGTGAAAGCGGATCTGCTACCGTTAGGTAAAGTCCACCTACACATTGCCTAGGCCTCATTTGGGCTCATTGCAACTGTAGCTGCTACGTTGCTGTAGTTTTGCTTGATTACTGGTTGAGCTCAGAAAGCCTTCCAGCTTCCTTTAAGTACGTGGCCAGTTTGCTAATGTAACATTGCGTTACCACATCGTGAACAGTGGTTTTGGTGATTTCAAAATATTTAAAACGAATATCTTGATAAAAAACTTGCAATTGCCTACATGATGATTTGGTGTTTCATCCTCTAGGCTAAATTTTGGACACAGAGAAGACTCAGCACGACCGGTAGTTGTCTTGTGCCGCTGTAGATTGCAATACCTAGTTAAAACTTGCTCTACTCTATTTATTTGAGGTCTCTTAAGGTAAACAAGACGTATTGCTAGTCGTGAGGACGTCCAATTTACTGACTCCTTCATCCTCAAGCAGTCTTTGAGTTTATTCCACATAGATTTCCATCTATCTGTGGACCAATTCTTAACCGTGCTAACACAACTGGAATTCGGGACAGTAATAAAAGGCTCAGAACCATTCATTTTTTATTTAGATCCTGATTTGGCTTGATTGTCTGCCACTTCGTTACCATGTACTTCTGCATGAACAAGAATCTAGACAATACTGAAGTGGTTTTGTTTACCCAACTGATTTAGGTTTGTAATGCAGTTGCGCTCTGTAAGAAATTTTAAATTTTGGGAGGCTTAAGAGAGTGTGTGTGAAAATCCAGGGGTGGCCATGCCCCCCCCCTTGCCGACGCCCATAGCCTGACTATCCACCAGAGCAACAACACCACAGACCTTTGATTGTGCATTTTTTCCAAAAGCATGTTCTTTGCCACTTAGGGAATAACTAAGACTTTTGCCTGGAACACAGTGCTGTGTATTCCAAAATAAAAAAATGCTTGTTTGGGGGAGTTGTTTGAGTATTCTGCATAAAAATCCGCACCTATTCTCCCATGTAGTTTCGAGTCATCAGCGTAAACCTTGACAGTGTTCTGATTTCGAGCGCTTTCAGATCTGAGGGCATTCTTTTCATCCACAATTTGACATTCGAAATTTCTCTCAAATACTGCAGTTTTTGTATTCGGTCAGCTGGCATTTGCAGCAGAGTCGGCTTTTTTTTAACAAGTCAATGCCCTAGACGGTGCACAAATTCATGCATAGCAGTTTCCGTGGAAATACTTGTGCGAAATCCATACTGCGATGCAGAAAACTTTGCCTGCACGTTATTATCTTCATTAATAAAATACAGAATTAGTCTTTCCAACCATGTCAGTTGGAAAGAAGCTAAAGGAATCATACGGAAGGATTTAGCCTCAAAATAGCTTTCCTTTCCGGGTTTGGGGAGAAATATACCTGTGCCTTCTTTCTATGCCGATGGCACATAGCTGTGTCTAAGTCATGCTTGAAAAATGACATTGAATAACACCTTTCAGTTGATTCCAACCTTTTTGCAACAGCACAAAATGGAGTCCTTCTGGCCCTGGAGCTTTGAATGGTTGAAATTTGTTAATAGCTACTTTCATACCCTCAAATGAACATATGTTTGCAATCATTTCAGTGTCTTCAGGTCTTATGAATGGTTTGTTCACTAAGTCTGACCCGGTTGCATGATTTTCTGTCTGCTGGCTACCGGTAGAGAAGTCGCGGGCACATTTTTGCTGCACTGCACTTGCACTGCACCACCAAGGTTCTGTCCGCACACTGCAGGGCACCGCAAAAAATTTGCAAACACTGCTTTGCACCCGCGCTGGACTGGATAAAAATAAAATACCAAAAAAATGACGACAAAAAATATATTGAATGAATTTGATGATTTGCTGGCGAAGTACCAAGACTGAGCACTAAAAAGTCATATTCTAATGAAGCAAAGCTTGATTGATTGATTGATTGATTGGTGCATCTTTATCCTCCTATCACGAGAAAGCGACGGTGCGCTATGTTTTTGGATGAATCTGCACCCGCTTAGGAGTTGACCATTTTCCAAGCTTTCCTGTTGACGTTTTGACTTCTTCCCACGTAAATTTGCTGCTTGTTCGAAGCCACCAAGCAGAGATAATTATCGTAAAGCGTCTTATCCAAGGACGCAACAACGTGACCAGGGTGCGGGTTGAACTCATGATCCTGCGATCAGAGTCGTCGTAAAAACGACGCCTTTACCCATTCGGCCACGCTGCCGACCAGTCTGCAAATACTGTAACTCAATGCTTATTTGAATACCAGTGTGCAAATACTGTAACTCAATGCTTATTTGTATAGAATCTTATCAACATACTTTCATGAGGCTGGAATGTTGGGAATAGTTTGTTTTGAAGCACTCTTGCCCCAACCCTCCTTCAACACTGAACAAAAAATAAAGCTGCAGTAGCTAACTACTTCATATGTGCTAGCTAAATCTGATCCAATTCTCAAATAAGTCGAACTATCATCACAAGAATTGTTGGCCATCCTCACAAGCCACGTAATCAATCACCACCAAATTTCAATAGACACAATCTCAACTAAAAACCTATTGTCATTTCAAATTTCTAGATTCAATGGCTTTGGAGTTATTGCATGCGCTAAAAATCTTGCAAAAGAAAAAAAAAAAAGAAAAGAAAAAAAATATGAATTAAATCTCGAAACTTTAACATATTGAATGTGAGAACTGAAGCTTCTTCTCCAAGCAGTATAAAATCCAAAATTGTTATTCTCCTCTTGCAGCTACTTTAGGTCTATGCAGCTTTTTAAAACTAGAATCATCTTTTCAGATTAGGTTCCGTAAAACTTTTATCACGTGACCGGCAGCCCACGAATTTTGACAAAATATTGTTTCATGCATTTAATCTAACTCCATTCAATTTTAATTTCCTGCTTCCACTTTCAACTGTAAAGATATGGCATTATGATCATCTGCTAGCAGAAAAACAGCTGATTTTGATTAGCCTATTCCTGACATACTGGTGCTTTACTGTACTGTTAGTGCATGATCTCTTAACTCATTAGTCTTTACAATTTTGAGCGAGCAAACTTTAGCACTTAACTGTCCGGCGTTCGCAGCCCGCACTGCGCGACAAAATTGGGCAAAATTTCACGTGGTACCCGCGCGGCGCGGTTGACATCTCTACTGCCGAGTGATAAGATATCGAGCAGATAGTTTAAAGTTTCTAGTGGAGACTTCGAGGATTCTCCGTCGTGGTTAATTACATTGCTAATACGCACCGTTTCATTCCTTTGAATAATCCAGCCGAGCCGTTGGTGTTTGAATATTCATGCTCTCTACAAAGCTATGCAATTAATCGCGCTTTGCTTTTCTGACAGCTTTTTTGAAATAGGATAGGGTGAGTTTTTGAGCCTCCCAATCTTCTTCTTTTATTTAAATGGTTTTTCTCCAAGCTCGGCGAGCCTCTTTTCGAAAGCTTGTCAGCTCAGAATTCCACCAAATGTTATCTTTCTTACAAAGCGACTTTTGCATAGGGCAAGCAGCTTCATATGATTTAGTAATAACTACATGAACCTTGTTTGCCTGCACATCAATGTCTTTTTTTGAGGAAAGTACTGGCACTGATGGCAAAATTCGTTCATTTAACTTTTGCTCGAGTTCGTCTATATACTTGTTCCAGCACGAGCGACGAATATTTCAAAACATTTTAGCCTGGTTTTGGATTCTGCTTTAAACCTGGAACCTAATATACATGTGATTCTAATACAATAATATTATGTACATGTGATCCGAGAATAATAGCACGTTGCTAACATGCCAGCCAACTACTAGGTCCCACGCACACCGGTTTACTAAGGTTAAGTTTAGAACCTCTTCACGCGTTTTAGTTCTGAATGTTGGTTTACAACCTACATTACAGAAATTCAGGTCTGCACTAACACAGCACGCTAGCAGATCCTCTCCTCGAGGGTTTTTATTGGAGGATCCTCATATAGTGCGATGTGCATTTGCATCGGTTCCGACAATAGTAGGGATTTGTTCGTTTTTAAAGTTATATAGGAAAACGCCAGAAACCTTGCGGAAAATTTGCGAAGACCTTTTTTATTTTTCTCTTTCGGAGATCGCCTGAAAAATTTCTTTGAAGACCTTTTTTTGGAGATACTTGCGTCTGTGTCCTAGGTCCTTGGCCTCGAGCATTCCTGTCCTTGGCCTCTAGAAGGTATGTTCTCGGAAGAGATGTCCTTGGCCTCGGATTATTTTTATGTCCTTGGCCTTGGCCTCGAGTTTTGTGTCTTCGACTCCACACCTGGATACAAGTCAAACTAGGGACGGTATCAAAAAGCTTTCAATTAAGACTTCTGGCGTGTAGCAGTTAACACTGATAAACAGATAATTTGCTGTTTACAAATCATGTTGCAACAAGTATTATCAGTGCAAACTGGTTTGTATCGGTATGCATGATTGCAAAGCGTACCCATGTTTTTTGCACTTCAATTTGCTATCTCTCAGGCTGGCATCGCTGACCGAAACCTAATTCTAATGCAAGGTTCTGAAGAAAAAGATAAAAGAGTGCAGCACGAATCGAACTTGAGCGCCAGACTTGCCTGAAACGGGGCCTGACCACTTTACTACTAAAGCGACACTGCCTAATCGTCAAAGTGCTGTATTTTACTTGAGTTAATGAGAAAAAAGCAATAGGTTGGTAATATATAGTTACCACTTTGCATAAATGCTACCGGTACGATGAATGTATGGTGCACAAAATTAACTATGAAAACTTTAACGTAAGTTAAGGAAACTTAACGTAACTTAATTTAGTCCCATAACACAAAAAAACTTTTTGATGAATTAACTAGATAATGAAAAAGTGAGCTTTGTTATCAACGGATTAGCGATTAGCGAATTTAAGCCCACCTATGATGGTGGATAGATGTAACGCACAACAACGAGAAATGGCATGTAGCCTATAATTAATGAGTGAAAACGTTTATTGAAGTCATCTAAATCAGCTGTTATGATTCAATATTGTAAGTTATTACTGTATAAGAATTCCATTAGCAATGCAACATATCAAAAAATGAGCAAGCCTATGTGCAATACTACCAGCACGTCACTTTCAAATTCAACAATTTGCAACAAAAACTTTCAATTTAGATATAATAATTTACATCTGAATGTTACTTTTTCAATTGACACCATGTCGTCATTGACATTAAGTCATGACAAGAAAAAGTAGCTCCTTTTCCAAATTTGCTCAAAATTTTGATTGTTGTTGAAGAGCTTCTTCCCGACTAGATAATTAACTTAATCCCTGCAAAAATGGCATAGCGTATTCAGATGTCTTTATCGTTTTTTGTTTTTTTTCAAATTTGAAGAAGTTAATGTTTTCAACAATACTGTGGTGATATTTGGTTCCACAATTTGGGCCTTATAATTTAATGAATTTTATGATCGCGTTGTTTAAAACAAGTTATGAATTAGCTACTTATTTTCCAATAAAACACTTTGTTCAAATCGTCTGCGTAATTATTATT
Source organism: Trididemnum nubilum (assembly GCA_963965965.1). Taxonomy (NCBI): domain Eukaryota; kingdom Metazoa; phylum Chordata; class Ascidiacea; order Aplousobranchia; family Didemnidae; genus Trididemnum; species Trididemnum nubilum. The sequence goes on from OZ014471.1 coordinate 52,173,489, forward strand.
TTAACAGAAATTTGTGGCATGCGGAATCTGTCATGCTGCACAAAAGGAATTGTTTTATTTTCATTTTGCAAATAGTTATTTGTTTGTTTATGTAATCTTGTCAGCATTTTCTCATGAAAAAGTTTTCTAGTGTGTATGATGTAACATTATGTCTTGAAGCATTTTTTAGCAGTAGTGCAAATTTTACTTTATAGATTGAAAATGCATTAGTAAGAATAAAACAAATCTTGTTACTATTTATTTCTGTAAAAACATTTTGGTATTGAAGCGTTGAAAGACAAACGTTGTTGGATAACAAACCCAAGTTTTAGAAAAAAACGAGTTTAATATAAGTAAAAAGCAGAATAAGCATCTACCTCAAATTCATTTTTCAATTTTTGACTGTCCATGCCTGGAGAAACCTTAAATCCACAAAATTTGAAAACTAAATGGCAAACACGAGCGCTATCAACACAAAAAAAGTGTTTTACATAACGTTTTTTTTCTCAATACCGTTACGCAAAAAAATTGTTAAAGTTATGACAAGGGCAAGTTTTTGCAATTTTTGAAACTTTTTACGGCTTCTGACAGCTTCCTAAATACTAAGAATTCATGTAATGCAATGTTTTAAGTTGTTTTTAAAAATTTTAGATTGGAACTTTTTGCAACTTTTTTCCCAGTCTAGGGAGCATCCTCAGAACAGTAAATCATTTCTTCTTTGCCAAACAAAAAATGAGTCACTGTTCAGAGGATGCTCCCTAGATTAGAGAGCGAAGCGTGAACTTAAATACAATTAAGTCGGAGAACGCTGTTTCAAATAAAATGCATCTTTTCACCGCAATTTTTATTACGTATTGCGCAAAATGTTAGTGTGATTTAAAAAACATGCTATAAAAACATTTCAGTACAGTACTCTTGTCTTTGATTTGCAAAGCGAAGAGCTATGAGACAAATTATCTGAGTCTCAATGTTATCTAGGACGCAACTATTGCCTTACAACTTCATGCACCGTGGAGCGAAGTTTTGTAAGCTAGGCAAACTGTTGGCAAAAGATTGCCATTTCTCCCCAAAAATTATTTGCAAATATTTGACATTATGTGTAAATAAAATGCTGAGTAATTCACTGTCGTTTTAAATGTTTGTGAATAAATGCAATTTTTGCAACTTTCGTTAAAAATAAATGCAAATTTTTCAGTTTTTTAGTGCACAAAAAAACTTACTCCGTAGTTAAGACTGTTGAATTTACAGCTCATAATAATAACTCAATTGTTGAAAGTAAGATTTGTTTCGCTACAGCAATTGCAGTAGTAACGTTAATAGAATTTTAGTGGTATTTGTGTAACGTTAACTTTCACAACCATTTTGATGCGCTTTGAGTTTGACCTCAGTTCCAATTTAAAGTTTTAGTCCTTGGCACTGTTTATGTCTCATTGTTAAAGAAATCCTGCTCGACATTAGTGTTACTGAAGAAACGAGAGCTACTTAAAGTAATAAAGAAGTGCTCCAAACCTTGTTCTGCTATCCTCTTAATTTAAAAAATGGATTTAATACGTCTGACTCCGCATCGATAGCAACATGCATTTCAAACTTTCGTGACATCAGCAAAAGATAACCTTGCAAAATTTTATTTTCGGAAGTAGTTCTCATTTCTTCAATGAAATTGTTCTTGAGCTGTAACTTTGTAAGGGATCCCTATAAAGCCCAAGGGGAGAGGGGTCGAATCGACTCCCCTTCCTATATTTTGCAATTTTGTTATGATCTAGCCGCTACGCTACGATCATAAAGTTTCCTGATCTTTTCTAAAATTTACGACTTTAACTATATTCGCACAACCATATTACTCAATAACAAATAGTTTTGGAGTTATTGAGTGACTTTTAAGGTCTATGCGGTGTTTTTAGCAAGATTCTCAGCGAATGAGCTATTTTTGTTTATTCGGATTGTTCATTAAAAAAAAAATTCCTCAACCGACTGCCAAAACTCAAATGTTTGTTAGTCTTTGAATTTCGATGTCTACTTGGTGCTACATACAAAAAAGCTTTGGTATAAACACTGCACAATTTATTGCAAATATTCTTTGAAATTTGTAACTTTGAATTATCAATTAATAAAAATATAAAAACTTCTAAACAGCTTTTTAACTGGCTTTTGGCTGATAAGGTACCTGAAGGTAATAAAGACCAGCAGGTAATAAGGCCCACTGCTCAGATCTCCGAAGTTAACCGGACTTTTTTCTTTTTTTCCATTTGAGGTAAAACATGTTTAAAATAAATCCGATCACTAAAAACTGAGATTATTTCGCGCAAAAACGAGATGGCAAGAGCGAATTGAAATTTCCAAGATAATTTTTGACATGCTGAAGTAAAAATTATGACTTACCCACGATCAAAAATTGAGGGCTTAAGCTTTTCCGTTGACAACGTTTTTGGATGAGGCAGTAAAATATATCTTGTTATTTCGTCTAAACAAATTTAATTACTAGTGAAAAATTTAATGTTAGTTTTATGATTTGGGTAACGTAATGGTTGGCTTTGCAGCTAATGAGGCCAAAGCAAGATTTTTTAACCAATTTGTTACACTATGAGGCACAAAAATTGTTTGCTTCATTAAAGCTCGAGTGTTTGTTAAAAATTCCCAGCAAACATTGTATTGTCGGGCCAATGTTGGCTAGATGCAGTTTCCAACATTTCTTAACCTCGGCCCGACGCTGCAGCCAATGTTGGGGCGATGCGGTTTTGCACCAAAGTCCAGCGTTCAGCCAACATTGGCATTCTGCAGCGGGCCGACATCGGAACCTGCGTCGGTCCAACAATGGCGGAATAATGTTTCAACGTCGGCCCGGAGTTGGAAAATTGCAGCTAACCAACACCGGAACTGCAGCTAGCCAACATTGGACTACAAACTGCAGCAAAATTCAGAACCTGCGTCGCTCCAACAATGGCGGTATAATGTTGCCAACGTTGGAAAAGTCGTCAAATTGCAGCTAGCCTACATTGGAACCTGCGTCGCGCCAACCTTGGCGGAATAATGTTACCAACGATGGCCAGAGTCGCCAAACTGCAGCTAGCCAACATCGGAAGCTGCGTGGCAAAGTTCGATTTTATGTTGCTGCTACCATAAAGAATAAGATTGAAATGATTTTTATTGAAAACGGTATGGTTGTTTCTTGCGTGCATTAGAGTTGCATGAAGACGAAGAGAATATGTGTTGATTGGAATTTGCGTTGAATAAAATGCTTAAGCCCGCAAGTTAACGAGTTGTTGTATGAACTATGGTCGTACCAATTGTTACGATCAAGTCATAATAAAAGAGTAGCATTTTATAAACAATAATTACATAAACATGTGCACCGAGCATGGGCTCTCAGAATGCACAAGGATGTACTTGAAAGTGAAAACGCACGATGTGAGTTGAGACAACTGCTTTTAGATCAAACATTTCTTTCTTCTTTAGATTTCTTGTTTTAATTTCGATGTAGCATGCAGCAACAAAGACTTTGCGTTTATTAGACAAAAGTTTATTCACTTGATCTTGATTTGTTGTTCTTCTCGGCACACTCTCCTGTTAACCAACAGCAATCCGTGCGTGTTGCGACTCAAAAGAAAAATGAATGATTAGAAATTGTCGCGACCAGTGAGCGAGTTATTACAAAAATATCATACTTAAATAAAATTATAATACTTATACATTAAGAACGAATTAGTGAGGGACTACAAGCAAACGATGAAAACAAAATAGCGCAAGGTATATTCACATAGAGTGTAGACTAATTAGAATTCGTTTATAGTCTATGAAGCGATCGTGAGCAACGAGATTCTGAAAAATTAAAAATGTCTAACAATGTTTACGTTTACAATACACAAAAGTATTTACTTATGTTAGCATCTTCAAGACCGTTCCTTAGAGTAATTTAGGAAAAAAATGTTTTAGATAAATGTTTACCTGCTGTGAGGTATTCTATACCCGTCCAAACAAGAACAAAACATGAAGAAAGTTGCTAAACTAGAACAAGTACCAATGAGTGATGACGTACTACTATGATGACAACTCTGAAATCGATCGCTAAAGTGATTTAGCTGAAACGGCAAGTGAAAACAAGTCAGAAGGAGTTAAACTAACCAATCCTGAAAGCAACACAAGACATCCATTAACACGACTGCCTGGTCTAGGCTTCACATTCTCCTAAACACCCACAGCAACAAACACACGCAACCTAGAATGATTAACGTAGAACTCCGGGACTTGTCAACTCAAAGTCGTACCATCGTAGTGCTGAAATGCAAAGACCAAGTTGATTCAGCGTTGAAGAAACACTACTTACATCGTAAAGCGTTGAGGGGTCTTGACTACTCTGCCATACCAGGTTCGAACTTGATCGGAAGATTTTGCAGCTCCTACAGATGTTGAATCATCACCGTGGGTTGGAGCATTCTTTTCTTCTGAGGAGGGTTTGACGGGGACTACTTCATCGAGTGTGATTCAGGGGCTGCATGAAAGACTTTAAGTCTATCGACAGATGCTGACTTTTCTGAACCATTGTTTGGATCCTTTAAAACAAAGTATTTGTCACACCGCTTGATAACCACGAAAGGACCAAAAAACCAAGGCGACAAGGTGGTTGCACAGCATCATTTCGAACGAGCACCATTTTGCAGTGTTGGAGCTGTTTGTCAAGATGAGTGTTAACTTTAGAATGAACTCAAGGCGGAACAGGTTTTAGGTCACTAACAAAATCTTTTAAGTGTTGAACGAGATTTTCTCTCTGCATTCTGCAAAACACTACGCATATTCAGAGTTTTAAACTCATTCGGTAAACGAAGATCTTGGCCATACACCAACTCAGCTGGGGAAAGAGGAAAATCCTTCTTCATGGTAGTGCGTAAAACCTATAGAACAATAGGAAGATTGAAGTACCACGTCATGTCTGGAAACTTTTGCATTCTCACAGCATCTTTCAGACGCAGGTGCAAATTTTCCTCAAGCCCATTCGCTTGAGGGTGATAACTGGTAGTAGTAGCATGCTTAATTCCTAAAACGCTCTTAACGTTTTTCCAAAGATAGCACGTCAATTGACCACCTTGATCCGTTACGACCGATAACAGACAGCCAAAATACTGAATCCAACCGCTAACAAATGCCTCAATTGTAGCTTCTGCTGTAATTTCTTTAATAGGGGTGGCTGTAAACCAACGGGAAAAACGATCAACTACTGTCAAAAGATATTTATAGCCATTGCTAGAGGGTAAAGGTCCAACAAGGTCAACATGCAAATTTTCGAAACGACCCGAAGGAACGTTGAACTGGCTTAACAAAGATATGCTGTGGGAATGATTTTACCTTTCTAGCATGAAACACAGCATTTAACCCAATCTCGAATATTTTTTTTCATATTTTTCCAAACAAATCTACCTTGTAGTAAATTTCGAAAGGCCTTGATGTCGGAGTGTGCCAAGTTATGAATTTTGTCAAAGACAACTTTTTGAAACTGTTCAGGTATGATAGGTCTTACTTAGTCAGTAGAAACATCACATAAAATGACTTACTTCGAATCTTCGATTTTCACTTCAAAAATTTTCAAGCTTGATTTGGAAGAATTTTTAAACAAAGATTTAATGAACGAGTCATCTTGTTGAGCTTTGGCAATTTCATGGTAATTTTCTAATTTACAACTTCCAGAAAAAATTTCAAGTTATTTATTTCAACTCGTGATAAAGCATCGGCCACTACGTTTTGATCACCATGCAAATGCCTTACGTCATTAGTAAACTCTGAAATGTAGCTCATTTGTCGTCTTCGTCTAGGAATAATTGGCTCGCCACGAGAATAAAATGCATGCACCAGCGGTTTGTGATCTGAAAACAAGGTGAAACTGCGTCCATGAACAAAATACCTGAAATGTCGAATTGCGACATAAGCAGCAAATAGTTCACAATCAAATGCACCGTAATGCTGCTGCATTTTATCAAGTTTTCGTAAAACGAAAGCAATAGGTTGCCTCGTACCTTCAAATTCTTGTGGTAAAGCGCCACCAACAGAAACGACACTGGCATCTGCTACAATGCTCAAGTTACAATTTTTACTAGAATAAACCAATAACGCTGACTCAGCTAATAAATCCTTGCTTTTTTGAAAAGCGGCTTTGGCTTTTTCGATCCACGCAATTTTATAAGAATTTTAGTTGCCTTCTTCTTCCGAATATTCCTCAAGGGGAGCCAGATAAAAAGCCAAATTTTGTACAAAACGGTGATAAAAATTTATCATTCCCAAATAAGTGCGCAACTGCTTAGCATCCTTTGATAAGGGGTATTTTTGGATAGCTTCAACTTCAGAAGGTAGTAGTTTCATACCATTGGCAGTCACAACATGACCAAGAAACGGCAGTTTCGATAGTCTAAACTGTGATTTAGTGAGATTAATGATCACAACAAAATTCTTAAGTCTACTGAAAAGTTCATTCAAATGCTTAACGTCATGTTCATTACGAGAGTTAGAAAACACAATGATGTCATCCACATAGGCTATTGCATTAGACATACATTGCAAAACATGATCAATAAACCGCTGAAACGTTGCACTAGCATTCGTTAAACCAAACGTCATGTACAAGTATTCAAAAAGTCCAAAAGGTGTCGTAAATGCTGTCAAGGCAATGGAGTCCTCATCCATTTGAATCTGATGATAGGCTTTTACCAAATTAACTTTTAAGAAAATGCTGTACCCGCCTAATCAGTGGAATAAAGTATGTAAGTTAGGTGCAGGATATTTTCAACGACTGTGCCTCGATTAATCTGGCGATAGTTTCCACATAACTTAAAAGTGTTACCACTAGCAGAAGATTTTGGCACAGCGTGAAGTGCATGATGCGAAAGGTAATGCATGTGAAGTGCTGATGCAAAAGGTGAGTTAGAACGACGAATTATGCCAGCTTCTAATAATTCGTCAATTTCTTTCTTAGCACATTTAGTTTTTCAGGAGATAACTGTCGTACACGCGCAGAGCACGGATAACCTTCAAAAACAATTTTGTGAGTCACTTTGTGTTTTACTTTGTTCAGCTTGTCCTGAGGACAAGTCATTTCTGGGTAATTTAACAACACATTCGAAAACTTATTTTCAGACACAAATGAAATGGGATAGTCAACATTGGAAGCCATCTGGAAAATTAACGGAATGCTTTTGGTATTCTCAAAAACTAAGCATTTCTTATTGAAGTTAACAGTCATGCCAAAATGAGTTAAAAAATCGGAACCAATCATGTTATACTTGGTATCAGCGACAATGAAAATCCAGCCTAACTTCTGCTGAGAACTTAATTGCAGAGTGAGAGGTTTGTTATCGTACGTTGCAATCGGCGATTGATTTGCTGCAAACAATGATCTGTCATACGATTTAAATGATTGGTCAATTTGTGTAGGTCGAACAATCGAGACCACACCCCCGGTATTAACTAAAAATTTCGTTCCAGTTTTAATGTCCAAAACAGAGGCTGCGGACTTTGATCCTCACCCACCTTGACCGCTACTGAGGTGGACTTCACTCGTTTCCCGCAATGAAATTGCAGGGTTTGGTGCATTTCTTTGCACGAGGTCCAAATGTTTTATGAAATCAGCAAACGTCTAGTTGTTCACGAGTTTCCACTTATTACCTTTGTTAAATCGATTAAAGGGCTGTTGCTTATTGAATTTATTTGATTTATCAGACTTAGTAAAATTTAAGACATCATTCAACTTTTTTTCTAAAAAGTCCATTCTCGAAAAGATTTCAATGTTGTTAGACGCAACTGATTGTTCAGATTTCTTGTGGTCAATAGCAAAAAGAGTATTTTTGACGGCCAACTTTTTGCCACTACTAATCATCTGGTCCGCCGTTATAGCCAATTCATCTAGAGATAAGTTTTTAACTGCTATCAAACTATTTCGAATGTTTTCAAGCTTTTTGGCAATAAACAACTCACGAATCATTTCTTGAGACATGTCGCTTTTAGCTACTTTGGTCCTCAACATCAACGGAAATTGAAAAGGTTTCTCGGCTGTAACGGTAGAATAATTCAAAAGTTCGGCACTCTGCTGCTTAGGTTGGGTTCGAACCATTGTAACAAACGCTGTTTAATACCTTGATACGAAGCCTGATTAATCAAAAGATTGTGTATAATTAGCAAAACCTCATTTGGGAGACTAGAAGTTAAAGTGTTTTTTCGCTGTTCATTTGCCAAAAGTCCACACTGTTGTAACTTCAGTTCAAATAAATTAAACCAAATGGTGGGCATAGATTTATTAAAATCACGAAATACTTTACGAGTGGCATTGTACAAGCGATGCTGCCAGCATTCGTCGCAATTTGTATCACGTTGATGAGAATGAGAAGTGGATGAACCACAGTCATCAGCAGATAAAGCTTCGTTTTTAGGATTTACTTTTACAAGTTTTACCTGGTCATAAGTTGTTGCTGCTAAAGTTTCTTCAGAATTTAGACATATTGCTTTGTTTACAAATCTTCTTCTTGGAGTGTGCAGTTGAAGTCGAAAGTTCACAAACTTTACTCGAATCGAAATTACTTGGCTTAGCCTGTGATCTAGTAAACTGTTTAGTCCCGGTAGCAAGTTTAAACAAAATGTATTCTCTTTATGAACCGTCTTGAAAATGCCAAGTAATATGCACTAAAATTAAAAAACGGGGTCACCAATTTGCGACGTATGGTTCTAATTTTTAATGATCATTAACTCCGTAAATTATAGAAAAACAAACGTCACAATAAACTATAAATAAATATATATTTTATTGCACCAATTTCTAAACTAACCAAAATAAAATAAGCATTAGCGATTTAACTGTAAATAAAGTTCGAACAAAATGCTTGACTTGAAATTGAAATGAAAACGTCGACGTTGAAAAAATGTTGTTGATGATGCTTGTTGTCCGAAACCCAAAACAGAACTCAAAATAGTTTTTTGCGTCTGAGTTCGGACAGCGAGAAAACAGCAAATGTCACGCTACCAATCAGCACATGCTCTAAGCAACCTTTTCGCAAACGCCAACAGCGACGCGAAGTCATATGATTAGCATCACAATCTGGTTAAGCAGAAGAAGGCTTCGATTCTAAGTGAGATGACAGCAGTCACCCTATGTTGTGGAACTGCATCCCACTAGCTGGTAATGCCTGCAAGAATCCAGTATTGGCACATATTGTTACAATGGCATTGGTGCGATTGTCTAACTTCATCCATCTTGCGTCTTTCATAATACCAATAGGTATAAATAAAGTTTTATTGCAAGGCAAAAAAACTGAATATGGTAAATAACGCAAGAAAAAGCTGAAGACGTAAAATTTCGCAAACTGAAAATAAAAAACACAGCTTCCTTTGGAAATGTTGGTCGTGACTGCCGTTCAAGATTCAGACCGTGGGTTTGTTGAAATTAGGACGGATTAGGAAGTTATAGAAACTGCAACAACAAAAAATAATTTAGTTAAAGCGAATGACATAACTTACGTAACTGTGAATAAATGCTCTCTAGTCTTTCTATAATGAGCATGTAATTCATGAAAATCAGAGGTGGGCAAAGCGCAATTAGCAGCGTAAAGCGCAACTTCCGCAACCTCCGTAATTGCGGAAGTTGCGTTGCGCTTTAATTTTTTATTTTGAAACATTGCGGAAGTTGTGTTGCGGACTAATGTCTTTAAAATTTGTTGCGTTTTAATTGCGCTGCGCTTTCAAAATTTTTTACGGTTAATAGCGCAATTCTATACATTAAACTTAATTTTGTTCGATTTCGATCGTAATTTTGATAAATGTCAGTCTTCTTTAGCCAATTATTTACTCTTTTTGCCTAAAATCGAAAAAAATGCGGTTTTTGGACTTTGTTGAGAAATTTCAATTACGGAAGTCGAATTGCGCTTTAGCTTGGTACAAAAATGCCGTTCCGCAATTGCGGAATTGCAAACTAAGGGAGATTTGAGATTCTCCTGTAGCAAGATGGCGAACAGTGAGCGAAAGCTGCTGCTCAGGGGTAATAGGCTCTATATAATTAGTTAACCCGAATCAGCCCAGTGGAACATATATGTTCCATTACGTACGGTCAAATTAAATTGCTTTTAATTAGCACAGCTAAAATTTTAAAAACTATTCTATTGAGTTTTTGGAATGTCTGTGACTGCATTTAAGATGTTTTTATGGTTTTATTCGGTAGTTGCAACTAGTAGTGTGAAATCAGTCAGACAGATAGAGTTCAACCAAATTTTTCTGGAAAAATGGCCGCTACAGAAAGGTACATTTTCGTGTTTGGTTATTATTTCAAACTTAAAATAACATTTCGAATTTTTTGTATTTGAATATTGTTAAAGACTAATATCAAATGCTAACCAATACCAAAATTTGATATTTATTTTTTTTGCACTTCCGGTATTTGCGTTTAAATTTACTGGAACATATATGTACCAATGGGCAGATACGAGTACATTTTTCTGTACTTTTTTCTATATACGTGCCATGAAATAGTATCTATTCTGGAAGATGAAGACGCATCAGCAGTAACTTTTATGAAGCCGAATGATAGTTGTGCTTCAGATGGAGACTCTGCTAACGAAAGTGATGGATGTCTAATTGACAATTTGGCCGGAAGTCAACTCAATCCACCAGCTGAAGCTTTGCTTTCAGATGGACCGCGAATAAAAATTTGTCAAACTTACCGAAACAGTAAAAGTATTGATGCGGAGCAAATTTACAAATAACTAAACTGGAATCATTGCAATTTACTTCTGGTACGAAATCCAATATATACAGTACTTTCTATATTTCACAATTATAACAAGCATATGGAAGGAACTGATCACCAAGATCAAAGCATGAACAAAATGTCAAAGCAGCGGAAGAAAGCATGTTGTTGATGAACTGCAGTGCAATGGCATTGATTACTGTTTAATTGAGACTCTCGCAAAATCGCGGAGAAGATGAGCAGGGTTTAATTGTACTAAACGTGTTTCTAGCCAGTGCTCTAAATGCAATGTTGGTTTATTTTTAGGGTGTAAATTGTCCTTTCATAAACGTATAAGCTATACGAAAGCGAACGATATCGCAAAGATCATTTTTCAAAAAACCTATGAACAACTCAATATTTTGTACGATTTTGCATCACTGTATCTGTGCGTAACACGGTCTTGAACGTAACACAGAACTGCGTTGTTTGTTTTGCAAAGGGATTAAATAAATGTAAACAAAAAATCAAATTATTGTAATGTGACTGCGTAAATAGACTCGTTTGTGCAATTAGAATGCAGACTATTGGCTCACTAAAGCAAAATGTGTACACGTAAATGCCCAGTGGAACGTATATGGCACGGGTCATATCTCGTCAAGTTCAAATGATTCAAAAATTTTTTCTACGCTTAATGACTCAGTACTTGATACTAATTGTACATTATATAAAAAATTTCAAAATTAAACCATTTTTTTTCTTGGCATTGATGGGTTAATAACTTAGTTATGAGTTGATAACTTATACTAAAAACCAGAGAAAGTATCTACCTCAACTATTTGTTGATAGTTTTGATTACCTACCGTGCATGTTTGCTAAGCAAAAATTTTAAACCCTACACTTTAAAAAAATTTTAACACAAAACACGAGCGCTTAAATACAAAAAGGTGTAGCACCTAACAATTTTTTTCTCAAAAGCAAACGCAATGTTTTCTTCTGCTGTATATCTTAATATATAAACAGTGAAAGTAAACAGAAATCAAAAAAGCTTTTGATAACTTTGATATTTTGAACATCTGTGTTTATGGTGCAACTTTATCTCTAGATATTGAACCGCAAGCACGAGAGCTGATGCAAAAATGTTTTGCGCAAAAGTTTTACCTCAAAATCGTTAAACAAGCATTTTGCACAAACTATGATTGTTGCGTCTTTACTTAGTATAGTAGTTCAGTTTTTGGCGGTAGGATTTAATTTGTCATAGCAAGAGAATGTTTATAGAATTTGAATCGTATTTATTGTAAAACTACGGTAACTCTTTCACTACCTATTCATGCGCCTTTTAGTGCGCGCTCAACCCTAATTTAAAGTTTCAGCCTCAATTATCTTTATATTTCTCATAGATTTTTAAAAGTAAGTGAAGTTTGATTCAACTAATCCAAATAAGTGCTCGATAGCAATAGGCTCCAAGTGCTCGATAGCATTATATGTGACGTGCCCATTGATAACTCTATTTTCTACAAGCTATTTTGCCAATTCATTTTCCGCGGAAGGAAGCAAAGGTCTCCTTGCTCTACGTAATATCTTACCCAAAAAATGTGGAAGACCAAATTTGGCATGCGAGACTGCGAGTCTGTGTTTACAAAACCTTTTTAGAAAAACTGATTTCGAGTTGACAACGTCATCATATAGTGAGGTTACGGCAGGAGTTTAAAAAACTGACTTCCATTTCAATAAGATCATAAGCGGCTCAAACTTTGCGCATAGGTTTTCTTTTTGAAAGTGATTCATAAAATGCCCAATTCAAAGTGTTTACGTCACAAAAACGTCTTATGATGTAATTTATAATTAGTATTTGTCAAAAAATGCTCAAGTTTTGAAAATTGACTACGGTAAATCTCAAAATTAAAAACTTCTTTTCGTCTTGGCAAGTTTAATTCTTCAAAAATTGTTTCTGAAAAATTTTGACTCAAATTTAAATTGATTTGAAGTGAAAATATTTTTTTGAAGAGATTCATCAATAAAAATAGAAAATTGGTGTAGCTTTCAAACGATTCTTTAAACTTTGTAAAGCTGCAGTGTAATCAGAGTTTTTTAAAAAAAGTCAACGATGAATCACAATGTTCCACATTATCAATCAGTGGTCACTAAGATTAAGTAGAAAGAGCGTTTGCTTCTAAAACGATAAACTGAGGATCGATTCCCTGCCTGGTCAATCAAAACACTATCAAAAAAGGGTAATCACATGCAGCTTAATTCCCATTTTGAAGTTTAACATTACAAAAGGATAGCGTGAAACCTGCATCAAGTCTGGTAGACAGGTGGGCAGGTGACAGCTTGACTTGAATACTCTAACAGAATATAAATGGTTAATGTAATAGACATACAGTATCTAACCGCTGAAGAACGATTTTGAGTCACTATATTAACTGACCGCTTGCATATAAAATGTTTTATGAACACATGAGACTATTTTTGCCTGTTTTTTGTTTAATCCTGCAACCAAACAAAAACAGCCGTAATTAAAATGACATTGTGTAACCAAAACAAGCTTATATGTGAAAAAAACATTTCTGTTTTGTTTTTTTCTTTTCTCGTAAATATTTATTATCAAGGTTCATAAATGCGCAATAATTATTATTTGGTTGGTTTTAAACTTTTTGAAACTTTTTTCAAGGAAAAAGAAAATCCACAATAATGTGACATAGCTTTCAGCAGTCTTTGCTAAGATGCGCTTTTCAATGAAACGCCAATATCCAGAAATTTTACATTGCAATGAATCTCGCCAATTGTTACGCCTGTTATGAAACACGAGCCGAAATTGGGTCGTTGTCAAAAAGCATTAAGATCTGATGTGACAGCGAACGCTGAGCAGATGGTTTTGCTGTTCACAAGTCATGTTGCTGCTCTAACAAAATACCAACTGAAAATTATATCAGTGCAAAGTTGTCTAAAGCAGAAAACTGAAACATGACGAAATGCTATTCTATTTCATAAAGAGCAAAAAGAACAATGCAGTAGTGCAGTATTGCACTCAGCTGTTAGAATTCAGTATTATACTAAACATACAGATAAATCAATGCAATTATTCGGAAAAAGCAAGCCAACTTAATTACATCCTATTAATTTGTTTTTATTTTTGCTATCGTACCGTAGAAAAAAAAAACAACCTTTAATTGTTATCAATATTTTGGTTTCGTAATTATTCCAAAAATTGTATGTCATAATTCTCAGATGACACTGTTTTTTGTTTACTCAAAGTCTAAAGACTGAGCAGCAATCAGTAAGATTAATAAACAGAAAAAAGCCTCAATTTTCAAAACTGTTTTGGTCCCCATTCTCACTTATGGTCATGAATCTTGGGTAATGACCGAAAAAGTGTGATCACAACTGCGAGGGTCCTAAATGAATATTTAACAAAGAATCGAAGGAGTTACACTGTTTAACAAGGTGCGTAGCTCTGAGATTCGAAAATCTCTTAACATGGAGCCGTTACTTCTCCGAATTGAAAGATATCAGCCGAGATGGTTTGGCCATGTAAGCAAAATACCTCAGAAAAGACTATCCAAACCAGCTTTATTTGCCAAAGCAAATGGGAGAAGACCAGATGGACGACCTGGAACTAGATGGACTAACTTCATTAAGGATCTTGTATGGAATCGATTGAGACTTCACCGAAGTGAAATGATGGATGCGAAATGATGGACGTGAAGCGTAGTGACTTAATCTCGAGCTGCTGCCCCCGCAACCATCACGAAAAACCGGGCAATGAAAAAAGAAGCAAGAAAATATACTTCAATGAAAAAAAGAATTAAACAGTTTTCAGAGTCTGTAAGCAGAAAAACAGTATCATAAGTGCATCTCAAGCTCAAATAAATAACTGACAATGCAATTGTGATATCTGTTTCGGCTTATGGACACAACTGCATTAGATGCTTTAATTTTTAAGGTAAAACAGAGGGTTTGAAATTAACGCCTGCCTGCTTGTCCGAGGCAAGCTGAAATCACCTCGGGCTAGTTGTTCTTCAGCTAAACTTGCCCGACGGGCAAGTTAACAAAATACAGCGAATTATCGACTTCAAACAAGATTACTAAGAGACGCAATTAAGGCCCGCTTTTGTTGCAATAAAGTAAAAGTGGAAGCTTTTTATGATTTCTCAGGAGTCGACCACGAAGGACGTCAAACTTGTCGGTTAAAGTAAAATACATATGTTTCATCTTAGTTAGCACGTTGTAATTATCACAGTTAATGCATTGTCTAATTGTACGCACATTATTAATCGCAATTAGCACTTCTTAATCGCTCGCAGATTTTTCGACACTTAGACGCGTTTAACAACTTTTTGGCACAAAATGTTATGTTTTTTTTTCTAGAAAAAATTTTCCACGCTTGCCGCGTAAACAGCTGTTTCAGATACCATAAGTACTATCCTGCGCTGCATTAAGATAACGTCAAGAATTTTGCAATTTTTTTTTATTATGATTATTTTGAAGATCTTTTACCTTGAACAACGTTTGTAAAAAAGTTTGGCTTTTTAGCTGATGTAGTTCCAAAATATTCGCGACTAAAAATGCGTTAACGTTAATCAATATGATTGCTGGGTATTGAATGAAATACGTATTTACCATCAAAAAATCAACTTTTGCTTATGGATGATTGGAAAAAGTAACTTATTGCATCACATTATCATAGCAACCGCAGACAAAAACTTGATTCTCAAAACTATGCATATTTTGCAAATTCAGTGCTTTTTTACAAGTTAAACAACCGAAAAACTTGTACTACCTTTTTTTCGGACAAGTTGAAATTTCCTCGGGCAAGTAGACATTTGATATCACTTACCTGCTGGTCAAGTTGTTAAAAACTTCACTTTCGGCCCATGGAATATATATCTCTTTATTTATCTGAAAAAATATTGTTTCTGATTGATGCTTAGTCTTTAGATTTTTGACATGATGCTACAAGTAACTCAAAGCATTCAGTTTAATACCTATACTTAAGGCTTTACCAAATTTTTAACATAAACTTATCTGTAAACATAATTACTTGATAATATATGCACTAGGGTTGTTCAAAAAAAACTTTTCGTTTCAAATTTAACCCATCACTTCCGCAAGTTGTTAGGTTGTTAATAGAAACCCCACATACCAAATTTCAGCTCATTCGGTCGACAGGAAGAGGAGGGCATGCAAATTGAAATTTTGGATTTTTGTTGAAAAATATGGATTTATGGATGTTGAAAAATATGAATTTTTATTGAAAAAGTGTATTTATAATTTGTGTTTTTTTTTCTTTTTTTAGTTACCAAAAGCAAATTTCGAACATAAAGACTATCGAAATTCATGCTGCATGCCATACACTTGATAACTAATGGACATTTTTGACTACTGCATATCAGCAACGTGAAAAAAATATATTGGCAAAAAACAAAAGGAATTGCGATTATGTTGGCCTCTAACCCTTTTATCAATAAAGGCGTTTATATTACAAATCGCAATTCTTATTTATTAGCAAAATGCTAAAATTGAAGCTTAGTTTGGACGTAGGTAAAATTATACGAAATTATCTGAGAAATTCAGCTATGAGATTTTGAAATCATAATGAAAATTATAATGCCTCAGGCCAAATATTAAACGAAAATCTATTGCTACAACTCTTTTTGAACATCAATTGCAACAAAAGCTGTTCAAGAGGTCACTGGATTTACGTTTTTTTATTTACGTTACCAGTGTACAAAAAAGCGTCAAATTATTAATTACAACAGAACAATTGGGACTAACAGGATTAAATAATTTTTTCAAAAATTTTGCCAAAATTGCAGGGTCGACCTTGAGAAACGTTTAATAACTCCAAATCTAGTTGTAATACGACAATGGTTTAACCAATGAAAGTTGAAGCAGTAAATTTTAGGAAAAGCCAAGAAATTCATTATTGTGGCTTGACTGCAGTTAATAACAAAATTTCGAAATATACGAAGGGGTAGCTAATCGATCCCCTCTGGGCCGAATAGTGTTGATGCAATGCAGACACCTTCAATTCTCACCCCGAAAGATAAATTTTTTTTACACAAGATTTAAAGCCTACATCACACTAATCATTTTTTATTCTCAGCCTTAACTGGTATACATATAAATTCACCTGTAGTCACACATTTTTCATATTCTATTATCATGGGTGATTGCTTTGACTCTGTTGCACTACCCATTAGTTCTACTCCCTCAGACAAAAAGCCAAAGTTTCAATGTCTATTCCCCAGAAACGGGCATCTGAAAGAGTACGCTGACCGATTGGAGACTTTTACTGAATCGATCAACTGGCCAGGTGCACGAATTAAGGCAACCGGGTGTGAATTTGCTGACGCTGGTTTTTACTACCTCGGTGATCGAGATAGATTCAAATGTTTTTACTGCAATGGCGGTTTAAAAAATTGGGAACTGACTGATGACCCTTTTCAGGAACACGCAAAATCGTATCCGTTGTGTGAATACATTTTAAAAAAGAGAGGGGTTGAATTTTATTTGTCAAAAACGAAGTTAAAAAATACCTTGATTTGAAACGGCCGATTATAACAAATCCCGTTTCAGTTCAACTCGTTGGCAATTTGATAAAATATCCGAAACCTCAACCAGAACTTCAGACTTCTCGGGCTTTTACTGATTCCAGAAAATTGAAAATGTGGCAATCAATAAACAATGAAATGGATCATGGAGAAAATGTGAGAATTCTGAAAACGTTATGATTTGGGGAGGCGAAAATCTGACGCTCTTTAACTCAAAGATATGAAGAACACGACAATAATTTCTATAACTTTAATGATTTCCTTCAAGCGTTGTTGAATGTTCCTAAAGATCGACAAATGACTCTGGCAGAATCAAGTAAAATTGGGGAAGAAGAAGGAAAATGTAAAAGATGCAAGAAAGAAGAAAAAGATGTGTTCTTCAAACCGTGTAAACATTAGGGTGTTTGTTTTCGATGTAGCGAATTTCACACTCGATGTAACATCTCTAACGTAAAAATCGATAGAAAAATTAGCGTCTATGGATCTTAAATTGCGCCATCAATACTCAAATACGTTAACTGCCATGACCTATAACGTTCATTCTAAGTTTACTACGATGTTTTAATAGTGAAATTCAGAAAAAAAAGCAGAAATTCAACTAAAGGTGGCAGTAGACAGCCAGCAGCTATGCTTCAAAGTAAAAAACCTAAGTTCATCTCGACATTGTTTTTTTTTTTGTTTCTTCTCAACAACTACAATTCGCTGGTTATTAAAATGATGAAACTTGACATCTACCTCCCCAAGAGCACAAGCGACTAGAATTATTTCTGTGAATTTGTGACTGTTTATCCGCTGTGCGAAAACGACAAACAACGACTGGCGTGGCAAAGCAAATGAAACGCTAAAAAAACGCTACCGAAAATCTAAGAGTTCTTTATTTAAACTTATGTTTTGTTTGCAGTGTTTTTTATTGCAATAAATCAACATTGGTATATTTTTTGTGTTGAAAAAGAAGAAAAGTCGAGTTTTTTATTATTTCTATTTACTCGACGAATCCCGAATTTGCGACATAAGTCTATTTTTAAGCGTTGCACAATTATAGGTAAACGACGCTTGCTTCTCACATGTCTGGATTTCTTTATTTCTTCCACAATCCTTGTAAAAAATAAATAAAGAAATAAAAACGATCGTTGAAACCTTAAACTTTTGAGGTTAGAAGCCTGAAGCGCCTCAGACATCTTTGATTTCACCTCGAAGGAGTAAAGCCAAAGTATATTTGATCGGGGTTAAAACTTTTCACCATTACAGATATCTATTCAATTTCATCCGAAAAGATAAATCTATCAAGATTTAAAATTTCCATAGCTGCAGAAGTTTTACAGGACTCAATGCATTGCAGACACCTTTAATTTTTACCTGAGATTGAAAGCTGAAATTGCAGTAAAGTCTCTCAATTGTCCCCGAAGAAAAATCCTAGTGTTGTTTTTAAGCAATTTGATCGATATGATTTTATTACCACTCCAAAACGAAGCCCCTACATTTCAATTGATACAATAGTTTTACAAAATTTTTAATTTTTAAGTTAAAGTTAGAAGATTTTAAATGTTTCTGATCGAATCATTTCTACAAAGACCAGATAATTTTCAAAACATTTTTAAGGTAAGAGCAGTATTCAGAATAAACAAACAATTTTCAATATTTTGCTCAAATCACTCTGACATAAAGACAAAGTTTATAAAAAGTTAAAGTATCAAACGAGTTTTTTGGATTAGCTTTTGTTGCACATTATAAAAAAATAAGAATTTTTAGTTTAAAGTTATCAAATTTTTGATTTGTTTGTTTGAACCAGGCACTGCATCTGTCTAACCACACCAACGCAGAGCACCCATTCTTGGGTTCTTATTGCAAGTCTTTCATCAGGCTGGGCCACCGCAACGTGTAGACACCCTGGTCGCAATGAGAAATTAGCGTAAAGTGTCTTTCCCAAGGACACAACAGCGCATTATCAGTTCAAGCCAGGGGTCAGCAACCTTTCAATCACTAGCCCGACGCTCTGCCACTGAGCTATTGCCGTCGTCTTATCGAATAATACGGCAAAAACATCGTTAAAAAAAATTGTAAGACTTCAGTTATTTTCACAAAAGCATCTCTATACAAACAAGAATATTTCAAACTTGTAAAATTTTAAGTTAGTTTTCGTTTTCGTTTTTTTTTTAGATAAAATTTTTATTCAAGTCAAAGAAATTGAACTTTGAATGTTTTTTCGATCAAACTATTCTTATGTAAACAAGATACATAAAAATTTAAGATTTTAGACAAACGCTTTTGATTGTTACGTTACAGTTTTTGCTCACAACAGAGAAATTACAAGGACTGAAGAGAATTTATTGAATTTGTTCCAATAGAAAACAATATTAATTTTTTTAAAACAAGATTTTAGAGAATTGTTAATTAAAAGTTATTGAATGATATTCATCTTTAGTATAGAATTACTTTTTCACAAATTTATCTCTATGTAAACACGATTACTCAAAAAACTCGCAAAATGTTGTTTAATACAAACAAATTGTATAACTTTGAAATATTTTTTAAACAAATTACCACAAACAAGAAAATCGTTAAAATATTTAAGAATTTAGAAAATCTTTGATTCAAAGTACATAAACTATCTTTCAGGTAAATTTAGAACCGTGATCATGAAAAAAGGTTTAATTTTGAACGATTATGCGGAATAACTGTAAAAATATTGGTTTCAAATAAGACTTCAAGGTAAATTTTTGACATGGTTTTGCAAAATTATCACCATGTTAAATATTCCAATAAAATTATGATAAGTGGAGTTTGATTTCAACCGATTCAAACAAAGTCTTCGACAATGTACAGTAGGTCAGAGTGAGTATTATAACATAACACAGTACACGTCAAAAATTAAAGATTTAAGACCCTACAGTCTGTTTAAGACCCTACAGTCTGTTCCTAAAAAGCAAACAAAATCTTAAATTTCTTGGTACTTGAAGTAATTTTAAACGTTAAAAAATTGTGGGTGTTTTGAAAGCTGTTTGATCATCGGGTCTAAAGAGAACTTCATCGCACAGCCTTTGCAAATTGTTAAATATTTAATCGTATGCCATTACATTTTTTTAAATCCTATAATCATTATATATTTGACTTTAAATTCTAATATCTACAAGAAAAACAACAAACCCTATTCTTGAAACTAGAGTTTCCAATAAAAATTATTCAAATTATAGTCGTAAAAGATTTCATAAAACCTCAAATAGTATAATCGAGTAACTTCGACTTAGGAAGAAATTACGCCACAATATGATTGCGACGCAGAAACTCAACCGTTCGACAGTAGTATCGTCTAAACACGACTTAAAATGCAAAGAAATGCGAGAATGTTTTTTTCTTGCGAATTTGGCGATGCGAAATCGTAAATAACAAGCGTCTATAACTTGGAAAATACGGCCATATTAGAGCAAATCATATGTTTTGACTGTAAGGATATGTCGTTCAAATTTGACAATCCAAACTTCAAAAAACATTAAAAACCAAACGTTCAGATCAGTCTGTAAATGTCAAAGTAGCGGTATTTTGTTCTTTAGACACATAAAGATTTAAACACTCAAATTTATTTATTGTCATATTGTCGTTAAATCATTATTAATTTTGTAAAACAATGTTTTAAGTGCTCTTGTCCTGAACCTCCGTGACTAAATGATTTACGCTGACCAAGTTAGTGGTTTGAGCCCTCTCCGTTTTGGAATCTCTTGACTCTATGACCTTTGTCTTAGCCTCTCTCAAAATTTGACACATAAATATGCAAAACATAAACATTAATTTTTTATCGTTATTTTTGCAATTCAGGTTTTTATGACTTAATTTAATTGTTTTAACGTAAAAAGCAGCTATTTTTTTTACTTTAAACAAAAAATTCTACTAAATCGTAACTTTTAATTAACTTTTTTTGCGTTCATTAAGAGTAACTTTGTCAAAACTATTTTAGAATGGTATGATTCCTTTGTCTTGAATGACATTTTTACCTTTAATATCGTTAAACTAGTTTAACTTATTAATTTTTTATTAATTTTCATGTTTTAAAGTAAGTGTTTTTGTAAAAATATCTTAAATTGCTTCGCTTTATTTGTTTTGAATTGCATGTTTTCCTTAAAAAAATGTAACTTTTAACAATTTTTTAGTCATACAATTTTCTCAGACCTTAAATTTATTTTGAAATTTTGTTATGAAGCAATCAAGCAACAATAATCAAATTTCTTGACATTTTCTAAAATTTACTGCTTCAACTTTCATTTGTGGAACCATTGTCGTATGACAACCAGATTCGGAGATATTAAACGTTTCTCAAGGTCGACCGTGCGTTTTTGGCAAAATTTTCCAAAAATTAATTTAATCCTGTTAGTTCCAATTGTTCTGTCGTAATTAATAATCTCCCGTTTTTTTAAACGTAAATCCAGTGACCACTTGAACGGCTTTTGTTGCGATCGATATTCAAAAAGAGTTGTAGCAATAGATTTTTATTTACTATTTTGCCAAGGCATTAAAATTTTTATTGTGATTTGTAAAGCTCACAGCTGAATTTCTCACGCAATTTCATATAATTTTACCAAATTTCAAACGAAGCTTTATTTTTAGCATTTCGCTAATACATAAGAATTGCGATTTAGCAAAATCAACATATATATTGACAAAAGAATTAGAGGCCCCCATAAGCGCAAATCCTTTTGTTTTTTGCCTGTATTTTTTTTTCACGTTGCTGCTATACAGTCGTCAAAAATGTCAATAAGCTATTATGTGTGTGGCATGCAGCATGAATTTCGGTTGTCTTTATGTTCAAAATTTGATTTTGGTGACTAAAAAAAATGACGCAAATTATAAATAAATTTTTAGTTTCTGCTAAGTAGCAGTGTCAGTAGAAAGATGTTCATTTCAATTTTCATAAAAACATACGCATAATTTTGACTGCGTAAGGTTTTTTCATGAAGTTCAAGTGAGAACATCCAACACAGAAATTTGCCCGGGTGCTTTGCGCATGACGTGGCAGAACACTAATAAATTCGTTGTGCGCATCCGCTTTGCTTTCACCAAATTGCAACATTTTACATGCCTTTGGAATATTCAATCACATTGCAAAAAGTAAAGAGTTTTTGATAATACTTGTTTCGGAATCATTATTTTCAATTTTTACGTTTTTTGTTATTCAAGGTTATTATTACTAAAAGCTTTGCGTAAAAAATGCTTTTCGAAGCAATAACTAGTGTAAAATGTTATCAATTTTTTTATAAAAGTCACAGCAAACTAAACAATTATTGGGTATGTACATTGTAAAATGTGCTATGTGGTATAATATACTTGTTATTAGAGGTGGAGTCGAGGACACACGGCTCGAGGCCAAGGCCAAGGACACAAAAAAATTTCGAGGCCAAGGCCAAGGACAGACCCTCTAGAAGCCAAGGACGAAAGATGCAAACGCAAGTGTTTTCCCAAAAAAAGGTTTTCAAAAAACTTTTTCAAGCGATCTCAAAAAAAAAAGGTCTTAAAAAATTTATTTTAGGCAAAAAAGGTCTTCAAAAAATTTTTTTCAGGCGATTTCAATTTGAGGAAAACAAAAAAAGATCATCGCAAATTTTCTGCGAGGATTCTGGCGCTTTCCAACAAAATTTCAACGGTTCAAAAAATAGTGCTGTCCTCGAGCCGAGAACAGGGCAATTTTCGAGGACTTGAGGCTTCGAGGCCAAGGCCAAGGACTTCAAAATGTGTCCTCGAAGACGTTCTTGAGGCCATGGACGTACTCGAGAACTCCACCTCTGCTTGTTACTGCAGTTACTAATTTCGTATTGGTTGCTACTACAGGCCTACAGCATGGCATACTGTTGCAAATATTACTGAGTTTCACATTGATTTTTCATTTGTGGTCTATAATGATAGGTGGCAACCGTGGCATGCTGAATTCGAAAAATTTATCTTGTTTCATTGCTTTTCAATTTTCGCTTTTATGAGTGTACACTCACAGCCAACAAAAATTATGTTTGTAGATGCAAAATATAAAAACGGAAAGCAAATTCTCTACTAACAGACTTTGCAAGTAGCTATCCGATTAGCTTACCATTTGGTATATGAATTTATACTGGATTTTTTTGTGATCATAAATGACTAAGATATCTAAATTCACTGATGTCGCTGTCAAATTTTTAATGTTTCTAATTTGCTGCAACTGTCTAACGGCATTATCGCATACTAGCAATATTGCTGGTCCTGGATGTGAGAACCAGGGGCGTATTTAGAGGGGGCATGGTGCCATGCCTCCCCTCCTTTTGGGTCGTCAGTATAATATAATTAGCATAGAATAGTATGCAAAGTTGCGGCATGCCCCCCCCCCCTATGTAATTTGGGCAGAAAGCTTAAACACAAAAACGGAAAAAAATCTGACTAAAGGCCTTTTTTTGATCTTCACCTAATTTTGGGCAGAAAAACGGACTGATTCTGAGTGGAGAAGTTTTTCTTTTGGTCTTCATTATTCTCAAATTTCCTGCCCCCCCCCTTTTGAAGATCCTGTGTACGCTAGTGGTGAGGACAATAGGAGTAGAATAGCTTTGAAGATTTCGATCAAAGATGAGAACCGGCAAATAAATTTCTAGCCTTGGGATTATAGTATTTTTTGCTGTTTTTTCAAAACTTATTCAACACTAATCCCAGTAACAACCAAAGATTGCAAAAATTTGTTACAAAGCCACCTATGAAATAAAATCTGAAACATTATCAAGATAAAATCGTTACGTTTGAAATTTAGACAGTCTCTGTAGAATGATACGAAAATGGGTAAAAAGGATGGTATTTCGATTAGTACAACCATTAATTGTAATTGCAACGTTGGAAACAATTTAAATTTTTGCTTTCTACTTCTAAAATTATTTGTTATAATACACGAAAAGATAAGCCCATTGAGTACTATATAAGATTTTGGAAAATCTAATGACGAGCAATGATCGAATTTAATTTAGGTTCTCTTATAAAAACTTCATAAAAACTGCAGAATTTTTGAGAAAAAATTACTCTCCAATATTAGACAACGTAATCTTTCACAACGTAAGGAACAAAAAAAAAATATATTTTCGGACAACAAAAACCTATCACGGCACTCCAAATTCTTGATACTAAACTTGATACTAACTTGATACTGTTTTTAGTTCTGAAATCATTTGTTATAATACACTAGAAGGTAAGCCATTTGGGTACTATTAAGATTTTGGAAAATCTAATGACGAACAATGATCAAATTAATTTAGGTTTTCTTATATAAACTTCATAAAAACTGCAGAATTTTTGAATTTTTGAGAAAAAGTTACTCTCCAATATTAGACAACGTAATTTTTCACAACGTAAGCAAAAAAAAAAAAAAATTATTCGGACAGCAAAAACCTATTACAGTACTCCAAATTATCCAAACTATTATTCTAAAAATCTACCAAGAATCCGAGTATCAAGTTAGACCAATTTCTTTTTTTCTTATTATTCAAAAGTCCGTGAAAAATCGCACAAAAAATAGTTTGAAAAGATTAACATTTACTACACTCCGTACGACATATTTTGAAAGTTTTTTTCGTAAGTTTGAAGTAATTGCATTTTTATTTATCATCTTGTATACAGACAGCGAAAAAATTGTTCATTTTTCGAGAAAAGGCTGTCCTTAGCCCACCTGTCTACCACACACAGTTAAGCTTCATTCTGCCTATCTTATTGCTAATATCTAGCCAGGAAGCTGGATGTCAATACAAACTTTTTTCAAGTTTTGGTTTGACCAGACCGGTAATCGAACCCAAATCTACTGTATCAGCAGCAGAAGCTTTATTCACTCGACTAATGATAAAAATGTTGTTATACGAGTATAAAAATTTTATAACAGTATTATTGCATACAGAATGCTATGCTGCACTTTTGATTAGGTTTAGCCTTGCCAGATCTACCAAATTGAGAATGACACCCATAGTACAAGTTTTCCAAGTGAAAAATCTTACTATATTTTATTAGACTGCCAATCTTCAGCATACCAAAAATTACATCAAAATTCAACCAATTTTATTGACGTTTGTTACAGCTATGTAATATACATTTACACACAAAATGTGAATGAGAAAGATCAGTGGTTTGGTGCTTGTTCTTTTATAAACTTTTGTACAAAAAACACCACATTGTTGTAGTACAAAAAACACCACAAAAAACACCACATTTTTGTAGAACTAGAACAGTAACAACTATTCAGCTTGCAATTAATCCAGCAACAAACTAATGATTTAGATATTTTAGCACCCGTAATTATCTCGGAGTTACTGAATAAAACTCTAGCTGCGATGCCGCGTTACGGCAATCAAACGCTTATTAACATTACGCAGATAAAAAGCTAACCGATCGCTTCTGATAGTCCTTGACTTATGTTAAAATTAATTGAAGATCAAGGTTGAAAATATAATGACAAAAAGTTTGGACTTTTTGTCAGAAAATGTGCTTCTCGCGGAGCAAAAACGGATTTTTCATCTTTTGTAATTCTGGAGTTATTAACGTTTGAATTTGTTGTGTCGAGTCGATCCCCCCCTGGGCCATTAATCAAAAAATTTTGCCTGGTCCGAATAGGGTTAAGCTTTTAATCTTGATCTAGTAGATTTAATTTTACGTTGTACAAGTGTCAAGGAAACGTGTAACTTCCATTGTGTTTTATATTTCGCTTGCAAGACAGACACGATATAAACTTTTTGCTGAAAGTAAGTCCCAAATATAATAAAAGCTATGCAGCTTATAAAACTTTAAAATTTCCAAAGTGTAGCGACTTCGTTGGTACTCAGGTCAAACCCCATATTGAAATACAAGTAATCTATAAAATTTTTCTCTGACAACCGATTTTCAGATGAGCCACGCTCTAATCTCGTTGGTAATTTAATATCTGGGTTCGACTCTTGCACAAGACATTCATTGAATTATTGAACTTTAGAGTTTCCGTTGAAAAAGCACCTTGCGGTAGTTCAAATCTCAGGTTAGTCAGAGATGAAAATGCTTGTGAGTTGTGGTACGATTTTCAAGAATAACCTATGTCAAATTTGTAACATACTTTAAAACTAGCCAAAGATAACTGAGTTCTTTTCAAACAACTCTGTGAAAAATATGTGCATATCAACCACCATAGCTGGTTTCCAGGTAAGTCTTACAAAACTATAGACTTCAACCATAGCTGGTTACCAGGCAAGTCTTACAAATTTTAACGAACTGCCTGCGGTGATCCCCATTTGAATCTTGGACAGGTCAGGTAGTGTCACCAGCTATTTTTGCTGCGTAATTACGCCACGGCACCTTCTGTTGCACCATACTTGTTGCTCCACGTTCGAATTGTTGCACTACAAAAAGTAACAAAGATCAGCATTTCAAAGGTAGTGATTTGCAGGTAAACCTTGGACAGGTCAGATCGTGTCACCAGCTGTTTTTTACCGTGCAATTTCGCTACGGCACCGAAAATTCAGCTACAGCACGCTGAACGGTCACGACAGGAAACAGTTTCAAGTAACACACACGAAACTTTACTAAATAAAGTTCAAACCAAAACATGTTCCATAGCATAAACTAGATAACCTTTTTACTTTAGGTTCCAATTCAGAAACTACCGGGTTTGATTCTCAGGTTAGGTATTCACTGATATTTTAACTCAACCAGTTACTAAGCAAAGCTTTAGACTAGAACCAAAGCCAGTTCCCAGGCAAACCTCACCACCTGTGGTGGTTCGGTCCTGAGGTAAGACACTCTTCCGGTCAAGACAAAGCTTTAGACTTGAACCAAAGCCAGTTTCCAGGCAAACCTCACCACCTGTGGTGGTTCAGTCCTCAGGTAAGACACTCTTCAGGTCCAGACCAAGGTTTGGGTTCGATTCTTACAACTAGCTAGGGTTAGAGTTAGTGTTAGGACTAGGGTTAGAGTTAGCGTAAGGACTATAGTAAACTTAGGGTTAAGACTACTACAACACCGCATTTGGATAACGCCCCAATTGGATAAGTTTGCAAATGCCCTATGCCCCAAACAACCCACGCTCCAAACGGCCCACCCCCAAACGGCCCACGCCCAAAAGACCCATGCCCAAAAGACCCACGCCCCAAACCCTATACTTTTCAGCCACTACATACTACTGCTGATGCGTTTTTTTTCAGTTTGCACATGTTACAAACAGTGAATTAGATTGGCACGTTTACAGTCACTTTTTATACCTGGTTTAATTAGCAGCTAAATGCTTATACTATTGCAAAGCAGCTATAATTGAACCTTCAACAAAAAAGTGATAGTAAACATGCCATTGTAAGTCAATGTTTTTAACACGTGCAAACTAAAAAAAGATTGCATCAGAGTTTTCAAAGACGTTTAAAAAATAAATGTTGTACTGCGGCAAAACGCATTTTAATTTAGACACCTTCGAATAAAACACCAAAAATATCTTCGCCTGGTATTAAAAATATCAATGTCTGGTATTAAAATTTAAGCATGTGTCAAACATGTTTACGGTAAACGTGAGCAAAAAATGGACTCAGAACATATTATTTGAGGTGTTTAAATTGTTTACAGTGCAGTTCAAAAGGTAATTCTTTGGTTTTCATTCTGGGGGTTGTTTTCGTGTTAAGCTTTGTAACCTTGCTATTTTTTTCCTAGAAAATATTGTGCTTTGATTATGATTTAGCAACATTTTCACACGCAACCATCAGCAACATTGCAAGTTGTCTTGCTAGTTTGAAAGTACGTTTAGTAAGAACCTATAGGACAAAACTTGCTTCAATATATTTTAGTAAAAACAGACTATACGGTAATTGAAGCGTTGAAAAACAAAAATTGTGATGATACCAAATCTACAGGTAGTTTTGGAAAAAAAAGCAAGTTTAAGATTCATTTTTAATTTAAAAATCAGAGAAAGCATCTACCATCTATCAAAATTTATCAAAAATATGCCCAACAAAAATTTAAAGCCTAAAACTGACAACAAAATTTTAATCGCAAATACAGCCAAAACAAAACAAAAAAACGGAAGGCCGAAACCAAAAACATAAAGTTGACAAAAACCATCAGTACTATAAGCGCTAACCAGAGCACTGCATGGAGGGTTGTTATACTCTCTCAATTCAAATCCTAAAGAAAAAAAAAATTCTGTATAAATGTTTTGCGGCATGGTAGTTTGTTCAAAAATTTGACTAAGCTCTATGACTTAACAAAAATAGTTACGCTACGGAACTTGCTGATATTGTTATCTTCTTCTTCTTCTTCATTAACTACTTTTCCGTAAGGGCTGCGGGGACAGCAGCTCGAGATTAAGCCGCCACACTTCACAGTTTTCCATCACATTCATCATTTCGCTTGGATGAAGTCCCAAACGATTCTATCTTAGTGTAGCTTAATGCGAATCTTGATTTTAAAAAGTTTCTTTATTTGTCGCTTGTTTGTTATATATTTTTATCGATTGCGGATTTAGTAATTGTGTTGAAAAATACTAGTTTGACAAAATGAAATTAATTTTGTTTTTCGCATTTGCATTTTTACCTTCCTATTCATCGACCAATCAAGGTATGTAAAATCAATATTCGATTAGGCGACGCCGATTAGGTGTCTGGACTTATATGCGCCAGGACTATTAAACACCAGAGCCAAATTTTAAAAATTTGCAAAATGGTTTCCACAAAAATTTTATTTTAAGTTTAGCGATATATATATATGCAGTTTTATTTCTTTACACTTTCCTCTATTTTTTCTTAAGCACAATAATTTTTTTGAAATTATATTTCATACCTTTTACTAAGTATAGAGATCTTTTCTTAACGAAGAATAAGTTTTTTTCTTTGCACGATAGTTGGCTTTAGCCTTAGCATTTTAATTTGTGAACGGGCAAGATAAGTAAATTTTATCGAAATATCATTTGTAATACTAACCTGAAATGATTAACGCGCTAGCCAATGAAGTGATACACTTTTTTTCCTGCCTTACAATAAAAATTGCTCAAATTGATTTTAGAATGCGGATTCAATGATACTGCTACGTTGGAACCAAACAATTTAATGTCTCCTAACTGGCCAAGAAATTACCGTGAAAATGAATACTGCAAGTGGTGGTTAACAACAAATGATGGGAGTCCAATTGCAATCAAGTTCGATTCGTCATCAAAATTAGAAACTAACTTTGATTTCTTGGTACGAAGCAGCGCTAAAATAAAATCTAAAATAATATAGCCACAAGCTTATCAGGCATACACGAAATCAGTCGTAAATTATATACTACTATTTTATTTATTAAAATCGATTCACCCCAGCGGGGCATCATCAGTTAGATCTAAAAACAATCAGCGTATACTTTAAAACCAAAATCATCATAAAACCTATAAATAGACTATAACATCAATCAAATTGAAAAGAACATAAAATGGACTTCAATAACAGCGAAATTAAAGAAAATATAACCTTGTATATAGCAAAACCTCTTTCGCAAAGCAAATATATTGAAAACCTTGTTTTATCTACACCACGACAACATCAGAAAAAAACTATACAAAAAAGTTGTTTAAAATAATAAACCCCTACAAAAAATTTTTTTTCAATTATAAAAAGCGTTGCTAAGCAAGCAAAAAAATAAACATATCTCCAAACCTTATAATGTAGAAAGCTTAAATTTTTTTTCAAAAAAAAATGGAATTGGAAAAGAAAAGTTTAAACAATTTTTTTTCCAATTCCACCTTTTTTTTTTTAATTCCACCTTTTTTTTTAACTTTTTTTTTTTTTTGAGGGTTTATTATTTTAAACAACGTTTTTGTATAGTTTTTTTCTGATGTTGTCGTGGTGTAGATAAAACAAGGTTTTCAATATATTTGCTTTGCAAAAGAGGTTTTGCTATATACAAGATTATATTTTCTTTAATTTCGCTGTTATTGAAGTCCATTTTATGTTCTTTTCAATTTGGTTGATGTTATAGTCTATTTATAGGTTTTATGATGATTTTGGTTTTGAAGTATACGCTGATTGTTTTTAGATCTAACTGATGATGCCCCACTGGGGTGAAATCGATTTTAATAAATAAAATAGTAGTATATAGTTTACGACTGATTTCGTATATGCCCGATAAGCCTGTGGCTATATTATTTTACTGCTCCCTAAATGCGAAGTCGTCGGAATTTCTTCTTTCTTCTCCTGTGTGTGATTTTCAACCAAAACGTGGCTTCAAACAACAAAATAAAATCCAATTGAAAGGAATCTGTTTTATCTAAACAAGACTGAAAATGTAGCTGACAATTTAATTGTGTAGTTCTTGTTAACAAATCAGTGGTCGAGTGGAAAGTGCGTCTGCGATTGAAGTGGTAGACTCAGGCTCAATTCCCGGTCGGGTTAAATCAACGACTACAAAAATTGGTATTCACAGCTTCCCTGCTTGACATTCAGCAATTTAGGGAACAGTGTGAAGCCTCCACCGTGTGTGGTAGACAAGTGGGCCAGTGGATGCTTGACTTGAAGACGCAAATGTCCCTTTGCTATTTCCTGGCCTAGGCAACTTGGTGAATGGCATGTAATCACAATTACACAATGCAATTAAAAATCCTGCGTTTATTGATTTTATTAAATTATTGAAACGTAATATTTGAACATCGAAATATTTTTGTTATAAAACACAAAGCCAATACAATTGGAAACATACCTTGACGTTTCAGGAAACTACTTCGCACATTGTCAAAAGTAATAAATGGCGAAAAAACATGAAGCACAAGCATCTAAAGCATTGAAAAAAAGTACCGCTGCAGTAGGGAGAGAACTATGATTATTACTCATTGTAGACAAAAATCAACGGAGTTATTAAAGTTAGGACAATCGTATTGAATTAGATTGGCGTTGACTTCAATCTGCTTGACCCAACCGTTTCAAAGATATTCAATTTCAAATACGACGTAGGGTGATCTCAAATCATAACTTTGGTGGCAACCCTGACGTTGATAACATTAACTACGCCATCTTAGTTCTGTCTTCCGGAAACGCCACAAATAAGCTAAGCTACATAGGCCCATATTAAACTATTAGGCCTATATTAACCTCTGTAGGTTAGGCTACAGCTGAACTGATATATTTTATTTGCTATCTGTTGATACAAGTTTGTTTTGAAATATCTTTTGCTAGCATCTTGAGTGCAAAGACCAGACAGTGAAGGCCTATCGGCGCTCCGCCTTGGACACAGCAATATCAGTCTCCAAGCACGGTAGCACAATACGCGCGGTCACTGCCTTAGTTACACTCAACTTGTTCATTTAACTCAGATTCCAGTTTGCATTTTTTTGTGTAGAACATAAAGGCAGGTGACGATATGTCCGAAAAGTTAACTGGACGTTTCTACCCGGATAAACTTTATTGGGAATTTCCTTCACCGGTCAAACTTCTTTTTACTTCGGATTACTCTAACGCAGACAAAGGGTTCAAAGCAACGTATGTCAAAGGTACTGCTATATCATTTCAAAAAAGGGTCGATTTTTGTTATTAAAGCGGCAATTAAAAAAAGTACTCTACAAAAACCTTTAACGAACTAAACGTTTATTTTCCAAATAGCATAGTAATACGTAACTTGCGCCAATACCTTTTTACCCGCATTTTCAAGCAGGTTGTTGGGGCCGGAGCCGCAGCTCGGAGCTGAAGCCCCGTAGCAGTCCATTTTTGCAGGAGCTGGATCCGGAGCTGGAGCTCACATTTAAATTCAGGTGGAGCAGGAGCCGGAACAACATTACTGTAGCATAGTTCCCAGCTCAGATTTTCTCAGCTGCCGATCTCTTTTCTTTATCACTCTTTTTAATTTGAGTGTAACTGCAAAATGCAAAATAATAAAAAAGCCTAATAAAAAGTTCAAAAGGAGCTTTTATTAAACAAAATTAAAATCAGCTATTCTAATTGTACCATTTACGCTGCATTCAATAAGATTGATTGCTGTTCTCTCATTAAAAGCTCTTGCAATCAAAAGATTTTTTTGTCCCATATGGATGGGTCATCTGTACAATAAAACTTTGCCATTATGCTTAAAATTGCCGCATTCAACTCTCGTATTGTTTAATTACTGCTTACTCTATAGCATTAGCTACTGCTTAGTTCCTAGATGTCATTAAATTGTGTGCAGCATTTAGATTCATAAGCTTAGCCAGGGGGCCTGGTACCCTCTCCTCACCCCCCAATTAAAATGCCAAATATGATAAAAATGTTACAAAAAAGCCTAATTGTTTCTTCAGTGTCAGTTTCCTTTAGCATTTTCCGCGTACAACATACACATGTACAGCAGTAATTAGCAATGACATTGACGACCAGAGGGCCCGGGCCCCCTAGAATAACTTTTTTCCAACCAATTTATATGTGTAACCCGGATGAAATTAAGGGTTTTGTCCTAAAAGCTGCTACCTCAGGCCCTCATCTAACCTTTTTATTCGCAATGCAATAACCAGGGTCAGACTTACCATATTGCACAGAGCCAGGGGTCCCGTGCTTATGATAAGAGTTTTTTTGGTCTTCACTTGTATTTGGCAAGAAGATTTTGCGAAAATCTCTGAAGTGCCAGGGGCTTTTAGCAATGTAAATCCTGCTTGGTCCGGTCAAAAACATGGTTAGTAAGCGTAATCATCTATTGCAATATTTTTCAATAAAATTCCTCTCTACCTTGTCAGTTTTTACGCGACAATACACTTTTCAAAAAAAAAAATTAGCTGTGGAAATTTTTCTTGAACTAATTATTGAATTTGAATTGAGGGAGCCTGGGCCCATTGGCCGTATATGTGCCTTTGTAACTGGTTATTTTCATAACTGACAATCAAAAATTTCTAAAGAATAATGTCGTGTGAATTATTTCATTATTTACTGCTGAAATATTGCAAGAGGCAATGTTCCTTACTTCCTCCTACCTTGGCTAAATCACGTACAAAATTTAACCCCAAAGTTCAAGATTTTAAACGTGTTTTGGACTTAAATTGTAAATAAATGGAGGATTACACAATTTAGTTTTTTGAACTGGCTTTCAAATGCTTAAATTTAGTTCTTTCAAATGGCTTTGAACATATGCGGAATGTGATCCAATGGCATTGGAATAGCTTGTTTTTCAAAAAATTTGCCCAGCTTCTGGGGCCTCCGCCCTCAGACACCCAGCCTTGACGTTTGAGATAGACTAGTTTACTCAACACATCTCCCAATTGAGACATTTTTACCGTTAACTTTGGTAAATCATAGCACGGCTACTGGTCATCCATTCTACGATACCTTTGTCCCACCAAAAGCTCCTCTTTCGAAAGTTTCTAATGACTTCATTGCATGTGATTTGTGATTCTCCCCCAATGAAAAATCCTGGCTACGCCTATGTTTTGGTTGTCGTGTTTTTGGGCAAAATTGATTTTGAAATTTATTTCAATTGATAAAACTGTAGGTGGGCTAAAACAACAATGTAAAACTAAAACTCTATACCAGTCTGAATATTCCCGGAGCTGGAGCCGCAGCGGAGCAGCTCTTTTTAATCAGCTCCGGAGCTGGAGCCAGAGGAATGACAGGATAGCGAAGAGCTCCGGAGCAGGAGCTGGAGCACCTTCAAAATTTACCCTGCTCCAACACCCTGCTACTTTCAAGATCACTGATATTTGTTTAAAACTCAATTGCTGTAATGCCAAAGTTAGAGGTGCCAAAAAAAGGGTGCGTTTTGTCACCTCTTCTTTTCATCGTTGGGGGAAACAGATTAATTCCAATCCCAAAATCCCTCAAAGTAAAAACAATGCCTGGTAGAAGGAGGATAAAACTTGCGCATAGAGTTTCTGAGAATATAAAGTTTAAACTTAAAACTGCTCTTCTTGTCAATAAACCATGATCACAAATTAAAGAAAAAATAACTGAAATCTATCAACTGAAAAACCTGGTTGTAAACGGTAAATTAATATTTGCTGTAAATGTTCAAAATAAACTCAGCGGAAATCGAGATCGCGATTACCGCAAGTCCGCGGCAAGCAAAACGTGCCGCGCTCGTCACATCCTACCAACCCGAGCGTTAGCCATAACCACGAGTTCGAAACTCAACACAAGAATTGTAAACAAAATCAACAGAATTGCCACAGTTTACTTTCAGCCCTTTTTACAAATTTTTTTATAGACTTCGAGTATTTTCGCAATCACTATGTAAAATATTGAAAAATAAACTTAAGGTTTTATGAGTTAACTCACATTTTATTTGCAAATTTTTAACAAATTAATTTTAAACGTTTAATGCATTGCTTTACAACAAAAAAGCTAATCAGAAATTAATGGAATGATGCAGGTTCAAAAGTTGTTCATCAAAAAATCATTTACCGACCAAAAACAATATATTGGTACGAACAACCTGGAATGAGGAATATTGGCGTTCTGTATAATAGCTATTGCGTCGATTCAACAGTAAGGAGTCCTTTTCGTGATTTCGCCCAAAATCTATGCACTTCGATACCACAAAAATTGGTCTCTCAAGTCAACCGTGCTAAGTGCAAACATTTTTTACACTCTATTTTTTACAGGAAGGGGGAAGGCACAGTTATTTCCTGTTTTTTTTGTTTTTTTCGAAATGACTTTTTTCAGAAAATCTCTTTTTACTTCAAATTAATTTGACTTTGAGGCAAATTTATTCACAAGTAGCTAACTGCTGAAAATTCGGAGTTGCAAAATTTAGGCAAAGACAAGTTTCCCAATTTTGAGGTTTGCCGAAGTCACTTTCCAAACTTTGAGTTTGGCTAGTCAATTCAATGATTTTAATAATAAATCAATTATGATATTTTTGACGTTTGCAGGCCAGAGTTTCAATGTTTAATCGTTTTGCGTGCTTCTGGCCTAAAGGCTACCAGCGCGGAAGCCTTGGGAAGAGTCACCAGAACGGCGACTACTTAAAAACAAGCAATGCGAAAAAAAGTCAACTTTTTCGTGTTGCTTGTTTTTAAGTAGTCGCCGTTCTGGTGACTCTTCCCAAGGCTTCCGTGCTGGTAGCCTTTAGGCCAGAAGCACGCAAAACAATCAAATATTAAAACTCTGGCCTGCAAACGTCAAAATTGACTTATTATTAAAATCATGCAACAAGAAAGTTGCTGGGTTTAAATAGCCAAAATTAAGCATGTGAGAAGGCATCTTCTCTAGCTCAAGTGATAGAGCAGTGGACCGGTAATCCAAAGGCTGCAGGTTCAAATCCTGTGGGAAGACAGCTTTTTCGCTCTGCTTGTTTTAAGTAGTCGCCGTTCTGGTGGCTCTTTGCTGGACTTCCGCGCTGGTAGTCTTTAGGCCAGAAGCATGCAAAACGATTAAACTCTTCAATTCAAGTCAAGTTTATTTCACCGTACGTTTAAAAGTACGCAGTCAGAAAAAATCAAGCGGTCATTTAGGTCAACAGCACGTTTCAGCAATACTTAACAGTAACGCGCAAAAGCTTAAGTTTGGCATAGCACAAAAAAGCTCAAAATAACACAAACAGTGTTGCCAACTTTGAGCAATATATTGCAGAAACAAAACTGACTTTTGCATAATTAAAAAACTTGAATTATTTAGATGTTCGATATTGCTTAACGGTCAATTTGTTACGGTTAAACAATTTAGGTCAGCCATGATTTGGTTTGAGGTCATATCTATATTACAACCATAATATATACAAAAGAAAATACTAAACTATGATGATATAATTTCTTTTGACAAAGATAATGAAGTAGTGAACTAAAGTAACAATGTCGGCAGCACTGTATTTAGTAAAAACAAAATTCTCACTCAACTTACTCGACTAAGAAATGGACAATTAAGATAATGACTTTGTTTAGACGCGATCAATCAAAAAGCCATTATTAATGCATTCTTCTGATCGTCTAATTCCCGTTTTTAAGAATTCTGATTGGTAAAACAGAAGAAACCAAAGCATTCTTTGACACAACCTCCAAATTGGCTGCATGTAAACGCAGTAGATGACTGTGTTATATCAAACAAACCAAACAAATTTGGAGGCCATCAATCGTTCAAAATAATTTTTTTTCAGCCATAACCAGAGTTTAAGACCACCAACTTCTCAAGTTTTCCAGAATTTTGATATGTTTATGTTTTAAGTAAATATTCAAATATTTTGCAAAAGTAACTTCAAAAAACGTTTTGGTAACGTAAACACTTTGACTAGGACATTTTAAGGTTCAGTATCAAAAAACAAACCTTTGTACAAAACTTGAACTGTCTACTCCAACATTGCCGACCCACAACAGCTTCAATGAAACTCAGCTTTTCGATGCTGAATGAGCTGCTAGCCGAGGGTAGCAACTTTATACCAGAAAACAAGCGGCATTATGATGTACGTACATTGCATTCTAAGCACAAAGCCAATAACTATTGATATGATTTGGGTGTTTCTTTTTTGCTTTGATGTGACGTGGTTCTTTTATTTTCCTTTTTGTTATTAGATCAATAAAGTCAATTTTTTTAATAAAATATTGTCAATTTTCAAAATTTTTAGGCCAATAAAACTTGCCCTAATAATCGTATTGTTTTCAAAGAATTTTCTTCACTTTAACCTTGATTAATTAAATAAATTTTGTTCCAATTGCTTGTTTTTTCATTTATCGCTTTTTTTCAGTTTTTTCATTCGTTGCTGTAATTGAAGATTATTTTGATGATTCTTTGGGAATTTCTGAGTCTGGTGAGTAAAGTACCAGTAAGAATTATTGCACTAATCAAACCCGCATACGCGCTGGAATTAGATGAGTGCGGATTTGATAAGTGTTCTGCGGACTGTGAGCTGAACAAGTATTTGGTAACAGACAGTATGTTTAGAAACTTTGCAAGTGCTTTTTTTAACCGCGATAGGCATGAAGTTAAGTAAATTTCGAGCCGGTACAATTGGGTAGAGTAGAGCCAACGGCTTTCGATTATCCAACAAATTTTCAAAAGGAAATAACTTCAAAACAATTTTCTTCGAAGCCGCATTTTTTATCAAAGTTAAATAACGTTTCGTTTCCTTATCTGGGAGGCATCATCATAAAATAGAACGTTGTAGTTTGTATAAATCAAAATGAAACTAATATTGTAGTAAAAACAAACAAACAAAAAACAGGAATAATTGTATTTGTAATTACATTTTGTTCACCAAATTTCCTTCGCCAGAAGACAAAATGGGAACCTTTCACTATTCGAATCAAGCTTCCACTTGCCTTCATCACATGGTCATAGTATAAATATCATACAGTAAGATCACTCCATGCAAAAACCATTGCGACGTGTGTTCGCATGCATTGAGAGATAAAACTACAGCTAGTTTTTTATTTGACGTCATAATAGTGACATGGTGAGCAGACGAATTTACTGCTTAGGCCTATCACCAAATAGACTGTGACATGCTTATGAAGTAGTAATCGTGAACCAATACAACTTCTGATCGAAAAAAACTTTCATAGACTGGATAAGTATTCGTGTATCGGTACAGACGTTTTATGTATGCCATGATAAAACTTTAATTTACCTGCGATATTTTTGCCCAATGCTAGTTATTTTCTCCTAAGTGTAGAGGTATTGAACAAAATCGTTTATTGCATGTTTAAATGGGTTTGGTATTTGTCACTTTTTAAAGTCTTGTCATGCTTAGAAAGTAGTTGGTCTTCTTCTCAAATCCACGAAAAATTGTAGTTTACATTTTACCTGTAATGAAGATGAAGCCTTTTTTAAATTTTTTTGTTTAACGTCACCGTATATCCGCAAAAAATTGCAATTTTTCTGAAGTGAATAAAACATCGTTTTCTCGGATTTTTTTCACTGAAATTCAGAAGAAAATGCGGTTCTCTAATAATTCTGTTTTGAGTTTCTACTTCAAAAATATGGTAACGGTAAATTTGAGCAAAAATAGAGCGGCGCAGCGAGAATTTTGTTAAGGAAAATGGGGGGCTTGAACCCAACTTTTAAAAAAATTTGATCAAAAACATGTCATTTAAACGACCCGCTGAGTCAACTAGTGCAGCTAAGCATGTCACATACAAGGGTCTGCGGGTAGGCAGCCGCCACCCGCGGCCATGGGTCATTTTGTGCGATGTTTATGATTTTTCGCAAAAAATAGTTATTTCAACTCCATTTGAATACAATTTTGCATGTTTTTGGAATCAGTTGAAAGAAAAAAATAAAATGAAAAAGATCTTCACCAAATTTGTAGGTAGTTTTTGGCCAATTTGTAGTGGAAAACCTTGAGAAAAAAAAGTTTTGTCAAATGTTAGGGTAGTTTCAAAGCAGGATTTGGTTGCGTGGTCAGCAAATTCCGAAAGTCACATTAGGGTTATTGGATGGATAGATCTTTGAGATCGCGGGCCGGATACGGCTTAAGGGATATAAATTGCCGACCTCTGTTTCAGTGGCATACGCCAAATTTTCGAAAGGGGGTGTGGGGGCTGGCGAGTAGCCAGAAATTTGGATAGGGAGATAAAAACCCCGATGAGAAAGATGAAGACCAAAAAGATGAAGACCATAAAAAAAGGTTTTGACTCAGATTTAGTCCGTTCTTCTGCCCAGATTTAGGTGAAGGCCAAACAAGAAAAAGGTCAACACTCAGTTCAGTCCGTTTTTCTGCCCAAATTTTCTACCCAAATCTTAAAGGAAGGGGCAATGGCTCAATTTTTTGTTCTATTTTGAGATATTCAAACATTACTGGCAGCTCAAAGGGAGGGCCATGGCACTATGCTCCCCCTCCTAAATATGCCCCTGATCTACGAAATAGTTAGCAACAGGTGCAGGCATAGTCAAGAATTTACAATGGAGTGTTGAACCGATATCAGAGCTTATAGTGATTATTGCATAATCAGAGAGCGTAGCTCATTATAACCGTTGGAAGTCAAGGAGAAAAATTAAAACCCACGTTAAGGGAGATATTATTAACTACCGAGCAGAGTTGAAAACGGGTCGACTAGTTCAGGCCTGAACCCGGTCCGAACCCAAAAACTAATTTGAAGCCCAAATCATGCCCAAAAAAACCCGAAAGTTAAGGTTGGTCTGAAAAATTTAGCAATGCTGTCAAGTAATTTTGATTATATTTTTGTGCATCTAAGACAAAAAGCACGTCTCAGACCCGAATTAAGCCCGAAATTTTGTCAACTTTAGGCCCGAACCCGATCTGAAAAGCCCGGCTCGACTTACAACTCTGCTGCCATGCGGTAATTAACTCTTTACGTCTATGAAACTTTTTTTTAGATCGCTTGTTGTAACAAATATTTTTTAGAGCGGGTTAGTCATGCGGTTAACTGAAAACTTTCGTAATGATGTCACAGTCTATTTGGTGATAGGTTTAAGCAATAACACAGTCACTACATATAATTGCAATTCAAGACGAATTTTACAACGACAAAGCAAACAATCAAGGATATTTTTGTTAAACGTTAAGCTATTGAAACGAAATTTGCAGGATAGTTAGTTAACGATACGAACCAAGTGTGGATAAACTTTTAATGTTAGGCCCCTGCTGCGAGCCAAACCCCAAGTAACTAAAGGTTGTTTATGTAAGAAAATTTTCATTTTTTCTTTTTAAACGTATTACTTTGTGACGTCCGAAGAAAGTGACGTCAAAATGATAGCCAGCCAAAGCCAGAGCTTTGGCGGTTACATCGAGACTAATTTTTTATCCCATGAGAACTCTACAAAAGGAGCTAGAACGCAATAAATCTGGAGTAACGAATAGGGGAAAAATGCTGCCCTTTAACGTTTAGGGACGCAAAAAAGGATGAAGACGGTAACGTCGTCAAGCCAAGAAAACACACGTTAAATTTCAAAGCAATTTCTATTTTTGGCGTTATCCTCGTCCGCTCACCATGTCAATATTATGGCGTCAAAAAAAAAGCTAGCTCTGGTTTTACCTCTCAAAAAATGCGGACACACGTCACAATGGTTTTTGCATGGAGTAATCTTACTGTATGATAATTATACTGTGATGTGGTGGAGGCTTATTGCAACGTGACGAACAAAAAGATGTAGGCTACATCACTCGTTATTGCATGCAATATGACCCAAAAAATATTACATTTGCCAAGGCTCAAAAGTAGTATAATGTAATTAAGTATTAATTGCAGCCTATTAACCCTCATCAGAACAGTGTTTTTGTGTCACTAAATTGGAACATATGTTGACAAATGTCAACATGACGTTTTTATGTGTTTTTTAACGCTAATGCGTGGTGTTTTCAAATATATATTTTGTTCTTGTTTGGTGGACTTGCGCGATTGATCCCGATCCATTGATTGAACGGTTGATTTGAATTTAATAAAGCATTACAATTTTAAATCTAAAATCCAGGGTATGCTTCCTACTCGATGCATAATTTGAGCTTGTTTAACTCTCAGTTGAAGTACAATAAAATTTAAAAAAACGAAGGTTGTATTTCCAAGACAAAAATATACAAACATGTTCTGCATCAACAATTTGTTCAACATTCTAGGCAATATCTGTTTTTTAGTACCGGTATTTTTTTGAATTTCGGGCAAACACGTTCGCGGCAAACCAGGCAAGAAAGGCAAGTAAGCTTTCCAATCTATGACATCTTCACCGTTTAATGCCTTTTGAACTGTATACGGCTTCTTTTCTGCAAGTACTTTTGTTTCACCTCTCGATTTACGGTTGCTTATGTATGGTTGTGCAAACTGAAAGCTTAGCTGCAAAAGAAAACTATAGCCATGTTACTCAAGCAATCGTACGTAGAACAGTACTAACATTTAGTGCTGCTTTTCTCAACAAAAAAGTGGTTGACGCCAACCAAAAGGAAGTGATGCGCTCTGACAACAAAAAGTGGGTAGGCGCGAATCAATAAGTGGGTAGGTTCCAACAACTTTTTTCGTCAAGTTTAGGATCAAAAGGTCTTTATTAAAATTCAGTAGTCTTTTTTTATCTAATTTAGGAAAAGACCAAAAAAAAAATAAAGGTCTTTACCAAAATTCAATAGCGTATTCCGAAAGTTTTTGTCAATTACAACCACGCTCAACGGATTAGGGACTACCTGAGCCTACGCTGCCAAATAGGGAAGCTAGGCTGAGCCTCAGCAAAAAAATAGCCTCGACGTCAGCACTGGTTGTATTAGGTAGTACTTCAAGCGTAGTACATGCAGGGGTACTCAACTAGCTTTAGCAAAAGTTTGAGATACGAAAGATAAAAACTCGTTTAGTGCAGGCCAAAAAAAAACTTTGGGAATACGCTATCCGCAATTTGGAGCAGGTTTACGCTTTCCACATGGCACAAGCAGACAATCAGTTTCCGCCTCAAGGAGTGTGGAGATCCAAATTTAATACTCCAGAGGTCCGGTTGTGGACCGCGGTCCGCTAGTTGAGTAGCCATGCCAGTAAGTACTGTGTATGACTATTTACTGGTATTGATTTTTGTTCTAAATTCTACAGGAACTAATATCTAGATAAGTATTTTGAAATGTACGTAGGCTGCTATTACGTCAGAGATATAAGAACTGCGGATAAAACCTTAACATCCCTCAGCCAAAAATCACTTTACTAAATGCAGTTGCAATTTTTTTACATTTGCTAAAGCCGTATACGTATCTTTGTTAATCTGCTATTGTTTCTAATTCTTGACATTTGTCAACAGGTGTTCCGATTAAGATAAAACGCAAATAACTCATTGTAGAAACAATCTTGAAATTTGATATCACTGCAGTAGGAAGCAAGTAAGAAGTTGTGTTTCATCAGGGAACGGCGCTTAGCGAGCCCATAGGTGGCGAGTGCAATCAAAAAAAAATCAATGTTGACGAAAGTCAACGGATGTTCTGATACGGTTAAGATAAAATTACTTTTCATTGAAAATATCTATTTATTTAAATTCAGTTTAGGGGTTTCAGGACAAGAGCACTTGGGACATTGTTTCACAAAATGAATAATGATTTAATGACAAAATGAAAATAAATGGATTTGAGTCGTCGCGACGCGTTTTGTCCTTGCTCAAGGGACTCTTCAGGCGAAAAAGTTCAATATTTTTGTCCTTGCTCAAGGGACTCTTTAGGCGACAAAGTTCAATATTGTTTTGTTGGCCAAAAACAAAAAACGTTTTTATTGGAGTCGACCTCTTTTACCGTTTCTACCCAGCAAACATGCAAGATCGGGCCAATGTTGGCCATCAGTTGGCAGAGTTGGCAAAACTTGGGCAAATTTTCCAACGCTTTGCCAATGTTGCCAATGTTTTGCCAACATTTTTGCAAAACTGTAATTACTGTAGTAGTAAGTTTCCTCGAATTTTTTCACGATCGTTT
This sequence comes from Trididemnum nubilum, assembly GCA_963965965.1. Lineage (NCBI taxonomy): Eukaryota > Metazoa > Chordata > Ascidiacea > Aplousobranchia > Didemnidae > Trididemnum > Trididemnum nubilum. Next base: position 52,215,927 of record OZ014471.1, read on the forward strand.
AATGATTCTAGTCCATTTTCTTTTACTTATAGGTATCTAATTTGCCAAAAATACTTTTTTTTATCACGATTCAGCCAACGTTGGTAGAATATTGGATCAACATCGGTTGCCAACATCGGCATTATGCATTTCAACCAATACAGGGCCAACGTTGGATGCCAGCCCCAGGCCAACATTGGTGGATAAAATTTTTCTTAACTGACGACAATTTTTTGTAATTAATTTAGGTTGTTCATTCCAAAAGTGCTGAACAGGGATCAGAATTAGCTGGATTATAAACAAGGCCTAGACGCTATTATGCCGAAAATCCATGTTTAATTTGTGATTTTTTAGGAGCAAGCACTTGAAAAAACTTTGTTATGGTGAGGCCAAACCTTACTTAAAACTTATGTCTTACTTTTTTGCAAAGTAATCTGCAACACTAATTAGTAATTTTTATATATTTTAGTCTAATTTCTTTGTAAAACAAAAGTTGTTTGAGCTAAAACCTTCACAAATTTCAAAAACGAAAAAACAAAATTACTGAAGCGGAACAGCATCACAAAATCCAGTTTTTCAAGTATTTACAGCAGCATTAGACCTTGTGTGGATAGTTTCAGGCAAAAATTTACAGGTTTAAGCAATTGTTAAGAGTTACCGGTAGTTTAAGTTTAGGATCGGAGGTAATGGTTCTAACAGTTTGTGTTGCAGTGCTGGGGTTAGTTTTACTATGTCATGATTCAGTGATTTAGCATTGTCTTGTAAAAATGACTTCTAGACTACTGGACTAAGTTACAGTAGGCTCTCCGCTATTTATTACCGGTACTATATTTGGAAGGTTTTATTTCTCCGGAAATTTTTATCTAGCCTACTTTTTTATTATTTCTGACTCAAATCTAACCCAAAAACTAATGCTTAATCTAAAACTATCCCCAAATCGATCCCAAACCCTAACTTCAGCCAATAAGCTGATAAGGGTCTAATTTCAGACATGAAACAAAGTAAAATTGCAGTTATTAACGGTAGGCTATGGTATGGTTTTATATTAGCCTACCTATTTAATTGTTGATTATTGTTTCGATAATTAGCCCTATTTCAGTAGGCATATTTAAACTAGGAGGAACTTTTTCCCAGACCTATCTTGGGGTAAATTGTGCCCCAGAAGTTTGTGCAACTGTATTACGAAATAGGCCTACATATGTCACGCACCGTAGAAAAAGGCAGTGTCTAGAGCACCGGTCCAGTTTTCTACATAAAATTGCAGCTGCACCGATCGTTTGTTTTTGCACTTCAAGTTACTATCTCTCAAGCTGGCATTGCTGCCCAAACCCTACCGGTAACTCTAAGTCTAATGCAAGGTTCTGAAGAAAAAGAAATAAAAATAACACAGTATGATTGTGCTCAATCGCGAGACAAGCCTAGCGCGTTCAGCACAAATGGAACTCAAACGTTGAGTTTAACCAGCGAGTGCCTTACCACTACACCACCGGGGCTACCAGTATGCAGTTCAGAGTTGATGCGTCAAAGTGCTGTATTTAACTTGAATTAATGAAAAAAAAAGCAATATAACTGGCTGCTGGTGCAGCAGCGTTTTTGTATCGAGAACTGGACCAGTGCAGTAGACACTACCATAGAAAAAATTTAAGCTTGTACGGTAACTTGTACTTATATCAAATTTCAGTGGCGGTAGCTATTTTGTCTCAAGAGGCAAAATACCGATAGTAGTTTCCCTTTCTTTTGGTTAGGATTAAGAGTTGGGGTAAGCGTTAGGGCTAGGTTAAGGTCTGAGGCAGTGAGGTTAGGGTTACAGTTCAGGGTTAGGGCTACTGGGCTATTTAGGAGCTGGAGGCAAAATAGCGTTTAAGACTATTTTGTCTCCAAATGTCAAAATAACGCCAATGTTAATCATTGTCTTTTGCCATGAATGTACTGTATGATTTGGTATCATGATAGGTGGCCAAGTCAAAGAAAATTATTGCTTAGCGTACTGGTACCTTAAAAGAAACAAAAGTTTCTGTCGCAAGCAAAAACAAAAGAACTGGATTTGTGCAAATTGTTTAAGCATGACTAAATTTCAATCATCATGCAAAATTGGCAAAAAGATTAGGTCTAAAGACATAAAGGAACAACTCAGAGTTGGCTTACGTTACATAACTAGACCTACGGAATAGTATCCTTGGTAAAAAAAGAGCTGCTTATTTTGATTTTGTTAACGTACTGTATTTGTATATGCGGCATCATACAGTTCTACAGCGTACTGCTAAAATATGTTTTGAATTTTCAGTATTTTTTTTTTTTTGAACAATTAAATGAAAAGTTTTTAAGTTATGTAAATATTTTTATTTCATTGAACTTCAAAAAACCAGTCAAAATTAAGAAGGGACCTTCCTACAGTAAATAAAAAGTTTTTTCTCAGAAATGATCTGTCGTTGGTAGTTTTCTGGAAATAATTAGCTTTGTTTATTAGGCATTCAAACTTCGATTTTGGAAATCATCGCACATAATATTTAAAAACTCATCATTCTACGAAAAGCATCGCATTGGTTTTGCAGTATGAACCTGATCGCAAATGGTAATTTTTTTCGCTTTAGTAATATTGTAATCATAATACAGGTTTATTTGCCAAGTTGCCATTGGCCAGGAGACTGTGAAGAAACCTTGCGGTCTTCCAGTTATGAAATATAGGTAGAGGCTGCTATTACATTATGTAAGAAACAAGAATAAGAAAACTGCTATTCTAGCTCTAAACCTAACCCAAACTCTAACCCGAATATTGGTCTTAATCTAAACTCAAAATCTAACCCAAATCATATCGATAATTTAAAAAACAAAAAAGAGTAAATGAGCGCTCACTTTTTGCTCTCTTATTCTCTTCATGGGCATTACGTTACATAACACTAGTCACTTCCATCAATGTAAAGGTAACAAAAAGCCACCATTGATCTCAAAACAGTTTGCACAAAATATGAGCTCAATTGAATAAGTCAAAAATTTCCCCAGCTGTTAAAGTTAAGAAAAAAAGTGAGAACATTTTTTAATTTTTCAACAAAGGGTTAAACACTTGGCATGTCAATAACACACAGTAAAATGTTTTTTAGTAAAAAGAATTGCAAAGGAACACAAGATTTATATTTTTGCTTTAGGTTTAAGAATAATTTGAGAATAATGCCAGCTTTAGCATGAAAAAACTAATGTTAATAACACGTGCTAGTACAACGCATTTGGACGTAATCAGCAGAGTTTGCTGGGCCTTTTTCGTATTGCCATTTTTGATTTGTTTAACAGTAATCATGATTAAAGTTTGTTCAGTTTACTGGTTTTCATAAAAAACAAAAAAATGTATAGCTTAAACCTTGTGTTTTTGTTTAAAACCCTTCTTTGTTCAATACAAAACGATTTTGGACAACTTTTAAATCCCTGCAACCCAGTAATAAGTATCGCATTTTTTTGCAAACTTAAAGTAAAAAATTGAGTGGTTTGGATTTTGAAATATCAGATGCATGCATTTCATACGAAACGCTAAATTTATAGCCAATCCCAAGATAACAATCAGAAATGATTTTTATGTTTGTATAGACAATGTTTTATTATTCAAAATTATCTTTACAAACATATTGTAGTTTACAACTACTGCACTGATCATTAGTCCTGTGGATAGAGCATTTGCTACTGAAACTGTAGACTTGGGTGTAATTCTTGGTCAGAACAAAACAAAGACTATAAAAACTCAGTATTTACAGCGTTCTTGTTTGAAGTTCTGCTAAAAAAGGATCAGTGTAAAGCCTGTACTGTGTGTAGACAGATGGGCGAGTGGCAGCTTGACTTGAAGACCAAAATGTCCCTTTGCTGTCTCTTAGCTAAAGCAACTTGATAACTAAAGATGTAATTACAGTTACTTTATTGTTTCCAGATCAACTAGATAAAAATCCCCAAGCTGAAATCACTCAAAACTTTACAAAAGTTGTTTTTTTTTGCAAAAACTCGCAATAATCGAATGCAGAAAAACTATCCCAAAAAGTTTTAAAAGTAAAATATGAATAAAATAAAAAAAGGTCTGCATCTGCTCTAAAGTCAAATTATGCTCAAAAATCTTTGTTTTTCTTCAAAAAAAAAACAACAACAAATGTTTCGCATGGGCTTCAATAATATTCTGGTTTCCAAATAATTTCAAAGACACTAAATTTGAGTTAACGTGAAGAATAAGATTTTACAGTAGTTACATACAGCAAAGATTTGGGATTTGGAGTATAATACTTCAAGTTTAATTCAATTGAAATTGTCTTAAGCTTGATTTAGCTTACTGGTACATCGCTAATCAGCTTAAGCAATTGCAGGCTAAGTTTTTTGAACTATGAGTACAACTTGTCAATAATTGAAAAATTCTTTCATATGCTGTTCAGTCGGGTACCGGTAGCCACTGCATTAAGCAGACATTCTGAAGATGAAATGCTCAGAGCTAATGTAGTCTTAATCCACAAAAGAAAAAAAATTGAGATAAGGTACTTCATCTACAAATATGAATATTATTTGTTTGGAGTATAATGAAAGATAATGTGCTTTTTCGGTTAGCCCACTGGTATGGCTTTTTAAAACATAAAGACTGTAATTTTTTCACAAATTTTTTTTATCCCAAAAAGGTCTAACCCACAGTCCTGTTGTTACGTCATAGCATTAGCCTAGTATTGTCATTGAGCAATATTGGAAGTAGTTAGTGTTATGTTATGGTTGTTATGTAAGTCCCATAAAGAGAATGAAAGAGCACAGAGTAAGCGCTCATTCATCCTTATTTAAAGTTATGGAGGATTTGGGTTAGATTTTGAGTGTAGGTTAGGATTAACGTTAGGGTTGGGATTAGGGCTAGAATAGCAATTTTCTTATTCAGTATTTTGCGTAACATAACACTAAAAGCCTCTGCCAACAATATTAGATTTGAATGTATCAATCAAAAATTACAAATTTAAAACTCCACAATTAATTTATTATAAACAAAAATTACCAGTTTTCTACATCCATAGGTGTACCGTAAAGTCCTATATCTTTGGTATGGGGGTAACTTCGATACAAAATCAGAAAAGTGTTTTGATCATTGTTATATGTTGGCTAAAGTTGTATATTAGATGGTAGGTATGTACAATATTTTTCATGTACTCAAGGGACTTGGGCATTTCTTTATATACCGTAGGTAAATAAACAATTTTTATATGGGGTAAAAAGGCACATTTAAGAAAGTTGCCTGCTAAGCCTCAGTGTTCCAAAAATGAGCTGCAGTAAAAGTGCCAAAATAACTTGTAAACAATATGTGTGTGTATCAACTAAGTTGTAATCTAAATAAAATTGAAAAACATTTTTTTCGGGGGCAAAGTAGGGTAAATTTTTTGTTGAGGGGTTAAGTGTTCAACTAAAAGAAAAAATTTTGGTACTCATAAAGTCACCTTTCAGAGATGTTAGGCAAATTATTTAGTTTGTATATAGTAAGCATTTTAGCTATGAAACCAGTAGTTAGTTGGAGATTGTGCTTTTTATGGCTTCTCAAAATTTTGTTGCCTATTCTGAAAGTCCGCTTAATGCAGCTATTTTGCAACTATTTGCCAAAACGCATTTTTATTGCTAAATAATTATAATAATTGTATCGCTTTTTTTTTATAAGCACAACTAACTTTTTCATCACCAAATGAATGATTAGAAATTTTTACTGTTCTGTTAAAGTCGCCTTGAAGCTTTAAAGCCCGTGAAATAATCATAAATCGCCATTGTTTTTTGTTTCCAGTATCTAGTTTTCTTATTTCTGAAAAACTGTGTCCACTATTAAACTGTGCAATCTTAAGAGTTTGCTGCAGTGTTTTTGTATGTAGTTCACAGCCACCTTGATCCGATAATATGTAGTGACGGCATAGAAATGAATCACTATAGCTGGCCTCTATGTTTTGAATGTATTTTGCCAGTTACTATTTATCAAATTTTTTTTTTTTTTTCGGAAACACTTCTGTAAGTACCAAAGTTAAGTATAAGTAACCTTATCTTCATACCAGCGGCCTGCAATAGACCTTTTAAGCAGAAAATCTAGTGTGTACCAAAGTAAAGCATTTTTTGCTAAAACTTTGGTTCAGGAAAAAGTGTTTTAAAAAATTAGGCCTTGTGACCTGGCACTGTTTTTTGAACTGGGACTTTATGCCATCTGTACTGGATCTCAGTCAAGCCCAAAGTAATTACCGAAAATCAAAGTTTTAAAACTTTACCAATAAAGGGTTTTATGACAGATGTTTAAACAAATAAAAATCAAATCTTTCATTATACTCAGTGTGTTACGCTAAAGCATGTAACAAGTTGGCAAGGCCATCTCCGCGTGAAGTCGCAGAGCAAAGAGAATGCAAAAACTATTCTGGCAAATTGTATTTGTCTAATTTGGCACAGTGCAAAAATTATATGGATTTAAGGATGGCGCGAAAATTTGCGCATTGTAATTAAACTTTCCAACCTGTCGTGAAATGATTAATTTTTGGCATGTTTGCAAAGTGGCTACCCAATTGTACCATCTTTTTTACAACAAGCTAATAAAAAAGTAGTGCAACCAATGGTGACACGATGTTCTGACAGTATAGCGCTGTGGAAAAGACTTATGAAACCAAATCTGAATGCACTTTATTTTCAAGAAGTGACTTTACCTGTATATATAAGCTTAAAAAATAGTCCTTTGCAAGAAAGATAAGATTTTCCAGAATCTTTTGATGAAAAATCGATATGGTTAAAGGCGACTAATCATCGTAAAAAATTGTGATTTATAAACAAAAATAATTTGGCTTTGTGCAAAGTTTAGATTTTTGTCTTCAAAAGAATAAAATGCATGTCTGCAAACTGCAAAGTGGCTACCTGGCTGTAGTTTTTTTTCTACGTTATTGCTGTTAAAAACATTTACTGTGCTTGCCATATGCCATGTGGGTTGCGGCAGAGAAGTCTAGCGCACAAAATTAAAATTTTTCACCAATTTGCCATAGACAATGCAAAAATATCTTTGGCACAGCGCAAAACCTCCTCTACAACTTAAAAAGGGAATCACTTTGGGCCAAAATGTTAGGATAAGCCTCTAATGCATTCTCACCAAATTTGAACTTTCTATGCCTTCTCGTTTTCAAAATATTGCAGTTCAAAATTAGCAATTTTTCCCTTCGTTCAGTGTTGCCATTTTGTCAGTTTGGTGAGAGAAAGTTAACTTTTGGAAAACTGGCTTACAGTTATTGAAAAGCAGCTCATTTTTCAACTATGGCGCAAAACATTTATTGGAAATCAGGAACATGCGGTAACTTTTTGAATTTTTTTTCTAATCAGCAACTATGGCAAAATTTCAAAGAGAAAAAGCGTTTTTAAGGGAGAATTAAATTTGTTATATCTCAGGAATAGAAGATTGTAAAAATCTCAAATTGAATAAAGTTAGTCTTCAGATTTGTTAAAATTTGTTGGGAGAAAATTAAGCAAAAAAATTTCCGATTTGATTGGCCTTTTAAATTAGAGCACGGATGGTGGGAAACTTTCTAATTTGCTTACGCATTTTCTAGAAATAAAGACCTCTAACTGAAGGAATAAAAATCTCCACATATTTACTTTATTTTTAGTAACTTTCTTAACGTAATATACATTAATGATATAGTCCTTAAGTAGCTGTTGCAATCTGTTGATGGTCAGTCACCATTAGTGATAATATGCTCCTACTTCATCTGATCTGAACAATGAAGAAACTGGATGTAATGAACTTGAAGATAAATTTTGTTGTTGACGAAGCTCTCTGTTCAGTGTTCAAGTTCCAAGGTATAGTTGAACGTGTTTATTTTTGACGAAGTTTTTATTTAAATCTGATCAATTAATTGTTTAATTTAAAACACATGTAAACATTTGATTAAATGTAAAACTGTAGCAGCTAACAAGTTGAAATGCATGGCTATGGAAAGATCTTAGAAAAAGTATATTTTATTTCGGATCGTGACGATTATGCGTCGCCAGGACTTTTGGGCCCCAGAAATTTTACGTGCAAGACCAAAAACATTTTTTCGAATTCAAAATAAAATTAAAAAAATGTTTTCTGATGTTTTTAAATAAGATTTGAAGTTCTGTAACCAAATAATCCCGGCGCATAATCGTCCTGCGTCTAAACACCCTGCACTTAAAAGTCGTTGACCGATTTTAAGAGTATCAACAATAGGGTACTTTTTTATTTGTGGCAAACCGACATCAGAAATCAGGTGATCAAATTATACAAATATGCATCTGGCCTTTGAACTGACTCAGAAAATTGTGCTTTAAACTTTTGTCATTGTTTTTCTTGCGTATCATAAAAGTAAAAATCATCAAGAAGCGCTGGCCATATGCTAAGAAATCAAACTGATGTGCAGTAAAAGGACATTCAGACTGAAAAAAATTGCTTGGTTTTCTCTCAAAAAACTTTAACAGATCTGAAAACCAACTTCACCAAATTTAAGTTACTACTAGCTTCCGATTCCAAGATATAATAATTTAGATTTTCTCTTTAGAAATTTTTCAAATAAATGTAGGCCAACTTTTCAAAAGTTAATCTTCTACCACAATAATGGCAAAACGGCAGCACTAAGAAAAGAAGAAAACTGTTGACTTTAAACTGCAATATGTTGAAAATGGCAAGATTTTAAAAGTTCAATTTTGCTAAGAATGTATATTTTAGGCTTTTCCCAACATTTTCGTCAACAATGAAAAACTTAACTTGGATGCCCCAAGTTGGGAGAAACTGCGGTTATGTGGTAGATGTAAAACAGTAATCAATCAATTTTTGCGTCGGCAGCTGAGGATTTTTTTTTAAACACTGTACCTTATTTTGAATAATTTTACAAAAGTCATACGCTATAATTCTTTTTACCCAAATGATAAAAAATTGCCAGGTAACTTTTATTTCAGATGAGTGAGAAAAAATTACAAACATAGCACTTTGCAACAAGTTAAAGTGCAATCGGAAATTGGCTAAAGAAACTGGAAGGACCGCCATGGTGGTCGTAAGCATCGTGCAGATATGAAACGGATGGCTTTGCAAACTCAACAAAGGTAATAAGCAAACGAAGTATCTTGGCATCGTTAGTTTAAAATTCTATTAGGGTTAACTTATCCTATCTTTCTCAGATATTTTCAGAGTTCAAAACTTAAAAAAAAATTTCTGAAATAATTCAGCTGCTAACAGTTGACGTCAATTGACTTTGTCTCGGCATTTCGGCTTCTATTACAATTCAGACAGAAAAAGTTAGAACTTGGTAAACAATAAAAACTGGTGTTTAGTAGCTTTGTTATTTACTACGACAAATGCTGCCTGTAATAGTGCTTAAGTTGTTCTAGATCCTAAATTTTTCTTGGTTCTTGAAGTACACTATTCCTGGAACAGACTGGGACAAAAAAGATGGTGTCACAACTAAATAAAATAACACTAATTTTAAAATTTTCATTCAGTTAGTCTTATTGTTCTCCATTTAATTTAAAACTAATTAAGGCTAAGTTAATATGTATTGCATGTTGGTTATGGGCACAGTTACAAGCGATTTGACAAAACAGGTTTTGGAAGAACCATAGTCTTTTTCAAGCTTTAAATCAATTGGGTTCACTTATTATTTCAAGCAATTTTTAGACCTGGGACTATCCACTACCACATTTCATAATAAGTTTAAAATAACTATTTTCCAACGTCTTGAAAATTAAATCCTATGTCAAAAGCCATGCCTGCAACTAGCTACGTTTATGCTGTCGATTTCCAAAGCCAAAAGGTAGTTTTAAGTCAGTTTTCTGTGATAAACGCAGCTTCAGTGTAATTGTGCTCCGAATTGGTAATTTTTTCATCAATGTGATTTATTCTGTGTATAAAAAGCGGAAGCAGATGCCTTAAGCACGATCTACACTGCGTAAAATTGTGAGCATACAAGCGTATTGTTTATTGTAAACAGAAATCTTTACGTCCGTCGTATCATCTTACCAACGTTCAAGGTGCCAGTTGGTTAAAATAAAGTAACAAAAAACGCATACACTCCTGATTTTACGGACAGTGTAGACCGGGACTAAAGCTTGTTAAAAATTTACGCTCTTTAGACAATACCTTTTAGTGGAATCAGTTAAGAATTCCTTAAACGAAGCTTTTTGAACTATTTGGTTACATTTTCGAACCTAGTGTGAATTTGATTATATTTAGGTTTGACTTCATTACAAAGACGACCTGTCAGGGCAAAGAATTCAGTAATCAGCGATCGTGACCTGATAGAATAAACCCTCTGCTCAGTCTACAGATAGTTTCATCTTTTCTCAATAATCCAGTGTCGGCACAATGTAGTTGCTGTGTCGCCCGATCTTAATTTTGCTTGAAATTAGTCTATAGTTGTAAGCATTGATCCAAGATATATAGCTTTGATTAAGTGGAGTCTGCATAGGTTTATTGAAAGGCAAACACTAGCGACTTCCTGACGTCAAAAACACAAAACTTACGCGCAAAGTTATTTTTCTTGCTCATTGCTATCTTATCGGTTGAGTTTCTTCATATTAACCAGACACTCTGCGTCTGTCTAACCATAACTGAACTATTGCAGAGTCTTTATTTTGGGTTTCTTTTTTCTAGTCTTTTGTCAGACTGGGCCTCTGTGAAGTGTCTTTCCCAAGGACACAACGACGCATTGTCAGTGTGGGAATCAAACATCGGTTGAGTAACGCTTCATGTTGTCTTATAAAGCAAGGGTTGGCAACCTACGGCCCGCGGGCCAGATCCGGCCCGCCAAGCAATTTCATCCGGCCCGCGATCTTTTTCTTATGATTGAAATTCATCTACAACCCCGCCGAAGTGCTGTTTTCTTTGGTCACCGCCATTGAATCGGGTGCAAAATGCCTAATTTTCAGTCGAAGACTTTTGTTTTGGTCCGCTGAAACCTGGCTTGGTCTGGATGTGGCCCATGGGAAGAAAAGGTTGCCTACCCGTGTTATATAGTCTCATTGTTCTTGTTTCACTTACGCTTTGTCATTTTACTCAATATGGCGTTAACTACAAGCTTGTAAGTGAACTGTCAAATGTATAAAGAGTTAAATTTTTCGCGCGGGATGTCGGAAACCAAAAACACTCTTGGAGAGGCGTTTCACCAGTTTTTCCAGAGACTGTTTATATACACCATTTTCATGAATTACATGCTCATTATAGAAAGACTAGAGAACATTTATTCACAGTTACTTAAGTTACAGTATGTCATTCGCTTCAACTGAATTATTTTTTGTTTTTGCAGTTTCTATAACTTCCTAATCCGTCCTATCTTCAACAAACCCACGGTTTGAATCTTGAACGGCAGTCACGACCATTTCCAAAGGAAACTGTGTTTTTTATTTTGAGTTTGCGAAATTTTACGTCTTTTGCTTTTTCTTGCATTATTTACCATCTTCAGTTTTTTTGCCTTGCAATAAAACTTTATTTATACCTATTGGTATTATGAAAGACGCAAGATGGATGAAGTTAGACAATCGCACCAATGCCAATGTAACAATATGTGCCAATACTGGATTCTCGCAGGCATTACCAGCTAGTGAGATGCAGTTCCACAACATATAGGGCCATGCAGCTTCCGATGTTGGCTAGCTGCAGTTTCGCGACTCTGGCCATTGTTGGCAACATTATTCCGCCACGGTTGGCGCGACGCAGGTTCCAATGTAGGCTAGCTGCAGTTTGACGACTTTTCCAACGTTGAAAACATTATTCCACCATTGTTGGCGCGATGCAGGATCCGGTGTTGTTTGCTGCAGTTTGCAGTCCGATGTTGGCTAGCTGCAGTTTCGATGTTGGTTAGCTGCAGTTTTCCAACTCCGGGCCGACGTTGAAACATTATTCCGCCATTGTTGGCCCGATGCAGGTTCCGATGTCGGCCCGCTACAGAATGCCAATGTTGGATGAACGCTGGACTTTGGTGCAAAACCGCATCGCTCCAACATTGGCTGCAGCGTTGGGCCGAGGTTAACAAATGTTGGCAACTGCATCTAGCCAACATTGGCCCGACAATACAATGTTTGCTGGGTAGGCCATATGTCTTCCAGTGCAATATAACTACTCAAAAACCCTCCGCCTACAACTTACCGACCACCACAACCCAGTAGGCTACTAACTCGCTACTTGAAACCTTCAAAAACTACCACTTTTAAAATCAGCTCTCTGTTACCGAAATCTTACAAGCTAAGCCTACTTACTGCTAACATTGCAAATTTGGTCTGCATAACGTTAAATTTGGAATCAATTATAGGAATTAATATCGAACAATAACCCATTATTGTCAAAAAATACAAAATATTGCAAAACTTTACGTACGGAGCTATACGCAATGGAAAATTTTAATCAGCGACCCCAACGTTATTTGAATCAAAATTTTCTATCCACATAGCACTATCTCACAACATAACACAGAACACGTCAAAAATTAAAATTTAAAACCCTACAGTCTGTTTCACCCGTAATTGGGATTATCAGGGGTATCTGCCAAAAGTAACACAGAGTTTAAAATCTAAAATTAAAACGTAAAAGTTAAAAATAAAAAAATTATAAAAAAATTGCTCCTACTTCCGATGGTGAGGCCAAAATGCAAAATTTTAAACTTATTTTGTGCTTAAACTGTAAGTTAAAAAAGAGCAATTTAAGTTTTTATTGGCTTTCAAATGTTAAAAATTGAATTCTTTCAATTGGCTCTAAACAAGTGCAAATTGTGATTCAATGGTAATAAAATACCTATTTTTTCAAATAATTACAATAAATTTTGAAGAGGCTAGGGGAAAACCTCCAAACCCTCATGATCTCTGGCGGCTGGGAGCTCTCCCTGTCTGTGATATGTTTGTGATAAATTACTTACACACGTCTCTCAATATGGACATTTGCACTTCTTAGTTTTGGTTCCGGTCATCTTGCTTTACACAAAATTCTGGTTTAGGGCCCTGCACAGGCCAAAGCTTTTGATCTTCTATTTAACAATAACTTTGTCCCTCAAAAGTTACGTTTTTGAAAATGCTGGATGACGTCATTGCATGGGATTTGTGGTTTGGGCTTCCCCCAATCAAAAATCCTGGCTACGCTTATGCTCTTTCGTTGGGTTGTTTGAGCTTTTCGTCAAATGTGCGGTTAGGTTTTGTGCAGCCAGCTGGTTGTATCCTCATCTAGTTGGATCAGTCCATATGTACTTTGAGGTGAAGAGTAAAGAAGGTAGTCTGTTTTTATGTGGTCTGCCGTTTGATTTTCAGCGCCACATTAGCATGCTGCATTTATTGCCATATCCAAGTAGTGTAGCAACGAACAAAAAAGACCAGCACAGTGCTTAAACGATATAACCGGACACGGGAGCGTCTTTGGTGATGCATTTTTGATGGCAGAGCTTCAATGTTGGGAATAAACTGATGGAATGTGGTATTGCGGTTGCTCCATTCGGTGTTTAAGGAATGTTCAGCCAGCCTGTTCCGTTGAAATCTAATTGTTCAAGGTTTGACTTTATATCTTTAGCTGCAAAACACAAGGCTTTCTTGATTTTAAGCACCAAGTAAGCAATTGTTCGGGGCCGGTGATCTTGCAGTAGAGTGGGAGTCTTGGCTTCAAGGTTCGGCGAGCTAGGAAAGTGTTGCTTGTTTTTTGAGATCTAGCACTCTGTTTCGTTTTCCATCACCGATTGTCAGAATAAAACTGCGGTTCTCAACAAGATCCATGATCATTTGAACCTTGTGTCAGTCAGGTATAATCTGCAGAAGCTTGTAGGTAAATCCCCGATGCTACGTTGTATCTTAAGCTGCTGTGAGATTATCAAAAACAGCTCCTGCCTTGTTCTTTGTTGAAAACATTCCCTAATTTGTTGCGTTATCAAGGTGACGGTCTACGGTTGACCATCAACGATGAAAATCCGTTTTCTCATGTGGGAGCATAGACTCGATTAAAGGCTCGACGCGAGCATGGATGAGCTTTTCAAGAATATTGAAATGGATGCAAAGCAAGGATGCAAAGCGATAGCTTTTAGCATCCTCTAATGGTTTGTTCGGCTTAGGTATTGCAACTACCTGGAGGCGTCTCCAAATTTTGGACATTTTACGTTGGCAAATACAGGAAAAAAAGAATTTGCGTGACCAGGTTTTGGCAGTATAGCCATCATGTAGTAAAAGCTTGGAGAAAAGAGGGTCAGGAAACTGAGCTTTGCCAGGCTTCAGGTTCTGGAGAGCAGCAGCAAATTCAGTTGGGGAAAAGGATTCAGCTCGAGAGGAAATGCTAAGTTTTATAATCTTTCAGGGTTCAGATGTCTCTTTCCTGAAAAGTTGATAAAATTTGACTGTATTTATCGGACTTGTCCTGTACAGGTTTATTAGACTGATGGTGTACACTCTAATTCTAACCAATTGAGAGGCGATAGCATCACTAACAACAGGATATTGTCGGTGGGTATGTCTGGAATTGACACCTAAAATAACTTCCCAAGCATGGATGTGAAAGCTGTAAAATTTTTATTGCTTCCGCTTCCAACCCTATTTGATGTGTCATGTTTCTGAGACGATTATGCTTTTTTGCTCTTGAAATTTTTTGCTTTTACTATTAACTCTAGATAAAATTGGTCGCTTTCGAGACCGCTTGTACTTCTGCTTATTTTGTCAAAATGCTTCCGTTTGCAGAAAAAATTTTCCACTTCCGCAATTTGCTTCTAACTGTATATTATTTTACCACTCACACAATTTCTCTAAATCCACAGTCAAATAATAAGTTCGGTCTTGTATTAACTTTAGCTGCTTAAAAATTAATGCCTTTGGCCGGACCCTCGGACCCTTTGTTATGGCCCTACATGACTTTAGTGCTTTGCATCGGAAATATTAGTAGCAATAAAAAGAACTTTTTTACAATGCCCTTTGCCCCAATCACATTCTCCGATTGGAACTTTCACGCAATGCCATTTATACAAAGTAAGTTTTAGTAAAACTTTGTAACTGGTATATCACATTTTCTTATTTAAAAAAAAAAGAAAAGAAAATGACAGGCTGCAAACTTGTAATATCGTTTGTTTTTTCTTTTTTGCGAATAAAAAATTAGTGCTGTCATTGAACCGAGCACAGGGCATTTTCGAGGACGTGAGGGCTTCGAGACAAATGACTTGAGCTTTGATGTCAAAGCCAAGGACTTTAAAAAATGCTCTCCTGGACGTTCTCTAGCTAATATATCCTACAGGACTTCACTTCTGCTTTATAGCTGAACTTTATTGCGTCACCAAGCCGAAGTTTTAATTATATTTCAAGTTCAAACACCACAGCATATAAAACAATTTTGTTATGTGAAACACCAGGCATGCAAATTTTAATAACGCTTAATTGTGCTGCACTGTTCTGTTTACTTGCTGTTGTGCTTCATTGGTGTTAGATCACATAACATTTTTATTCCGAATATCTGTTCTAATTTTATATTGGTTACATTTTCAGCTGCATCCGAAAATTTTTTTTTAGGTGATGATGATTCTTTTGGAATTTCTGGGTCTGGTGAATCGAGAGCCGGTAAGAATCTTTGCTTTAATCAATTTTGTTAAGGTATGCATTGGATGAATGCGGATAATAAAGTGAGCTACTACAAGCTGTAAAGTGTGGACAGGAGACTAAATTTGGTTGGCACACTATTCGGCTATTCTTTTTTGTTTACTGATTTTGGTATAGTTAGTCGTACATTGAGTAGAAAACACTCATAAAAATTTCAATAACTTACGGAAATATATAATTAAAAGTTGCTCGAAAAAGTGTGCCTACCTTAAATTGTCCGTGTTAAGACATTCTTTGAATGGTAAGAAGCTTTATGAAACTCGTGATGCCTATAGTCAAATTTTAGATATCTTTTTTTTTTGTGAACGAACAATATTATCAAATTGACCTAAAATAACTTTCCAACCACGGACGTAAAAGCTGTCAAATTTGTAATGCTTCCATTTCCAGCTGCTTTTGAGATGTCATGTTTTCAAGTCCGATAACACTTTCTCGCTCTTGAAATTTTTTGATTCCGCTACCAACTCTGGATAAAATTAGTTGCTTTTGAGACCGTTTTTTTTTCAGCTTAGTTTGTCAAAAACCTTTCGCTAGCATACAAATTCTGCCACTTCCGCAATCTGCTTCCACATTAGTGAAAATTGCAATACTTGTATGCAATTTCATTGTTTTTATGTTTATTAATTGCTCAGCATAAAGCAGAAAATTAGTGTAAAGAAAAGCGAGCAATTTCATTCTTTAGGCTCATAAAGTATTCTCTTACCAATCAACTTTTTTTTCCTAATCCTTGAAACTAAACATTTCTTTCTCTGAATCAATTTTTGCTGAATTCAATTTCTTAAAAATATCGGAAACGCAGCGTGGTTGAAAAGTAACCAGGCAATAAAATTTGCAAATGCTTATTCTAACCGCTAAATTTTATCAAAAACAACCATATTAGGCGAAAAGAGGGTGTGATTACAATGGGATTGGGATTATTGGGATTATATGTTTTTCAGTTTTCGGTGATGGTTTGTGTTTTTTTTGGTTTGTGACGTAGTATTTTTGAAAATGACGTCTCGCTTGACCATTTAAAAGTGAGTGATAATTGCAGCACTTTATGAAGGGTGGAAATTCATTGCTGTGGTGTTAGTGATGACGGCGTACGTTGAAGCGTAAGTATGCACCACTACGTCCCGAGACAATAAGAAGTGGTCATGCAAAACTGATGATCACAGGGTCTGTAAATTATAAATAAATAAGCGGTGTGAATGCACAAGTAAATCAACATACGCAAATTCCACATCAGGCGGCAAACCTGTAAGAAATGTTTGATCTGAGCCCATAAAAATCAACTTGTCAAGCAGCTCATGGAAATGAACTGACTGTGGGGATTACACAAAAGAGGAAGCGTACATGAGAAAACCTCCAACATTGAAAGAGGTGAAGATGTGAATTTAAAAAGTTTTGAAAGTCATCCTAAAGACATTCCTTTAAAGGTTGCTTGTTTTGTCCCTGGTCGTGTAATGAAGCTAGTTGACGCAAACAGGAAATCCATTGAAATATGAATAATTGGTCTTGTTTATAAATTGTAAGTAATTTAACAGAGTAATTATACTTCTCCGTATAATTGTCAATATGCTTTGATCCATTTTAATCAACTAACTTTTCTGTCAAATTGTGGGATTTACTGTAATACAAATTTTTTATGTCTGGTTACTTTTCAATCACACAGCAGAAAAGCCAACCTAGCTAACCAATTATCTTTGAAAGTTATTGCCGACTTTGAACTGTAAATTGTTAAGTGCGAATTCTAAATTTTTGACAGATTCATTTATAATGGCACTGGTCTTGCTATATACTGCTATACGTGATATTTTAAAATTAATGCAACACACCAGCGACCGCTCAGCGAAGCAAAGCGTCCTCAAAGTTTTGCATCAGTAAGCTTTATCAGAAACTTAGCTTCTTATTATTTTCGGTTACTCTAGTGTTTGTGCTATCGGCCTTAACCAAGGTTGTTAATTCTTAAAGAAGCATTCATCCCTTTTTTGAAAAACGGAGAAAAAATTCTTAAAAATAAAGTTTATCTATATAACCCCGTAGCAATTTTTGCAGCTCATTAGGCTTTAAGTTCACCGCTTGCATGACAGTGTATGAAAACCCCGTTTACTATCTAGGTAATATTTGTTGCGGTAGCGATCTCGGTATAGCTAATATGGCTGCTTCCAACTACTATAATTAATTTTAGTCTGAATACTCAGAAAGCTGCCTCGAATATGACGCATGCTGTATTTGACAGAGCTGAGCAAGTCCGCAAGTTTGTCCGCAAGTCTGCAAATCTGCATTGCGGACTAACGAAAAAAGTTGCGGACATGCGGACTTGCAGACTTTGGCAGTTTAAATTGCGGACTTGCGATTGTGAGCTATTTTTAATTTTAGTGTGCACGTACGCAAGTTTTATACAAATATTGAAATTCCTTTCTATTTTTGTAAAAGATTTTTGCTTTACCCGGTCGAACATAAGATATCAATTTAGTTTTTTCGATTTCAAGTTCGGCAAAAATATCAAGTTTTTCGAGTTCAGGCAGACAAAAATACTGTCTACTTTTTGACTTAATCGCTTTCTTTTTGCTGACATGCTGTTTTTTCGAGTTCGACAAAACAACCGACTTCTTTCGAGTTTAAGTTCCAATTCGTAGCCCTGGTTCAAAGTATAGCTTTGTTGTTTTTAGCCGCGAGTTCGCAAAATTAACCTCTGTTGTATTGTTTTTTGTACTGGTAGCCAGTCACCAGTATTTTCTCAATGATTATGACGTGAAACAATACATGAAAGCATTTTTTTTAGACCAGCTGTTTTCTAGAGCACACTCAAGATTTATTTTAGGTTGCAGTCAGTTGTACAACCAGGACGAAGGGGCAAAAATGGGCATTAGCCTCCTTTAGCCCAGTCATTTAGAAAATACAACCAAAAAAAAAGAATAAGCGTTTAAACGTGTTTTGGACTTGACCTGAAGTATATGGGGTTCAAGAGGCTAGACAATTTAAATCTTTCAATGACTTCTGAATCTTAGCAATTTACTGTAATTATTGATATGGTTTTAAAACTTGCAAAATGTGATTTAAATGGAGTTAAAATCGCTATTTTTGCCGCAAAATCGCAAAATTCACCCAACGGCTAGAGACTCTGCCCCCTCTGTAACACGCTTGAGTTGCATCAGTTTGTTCAGCACGGGACCTAAATTAGACAATTTTTGTGCAAAAAAAAAAAACGTTTACTTTTGGGTCAAGCCGCCTCTTACTTAATAAAACCATGGTTGCGCTTCTGGTCGCATTCACTTCTGCGCACAGATTTTTTAAGCAATTATACAGCCCACATACAAAACGAGACGAATACTAATATATAACTGTTCTTTTGCCATCTACTGCTTTTGCCTTTTCCTGCCTTGAAAAAAAATTTTTTTTTAAGCGGAAATACGGATTATGCTTTACTATTTGATGGCTTTTCACTGTAATCCAATGACTTTTAATCTTCGAATTCCTAGCTTCATTGTAGCATTTTTAGGGGTTCGTCGGTGGGTTGTGCCTTATGCTTCCATGCAGTTTAGGCACCTACTGTATAAGCAGTAGCGCAACCAGAAGGGCTGGGGCTACAACCCCCATTAGCCTAGTTACTTAAAAACTTTAACCAAAAATACAAACCTTTAAATCTGTTTTGAGTTGGATCTAAAAGTAAGAGAGGCTGGGCAATTCTTACGTTTGCCATCCAAAAAAGCAGTTTAATAACAAGTCATGCTGTGATACACTTACTACAATCAACGATTGTGAGTAATTCCTTCTATTGCGTGGAATATATCCGCCATACGCTTGTTATACTTCCCACAAGTCACAACTTTTGACTTATGTTTACTAATCAACTTTGAGCAAATCACTTTGGGAAATGGTTGATTGCAAAACTCTTCTACTCAGTTCCTAAAAAGTTGCGGACTTTCGGTGCGGACTTCAAATATTACAAAGTTGCGTACTTGCGGTTGCGAATTCAAGAATCTTGAAACGTCGTTGCGGACTTGTGATTGCAGACTAAGCTTTTAAACGTGCAACTGCGAACTTGCGATTGCTGATTAAGAAAATTGAAATTCGGTTGCGGATTTGCGGACAGCGGACTCAAGAAAAAAAAACTTGCGGTGCTCAACACTGGTATTTAATATATATTACTATATTTTGAACACATTCAAGCGTACTTAGTAACGCCTACGGCAGCGCTGGGACAGACAGACAAAGACATTTATTTTGCCACAACAGAGCATCTTAAATTAATTAATTTACTTTCAACAATAAATCAATAAATATAAACTCTTAGCGACCAAAAGTCGGGAAGGAACTTTTTAGTCTTCGGGTCAACAAACTCCTGTTGGCATATGCAATTGGCTAAATCAAGAGTAGTGGTTTGTGAAGTCACTTTTTTTGCATTTAAATAAATTAGAAGTTATGCAAAGTTTTGCAAGCATTTCTTATTGGATTACGTTTTTCACAAATTGACGGCAGCTCTTTTTGGATTTTATGAATGAAAGAGTTTTTATGCTTTTTGTTAAAAAATTCCAGATTTTAACCCCGTTGTATTTTATTAAATTTTGACGTGATTTCTTTTTGAATATGGGTAGATATATAGCTTGTCGTCCTTCACACTTCTCAAGCAGTGCCTATTAACATTAGTCACAAATTTGTAGCGATCATCAAATATCGCAGGCTGTAGACGATGCACACAGTAAAACATAAATTTGGCTACTTGTTTGAACCGTAGAAGCTATATTTCGTACCAGTGTTTAAGTTGCCAATCATCAATAACTCGAAGATATTTGCTTAGCGATATTCAAAGTCATTTTAAAAGATAGTTTGATGTAGAGTCACATACAATTATTCCATAGCATAAATCATAAATGAGAGAAAACTAAACAACAGTAAACCGAGATTAATATCTGTTTAGGGGCAAAATGTTAAAGCCGATGTAGAATTCTCAATGCTGATGATATTTTGGCCTCAATTTTGTTAATTTGATATGTAAATAACAAGATTGAATTGATCTATATGACCAGATACTCGGCTGTTAAGGTGATATTAATCGGGATAATGTTGATAGCCAAATTAATAGACTTACGATTAATTTTATGATGAAAAATTAGCAAACCTTGAGTTTTGTAAGGATTAAGAGCCGAACAATTCGAAGTCATCCACAACCAGACGTGAATTAATTCACTCTTACAGAATCGTACCAAACCATCAAGACTAGTATCACTAATCAAAAGACAAGTATCATCTGCGAATAATTGAGGGGACGTTTTTAGAGCATTTGCCAGATCATTTATAAAACTCAGAAAAGTATTGGCCCTTTAATCGATTCTTGGAGGACTCTGCTAACTAACCTAGCGGACAAAATGGCCACCCCACGAATACCGTAATGATGCAATCTGCTTAGTAAAATGTCATGATTTACGCTATCAAAAGCTTTTGAAATATCTATTGTAGTAGAATTAGGAAAGGAGATTTTTTGTGGTTGAGATTATCATCACATTTGGAAACTGTGCCATTTATAGCTAGTATGGGTCAATGATTTTTTCTAAAGCTGGGCTGGTATGTTGTAGTAATAGTCCTTAAAGTAACTAGGCCATACGTAGGCTAGTGCTGTCTACCAGTTGTAAGTTACCTATGTTCTTAATTACCAAAAAAAGTTACAAGAATAAAGTTACAAAACGTTGATTATGTTTCCTTTGCTGTTGTGTAGAAATAGAATCCAGGATCGTCTCAGTTGGGTGAGTCGAGTCTACAAGACTAACAACGTTTAAGAAAAAAAATGTTTTGTTTTCCTCTTAAAAGCCAATTTGCAGCCATTTTGTTCCAAGCAGATTGAGCAATAAATAAGTTTTTTAATTTTTCTTATTTTGGTCTTGTTATGTAGGCAAAGCTGACTTCTATGGTAGGAGCATTAGGCAAGTGCTGAAGGTATATAGGTAAATAAATTATTGGAAAACTAATGTTTAAATTCAGGAGGTTCGATGATTTCTTGAAGCGTTTTGGCAGCCTAGAGCTAGCAAAGGCTGCGGAATCAACATAAACCTTTAGTGCTTTAAGCGAAGCAGTATAGCCTTGCCCATTGCTTACTGCAGGTAACTTATCTGAAGAAATGATTGCTTGTTGGAAGCTAAAGCTTTATACCGAATTTGATCTTAGACATATGAGGTTCTGATTTTTAGTACGTCAATAACTTTTATGCAATTATTGCGCAATCATTTGAGGCCAAAATTGTCAGGAGGCCAGTAAGATTTTCATCTATTGCGATAGTAAACTTGAATGCAAATCATTTTAGATGTTTCACAAATATTAACTACTTTGAGTCTCCGAAAACAAGTCGATGTTTATTTAAAAAAACAGCCAGACCCATAAGCCTAACTTAACATTTTTCGTATAAGTTTACTACGGTTATCCTCACGTACCTACGAAGCCACTTCCTCGCTAGCAACAGCTGTAGTCAGTAATTTGGTACGGTTTTGAAGCATTTCCGTTTGATTTGGTAATGTTCTGAAAGCGTTTTTTCTTCTTGTAAAGGAAAAAAAAAAGCGATTATCGTATGATTTCTAATTTTGTAGATGACGACAAACAAATTTGGTGCAAAAATTTTGTTTTTAAATTACCAAACTTGTTTCGCCATGGTTTCAGAGCAAACTTTTTAAAACAAAAATATCCTGAATGGCCTGTTAAGCCTGAAAATGCTTAGAATAAAACGCTCAAAATCAGCCACCATATCTTATGAAACGTTTTAACTACTGTAGCATATTTTTGGCAACCAATCAGAGAGATTATTTAGGGAGAACATTTTTTATCTTCATTTTATTACTTTTTTTAAGCAAGAATGTCAAGTACGTACAAACGATTTTATTAGTTTTTGTAGCTCTCATCAATAAACAATAAAACATATAACCAAGTAAAATATTTAAAAAGACACAAGGATCCTGCAAAGTGACCGGTTTAGGGTCTGTAAGTTGAGCGGTCACCCTAAAAGCGAAAGTTTCCACAATACAACAAAATACAAATATCAGAGCACTACTGAGCAAAGCAGCAAACATGTTTAAAAAGAACTGTTGAAGTTGAAAAACAAGTTTCAAAAAAATTAAAGCTTAAAAAAAAGAGTACTATTTGGCAAAGATAAAATATAAGCGTGCTATAGGCAAAAAAACATGAGGCAAATTTTAAGGCAGGCTATATTGACCTAAAAGTACGAATGGTATTACCAGCAAAAATACACCAATTGAGTGAATTTGGAATTCTTATTGTATTAAAGTAATTGTTAATGAAGCGCAAGTAAACATTATTTGTACTTTTTCTTGAAAACTTTAAAGTAACTCTTTCTGATTTCAGACGAAATGGAGTCCCAGATCTTAATTCCGCCATATTTTATAGAATTTTGCAGTCAATATGTGTTGTATC
Organism: Trididemnum nubilum; assembly: GCA_963965965.1. Lineage (NCBI taxonomy): Eukaryota > Metazoa > Chordata > Ascidiacea > Aplousobranchia > Didemnidae > Trididemnum > Trididemnum nubilum. The sequence continues at coordinate 52,238,859 of OZ014471.1, forward strand.
GCGGAATAGCAAACTTACCAGCTAAATTTTGTCTCGTTCTCGATTTTTCTACAGATCCGTTTTACACAAGTATTCGAAAAAATATTGAAAGTTTCATATTGCAACTTTTAAAGTATGGACATCTGCTAATTTAAGTATTTTTTTTGCTTGTATAATAAAGACACACTTACGAAGGGTGGATAGAATGGAAAATTATCAGTAATTAATCTTAAGGCTTTATTTTGTAAAAATACAAGTCTTTGCATGATTTATAATTTGATTCCCAAGCTATAATACTATGCAACAAGTGAGGATGAAGTATAGCAAAGTATAGTATAAGTAAAAGTGTAGAAGGAGCGCAATGTCTTAATTTAGAAATGATGCGAGCTGACCAAAATACTTTTTTTTGCTTCATTTGATATGTGGTCAAAAAAGTTAGTTTATTGTCCAATATTACGCCAAGGTATCGGAAGGAGTCGGCTATTGGTATGGGGATGTCATTAATTGTAATTGAAATGGTACTTGAAGGTATCTAAGCTTAGAAGCAACAATCATAGCTTTGCATTTTGAAAAATTAATCGTGAGTTTATTAGCTGATGACTATAGATCAGCACAAACCAGCAACTAACTTGTTTAAGCTTTCACTTTGTCAAGATTGACTTCATTAATTACGAGACACGTGTCATCAGCATACTGTTTTATATTGTTATTGTTAGAACAAGTATAAATACTGCTGATGTCATTGGTATATAGTAAAAATAGAAGGGGACTCAGTTTTGACTCTGGAACTACACCATAGCTTATATGACTAGAAGCAGAAAGACGACCATTAATGCTTAGACAACGAATTCTTGGGATTTGGGTAAGATGAAATTAGTTTGAGAGCTGGGCCTCGTTTTCCATAATGTTTTTCTTTTGAAAGAAGTATATAACAAACAATATCAAACGCCTTTTTGTAATCAATAAGAATCAAAAGAGTTTATAACATTTTGCTGATGTAATCATATGTAGTAGTTGTACATCTAATAAGGGATGTACATCTAATAAGGGATGACTTGTGGAAAGGCCGCTGCGAAAACCGTATTGTTTATGATGTTTTATCGGATTTTAGTGAAGTAATTTATTAGTCGAGAGCCAATTAGTTTTACCATTACTTTGGACAGACACAATAGCAGCGATATTGACTTCTAATCTGATAGTTCACTTCGCCGCTAGCTTTAAACAAAGAAATACCTTTAGCATTTTTCATGCAATTTGGAAAAATACTTCCAGAAAATGACAAATTACCCAAAATAAACAATGGAATTGCAGTAATTTCGATGGCTACTCTTTAAAATAAGCAGATACGCGATGTAGCTCAGATACACGATGTAGTTCAATAAATTGGTCTTTTTAAAAATCTGTTGTGGAGATTTTGGTTCAAGATAAATTGAGTTTGATACTCTTTTACCTAAAAACTTAAAATGATATGTGTCATTTTGTTCAGAAAATCTCATCGCGAAATTCTTACCAGCACTAGAAAAATATGTGTTAAAGTGGTTCGTAGTACAGGCAGTTCATTTATTTCAGTTTTATTGACTACAATTTTATTAATGGTGGGGGAAGATTCTGCAACATTTAGAAGAAAAGATTTAATCATTTGCTAAGTTTTTTTGTGGATTGGATTTGTGTTCATTGTAGTAGCCCCAAAGATATTTGTAAATTATAGTAATCTAACGCTTTACACAACACAAAAGGTAAACCACATCTGCAAATAGAAATAACACGATAGTAAAATACTAACAATCTTCAACTTCTCATCGACTGTGCATAAGGAAACTTAAATGTTACACAGTAACTGCTCACTAAATTGCGCGTAGCAAAAATGAAGCGCTACAGCCGTAATAATCAAAGCATCATTGAAAACACAGCAATATCTGCTTACAGAGGATTTGCACTGCAAGCTACAACCGAGAATTAAATGAGAAAGGAAATCTAGGTTCGAAACTATGCCACTTTCCCCTCAGCCAAAAAAAAAGTTCAGCTTTATACGGCGTTTAACTACTCACAAAATTCAGTGCACAAAATAAGGCAGTTGCGAAAGGGCCGAATCACAAGTTATCTATTGCCTTATATCGGTCAGGAAGGCGCCGCTGCCGTAATAAATATTTTATTCCAATATTTATTCCAGCTAAAGATTAGCATTGACAAAGAATATACAGTACAATTAATAGAATACGCGCACTGATAAGCATACATTGTGCTCAAAACTACATGATGCCTCTGACAAAGGCAAAAATGACGTCACTTCCAGTTGTCCGGCTGACCCCAGACTTTCTCAAAATGTGTATTATTAAATTTGATTCCAAGTTAGAGTGCATCAAAGCAAAACGTTTTGTTTAGTTTGGGAGCTATACTAAAATAACTGAGAAGGAACCCGGTACAAATAGAGTTAACAGAAATGACGAGCCATGAGCATATAATACGTCGTAGTTCGTTCAAGCTAGAACTATATTTCTTTATTAATAAAGCTTTATGAATTTTGGCACAATTAAACAAGATTATTTGGCATAATTAATAAAACACAAGTAAATAACATTTCTTGATATTTCCAACAATTTCAATCTGGCCTGCAAACTGTCTGTCGCTAACAATTCTAACGCCTGCCAACTGAACTTCAGGAGTCTAAACTTCGACTTTGTTTAAATATTAAGAATGTGCCAGCGCTTTTGCGCCAACATTTTGGTAATTACTCTCCAAAAAAAAATACTGATCGAATCGAAAATAAAAAAGTACCGGCGGTATCGGTTCGGAAAAAGTAATTCGGTACAGTAATTCATTACAAAAGTAATTCGGTAATGCTTAACTTTGATTGTTAGGTGGTTGCTGTTGAATGATATTCTTTTTCATGTTTAATTTCAGATCGATTGCACCATTGGAAGTTTCAAGATGATTTAAGTAAGTGAGCTTGAAGTTTCAAAATAACAGACTGGGCCCACACTGCAGAATTTCCTCGCTCGCATTAATAGCCTAACGAGAATATTTTAATAAGCGTTACCAAACAAAATACTCGCTAAAGGCAAGCGATTATTTTTGCACGTGCATCTGAAGCTCAGCGAACTGGGTGACGTTGTTTTCGTTTGCTAAGTTGCTTGAATTGATTGCGAAATCGTTTTTGGTCAGAAATATGCTGGCAAAATGTTGAAAACTCTAAATAAAGCGAATTTTTTCTGAAAAAGACTGCTAAGAAGCAAGTGAATTGCATTAAGAACCATTTGTTCTATCGACTAATAAAGCAATATTAAGCAACGCCAGCTGAAAAAAAATAGCAATAAACTATTTTTAAACGAACAATTTTCTAAGATGATGAGAGTCCTTTTTGCTCAAGATTTAAGAACACATTAAAAACAATGCCAGTCTCGGCATCAAAATAAACCAAAAGCAAACGAAAAAAAATTCAGGTCAAAGAAAAGAAACTAAATTTTGTACTGATTCAAAACCATACAATTTTAGTGATTTTCATCTGTTTGCAAGCAAAAATGCAACTATTCCAAAAGTATAAAGGGCTGTTTGAAAAAAAAAATTTGGCAGACGTTCAACTTGAAAAAGCTTGCTTTTTCTCTTTTGCAATTTTACGAAGCAGCAAAAGCAGGAAAAAAGCTTTTACTCAGGCAGACACTGCATTGGGAATTATGGAGTGCTACAAACATGTTCGCTAAAATTGACATCGATGCTCTCAAGAAAAAATCAAGAAGAAATGATGCTGAAAATCAGAAAAAAAAACAGCAGCCTGTTTTAACTCAAGATTTACTGCTTCCACAAAAGAAGAATGCACTTGGACATGATCACTTTGAAAAATTTTGAAACCGGCTGATACTGATGACATAATTCTGTAAGTTTACCCTACATCAACCTCAAAGGCGCTTTACGTCATTTAAAAAAATTGTAATATGGAAAAGTTGTATTTTTTACACTGATTCCAAAACATCATGAAATTCTGTCGTTCATTTACTAATTATTAGCAATAGAGGATTTTGCATACTTAGAATATTAACACACAGCCCTAGTATCTTTTTCAACAACAATTACAGTAGAGATGGCAACAGCGTAGCCTACGTGGCTGCGCGCTGTTGTTGGTGCACCGCGCCGCGCAGTGTGGCAACTAAAATCTGCTTCACGTAACAGCATCAGCGCAGCGTACCATAATTTTTTACATTTTTTGCAATTATTGCCGATGATTGCCTCTATATGAACAACAATGGTTAGTCATGATGCAGCCATTATTTGAATTTAAGACAATACATGTTACTAAAACAATACAAGGTGCCTTCGGTTAAAGTATATTTTTTCAGAATTCGGAGCATCCTAAAATAGACTATTTTGGCTACAACAAATGTAGTTTTGACCGTCTGAACATGCTTCTTGGCACCAACAAAAAGATTTTGGTTTTGGTAGGCTAGACTAGGAAAGGTTTAGGACGTTTGGTGAAAAGATGAAACAAAGGCAAGTAAATGTAGATGAAACAGGTTGGTGGGAAACAATCATCAGAGCAAAGGCACAAAACAAAGCCTAGCCACATACTCACCCTGTATGCAGTAGGCCTATGGTATTATTACAAGCCGAAGGCTAGATAACAGTCTACCACACATGCGCTTGCATTTTAGAGTGACTAAGTTAGTTCAGGGTAGCCTATTTGTCAGCAGGTCATGACATCATTCATTCATTCATCCATTCTTTTTTTTTTTTTTTATTCTTGACCACCACAACAATAGCAAATGCATGGTAACACAATATTAACTCGTAGAGTCAGGAAAAGCAAGTAGCGACGCAACGTCAGACGTTAAGACATGAGAGGATACTGAAGACAAACAAGCAATTTTTATTTGCATGGTTGCTACACCTGTCACACCAGCTTAAGTACATTGTAGGCCTAATCAATCACACTCATCAACACACACGCAGGCGCACAAGATGGAACTAAATTTAACGGCAGGAGTAGTTGTTTGAATGATTGATAAAGAGAAAAGAGCGGGACAGTGATTACTGCAAGGCCAGGCACATCAAGCATTTGGTATTCGGTACTATGTCTGTAGCCTATTTCAGATTTGGTTGGCCTATGTAGTAGAGCAGGGAAGACTAGGCTACACAAAGTTCCAATGACAGAATAGCCTACATAGTAGCAGAATTTATTCCACAATCACACACACATGCAAACGGCAAAGGTAAAATACGTAGGTATTTTTAATTGATTAGTTTTAATTGCATCTGCTCCTCAATCAATAACGATGCGTTTAAACAGATTCAAATTTTAATTCCAACTTCAATTTATGATAACTAAACGATCCAAACAAACGATGATAACTGAAGCGGTGAAAACGGAGTACTGATAAATGATTAAACGGTTTCTGAAAATGCAATTCTTATGAATAGCTTTACCGACACGTAAGCACAAAAAATTCATACTGGAAAATGACACTTCTACTCTTGCATCGTAACAATGTGCACTTAGTTATGAAGTTAATTAAAGTTAACAATGTTTAAACCTACAAAATTCATTCACATAGCGTGTATTGATGTAGCGGAACCTCATTATATAGCATCATTTAAGACTTTCACAATAATTATCGTTTGTGTTAGTGCATTAAACAATAGGATTATAACCGTAGAAGTAAAACCTTGAACATTTCACTTACCAATGAGTTTTCAGATGCAGACACAATAATTTTGTTAATTGGACCAATAGTGTAGCTCGAACTTGGAACGGCAAATCAAACTGTCTGACTAACCAAAAAAAGGGGGGGAGTCAGCTAAAGCGAAGGGGATGCAAGCAAACACCAAAGATGGGCGATAGCTCCAAACTAATCTGAGCTCAAAGCTCTAAAATATGGAAAATTTTGCAATCCCAAAAGGCTTTCTAGAATACGGACAATTTTTTGCCCTAAAATAACTATAATTTGAAATGCTTCGCTTGCTGACTCGTTTCTTCACAAAAGTGCATCTGCACTCTACAAAAATTCTTGCTGAGTGATTTTACCGTTGCAAGTTCTAGCATTTAGAAATGCGAAATTTGCACCGCGGTAAATCTAAAATGCAAATTAGTAGCACGTCACTCAAAAATTAAACGAGCACCGGATCAAGTCAAAAGAGTGCGCGCTTTATGATGCAATGGCTAGTCTCGGAATTGGCATGACTAACAATCGGAGTTCTAGACTCGGCAAGGACACAAACGTCGCAAAAAAAACAGAAATGAACTAACAGGTATAATATTAAAACCGCAAAGGTATAATGTTAAAACAGTAAGCCTTGGCTTGGTCTGATACATCGATGACTAATGCAAAATAACTTGCTTTGTAGAAATGGGTTAGTTAGTGAGCTTGTTAGAGATGTTCTTGCAAGGGTTAAAAGGTTAACGGATACGCCGAGAAGTAAGCAAGTTTGCCCAATATTGAATACCCATATATAGGCTTACGTTGGGAGTCACAAAGTTGTTTTTATCAAGTTAGACAGTTTCATGCAAGTGTAGTAGCTTGTGACAGCATGCAGAGCACGTGATATATTTCATTATTTGAGTTACTGGTTCAGGATCAGTACAGTACCGTAGTTGCATGGAATCATCAGGTAGACTGGTACATTGTTTTTGATTGCCAAAACATGGTGTGAAAAACTGATAGAAAACACACACAAGGCAGATAAAACCTGCAAGCCTATAATTAAAATAATTGACCTTGCGTTGCATGTTTCTTAGTTTTTACTTAGCCATTTATAAAATTAACGAGTGCAAAGTTTCAGACTTTTACTTTAGTAACTAAAGAATGGTTTGGTCTAGCTACATGAAATTTTGACAGGAGTTTGAGATTCTTAAATTATACATTTGTCCCAAATTTCAAGGTAATGGTTCACGTGACTTTGGTTTTAAAACCATCCCAAACGTTTGGTGTAGAAAGCGGTCTCATTCAAAAACGGCTTCAGTACGGCAGAAAATTATTTTACATGGTTTTATGTCATAAAATTCCCTATTATCCCTACCTACACTTTTCGCCGCGTTGAGTTTTTTTTCTTTTTTTTGTTTTGTTTTGTTTTCTAAATCTTGCACGCTCTTCTTCTCCTAAACCACGAAGCATTGAAACTTAAATTTTGTGTAAATTTGTTGAGCTGCAAACGCAATTTTGTCTCCTAAAATGTTTTGGGGCCTCTCCCCCAAAATAGGGCCCCAAAACATTGATTTTTTTAATTGCTCAAGATAAGGCGATAGTTTTTTCTTATATCAGTAGATATTTAAGCAACAGATATTTTGACATAGTTTGGGGGTACCACTCCCCAGGGGCCCCCAAATAACCCCCCAGGAAATCAATTTTTAAACGGCTCAAGCTAGGGCATTAGTTTTTTTTCATATCAGCAGATTTTTTAAAGACAAATATTTTGACATGGCTTGAGAGGGCAACCCTTCTGAAAACCCTCCCAAATGATACCCCTAAAATCAATTTTTTATATGTCCTAAGCTAGAGAGCCGATGTTAGTGGAATAATGTTAGTGGAAATTTAAAGGATATGTAATTTGCAATGCGGTGCAGCATGAACTTAGTTGTGTTTGGATGCGGTGCGATGCGGCATGTGGACAAGGTTTGCAGACACAGAGCAGCATACGAATTCATTTTTTGTTTTCCGCGAAATTTCTAAATTGCAGTACATACCATCATACAGACGCATTACGCTTGAATGCATTATTTTGAAGTAGAAATGCATCTGACGTAACGATGAAGAGTTTGTTACCTACTAAAGCAACATCTCGCAAAGAAATTGGAGCAAGCATTTTTAATGCATGTTCGGCGAGACTTTTGAGAAAGAGCATTTTGTCTAGGAAGGTTTTTGTTCGCACCTTTTAAGAAACGAAAATGGCCTTTACGAACTCGCTGACGCGTTCTGTAATGTGGATCCAGTTCTCAAAATGTTTTACAATAACTATAGTTTTTTATCTTGTTATATTGTGAGGATGGCGATTGATATATAAACAAATCGTAAATCACTAAAATGTATCATTATTCGTACCCGTAACAGTATCATTTAAACTTTTCTCCAAACATATTTGACCAATAACTCCACAACAGCGATGCTGCGGTTTAATTACAATATGTTTATTTTTGTGAAAACTAGAATTGGGATGGTAATTTTTTCTTATTATGCTGGAAACTTTGTTAGCTTTATGGAGTTTTGTCAAGATTTTCTTAGGTATTCGTTCCAATCCCTGTGGCTCAAATTGAATAGCCCAGTTAGTCACATGCTAGAAAACATGGATTAAGAGTGAAAATTGCTTGTTTCGCGATCGTTGATACTTGGCTAGAGTACAACCTTTAATCTCTAGAATTGCCCATGTCGGCTGAAACTAGAAAACAACTGAGATGTTAATTGACGAATCGAAAATGGCAGTTGATAGTTCCTTTAGCTTCTTGAATCTCAGAAAGCAGTACACCAATCTTAAGTTAAAACTTTTATTTAAGAATGAAACACAAACCAACTTACAGAGCAAAATAGCTCCACTCACACCTCTTACTAAATGGCTATACGAGCCAATCCCAGATACACAAACTCGACTTAGCTGCCAACAAAACGAATACCCAAAAATCATCCACTTTAAGAATATTAGAATAATGAATGAAAAACGGCCCGCCTATTTATACTACGGCAAAAGCTATCGAATATCCCAGAAAAATCCTTGAAATGTTGCAATAGAAAAAATACACATTCTTACGATAACAGATTTCGACCTAATTATGACATCACAACTTCAAGTCTAAATATAGCAATTAAGAGTCGTAAACAACCCAAACATCGATACCTGCAGAAAATAGCGGAATGTACAGTACAAAAAAGGAATTATCTCGAATATCTCAAATATTCTAAATCACAAAAAGTGACAAAAGTAGTAAATCAGTCACGTACACGTTAAAATAAAGCAAATAATCATTTCTCAGGCATTCAAAATTATTATTCGTGACAGTTTGTTTATCATGCATTCTATATGTCTATTAAAAAAAGTTTTGAAGAAAAGTCAGCATCTTTTTTGTGAAAGTTAATAATTCCCAATTTTGCGAATTTTGGTACTAAAGTATCTAAGTCCTTTGTTAAGTTAAAGTTCTAATCTTGTTAGTGATTAGGGATAAACTACTGCTAGATAATAGACAGGTTAACAACTTGCATCACAAGGCTGAAGCAGAAACAATACCTTTAAGCGAATTTCTAAACTTGTAGACTATGTTGAAAACAAAAAACAGCAAAATTCATTCATTTGTGGGAAAAGTGCCTAAGTCCATCATGTTTGCAGTAAAAGTACTTAAGTTCAAAAATACAAATCTCTTTAACTTCTTGATGTAAAACCTGCATAAAGTGGTAAATAGTCTCAAAAAGCCCAATTTGACTGTGCCTATCCAGAAACCGTAAACTTTTAATTGCTGCACGCGCAACCTGATTTCACGATCATATGGAAAACTTTAAATGCCATTATCTCAAAACTGATTTTTTGTGACTTAAGTACTTTTAGAATTAGACGCTTCAATTAATTTATCCTGAATATTGGATTTTTTGTTGCTCATTTCGACATCATGTTGCTGATAGCTCAAAGTATTAACAGTTCATAAGGTAACCTAAGTTCAAAAATTTGTGTAGTTTGATCAGTTCATTTTGAGGATCTAGCTCTTCCAAAGGTATACTTCCAAAGGTAATCAAGCAAATCAAAATTAGATTTGCTTTGCAAATTGGTTTGAAGATGTCTATCGGAAAAAAAATCAGGATTTAACAATAGAAACCCAAATTAAAATCAAATCGCGTAGCGTTCGAAAACAATAGGTAATAACTGTACAGTTAGACATAAACAAGCAAAACAGTATCATTTGCTGTATGCAAGCTTGGAAAAATTATAATTATTGTAATTGACAAAATTGTAGTTAATTACTCGATTTTGCTGTAATTGTAATTGTAATTGCAAATTTTCAAAACTCGATGATTGTAATTGTAATTGAAAATTTTTCTGCCCATTTTCGATTATAATTACTCTATTATTCTCTAAGATAGATGATAACAAAATGTGTTTGAACAATAACAATTTCCCTTTGGTTGCAAATCGATATCGAAATTTTTTATCGGTTGCAATTACATCTGAAGAGACAAATCGAACATCAAAGTAGGTTAATAAAATAATATAGCCACAAGCTTATCGGGCATATACGAAATCAGTCGTAAATATACTTCTACTACTTTATTTATTAAAATCGATTTCACCCCAGCGGGGCATTATCAGTTAGATCTAAAAACAATCAGCGTATACTTTAAAACCAAAATCATCATAAAACCTATAAATAGACTATAACATCAATCAAATTGAAAAGAACATAAAATGGACTTCAATAACAACAAAATTAAAGAAAAATAATACTGTATATAGCAAAACCTCTTTCGCAAAGCAAATATATTGAAAACCTTGTTTTATCTACACCACCACAACATCAGAAAAAAACTATACAAAAAAAGTTGTTTAAAATAATAAACCCCTGCAAAAAAATATAAATATTTTTTCAATTATAAAAAGCGTTGCTAAGCAACCAAAAAGAAACATATCTCCAAATCTTAAAAAGTAGAAAACTTAAATCTTTTTTCAAAAAAAGTGGAATTGGAAAAGAAAACATTACCAAACTCTTACCTTGGTTGGCAAATCCACAAGTAATAAGAAAAGGACCTTTACGTACTAACTTCTCCAAAACATACTGCTACAATTTGAAGAGATGGCCAGCCAAAGAGAAATAGGCCTAGGCTATTTGAGGTTAAAGATTGAAAACTAGCTTAACTAAACCAAGGACTAGTGTACATGAAAAAGCAAAGACCAAAGCCCGGCCTCACCATTTAACTCCCAAAAAGATAGCCTGACTCTGTCGCACTAGCAAACTATAGGGCGCAAAGTTGGAAGAATCTCGCAAACTAGTCAATTTCACTACATCAACCAAATCAGCTGCTGATAAAAATAAAAACAACTCATTATAGTAAAGTGAGAGCCTATGACGTAACAAAACCAATATCAGTGTCGTAAAATTAAGCAAAAATTTTCCAAAAGCATGCCTCGAAGCAAAATATAGAGTATGGAAATTATAAATATGGAATACAGAAATATGGAATGTGGAAATTATATGGAAATAGAAACAATATTGAAAATATTTTTTTTGAAGCAGAATATGTTGAAGCAAAATACCTCTGTTTTGCGTGATTAGCCTATTGCAACAGATTATAATGAAAGCAAACCAGAAAAACAGTAGGCCAATGCAGCAAACTTAGTGATATTTCGGTAAAATATTTAACCTCAAATAGCCTAGGCCTATTTCTCTTTGGCTGGCCATCTCTTCAAATTGTAGCAGTATGTTTTGGAGAAATTAGTACGTAAAGGTCCTTTTCTTATTACTTGTGGATTTGCCAACCAAGGTAAGAGTTTGGTAATGTTTTCTTTTCCAATTCCACTTTTTTTGAAAAAAGATTTAAGTTTTCTACTTTTTAAGATTTGGAGATATGTTTCTTTTTGGTTGCTTAGCAACGCTTTTTATAATTGAAAAAATATTTATATTTTTTTGCAGGGGTTTATTATTTTAAACAACTTTTTTTGTATAGTTTTTTTCTGATGTTGTGGTGGTGTAGATAAAACAAGGTTTTCAATATATTTGCTTTGCGAAAGAGGTTTTGCTATATACAGTATTATTTTTCTTTAATTTTGTTGTTATTGAAGTCCATTTTATGTTCTTTTCAATTTGATTGATGTTATAGTCTATTTATAGGTTTTATGATGATTTTGGTTTTAAAGTATACGCTGATTGTTTTTAGATCTAACTGATGATGCCCCGCTGGGGTGAAATCGATTTTAATAAATAAAGTAGTAGTAGTATATTTACGACTGATTTCGTATATGCCCGATAAGCTTGTGGCTATATTATTTTACTGATCCCTAAATGCGAAGTCGTCGGAATTTCTTCTTTCTTCTCCTGTGTGTGATTTTCAACCAAAACATGGCCTCAAAGTAGGTTAGGGATAGTCAGAGTTAGTTTTAGAGATGGAATTAATTATATTCATAACCTAAACTTAGCACCTACTCTAATCATAACTAGCACTAACTCTAAGCCAAAAATTAGCTTAACATAGAATTGGCCTATAACGTCACATGTGACTGTAACCGGTTGTAAGTAACTATTGTAGCCATAAGCGTAACCAGAATTTTTGATTGGAGGGAGCCAAACCACGAATCACAAGCATTGACGTCATCCAAAATTTTTTCAAAAGACGAACTTTTTGTGGGGAAAAGATGTCGTAGAATGGAAGATTTAAAGCCGTGACCTGTTGTTGGCAATTAACCAGGATTTTGCTAAAGGTAGCGGTACTGTAAACTAATAGTTAAAAAGTGCAATTATCTAACTTGGGAGACATGTTGAGTAAGCTAACGTAACTCAAACGTATCACAGACGAGGATCTGGGGGTCGACTCCTAAGCCACCAGAGAGACTTTGGATCACATTTTGCAAGTGTTCAGAGCCATTTGAAACAACTAAATTTGTAATATTTGAAAGCAAAGCCGAAAAAACTAAATTGTTTAATTTTTTTTTTTTTTTCTTGCAATTTAAGTCCAAAGCACGTAGATAATCCTTCCATTTGTTGTTGAATTTTAAAAGTAAGTGATATATTAGGCCCACACAAGGGGAAGTAAGGTGCATTGCCTCGAGCAATATATTAACAGTAAATAATAATCCACTCAAAGATTTTCTTTAGAAATTTTTGATTTTGTCAATTAACCGGTTATAGGTGCACATGTACGGCTAGGGGGCCCAGGCCCCCTCAAATCAAATTAAATGTTTTGTTCAATGAGCATTTCCCCTAGCTTTATTTTAAAAGTATTTTGTGCATAAAAACTGGCGAGGTTGAAATGAATTGTTATACAAAAATGGTACATTAGTGGTTACGCTTACTAACCATGTTATTCCAGAGCCGGATTTACATTACGCAAGGCCCCCTGGTACTTCGGGGATTTTCGCAACATCTTTCTGCCAAATATAGGTAAAGACCAAGAAAAAGTCTTACAATCTGAGAGCGGGGCCATGGTACTGTGCCAAATGTTGAATCCGGCCCTGGTTATTGCATTACGTTCATAAAAAGTTTAGATGAGGGCCTGAGGTAGCAAATTTCAGGACAAAATTTCTTAATTTCACCCGAGTAATACATTTTAATTGGTTGGCAAAATTGAATTGATGGGGCCCAGGCTTCCTGGTCGTCAATATTATTGTTAATTACTGTTGAACGCGAGTACTGTTGTGCGCAAAGATGCTAAAACCAACTGAAACTGCAGAAACAAGGCTTTTTGTCACATTTTTTTTATTGATGGCTTATCGGTTGGGGGGGGGCCCGGGCCCCCTGGCTCCCCCCCCCCTGGGCTACGTCTATGATTTCAACTTTAATGCTATTTGTGATATTTAAATTTTGAGTGCTTTTTTGCCTGTTTGCCCTTGTGTGCATGCCAAAGCAACACTAACGGTTCTATTTTGTACAATCATGCTAAAAATGTGATATTATAGGTAAAAATTAAAATAGTGCTAAATAGCAGTTGCAACTTGAATTTGAAACGAACACAATTTCAACTTTTTTACAATTTTCAATTGTGTTAAAACCTATTTTCTTTTGCAAAAATAATTTGCTACCTTAATGCAGAAAGGTTGTAACTGACATTTTTTAGAATTTGAGTTGCAGGTGCTTTTGCATCTTCCAGGGTTTAAAGAATTCACTGGCAAAAGATTGAAACTGTTGCTTGCTTTGTCTTCTTGTATTTTGCAATGCAAAAATGGTGTAAGTGCAAAAGTTGCAAAACTGTTAGCAGAGAAAGGTTGTACGTGCTGTTGCTTCAGCGGTGAAAGGTTGTAACTGAAATTTTATTTCTGAAATAATAGCCATTTTATATTGTGCTCAGGCAGTTAGTATGCTTTTTTTGCTTTTTACGCAAAACTTTTTTAATTTTAAACGGAAGAGATTTTTTTTGATTATTTGCATCATTTTGACTAGAAACTAGACAAGAAAAATTCAGATATGAAATTTTGTTTCTGAAATGTAGCAATTTTGTATTGTGCGTAGGCAGTTAGGATGCTTTTTTTGCTTTTCGCGCAAAACTTTTTTACTTTAAACGGAAAAGATTTTTTTGGATTATTTGCATCATTTTTGACCAGAAACTAGAAAAAAATTTAGATTTACAAACTGCATAGTAGAAGTGAATGCTTCAACTCTGACCTGCTGAATGAATACGGAATAAATTAATAGGGCTACTGCTTTGGCGTTTTTTTTTTTATCTTTGTAAAATATTACCGTAGCCATTATTATTGCATCAAGATTTTTGTTTGGCCAACATAGTCGTAAATCAGCGGTCTGCTATTCTGTGGTTTTGGATTTAAGGAGTAAAGACAATCAAGGTGTAATTATTGCAAGTATTTTTGTGTTGAAATTGCTTTGGGTGAGCTTAGTCAGATTGCGTTCCTTCCGCAGTGGTGATCCCGACGTGATATGAATATGCAGAAAAAAAATGCGCCAATATCATTCGATGTCAGACAATGAAACCGTCAAAGTCTGCTAACAATTTTTCTTAAATAAACTTGATATCAAGCAGCGGACAGTGTATTATGCTCATGAAGGCAAACTTGACGGATGTGCTTCTGCAACAACTAAAGGTTTTGTTTCACCGAATTGTCGAGGGAAGAACACACCTCCAAATACAATCAGCAATCATGTCAGAGCTTTTGTGAACTTGCATATCGATTCATTTTCTGCGTTAACGTCTCAATACTGCAGAAAGAGGACATCTCGCAAATACTTGGACAGCAACCTTAACGTAAGTCAATGTCTGATCTGTGCAGAGGTTGCTGTGAAGAAAAAGCAGAAGAAGATGAAACCCAGTGAAAACTTTTTTCTGCAGATTCATATTCTATTAGGATTATTATTAAAGTTTTCATAAATCAAAAAAAAATGAGTGCAGCCTTTGCGATATGTGAGAATGAATCTTTGATTACCACGTATCAAAGGTACCGAGCACGAAAGAAAAAACACGACAGCCCAAGGTCATTGATAAGCAATGTGCAATTGAAAAGTCAAATTCCATTAGATCAATAATTTTTGACTTGCAAAAAGTTTTGCAGGCGCCACAAATGAAGGTATCAAACCTTTATTACAGCCGAAAATTGTCCACGTACAATTTTTCTTCATACGACATGGCATCCAAAGCAGCCATGTGCTACATGTGGCATGAAGGATTGGCAAAAAGAGGCCGAATCATTTATTTTTGACAGTAGTTCTCAACCATGGCGCCATAGCCCAATAGTAGGCGATAGGGCATTTTGCGCTGGGCCACAAAGCTATTTGAAAAATTGGCTATTTGGTTCAAAAAAGTATTTTTGTGCAAAAACTCGTGCATTTCGACGCGATGACCATTTAATTTTACTCTTTATTTTGAGATCGATTGAAAAGTGGCAAAAAAATTGCGAATTGCCGAGCAATGACCTTTTTATTTTAGAAGATCGTTTTAAACATGGCATGAAATTGCGGACTTCCACGCAATGAGTTTTTGTTTTGTTTTTGGCGATCGGTAAAAATTGGCAAAAAATCGCGGAATCCGAAGCAATGACCTTTTCTTTGGAGATCGTTTGAAAGTTTGCAAAAGATTGAGAGAAAGGGGCATGGAAAATGTTTTAAATATAAATGGGCCACGGTTACAAAAAGGTTGAGAACCGCTGGTCTTTGAATAAATGAAGTCTCTACCTTCATCGATAAAAGAAATAAACTTTTACAGTGATACTTGCAGTGGGCAGCAAAGTAGTTGCAACTTCTCTACGATGTGCCTGCATGCTATGCAGAAGGTGCCATTAGTGAATATCAACCACAAATATTTTGAAAGAGGGCAATTTCAAATGGAGATTAACTCCTTGCACTTCACATAAGACCGAGCAATGAAATACTCGGATATGAACATACCATCAGAATGGTGCACTGCTGTTCGTTTATTAAAACGTACACAACTCAAATATGAAGTTATAGAAGTAAACACAATTGCTGTTTTGGATTTCAAAGAAGTAGCTGATGAATAAAATTGCATCATTTATTTATGTCACTAGGGGTTTGAGTTGCATCATTTATTAACGTCACTAGGGGTTAAAATGACTACCCACTTCGACGCGGAGACAGCATTGAGGTGTTGTCAAATGAAGTAGCATTGTAAGACGTGATGTTTCTGTGAACTATTAAATTATTTCTTCCTATTTCACTTCAGGAATAATTTAGCTGATGAATGTTTTACGAATCAAAAATCAACCGACGATCGAGGAAGCTTGTCATGGATGAAAGTGAAATGGTAGCAAAATAAAAAAAACAAAACACAAAGATATATTTCAAATACCAGCTTGATAATATGGAATTAAGTTTTATCACTATCAACTGAGAACAAGATACAGATGCGTTAAAACCGTAACAAATGCACAAACATCCAATGCGTACAAAAAGAAGCACAGCAAGGCAAGCATCGCAGATGCGAAGAACAAAGATTTTCTTAAGATGTGCAGAGAAGGTCACATTCCATCCAATCATTCTGATTTTTAGGAAAATCTCCATCACCAATTGCTCATCAAAGACTGTTTAAATGACCAGATATTGAAGATCATGAAAATCACGATGATTACGAATAAAAGGTTCAAATATTGCTGCACACTGCTGAGAATAAGACTATTTGTTGCAAAAAATCTTCAGTTACAACCTTGTGATTATAATGATTCTTGACTTTTCTTTAGAGGTAAAAGGTTGTATTTGCCTTTGTCCCAAAACCGGAGTCCTATATTCAATAACTTTATTATGCATTCATATTTCATTGTGATTCATAAACTTTTATTGAGAAATCAAGCTTGAAAATTAATTGCTTGCATTGCTTTTTTTTGTTCAAACATTAAAATCTGTTTTTCTCAGTTTTAAGTTTTTTAACTTACAACCTTTCTGCACTACGGTAGCGAATTGCGGTATGATACCATGGATTAGCTAAAACCAAAATGTTGCTTAACTAAAACCATAAATTTTTTTACACAAACCTACTAATAAGAATAACAAGTTAGTGAAATTGATCGATGTGGGTTTTATTCTTTCATGTTGCAGGAAAAAGCGGTATTTAGCCGAGTGGAAATTATTTGTTTTTATTCCGTGCTAACAAACTAAGCACACTGACTCGAGATAATGCTAATAGTGTAACAATGCAAAAACGATTAATTATCCAAGATTGTTGCGTTGCTGAAAACTGGAGTTGCTTTCAAACCAATGAATTCTGCAAGTTGACAATGACACGCAACAGTATTAACCGCCGCTTTAATCTAAAATGGCTAGCTTTTTTTGTCCAAATCATTACTATTCATTTTGATCCCATTTGTGCAAATTTCAGTCCAGCCATCTACCAATATTTTCCAAGACTGGAGACTGCAAAATGAGCAAAGACAAAAGTAACAAATAATCTTTGAAAAAAAACTTAAATATACAGAGGCTAATCAGTAAAAGCAATTATTTTAGTAAAAAGTCTCGAGAGTGAAAAAGCTGCTGGAGGGTTTAAGATCAAGGCGTGGTTTAAACTGCTGAGATTTTGGTCGCCGATCTACCATTTCCATAGATGAAACAAAACATTACAAAGTATTTTTATAGCAAAAACTTTTTGGTTTGCCTACAAATTTATCGAATGTTATCAAACGCGATTGACCACCTATTGATTTGCAATGACATTGATTTGAAATGAAAACAATTTTATGAAAAAAATTTTTTATCATTTGAAAACACAACACTATCACAGTAAATAAAATTTAAAAAAAATTGCAAATGAATATCAAGCTAAAACACGCTTGGCTGCAAATGATTATTCAAGATATAAATTACCTCGCAATAAAGTAATTGCAATCATTTAAATATTTGAAGCAAAATCTTCTTCTGCTGTGGTTTTTCATCGATATTTGGTAATTTTCTCCATTTTGCTCTACACTGCGCAATGGTCAATTGAATACCCCTTTCTTCATTACGTTTCAATGTAATGAAATAGCGAAGGTTACTTCGAGCTGAAACATTGAACATGTTGATATCTTTATGATGTCAAAGCGAGTTTCTTTCAATAGAATTTTTCGATTTTAGTAAATCGAATGTAGGGCTTTAGCACTTAGCGTAGACCAGATCATTCTTTTTTTTTTTGTAATAGTGTTTCGTTCGATTGTTGTTTTTTCGAAGAATCAATGTATTGCAAAAAAAAAATCCTATTCCTCCGAAATTACTATGAAAACGAAAACAAAGGACCTCAATACTCGTTTGTTGCCTCTTGCGTAGTAGTTTTGCTTTCACTACCCTATCACGCTTATTACTGCAAGCCATTTAATCTTAAACACCAATTTATTCTAATCCTCTTAATCTCTGTTAGAAATATTAAACATGAAATTAAAATTTTACGCTGAAAAGCAGTTAATGGCAAAAATTCAAAAATTTTGCAAAAAAAAATTTTTCCCTTGAACTCCAAAAGTCGGGAGAAAGACCAAAAACTGCATCACCGTAACTGGCAAAAAAAATATTGGTAAAAGTTAAGAAAATTCAAGTTTTTAGTGCATACAAAATTCAAGAAATTACTGTTTGTAACAAGTAAGGGCTTCACAGCCCCTACCTTTGAGTAATAAAGGGTTAAGAAAACATTTTATTTTTTTAGAGACACCTTTTCTGTTGTATTGATTGTCAAAAATTTCTTTAGCTCAGAGTTACAAACTAGTTCAAAAGGAAAAATGTTAGTTAGGCAAACTTGACAAAAGCAGGGCTCATTTGAATTGCAATAAAATAAAATTTGTGATTTCAGTAGTTTAGTACAGCGGTTCTCAACCTTTTATGGATTGCTGCCACCTTCCAAAGATTCTCAAAACTAGTGGTTTCCTGCCTAGCAATAACATTTTGTGTTCGCATATAAACTCGATTGCAGACCAAAACAAAAAAGTATTCATTGCAATTTGAAAGCATTTTTTCCCGAATTCGATTGAAGACCAAAAACAAACCAAGAAAGAGTTTTCACCAAAATTTGGCAGTGCATTCGGCCAGAATTGGTGATTTATTGCACCAACATCCAATTTTTGTCTAATTGTTTAGACAGTTATTCTAAGCAGTGGCTTTTTGGCTAATGTACCGCGGCCCGCGGTTGATAACCTCTGATTTAGTACATTGCGTATGTTACTAGCAGAGACAATTTCCCAAAGGTGTGCAGTACCGCAATACTTTTTTAGTTCTGTTACCGGTACCAACGGTACTTTTTGAAAATGGTACCGAAGTACCGGTACCGCGGTACTTTTTTACAAAAGTATTCGGTGTTTTCAGTTTTTTGTTATTGCTTATCGATTGAGAATGAAACCCATCTTTCTCTTTTGATTAAAACTAACAAATTTTTAACTACGAAATATAGCGTTACGATTCACTCCAAAAAAAGGCTCAAGGTGTGCTTGCTAACAATTAATATGTAATTGCAACATCTCTCATTTGCAGTTCCGTATCATCTATGATGATAATCGAAGTCGAAAATGATGAAACACATTTGTGGATAAAGGAATGTACCAAACGTTCAAGGCCAAAGTAACTGATTTTTTACAAGAAAAATAGGAAGCGCTAGATCAGACCAAAGTAGCTACTTCTGATGAGAGCAGCGATATGACTAAAAGTGAACATTCGGAAAAACTTTTTAATTTTTTACACATAACAAGCAATAACACTTGCCGAGACAGTGCTACAAAGATTTTTAAAAATTTCATTGATCAAAAGCTTCAAATACAAATTAGTTTATCTGTTGACAAACTTTTAAAACAATGCGCTGAAAAATCTCTATATATGATATAAATATAATATTGCACTGCCTTCAAGTGCTGTGGTCGAACGAGGATTCTTTGCAGGAAAAAACGTAAGCCTATTTTACACGGGGTAGGCTATTTGACCAACGGCATTTTATAATGGTAGCAAAAATGCTCCTCATTTCCAACTCTTAAACCAAAAGTCATGGAAACACCGAATTTGGTAGACGAGTTTGTGTTCTCCAAATTTTTTTAGAAAAACTGGTTCTGAGTTCACGAAGTCATCATTGTAACGTAACCTGCAGGTGTCTAGCCTGTGGGAGCAGAGGGGTAGTTCCCCCCAAATTTTAGTTTGCCTCCACAAATAAATTTCACTTAAATCTTCGAGGTTTGGGATGGAAAAAATAGTGGTGTATTATTTTTGATTCGATATATAAAAGTCGCAGAAAAAGGTGGCTTTCCGAACTGAAGACCTTTTTTTTTTCGAGATCACCTCAAATCTAGCACAAAATGGTGGCTTACCATACAGAAGAACTTTTTTTTTCTTTTTTTTGAAATCACTCCCAGCGTGAAGCCATTTTCCCTCCAAATTTTTGCTTGCCCCCAAAATAGTTCGTTCTGGCTACGTGCCTGAACGTCACGGACACATTTTTTTAAAATGGCATAATTTTTGCGATGAAGTCACAAGCAGTTCAAATTTTATGATTAACTTTATTTTTGGCAATTGAATTGTAAAATGCCCAAGTCAAGTTGGTTACGTCTTTTGACGTAACTTCTTCTGTCTTATGACGTATTTTCTTCTTATGTCTTATGTCTTCTGACTTCTTATCGTCTTATGACGTAACTTAGCTCAAATTATAAACTGCCCAAAAAATGCTCAGATTTTAGAAAATGACTTAAGGAAACCTCAAAAATGGGAAATTTCCCTTTACCTTAATAACATAGTTTTCAGGAATTATTGTGATAAAATTTGACTCAGTTTGAAAAAAAAGTTTTTTCGAGGCATTTATCACGAAAAAATCGAAAGTGGGGCAAAAATGCCCGCTGAGTAAAATCGGATTACAACACAAAAGAGTTGGATTAAGTTACAAATTCACAATCTGAGTTTTCTCTAAGTAAATGTTTGCTCGTCGTTTTGGTTTGTTCTGCTTTCTTTTACTAAAAATTACAAAATTTTTGAAACAAACGTTTTTCAAAGATTTTACGAAAATTAAGTTGAATCATCAAAAAGCACCGGTACTGATTACCGGTACCGGTACCGCAGTACTTTTTAAAAATAGTGCCGGTACCGACGGTAATTTTTTCAAGCAAGCACTGATACCGCGATACTTTTAGAAAGTACCTTGCCGATTTCTGCAATTTCCAAGTTGTACGACAAATTGTTTACCATAACTTTTCTCACCACAGATATTGCATATTATTTGGGCATTGGTATATTATGCAATAATAATATCTTGATAGCAAATATAATTAACCAAAACACTGTTTAATATTAAGAATATACGAATTAAGAATTACTTTTATGTTTAATTTTCTTATGAACTGTGTACGTGCGAAAAGCTTGGCTATGATTATTTGACAGGCCACTAACAGCCTAATTTATTCACGTTGGAAATTGAAGTTATAGTGTGCTCAAAAAACGTGTTTACGTGCCGCGGAAAGATTTTTTTTTTTTACCTATATAGCGATGCTCGGCATTGTCTTGAGTTTCCGGCTAGGGTTGTCCCCAACCCACTTTTCCTGCCCAATTACGTCATAATGACGTCGTTTCCGCAGAAGTTGACATTTTTACCTTTGTTGACATTACTTTATTCATTTTTACTTCTCTTATGGATGGGACTGAATTTTCAAACTTGGGTCTCTCAACAAGTGGGACATAAAAATCTTCAAATGCATTTTTGACGTCATACAACTATGACGTCACAAAGCAGGAACAAAAATGTTACCAAAATTGTAAAAAATTACCATTTTGAGTGGTTATTAACTCCTATAACTTTTCTTATATTTAATGTAGAGCCTTGATATTACTATTGCAGAAAGTACATGCATATTAAAAGATACTGTATGAATTTGGTTTACTTTGATTTGCATTTTTATGCAATAAATTACAGTCAAAATATGACATCCAATTTGCATAATTTATCGTATTTTAGCGTTTTGATTGTCATCCAAGGCTAAGTTTATTTCAACAATAATATTTGCTACCGTAATTGACTTTTTCAAAATTAGAAAAATTTTTAAATATTATTTAGGTGAAAATACCATAACGTCATATTGATGACTTGCTGGTGTGATAAATATTATAGATAAGATGTTTTTGGTGTTATTGATATTATAGATAACCTAAGTTTGTGATGGTGTTATAGATAAGATGATATCAAGTTTTTCACAAATCGCACAAACGAGAGCCAAAAAGTAATGACGTCATCATTTATGACGTCATATTTTCGAAAATATTCCTTTTGCAATAATTGCTGTAATTGATAAAGGAAAGTTTTTTTACAAAAACTTTAGCAATGTACTATGCAATTTGTTTAATTGATAAAATTTTGATGTTGCAAAAAATGATGTCGCACTTAAATAAAAAAATTTATGAGTTTTATGAATGACGGATAGCCTAACCTCAATGA